>JAUPFR010000001.1:49856096-50508596 GCA_036925125.1 Oreortyx pictus
TGGTGCCAGGGAAGGTTATGTAGCAGATCAACTTGAGTGAGATCACATGGCATGTGTGAGATAACCAGGGGATCAGGTCTAGCTAGCATGGATTCACAAAGGGCAGGTCCTGCTTAACCAACCTCATCTCCCTCTATAACCAAGTGACCAACGTGGTGGATGAGGGAAAGGCACTTGATGTAGTAGTCCTCCTAGACTTCAGCAAAGCCTTTGACACTGTCTTCCACTGTACTCTCCTGTAGAAGCTGGCAGCCCACGTCTTGGACAGGTGCATTCTTTGCTGGGTAAAGAACTGGCTGGAGGGCCAGGCCCAGAGACTGGTGGTGACTGGAGTTAAATCCAGTCATGAGTGGTGTTCCCCACAGGTTATTATTGTGTCCTGTCCAATTTAATGTCTTTGTTGATGACCTGGATGAGGGCATTGAGTGCACCCTCAGTAAGTTTGCAGATGACACAGAGTTGGAAGGAAGCATCAGTTGGCCTGGAGCTAGGAAGGCCCTACAGAGGGATCTAGCTAAGTTGGATAGCTGGGCTGAGACCAAACATATAAAGTTCAACAAGAGAAAGTGCCCATCTCCACTTTAGCCACAATAACCGCAGGCAATAGTAAAGGCTTGTGCCAGAGTGTCTGGGAGATTCTGCAGGAGAAATGGACCTGGGAATGCTGATCGACACTCAACTAAACATGAGCCAGCAGTGTGCCTAGGTAGCCAAGAAGGCCAATGGTACCCAAGCTTGTATCTGAAATATCATTGACAGAAGAAGCAGGGAGATAATCATGTCCCTGTACTCAACACTTGTAAAGTCATACCTTGAGTACTGTGTCCAGTTTTGGGCCCCTCGCTACAAGACACTGACATGTTGGCACACGTCCAGAGAAGGGCAATGAAGTGAAGGATCTAGAGCTCAAGCCTTATGATGAACAGCTGAAGGAACTGGGATTATTTTAATCTGGAGAAAAGGATGCTCAGGGGAGACCTTTTTGATCTCTACAACTACCTGAAAGGAGGTTGTGGTGAGGTGGGAGTTGGCCTCTTTTCCCATATAACTAGCAATTGAACTAGAAGGAATGGCCTCTCTCCAGAGGAGGTTCAGGTTGGATATTAGGAAAATTTCCCTTTCCACTAGAACAGTCAGGTGCTGGAACAGGTTGCCCATGGAGGTGTTCAAGAAACATTTAGAAGTTATACTAAGGCACATGATTCAGTGGAGAAATACTGGTGGTAGGTGAATGGTTGGGCTTGATGTTCTTGGAGGTCTTTTCCAACCTTAACAATTCTGTGATTCTATAACAGAATTTTCATGCCTAACATTTTCTCATTTTCTGTGATTCAAATTAGTGTGAGCATAAATGTAAGTGTAAGGTAGCAAAAATTATCCGCATTTCAGTTCAGCATTCCTTCCTCTGCTAAAGATGGAGAAGAAAGTGTTAGATATACAAATGGAAAGATAACTTTAATAGAGCAAGAATGTTTGAGGGTGGCTTTATGGATAAACCACTTTTATATTTCAACTGTCTCTATACAGTTTTAGTGCACATCACTGAGAGCATCTGTGCTGCCAGTCATTGGCGTGATTAATAAATTTGCACTTTTCAGGAGTGTCCAGAAAACAGCACGCTTGGTACTTCTGTACAACCTTTAGGCAGACCTAGCCCCCTCCTCCAGAAAGTGGGAGAAATGACCATTAAATTTATCATCCTACTGCTACATATAAGTTTATTGTACCCTGCAAGAGTGTAATTCTCCTACATTACTTCCTCCATAGTTTTTTTCAAACATGTCTGTTTGCAGTTTGTTCAGTTGAAACAGCTTTTGAATTTCTAGTTCATTCATGTGCCTTATGTACTGTGTTCACACATTAGAGATAGTATAGGCACCTTCTCCTCTTCTTCAATTCTCTTGCTATTTCCTCCCTTTTTTTTTTCCAGTGGAAAAGCAGAAAGAATGGCTTTTAATATTCTAAACTTCATGGGTAAATACTACGTACTGGCTTTCTATGAAAATTACTTCTAGCACATATAAGGTAGAGCTCAGTTTAATACCAGTCCTCAAAGCCTGACTCTTACACATATTTCAGTCTGTGAAGCTTAAGTCATATGGGATTAAAAAGAAAAAAAAAACTGTTCCAACAAACATCTTATTTAAATTAGTTTAATCCATCAGGAGAAGTACGTGATATAATTAATGCCAAATTATCATAAATCCATGTTACAGTCAGCAGCTTCTTTCACAATGTAGTGGAACAGAACAAGCTTGCAAAAAAGTTCAATGAAATAAAAGGAAAGAGAAAGCTCAAACTGCTCAAAAGTTTTGAGATGATTAATTCATTTCTGCCAGATTTCTGAGTTTGAGAGAACCTTGTGTCTTAATCAATGGGAAACTGAACAAAAAGGAATGAAATGGAAGGGTATAACTTTGTGATAGATTGCTTATATCAGATTTGTTTAGCAGATTGACATTGGTAACAATAACATTTATGTATGGTTTGTGCAGCCACCAGAAGAAGTGTATCAGGTTGCAATTGATTTAAGTTGGCCAAACACATTCCTTGGGAATGAGTGTCTCAGTATCAACAAACCAACTGACAAGTCTTTCAGCAAAATAATACTGTAAAGTGCCCTCCAATGGCCACATGCCAGTATAGTTAGCTACTTAGAGACAAGATATCTCTCAGTTACAGTTATCTGTCCAAAGAGAATAGCAGTAATGATATTCTGAGTTTGTTTTGATTGTCTTAAGTACTGTCTTAAGTACTAGTACCTTGCCAAGAAAATCAGTGTTCATTTCTTCAGATTTTTAGCCAGGGCTTTTCATCATTATTATAATGTCAAGAATAAAAGCATATCTCTTATATGTATCTTGCTGTGAATAAGTTTATCTTTCAGTTTTCTCCATCAGTACTTCAAGTCTGTTTGTACACATGTGCAAACCTTCACATAATCAAATAACAAAGGATACTTTCCATGCTACGCCTCCTCATCTACTTTTGTATCAGAAGCTGTACTGAGGCCATGCAACACCCAGCACATAATGTCACAATCAGCCATGGCATTCAGCATTCAATAAACTATAATTGCTTAAAATTCACCAGATCGACTGTGAACGGCATTAAGAACTGGGAAGGAGAAGAGTTAGAAGGGAGGGAGGGAGGGAAGAAAGGGCTGTTCAAGATTTCTAGCACTTATCTCTTCAGCACTAGTCCCCATCTTCTCTGCAAAAAGACTCTGAAGCAGGGATATTTTCTCCAGCACTTAAAATGTCTTTTTATCCTTCATTTGTTTTGTTCTCCTGAGTAAGCAATACAGTTTTCTCATTCCCTTCATGGATTAAAGTCTTAGATGCCTACACACTACCAGCTATTCCCCACCTCTGTGATGCAGTCGCCTTTATTTCAGAACAGAAATTTTACATTATAATACATTAGAAAACAATAAGAAAAATAGTAAGAATAAAAATAAGGCCGAAGCATTCCCCAAAGCCTTCCCTCCATTCCCAAATCTTGATTCAGGCCACGACATACTACAAGACAGCATTTAGAGTAAGAGAAGAAAGGAGTTTGGGTGACTTTCTTTTACTTATCTTGTTTTTCAGAATTTTTAAACAACATTTTAAGTCATTTTTTCCAGACTTTTTCTTGCCAGCCCTGGAGCAAAGAACATACTAAGGACTATAACTGCATTTCTGGAATTTATATTTCTCCTTACTTCCTAATCAGTAATGAATGTAAGGCCTATGGGCAATTAGTCCTTCCCAGTCTGTCTACAGAAATTATTTTCCATTGTGTCCTAAATCTATTGTGTCTCAGTTGTTGTTTTTTGTTATTTTGTTTTACCTATCATTTACCTTAACAAACAATTAAACAAAAATTTTCTTACACTTAACTTCTGAAATTTGCAGAGCAGATTTTTCTTCACTGATTTACCCAAGCTATTCTGCGATCACATAACAGCAACTTGGAATCAGAGGGGTTATTTTCTGAAAGTAACTATTTGCAGAAATTGTTCTCATTTCTTATTTAAGCAGAAGATTCTCTAACTAGTCAATACATACTTGAAAAATTGTTGAGATAGACTTGCAGACGATTCAAAAACAGCGCTAGCTACTGCGAGCACATGTGTGAAAACATATGTATGTGTATCTTCAGTTAGAGTTGTTCATTCATCTGTTGTTGTTCCAAAAATAATGGATTGGATATAAAATGATAAGCATTTCTGTCAGCTTTTATTTTCTGGATTCAAGCCAGAATATAATTTTAGACTTAACTGAAAGACTTGTTTAAACACTATCAAACTGTTGAGATTCCCAAACAAAAATGCTCCCCCTTGTACCTTTCTTTAAACATGCACTTGGTTTAGCAAAACTATAAAGAAAGGACTCTAAAATTCAGATGAAAACAGAGTCCAAACTGCTCTTTAATTCCTTTCCCTTCCCAGTTCAGTTCCTGATGTGGCAGCCTGCTTGGCATTTCTAACGCAATTGCTTGAGCAATGTCAAATGGATAATAAGCATTTCATTTATGAAAGCCTGACCTGGAAATGAGCAGCAACACTGAACTATCTGTAGCACAACTACACACTCATTTTCTGATGCAAATTATACTCCTCTTAAGCAAGATTTTATGCCTGGGCTAAGCCTTGTCAATAAGATTCAATCCGCCAAACTTTGGCACCTAATTTGCACTTAAATTTTAGGCAAGGAGGATACTGTTTAAGGAAATAATTAAGTTCCCCATATTGCAAATGGGGAATGTGAAATGCTTCCAGAGAAATAGCATGGCCATCTAACACAAGTACACAGATTCAGGCAGAAAGGCTCTCTCTTAGATACTCTGAAGTATCTAAATCTTTCCACTTCCACCAAAATATTTCAGAAGGCTACATTTATACAAATCAGGAGTCTAAACCCCAAACCTATATTAAGTAAAGGTCCTCATCAGTCAGCTCCTTTAGAAGCAACACACACCTGCAACAGATTCTGATTCCCAACCTCTGATATACCTATTAATTAAATATTTATTCACTTTCTGTGATGCTAATGCATTCAATTATTGATGCATACTTGAGCAGAAAATTTAGAGAGAAGTATTCTGGTATTCATGAGAAACCTGGTGACAACAGCCTCATGTGAATGCCTCCATAAACTTGGGTGAAAATCAGTAGACAGGAAAGGATGAGAATAAACATTTGGTTGCAAATGTAAATTTTGAGAGTTTTTATCCATGTTCCATTGAGGTTAAGAGAAATAAAGGCTTTTATAAATATCAAAACCAAAACTACAAGAAAAAGAAAGTAAGTTAATGCACTAAGGGAGAGTCAAATCAGTAATGTTTCAGTAATGATTGCAATACAAAAATATTTACTTTAAAAACTTAATGAAAACAGGTTTTGTTGGAAAGTATTGAAGACATTTTAAAATAAACTATTAAGAAAATGAAGAGGACAAAAACACATTCTACTTTGGATGAAGGCTATCGTGCTGTGCAGATGTCTTGGAAAAGCCACAGGCAAGTAAGTCCTGGAAAACTGAACAGCATGTTATTGGCTCACAAAGAAGAAAAGGACAACATTCTCCAATTGCATTATTCATTATAACTACTCAATAGACCAAGTAAAAGGGGCAAAACAGGTACAGCAGTAGCAGTAAAATATAAGTGTGGGTGTTAAAATGCAGGCAATGTTCCATTGAGACTTTGTTAAAATTATGAAAATGCCAAAACATGGGAGACTTTGCAAATGAATGCTTCCCCTATAGATATTTTCTAGATAATACAGAGGATGTTATTACATATGTAAGATTTGTCATGTGTTCTCATTTTTCTTCCTATTTCTATTACTTGTTCATAGAAAAGACACGGGGAACTTTCAAATAAGAAAGCAGTTATTCTACTGAAATACATGTTGCCAGTGGCTTGAGAAAAACCCCGCATTTTCTCCAAGCACAATCTGGTGAAAGAAGACAAAATGACCACGCAAAGTCCTCAAACATCTAGTCTCTGTTGAAGTATACCAGAAGAAGCCAAAAAATGGCTTTCGTTTACCTATAATAGCAACCATAAGGACAAAGCAATGACTGAAAGAGATGAGCAACACTTCTTGCAAAATAAAATGAGGAATAAACATTAGTCTCTGTCATTCACAGCTATGTAAGCTTTGGTTATTACTGACAGCCTTTAAATATCAGGGCAAATAAGCATTCACCTAATCGGTCCATATTTATATCTTTTCCTACATATTTCCAGACATGCATGGAATAGCTTTATCATGCTTCTGCAGCAGGGAGAAAAGCTCCAGTTGGAGAGGTTAGAGCTAAGCCACGCATACAGCAGGGCCACACGTACCTTTGCTTTAACACAGTTTATGTTCCCATAATTTAGTTAAGCATAACAGGTGTGAAAGGAGATTAATTTCATCTTGTCAGGAAAAGGCTATTTTAAGCAGTGAAGATAGTCAGATAAAAGCCAGAATTTCAGACAAGGGGATGAGGCAGAGTTGACTTCGTTTGCATTTTGAAGTGTTCAGAATACACTCATTTCTGCTTCTGACATGAATTTGGTCCTTTTTCTGCAGTGCCAATACTACAAGACAGAGCTATATTCAAGGGGGAAAAAAAAAGCAAACAAAACTTCAAAATGAAAACTAGTTACAGCTTCAGGCTGCAGTTCAGCAAATATAACTGGCTAAATATAGCTTTTCCTTTTTTTAAAGGAACAAACCAGAAAGTTCTGTAAATCTATCAAACTGGTTGGAACTTTTGTTGTTGTTTGGTGGCTATTGATGTTGGTATGCCAGTAAAGCAATCAAGCAAAAGCCTTCAAAATAGATTGTTTTTAATGGAACTGAGATGGAGTGGGAAAATGTAATGATTGTGGAAAAGGAGACTGAAAAGTTGTGGGTTCCAAAACCAAAAAGGGTAATTCTTAAAACCTACAGATAGTTCTAAAAATAGAGAAAAACTATAAAATTTTACTATTTTGAGAGATGCCCTATCTTATTGAGAGGTTGTCATGAAATGAATGCCATCAGACTTCCCTTTAATTTATCTCAAAAGATGTCAAAAAAGCATACACATGTATTAAGACAGTTTCTTCAGCCTTGTCTTCCAAATATTATTTAACTGACTGCTTTTGTGGACCACTTGTGCATCTATAAATGCACTTTCTCTGCTTCTACTGTGAGAAACTAGTCTAATTTTACACAAGTGCCTACTATTAAAATGGCTTGTTTGAATGTTTGTCCAAAATTTACTGTTTTTAAGTGTAAGATATCATTTTGTATAGCTAATGTTTTATGATATATATTTAATAATGACTGTTTATGTGTGCTCACTGTGTAGTGTAACATGATTTCTAGCATTAGTCATTCTCATATTCAGTAACAAAATTACAGTGACAACTACATGAAGGCTGACTCCTATGACTTAGCCTATTCTTTACACATTAGTAACTGAACACCTGGTCTTAAAATCCTGAAATGGGATAACTGGTTTCAGTGATTACATTTAGCCAAATGTATAAACTCACGCTTTTTATTTTGCACATAGTCCAATTTTGATTAAAATTCACTTGGGTTAATCTTAGGACTCCAGGAACATTAACCAAAAGTTTTAGATTGTAATTACTTAATTACTAATTAACTTCTAAATGAAATTGGATTTAGACATTTCTAAAGTGCTCTTGGAAAAAAAAAATCCAAAGAAACAGAATTTTCTTCCCTTTTTGAGTGCAATAAAAAAAATCACATTTCATGTCTTCATGTCTCTTAAGACTTCTGTTTAACTTGAATACCACTGGCATAAGCAAGACTTTGTAGAACTACTTTGTTCAGATATAGATATCAAATACAGTTTGTTAACAGTAAAAAAATTCAAAATGCAGCTCTAAATCATGCAAAAAATACAGGATTGCAAGGTGGAAAGATGGCTGTTAATAGCAGATAGGACAGTAAAAATGCTATTTATTTTTTAATATATTATGAGAATTCTCACTCCCAAAGATATTCTGATGCAAGACGTGCTTAGACATATGCATGACTACAAAAGGAGGTGGATATGCACAAGATCACACTGTCTGGATGCAGTTATCTCATCTAAGATGTGTGGCACCAATTTAAGCACCGTGAGGTAACCTGCCTAGCCTTATCTATCACTTCGTAAGGCAGTTTTCTAAATATCTCATGTTATATTAGCCAGCAGTAATTAAAATGTCACTGTATGCCAGCATATTTAAAATGGCACACCTATGTTTTGGCTAATTATTCTTGCCTGAGGCGTTTAAATTTCAGGACACAGATCTGAAATTAGCTTACAGATATTTCTGATCCGCAGTAATAGAGCATACTGTATATTTGAGAAAATACTACGTATTTAGATGACTGAAGATGTTACACTATAATCTGCACATCCCAGAGGCCCCCTTTCAACCCCTAAAATTCTGTGCTTCTGTGATAATTCTGAATAAACTCTCTTCCTAACATTTTGGGGTTTTTTGGAGGGTACCACTGTGGTGGGATTTTCTGCTGTTTTCTTTGTGCTGTTTTTGTTTTGTTTTTGACAAAGGCTGATTCTTCAAGTACCCCACACAAAAAGGCATTTTTTGCACAGATGGAGCTGAAATTTTTCTCCACATTTACCTTTTTCAGTGTAATTACAACTAGGTTCGCCCAAACTATGATCCAATTTGCCCAGTATTGTAAGTACCAAAAACTGAAGAACAGCTATCACAATAGATTTAACTTATATAAAAACATATATATATAGCAACCTGCAGTAAAGAGGTTGATGCATTCTTGAAAAGTTTCGTTTTAAAAATGAGTTAATCACTTAACATTTTGACATCCTGAAGTTTACACTGCAACTGCAATCCATTGTCATTAGCTGTTCAACCAGTTTGCATTAGCTAGTTTGCAAGCAAAATAAAAACAAAGGGTGAGGGTAAGGAAGTGGGAAGAAACTAAATTGAGCTAGTCACAGAAAACTTAGCACCATCTGCTAAGGTACATAAAATCTTAAAAAAAAAAAAAAACAACAGTATAAACTAGCCAAGAGTTAATCATGAAACACAGAACTTAGTTTTACTTTCTGTAAAATGCAATAGAAGGTACAGGAGTGACATTTTTATCCAGTGAAAAATTACATGTCTTGACACGTACCCTGTAGGTACGACTTTTTTTTTTTTTCGAAACCTTTCGAAGTTGAAGCAACTTATTTAAAAAAAAAATCTATCATCACTGCCCCTTCATCTAGGGATCAGTCAATTACTCAAAGAGAGGCTAGTGCATAACGTAACGTTTTTGTAGTCTGCTTCCACTGAAGCAGGGCTTCACTGGAAAAGGAAGTTCGGATTGGAAACATTTACCTATGGGGCACCAAAAATCTGTATTTTGTTCTCCTTTTCACAGGAGCACTGTTATTGAGTGATACTGAGAGATTTCACAGTGTGCCAATAACAGCCTTACATGGGAAGATTATAGAAAGTCTACAGACTTCCAGAAGAAAGGAAAGTTAGTGCATTAAGCCAGTTAGCACAACCTTAGCAGTCACAGGAACTTGTTCTGGGGTCTTTATTTACATACTAACCTTCTTTGCCATTTCTAAGTCCATTACCCTACAGTTTCTTGTCCCTTTCTGGGGAGCAATGGATGCAGACCATGCCCATGTCTAAACAGTCGGACAATGTTTGCAGTTCACCATTTTCACATATAAAAATTTGAAGGATTGGATTAAATCCCTTAGTTCAATATGGTTCACTTTCTCAGAAGCTGAAGTACATTTTGTCAATGAAGCCTATAACAAGTGACATTAACCAGAAGGCTTACATTTCCCAAATAGGGGAAAAACTCACTTGATATATTTTGCAGAGGGTAGGAAAAGGCCTGGAAGGAATTGTAGGTTAGGGTCAGATTTTCCACTCCCTAGGGCCACAGAGCAGACCTTCAGCACAAGAATAAAGCTACTGTGGGCAATACAACTCAAATGGAAACTAACACATTTGAAGCCAGACATGACTGCCACCCTGTGCAGTTTGGATCTTTTTACAATAGACGGTAAGCACCATCTGAATTTAAAAAGAGTAAGGCAAAAATAGAGAAAATCATTTGCTTATTACATCCTACCATGATGATAATAAAAACTCAGATCTGTCTCCCCTGACTAAGCAGAATTAGTTCTTCTGTTCCATTAGAAAGGAATATAACTGAGCTACAGAGTAATAAGCTGTATGGAATAGCAGCGTTCTACAAAGGCACACATTAACTTCTTTTCACTAAGTCCACCACTGTTCCACCCCTCTGCTCCTCAGAATAGATAGCAGATGCTCTCAACAAAGTGACTACATAAGCACTATCACTTACATATAACTGTACGGTCATTATACATAACTGTAATAAGAAAACTTGGACAGCTTGCCTGTGTGCAGCATTTCCATCAGCTTGTAAATGTTATGGTGTTACACAGAAACTGAATAGTCTGTGAGGTTAAACATTTTGAAATCGACATTATGCCTTAATTTTCTCCCTATTAGCTGTCTAATATTCAGCAAGTACCCCAATTACACAAAATGTAAAGCCCATTAGATGTTTTTATTAAGTTTAGACCACTTCCAACATCAAATATCAATACAGCTCCTTAGAAACATCTCACAAATGCACATTCACCTTTACATGACTTTGTCACTGAGTTTATAGAAAGGTTTATGAATCTTGTCATCTTGTGAAGTATTGCAGTAAAAGAAAGTCCTACTGCATTTCATAAATTTATCTATGCATTGTGCAATTGAATTGAGTGATACTGATTTTTCAAGGCTAAACAGTGAAGGATTGGGTACGTATTTGAAAGAACTTGCAGCAGGCAGTATCACAGCACTTGTGTAAGTAGGCAGAAACATGTGTGTGGCATCCTCAAGCATTCAGCAACTGTCTGCAACTGCAGTATCAAACGGGGGAGGGGAAGCAAACTGGCATCCCTTCTAATGAATATCTGCAGGATATAGAAAAGTTGTGCTAATGGAAACCTCTAAAAACTCAGTGTGACAACTATCCAGTCAAGAGCCTGTAATAGCCAGCAGGTCATTTCTATAATCTTGCTATTTTCAAATCCAAGAGTTTTCAGTGAAGAAACTTAAAAACAAATAGAGATGGAAGTTAGATTAGGTGTTTATGCTGAATTACAGTTACATTTGTGTAATTCTTATTTTTTACTCAGAAGTGTTCTATTCCTATTTTAGGAGTGATTAACAAATAACTTCTCATTCTTCCCAAGCTTTTGATAAAAAGAGGAGCAGCTGAACTGAAATTCCTAAACAATTTCTGAATTTGAGAAACAGATTCAAATTTGCCTCACAGTGATGAACACTGAGATCTGCTCCAAATACAGCTCTATATTTCTCAGCTATCGGGAAGGACTTGGATCTATCCAAAAGTCTTTCTGGTACAGAAATAGTAGCCACTGTAGTGCACTGTTGGGGGCAAGGTGTCTCTCATACCTTTGTAAATGATCTGTAACAGCATAGCCATTGTGGTTCAAGAGCAAACAGAACAAATTCGTAGACACAGCAATCAGTACAAAATTAATCTTTTTTGACATCTCTAGCTCAGAAGCCACAGAAGTCTCCCAGAACCTAAAATATCCTGCATTGCCTTATCTAACTGAGACGGAAGCTTTTAGGAGAAAACTGCATCATCTAAGGCTTTGCTGAGATGTAAATCTGTGGATCAGGAGATACTGCCTCTTGGGTTCAGAATAAGGCCGATGTAGCCTTTTAAGTCCTAAAGGAAACGAGGAATTTATGAGCCCTCTTTTCTCACCATAGCATGCCTGGATGCAGACACACTCCCTGCCGCTATATGAGAGCGGGAATTACTGCCAAGCACGTTCAGAAACAAGAAAAGAAACAGTCTCGAGGACGCAGTGTGGTATTGTTATCAAAGGACAGACTGCAAAGGAGTTCAGACTGGAATTATGAGTGCCCAGAAATAACATGAAGAGGCTCACTTCTATTTGTGGCCATCTCAGGAAAGGTCTTGTTGCTTCAGCACCTGGATTTCAGCACTTCTTGTGCTGCAGTGAAAGAGCAGATCTCACAGCAGTAAGAGATATATTGCCCAGGATGCTGCATAAAGTGATTAGGTATGTACAAGCCAGATGCCTTTCTAAAGCATCAGCAGATATGCATGACTGGTAGATATAAGGCAGGTTTCACAGCACATTTCCTCTCACTACTGGAGCTGCCCCACTTGTGCTGATACAAAGAAAATATTCCCCCCCTTAATTCAGCTGGTTAACCCCAGTACTCGTTCACACTTCGTGGCTCAGGAAAGGGAATGAGAAGGCCTACTCTCTGATTTGGCAGGAAACACACAAAACCTACATCATTGCTCTAGAGAAGGGAGCCCAGTGTTTGATCCAGCACTTTGCTACAAGGAGAACATTTCCAGGCATCAGGGCGGAGGGGATGAGCTTGCTGCTGATGATTCCCCCTCCAGGGACCACTTATGTGGGTCTGGCTGAGTCCCAAGGTGTTATCCTACACAGTTACTTTGCTCCCTGCCAAATGATGAGACGCAGGTCATCTGTGAGAGACCTACAGCCCCCTGCTCTACAGCAATCATATGAGTCATCTTGTTTTTAATATTCATGCCTCCTGCATATCCTTCTGAGGAAGAAACTCCTGAATGCAGACTCACCACCTCACATCCCAGCAGCTCTGAGGAGAGGTGCCTTTGTTAAGAAAACAAAAGAGTACAGAATAAGTTGCATAAAGGGCTGGAGATGAGAGGTGGAGGAGGGAAAGAGGTATCTTCCCATAATATCCTGTCTCAGAGTCTGCCAACAGACAAAGCAACCTCGTTGGAAGCAGTTCCGCTTCCTGTGCTGTTGAATAGGACTGAACATAGTGTGTTCCTACTGTTGCTCTTTAGACTCAAGAATTACTGGGTATAAAACAATGAAATTTTGCCCAAATGTGATCTACTTTAAGGCACTGCAGAAGGAGCTGTACCTTTGTTCACCTCCAGTTTTCATTAGAAAAAGAAAATCAAATACTGCAGTCAAAGAAGTTAACAGACTCCAGCACATTCTCAAAGGATGCACAGCAACACTGGAAGTTGTTGCTAAGGAAAAACATCAGGATCTATGGAGTGTTTTATCCTTTGACCCCCCTCAGCAGCGAGGCCCAAATCCTCTAAGTAGGAATTGGAATTTCTCCAAGCATTCCACAAACACTTAAGCTCTTAAAGTCGAGTCCCACTGCAACGATACAAACATTTAATAGCACAAATATTGCTTAGCATAAATAATTATTTTTATAAGAAAAGCTACAGTGAGAATCCATCTAATGGCTAACATGAGACACTGACACTGTTTCTTTGAGGCTTTATGTGTATCACTGGCTTTCCCAAAACATTTCCCTCTCCTGGCTTCTTAGCATCATGATGAAGCACTTACTGATTGTAAGTGATCTCATCAGCTCTAAAAACCTCCTCGAGACTGTACCCCCTTTGAACACTTCTATCAATAGCCAGGGATCACATGGTAATTATCAAAGACATCAGAGGTGGTTCAGACTATTCTGTTGCTTATTTTAGGAACTTGTGATATACTGCATCCTTTCCTTGGTGCAGATGACCCAGATCTATTCTAAACAGTTTCACTTTTAACATCTGACCTACGCAAGGCTTGTTCATAATTCAGAATAGAGTATTTCTGGCTTACATAGAGCATATATATTCAAAGGGAGAACTAGCCCATTAACACAAGCTGAAATTCAAGCAGCAAGTAGTATTTGCTTTTCTTCTAACTTCTGTATAAGGACCCTACTTTCAAGCTACATTGTTCAAATGTGGGGATGATATATACATGGAATTGTCCACTCCAATTCCTCACTCATTTCTTTCTCTTCCAATCAGCACCACTATTCTTGCAGTTCACTCCCACCCAGCCGTCTTTTCAAGCAGTAGAGAAAGCAACAAGGGCACACAACCCTGGGTGCATGCCCAGGCAGGTGTGCACATCTTTGCACTCAGTGCTTTGGCCTATCATGCTGCTTCCAGCACCAGACATGCACAGGCCCACTGCATGACCAAACATGATGGTAGAGCCCTGCCAATTGCATCATGTAACAACTACAGAGATTAGAAAAGATGAAATCTCTTTTGAAGTAGGCCCTGAATGTAATTTGTTTGCTACCTGCATCTTCACTGACTGCATGACATATTTGTTGCACAGCACAAGGTGGAAAAACTGAACCATATGCTCTGTGACCATTAGTAAACCCATAGCACTTGTCCAAAGGAACATGAGATCTAACACATTTCTCCCAAGCAACCTCATTTACACTCTTGCACTGTGTATGGGAAAAGGACTGACAAACAAAACACCTTTCTACAAAACAAACTCATCTGGAATTGACATTCTTTGCCCAGCGCTGGACACAAGGAAAAAAGGGGATTGCTCACGAAGGTTGTGGAAAGGCACTACAACAGAAAACAATTTGGAGTGATTTAATGACCTCCAGCCCTACATATTCCTTTTCTCACAGATACATCTCTTTCATTGTCCTCAAACTGATGTCTTTGCATTAGAAAACCTGGTCTATGGACCCTGCCTTGGCAGGGGGGTTGGAATAGATGATCTCTAGAGGTCCCTTCCAACCCTACAATTCCATGATTCTGTGAAACTGAAGAACCTCTGCACTGTCATCAGGCACTCCTTAAAACAGTACAGGCATTTAAAGGATAGTTAAACACTGCAGAACAGCTGTGCTGCACCATTCTATAACCATTATTTGTTTTCTCAATCTATTCCCCAGAGGAAAGAATCACACTCCACAGTGTACCAACAACATCACATCATTATCTTCAAAGCACAAAAAAGATACCAAAGCAAAACACAATTCAAAGGGTGACCTTTATGCACTATCGTTTGCAGTACAGTATAATTAATTTTATCTGCTTTATGCAAGTGAATAGAGTTTTGCAAAATACATATATGAAATAAATAAATGGGAACCAGCAGACGCCAATTCTAAAGAATCCCTCTCTGATCCATGTAGTCAAGCTGTACACAAGGGACAGAAATGAAAGATGACCACTAGAAACTCCATGTCTGAGCTTTGAAGCACTCAGCTTCAAATATACTTCAAAATACTCAGGAAGTATTCAGCTTCAGATGCCAGTAATACCTTCCAGTGAGCAGGACTTGATTCCACCTGTCATATAGCATCAGATATTTCTCATGAAATGAACGTGAGAGCATCCTGCTGATGTACTTAATGCTTTTAGATGAAAGGTAAAACTTGATAGCCCAGGGTTGATCACACTGTATTGCCTTCATGGGTAAAGATCAACTGGGTTAATGTGTGGGCTATATGTTTGGGTTGCAGTGGGACAAACAGGGAAGTCAAAGTAAGAAACTCCTACAAAGGTTTCACTTACAAAAAATATAGCCAATGTAGTTCAAACTAAGAAGTCTTTAACAAGGCACACAGCCTGTTTGTTCCTAAAAGACAGTATCACAACAATATCATAGAGAAGACCTAAACTGGCATTCTTATACATATTCCAGGGAGGTTTTTTTCACATATCTCTCATTTCTATATTCTACCCACTGTTTCACACTAGTAATCAACATTTGCCAATAGTTTTAAGTTAATTTCATAAAATGGCTTGGGTTGGATGGACCTCAAAGACTTAGTTCCAATCCACTGCTGTAGGCACAGTTGCCAACCACTATATCAGGCTGCCCAGGGTCCCACCCAGCCTGGCCTTGAACACCTACACCTCCAGGGATGGGGTATTTGCCACCAAATTGTTACAAAAAAAAAAAAAACCTGTTTTTTTTCCCTATTAAAAATATTAAAACTTTTTTTTTTTTGTAACAAATATGCAGTTCAGTGTTACCTACCTTTTCATTTTAGGTACAATAAGCATCATGTAAAAACTAAACTTTCCCAAAGACATTGTTCACTTCCAAATGTCATGTAAATTGTTTTTAATAGCATAACAGGTCTCACTGAGGTCAATTATCACATTCCTTCTACTTCTCCTCACTTTTAAAGGGGCAAAGTGTCATGAAGTTAGAACACTGAAGTGCTGTAAACAACTCTAAATTACAAGAGAATTATTTTTTTTTGTATAATACTTCATACATACAGTTCATGTGGTATTAATTCCACACATTGAATTTATTGGAAAATTTTGTTTATCCTGCTTTTGGTATTACCAGAACATAGGTCAATCATCCCTGTTAACATGTAATTTGCACTGATCAATTACGTGGAAGTCTAGGTTGATTTGGCCAATAACTAGAGCATCATACAAAGATTTAAGCTTTGCAAAGCTGAAAGATTACTGAAAGAAGTGCCAAGCAAATATATATTGAGACAGTTAACTGCACAAACAATTTATTTTTACTTGTTCACAATTATTTTTCATCCTTAATTAGAAAAAAAGTAAATTATAAGAACAGAAAGGTTTGTACTCCTCTATCACCACAAACTGTGACAAATCCTGAATACAGGAGTGCCATAGTACACCATCAAAAATGCAGCACAATCACTCATTACTTTGTAAAAGTCTTGGTAGCTCTGAATACTTTGGAATTGTTTCTTTTTTTTTTTTTAATTCAGGAACCATGAAAGTTTGAGATTAAAGATCTTATTAAAATACATATGTAAAAAAATAGCCTTTGTGATTGTGACGAAAAGCTTGAAGACACCACATGATAGAGAGGGGGAAAAAAGGTTGCAAAAAGTAAAGAAAATTGCAAGCATATCATTTTCACAAAAAGTTTTACTTTCTGTATGTTTGTTTTGGCTTTTTTGTTTGCTCTTGAGCTGTTGTTTTTTTGTTTGTTTTTTTGGGGGGCTTTTTCCCATTGCTGCTGTTTGAGACCAGCATCATTTTATTTTAAACAGAGACTATGAAAAACAGGTCCAGGGTATTATTCATTGTTTATAAATCTGCGAGCATTTAAGCGCTGTGCAGCTACGACTTCCCTTACTTCTGAGACAAAGGTTCCAGGAATGTTCACTAATTTAGAACTTATCTGTATTATACACTTAAAAATAACCTACTTCAGACCACATCTTGAAATTTTGAATATCATTGTTCTTATTGAAGTTTCTGCAGGTTTTTTTTCCATGCTCAAGAAAAATTAAGGTATTAAAGACACTTATTTCCTCAAATAAAGGTCCATTACTGTTGAGTTTACTCCAGAAGCTGCCCCAGAAAGCCCTGAATGCTGCAGATCTGTTAAAGGACTCACATCTTTTAATGTTCTCATTTTCCTTCAATTGTTACCCCTTCCCAATGATTTTATGCACCTGTGTATCTTCAGACTGATGCATCTATTTTTCTTGGTTAAAATCTATTGAGAATTCCCACATTCTTGGAAGAATAAACACTGCTTTATACTTCCCTTATCCTTCAAGTCATCTTAGGGTTTACAGTAGGAATTTTAAAGGATAAAATATATTAATTCTAGTAAAGAAAAATCCTGCCAAACTTTAATTCAAAGCTTTCAATGAGTTTACAAGTCATAGAAAGATTACCTGATTAAATTATTTTATACTTGGAAAACTTCTGTTATAGTCTACATAAGAAAATATATGGAATGTTCTCTAACAACGGAGATATACCAATAAACACTTTTAATAGGCCTCAGCTATACTTTAGAACTACTTTATTCTTTTACTTCATATTTACATTTTGTGCTTGTCATCGTTTTAAGGTCTGTTTTGGTATAGTTCCATGACGCATGGGGTAGGGGACCTGGACGCATGCCCCAGGAAAGGGAAAAGAGATGGGCCTAAAAATAAAACAGCAGAAACAATCTGAGTAGGAAAGGTAATTTACTACATTAAGGTATCAGAATGCAAACTAACACAATATAATAGGAATTGAAGCTAATAAGTAAAATGAGTGAGTATTCAGAAAGATTTCTCTTCATTTTGCCATCAGCTTGCTGTACATTTGACAGGCGCCATTAGTTCATAGTTCAGTTCCATTTCTACTGAAGAAAGAAAATACCAATATAATTTGAACACTTTGATTTTAAACATCAGTTTCTTTTCACCAGTAGGTGTTTCTCACAGCTAGTCAGCACTGAGGGCTATTTACCCATTGATTATTGGATCTTACCCAGCATAATAATTGACCGTTAATCCTTATTTTGATAATAGGGTAAAACTAAGGCACAATGTTTCCTGGACGGAAAAAGAATCTGAGATAAAGCAGTTTTACAAGAAATACCATGTTTTTTTCTCCTGAAATGTATACATCACAATGAATGTACAGTGTTCACAGTAGTGTTTATCAGTTTTAGTACATTTGACCACATCTTATTCACAAATCTCTGGATATGAAAAAAACTGAACTTTCTATTAATTAAATGCTCAGGCGTAATAGAATCGATATGCAGCAGGTTCTGCATTCCATCCACATCTCTTCAGACAACATGATCTTTCCACTGCTGTGTTCAAGGTCAGACTGAGCTTCATAACTCCAGAAAGGCTAAGAAAATGAGAGTAACAAGGAAATGGCTACACCAGGCTATTTATCAGAATATTTTGCTATTATTATATTTTGCTATAATTCACTGTCCATGTGACTACGTCAAAATTTACCACAGAAAAACCTTTATTAGCTTTCAAACTGCTTCCTAAAAACATTAAACATACTGTAACAGAAATAGATATTAGTATTATGATATTGACAGCATCTCTTTATCTTTGTCATCCCTAGGAAGGTACTAAAATCGCTGTTATCATACAAAGTAGAAAGCAGCTTAGACCACTTGGAAAATATTGGCATAAACCTTCTAATGCCAGCTGAAGAGACGGTGTCAGAGGTGAGAGAAAGTTCCATGGTACAGAACCAATACGGATAACAAGAAGCTTTATGACAATTACTGCCACCTCTGCAGATAGATGAACACTGCTCTTCTACTCATTTTTGAGAATGCAAAGCCTCTCTTTCTGTACTTTGACTCACCAATGGAATATTACCACCATGACAGCACTGATTACAAATATGAACAGAGTGACTGAAAAAATAATATATAATAAAAATATAAGTGTTGGAAAAATCATTTGATATTTTTTCTCCCATTCTTTACATCCTGTAGAGCTAAGATTCTGTACCCTAACAGAATGATAGGGAGCTATGTAATCTGCTTACAGTTACTCCAGAATTTTTTCCTATTTAAGTGATTTGTCAATGAATGTAAGAAATTTAGGCTTTTTTTATACATAGTTTTATTAATTCAGTGCTGGGAAGTAACTGTGCAGCACCTAACCTTGTATTTTTTCAGACTAAACATTCTGTTCAACTTCAAACAGTGAAGTGATCCTCAGAAGAGAAAGAACATTTGGTCAATTAAATAAAATCAGAAGTCTAATTTGGGGAATATGCACTTACATTTTCTTGTCAGTTTAATCTCTTTACTAGGTCATTCAGCCTCCAAACTCAAGTCTCATTTTTCAAAGGGTATGAACTATTTAGAATCAGTCTTTCACCTCCATTCTCCTGAAAACTCATTCAGTCCTGACTCTTCTGGATTTCCATTTTGACACCCTTTTTACCAACATCTCCTTAGAGACTCAAAATAATAATACCTGAATAAAAATCATCTCCCGGTGTTCCTGTTCTGAGACAGGTTAAAAATTTCCCAACGAAGCTGATAAAGAAAAAACATCTGGACTTTGCCAAAAGGAGTTGTCTTGACCGTTGATTCACAAAGAGGTCACATTTCAGAGCAAAGTACTTGCTGCAGCTTTTCAGTAAAACACTGTTCAGAGGTTTACTGTTCTCCAAATCACTAGAGTCCCTCTCCAGGTGTTTAGCGTTGTTTTCTAATCACCCTAGTGAAAACTATTCGAAGCTCTGTCTGGAAATCTATACCACTGATCTTCCTTTCAGATAACTAATTCAAACTTGTAAAACACAGGTACAGAGCCTTTCTCGCTTGCATTGTTTTGGGTTGTTCTGCAAAGGTTTTACTGATTGTGCCTTCCAGCCACTCACAGGACAATGAGTGAGAGAATCTGTGTTCCTTATGGCTAAATTTTTTTTTCCTCTTCAAAAGAAACTGAAAAATGGATGTTGTAAAATATGGGAAGCATGGTCAACCACATAATCCCCAAACCTTTAAATTCATTTTTGTTGACATTGAACAAAAGAAAAGTGGTATTTCAGAAACCTAAAGCCTCACTCTCAACAATAAACTACTATCAAGTCTGATGAAGAAGACATGAAGAGGTGATAATCATAAGGCCATAAGGACATCTAGATTTTCTATCATGTCTTGATGCTTAAATGGAAGATGTTTAGTAGTACAGAAGTCTTGCTAAGGTTAATTCATTTATGTGATGTAAATAATTCCCTTTGATGGAAAAGCATTTTAATATTTATGTGTTCTAGGAGAAAGGAAATTAAAAAGTAGCATTAACAACCCTATTGAGAAGCACAGAGATTAAAAAGGATTTTTAACATCGCCTCTAAGAAAATTGTCAAACTGCAGTGTGATACAGTTTGCTCTCGTTCACTTTTTGAGTTTGCAGCTAATCAGCTATACTCTCCCCATTAAACAAACAAGCAAAATACCCTCAAAATGACGTTACAAGAAATAAATCTTGATAAAACATAAGCCTTCATCTCTAGCTGCTAATATCACATTCAGAAAACAGGAATACATGCTATTTCTTTCATATAAGCCTTTTTTTTTAAATCACAAAATTACTCTAATTTTGTGGTAACTATTTCTGAGATGAAGTCTCAGAAGAGACTATGGACTTTTTGTAAGTTTACTAGCATTTCCAGGCTCCACATTAATCTATCCTCTGTTCTGCTATTGTATTTGAGAAGTATATACAAAAAATCATTTATGTTCATTTGGGTTTTGCATCGTTCTATCTTAAGAAATATTTCAGCTTTCATCCTATAGAGAAAATGTATTGCTGATAAAAAAAATCTTTGCTAACAGAATGGAGAGACCATCTGGGCAGTGGCTGTCATTAAATTCATCTTTTACATTCAGTGTTAAAAATACTTCAAGAATAAGGCCTCTCTAACAAAAAAAAAAAGAGGTTTTAAAGGAAAACTTCAAGAATAGAAAACTATCAAACAGAGTAGAGGTCTGAACAGAATTTTAGGGGATTATTTTTCTTCTATACTACCGCATGTAATGGCCTTCATGAACAGCTACACCCCACTCCCTACACAGGGTGGCCAGAGCTTCAATGAACAGAACAAAAATTTAAGTGTTTTCTGATTACAGTTTCTATACATTTATTGAAAAATAGACTAAGGATGGTAAATGTATTAGGAGGCACAGTTCACGTGCAGTGGTGACAGTAGAATGAGTTCAGAAAAAGTAAAAAAAAAATCTTTAATTCTCCTTTCTTAGCTCATATATTTGCATCATCAGATTTTGGTCCAGTATCCAGCACTGAGACTCATTTTCTGTAAGAATGCTAATTTACAACTCTCATTTAAAAGCTTCTTTCCTTTAGCAAGAGCTATAAAACATAGAACTGAATCAGAATCTGCTTTTTCTGCAGATAGTTAGGTTCAGGAAAATGGGAAAAAAGAGGATTTGACATAGTCATTCCAAGTACTAGAATGAACTGTCCTGGGCCATTATTCTTTTTCCTGTCATATTCTTAGAGCCAGTAAATATCATGAGAAATACATTGCAAAAAAATATTTCTTTTCTGAAACCATCTGAAATTTATGATTAGTAATCAATTTATTAATAAAATTATGAACTACTGCATTACTTTTATTCTTCCTGAGGGTTGCAGGATGCTTAAAGCATACACAAACAGCCTAGCAACTACACCAGTGTGTGCTAGAGCTATAAACCAATTTTAGTCTGCTGAAGTATGTTTGCTTCTGAAAGATACAGTTTAATTAACCATCAAGGAAGCAAGCTGATCAAAATGAAAGAAGTGACTGTTTCCTGTGTTTTGGGTGTACTGATTTTGAAATAAGCCTAATACCTAATAAATAATGGGGAAAAGAAAAACTACTTATTTATTCTGACTGGATAAGTAAATGAAATCATTCATCATTTTCAGATCCTGCTTGTGAAAAAGATGACTTCATTCCAAATATAAAAAAAATGAGGCTAAAATAGGCAGATAAAAAATTATCTTCCAGGATAAGCAGGCCTCTAAACTAGATTGCCCCTTTATGAGTAAGCAGAAAATATTACTGTGAGTCTAAGCAGAAAAGAACCTGGAAAAGCACACAAACCTCCACTGCAAGAAGAGCCTTAAAGGCACTAAGTAACTCATGATTTCTGCTCTTCTAAAAAGTCCTGCGGTTCTGGAACTCAAGCGATCATGAATTCTTAACATGTGGAAACAGATGTGAGTAAGTAAACAGCAAACCTGGCAGTGAAAGGAAGATGCATCTCCATTATGCTTCTGAAGACTTTGGAGAAAACAAAGTATAAATATTGAAACAAGCTCTAGGGCTACTTTAAAATATTCAACTATGAATGTCCCTAAAATATATTTTTACAATCAAAGTAAAATTGAGAAATGCATAGCAGCATCTCTGCTGCTTATTTCCTACCTGCACAGAGACAAGAAAAGGCTTAGAGCCTTGGCTCACCAGAGTAAGGAAGAAAGTTTGAAAACTCTGAATCTGTCTTGAGAAAAATAATACTCCAGCAAACAGTGGGCTTCCTGGTAGCAACACTGTACTGGAACTCATTTCATGAGTTATAATTTACTTTAAAATAAAAGAGAAGAGGAGAGACGGAAAAGAAAGGCAAAACACTGGATGCTTTCCATTTCTCAAAGTTAAGATCCAAATGTAACATCAAGATGATGCTAATATTATACAAGCTTGCTGCACTGCACCAAACTCACAGAACATACTGCACTACTTAAAACACTGCCACTCTCTACAGCAGGCTGAAATAGAAGAGCCTCCTAAGTTATTTCTAGCATTAAGCTGCTCATCAGACAGAGAAGGCATTCATTTAATCATCTTCAAAGAGCGTAACATGCTGCTGTTATCCATTCATTGATACGTATCTAACATAGTGGTATATAATGCCAAAATGCACAGTCATTTGCTTCTCCTCCATTCCCCTGCACAGAAGATTCCTTTTGTAAGAAAATTCTTTACCTGCATCATTCCCACCAGACCCACAAAAATTTTCTATAATAGAGGAACATGCAGTTTTGACAGTCATTTGCACAATAGGATAAATGTCACATTACAATGCAAGAAGAACAACAAAAGTTGAAATATTTGTAATACGTATATCAACTTTTATACAGTTAAAGCAGTGACATTTGCTTAACTCTAGATTACAGTTTTACTAATAGAACACAGGGATAACTCTGTGCAGGAATATAGCAAGAACTTGTAACACTTGCCTCCCCAGCAGTCTAAATTTTATCGATCATGGAAATCTCAAAATCAAAATCTCAAATCCCAGTTCAACATACTGGCTGGGAATACAGGATAACTAGCAAGTCTATGTCACATGTCACGTACACAGCACCCTACACTGCACCTTCAGATCAGTACAGCTTGTGGTCTGCTCAGTTGCACGTTTGTTGAAACTGCACTGGCATCCTCCTTACTCTTAATGGGGGATATACACGTACATATAACAAGAATGTTCTGCACCTGGAACGGCTTAAATTACACCATGAAAAGGCCCAGAGACCTTGGCTAGATTATCATCTATATGTTGGTGCCCAATAGGTACAGCCATACACTTGCAAGCTTTCAATCAGATGATTAAACTGTTAATGTTTCCAATAAGGTCTCTTCTAATTCTGTGTACCTTTGCTTTACGAAGGAAGAGCATCATCTTAGAGATCCAAGAAAAGCTTCAAAAGCCAGTTTCAGGGCCTGCCTTTTTTTATTTATCAGTCTGAACAAGCAAAACTAGCCTTCAAAGAGGCTGAGCAGTCACTAGTTACAAGTAGGAAGTAGAAGAGCTTGACATGCAGGCAACATCTAAGGCTTTTGCAATGGTAAGAAACCAGTTAGAAATAACCAGATAATTTCAGCTGGTATGCTGTGGTCCATGTTAAAAAAAAAAATTGTGCAAAAATCCATAAATTCCACAGTGCTCAGAGCTGAAGTATATAGCTTGAGCACACTGAGTTTTCATAAGGGTACATTTTCTCATTAATGTTCAGATTTAGGTAGACCTGTAAGAACTGTGTTGTTTCCTGTTTTACTCGCAAGCAACAAAGAGTCTGACAAGAATCACAGACACCCTCAGGGATGGCACTGCAGCCCATGGCAGATCTGCTTGAAGCACTGATTTTTCCCCCCACAGACTATCATAAATCTCCATTTCAAGATATAAAATGGATGACAGATGCTGGGCCAGACTGCTCTCCCTCAGGTGCACTGGGGCAAGTGCCAGGGTCATACAATTTTGTGCAAGAAACTGGATGAGGAGCATGACCTAATTCCAGCACATGTATACTTCCTGTGCCAGAAGTCCCTCCAGTGATATTATTAGCCGTGCCCCATATGGCCTATTTCTCTTCTCATTTTGATACAAAAAACACAGCTCAGTACCAAAACCCTCCTATGAGTCCCACCCAGTAGTTTAACTGGTTCTGTGACTTCTACCAGATGCATCTCAGTCAGGAAACCTAAACCATAAATAAACTGGAGTGACCTAAATAGTATAAATAAAATTATTATGTCTAAACTGAATTTGTTGCCCAAGGTTTTCCTCAACTAAAGAAAATAAAGGCCTTCAGTACACTGAATTTTACTGCTCACAGCTCCTTGTGATAAAATGTACACGAACATTGGAAAGAGTACACAGATGCTTCCACAGCAATGAACTTGCGCTGATGAAAGCTCTTCGAGCATTGAGGGGAAAAAAAAAAGTGTACTGATGAGCTGAATGTAGTGTATAACAGTGAAAAAGAAATGTAGATAAGACATATAAAGTTAGGATATTAAAATTGGAGGGAAGGAAAAATGTGAGGAATATGAGAATACCATGCCACAGTGGTACTAAGGAATCTGCAGACCTTAAATAATTGCCATTCACTACACAGAGGAGAAATAAGTCAAAAATATAAAAATATCCTGCTTGTAGATACATAATATCTCAAACCATCTGTCTCACAAGAGTTCAGGTCGCATCATCCAGTTATGTAGTTATAAGCCCTTCCAAAGACCCAGTTTTAGCAGAAAATGCTAACTTCATTTGTATGCCTGGCCTGAAATAGCTGTAGGCTTTGCTGAGGCAGGATGGAGAGAGAATAATGCAGTCAAAAATCCTTTGGACATTTCAGTTCCTTAAGGGAAGGTAGAGTTACACAGCTATATGGCTACACAGTCCACTGGAACCGTGGCAACCTCAGCATTCATGAGTCAAAAAATGTCACAGGGAAAACAGTGAATGACAACACAGACCACATGTTCTTTGGTGAATCCCAGTATGTACAAGTGAGATGAGAGTATCAGAATTGACCAGAATGGCTGGGCAGCAAATCAAGTGAGTTCCAATAGTGTTACTGCTTGCTGTGATCAGCCTTGGTTCCTATGGGACATCTGGATGTCCTTTGGCATTCATCCCTACACAGCTCTTTGTTGAGATCTTTGGTCTCTAGGATCACTTCTAGGATCATTCTTTTAGGCAAAATATTCTCCTATCCTTTCAAGCTGCCTCCTTTTTAGGCTGATTACTCACGGTTTTTGTTTTTTTTCCCCCAGAAACCATCCTTACTGGCATCAGCTCTCCTCTCCAGTACCTCAAGCCCTCAGCTTTCTCAATCTGTGTGCAGAAGCACAGCATGTCAGCAGCTAACTCAGTGCTGCATCTGGCTCATGTCTCTCTACACTGGAGAACTGAGGAAGTGCCACTTAAGCT
This sequence comes from Oreortyx pictus, assembly GCA_036925125.1. Classification (NCBI taxonomy): domain Eukaryota; kingdom Metazoa; phylum Chordata; class Aves; order Galliformes; family Odontophoridae; genus Oreortyx; species Oreortyx pictus. The sequence goes on from JAUPFR010000001.1 coordinate 49,881,965, forward strand.
ACCAAAGTTCACAAGCAAACAATATCACTTACAGGTAGCAAGTAGTAGGCTTCTGCTTGACAGTTCAAGAGTTCAGTTCAGAACATCCACACCCACACATGTATGCATCCTACTGTCTGCTGCCTCATTTCACTCACAATTCATGTCCTTTTCTCACCTACAGCAGCAATCCTAACTCACACCAGGCGTTGTGACCTAGAAGACTGGAAAAAAATACAGACGCTATATGCCTACACCTGAGTGAGGAACCATAGAGCTTCCACACTCCCTGGTCAAACATAATGTAAGACCTGGATGCAAGACAGTGATTTTGATTAGTCTATAAGAGGCATGATTAAAGGATCCAGAATGGAAGCAGCAAAATGTCCCACAGAACACACACAAAGGAATTGTCTTGAGCTCCCTATGCCTTAAAGGAATCATTTAGATCCTATGGAAAAAAAAATGATACAAAGTCTAGAGGTCCAGAGCATGGACAAAGTCAGTTGAAAAAAAAAAGACACTACCCATCACCAAATGCCTTTTACTTTCCAGGACCTTTTGGTGTGGTCCCTCACTTTCTCCGCATACTCTCATGTGTTCTGTCCTATATCAGATCACTAGTGTTTCCTTCTCCTCCCTGTGATTAGTTTCAGACTAAGTTAATACTATGAGCAGAGATTTACAACTTAAACTTGTATTTCCAATATCTAGTTCTGGTATCCTCTAGACAGCAAGAGTTTGGCTCCAGAGGCATCAGGAGAGCAATTTCTGTGCTTGGAACAGCAGCAGTGGGCACTAACACATTGTGTTCAGTTTATGCTAGGAGTGCTCCAGAGGTAAGGAGAGGAAGTTCCCATCTTTAGATTCAAATGAAGCTTAAACACAAGCTATTAGACTACACCAGGAATGAAACAGACTGTAGCTGACAGAAGTTAGTTTTCAGATGCCTGAGGAATTTTACAGTCAAAGAGGGCAGAACTCATGCTGCTCTTCCAGGGTTAGGGAGCAGATGAGTAGCATTTCCATATCACAGTTTATTGTACTGGCTTCTCAGATCTGCTTAAGACATCTAGATTTTGACATCCTTTTGTTTCCACTCTTTTCTGTTTCAGCCAGATTCCTCTAATGTCCTTTGTACTGTCACTAAAAAGCATCAGCCACAAAGTCAGCTATTGATGTGATCAAACAAGACACTCACATGACTTGCCGGACATAAGTGTTGTACACATCTCACTTTAACACAGATGCCAAAACAATTCTGGCTTCTTCATTTGAGATAACATGGGAAGAGACATGCTGCACACAGTTAGGTTTCGGAGGCTAGGGCAGTAATAGGAGGTTGCTACCCATTATGATACAAGAACAGATAGCGACATAGAGAAAGATAAAAGTACTCAAGATTCAAGAAGGCCATGTAAGAAAGGATCTTGTGTTTGGAAATAAAAGTCTAAAAGAAATTATTGCTGACTCTCTTATTGTGCTTTTAGAAAACTCTGAAATGCTAAAATAATATTTCAGTCAGGACTCATAGTCATCATCCCCAGAGGCATGCTGCAAGTAAACCTGGAGATAAAACAGTTCATGCTCAGTCCTTCTCCAAAGCAAGGCAACCCTGCTAGGATACCGGAACCTGTCAGGTCCTCTGGACGCTTGTCATTTTAACATCTTCCTAATTATAAAATGGACATTCAGGTCAGTGAGCTCTATCAATCTTCTCAGAGAATAATGAACACTAATTAGGTACTTACACTTGATTATGCAGCTTAAAGACTGCCCAAATGTGTCCTGCTGCAAAAAGCTGTTCATCATCCAGCCCAGATGCTCAGTTAAGGAGATGAAATATACACCAGACTATTCCCAAATGTGAACTGGTATCACAAAATGTTTCATTAACATTAATGACAATCTTTTAAAGTGACAATGCAAAGCAAACACAAGAGTTAAATTCCCCTCCATCTTGTGTGTTGAAAGCTAAAACTTCTGTTGCTTGAGCCCCAAAATAATAAAACAAATTAGCCAATTCTGCAGGAAGCAGATATATTCTTAAACAATGAACAAAGTTGTTGTTCACCACAGATAACACTACATGTTGATACAGGAAAATATTGATAACCTGTTGAGCACTAGTTTATATCATACTACAACAGGATCAAATTCCATACCAAAAGCCCTATTAAACAACATTCAGTTCAAACATTAGTACTACAAAGCTGAAACACTATGGATCTCAAAACCCCGCTACAGGCCAAATGGTGGAGAACACAATGTGATCAAATCCTTTAAGTATCATCTTACTTCACCTAATTTTGCAACATTTGAAACACTGAAATTACATTACATCTCACATTGGTGCCACAAGTACATACTACCCAGATAGATAAATAGGACAGACTAACACTGACCAAGTTCTTAATCCAGAGGAGTTATCTTAATTCTTCCCATGTGAAGAAGAAATGGAATTGTTCATTCCATAACAAATACACAACAAATAAGCCATGCTTTTTCAATTGCAAGGCATAAGCCACATAATGCAAATCTAACCAAACCATTTCTCTACTCCTATAAATGACTTCAAAGAATTTCTGATCCAACTGAGGGTCAGGTGGAATAACAGATATAAAAACTTTCCTATTCCTGACACAGCATCTGCAAAGAGGAAGTATGGACCACTAATTTTTTTGTGCATGTGTGTCATTTAAAGTCAGTAAGGAAGTATACACAGGAACCCAAATAAGGGGAAGAGACTGTGGAACACAGTTCTCTTGCAAATGACAAAGAAATCAAGGTGTATGTAATTCTGAAGACAGTGTGTTTCTAGCAGAGGTATAAAAGCATAGAGGGGAAGGTGGGAAGAGAATTTTTGTAAATTTACTAATCTACTGAAATATGTCTCATCACCTTGTCTTTTTTTCTTTATACATACACTAAAGGTCCCTGGTTTCATTTGAAGAGATGGGGAACTTAATGCACTAAAGCTTGCTGAGAAGTGAATGGAAATTACTACACAGGAGCCAGAAGAATTGTCAAGCTAGAATAGAGATCTGCACATTCATCTTATGGTTAATGAGAACCAACTGCACAAATTAGCACTTGATTAATTGATCCAACAATAGGTATCATCAAGGCAAGCTTAAGCATTTGCTCCTGGACACATCTGTGACACACAGGCAGAAGAGCAGCTGAGTGCACTACTTGCAATATGTTGATAAACCTAAAGTACACTAATTTGATTGTGGTTGGGTTGTGTAGCCAACGCTAAAGCCTGTGCTTTTGCAGCTTCTTAATATAGTACAACATTATTTTGGGGTTATCCATATCTGCTATGATTATGTCCCCCACCTGCAACATTAAATAACCAAAACCAGATGAATGTTTCGAAAAGAAGGCAAGTAGCAAGAACCCAGACTATTCAATATTCACTTACATTTTAGAGCACTACTTAAATATCACAACAAGGTAAACAACAAGAGATACAAAAGCTGCTGATACAGTCAGTCTTTAAAAATACCCAAGAAAGGCCAGTATTGGTCATTAGTTGCATTAGTAAATCGGGATACCAAATCTTGCCTCTTTAATATGCATTTGCATAAGTTATTAGACAAACAATTAAAATACTACGCAAATACTCATGGAAATCCAGTTATTTTTGTTCATGTAATGAGGAAGTCAATTTTCCTTCCACATGGTTTGTGATTACTTCAATGACCTTTGTAACATCAGAATCCTGGGATACTGAATCAGATACCTTAAGCCAGAATGCAAGGGATTACATAACAAGGAAAAATATTTATTATTGTACATTGATAACTGTATAGCATTCCTGCACTGTGACTTCTTTTCAGCAGGCTGTAAAGTAATTGAAAATAAAGAAATACCTTCAAATTACATCTAGTAATTCATAGCAAAGAAAAACAAGAAACCTGCAGCAGTAGAAGTGCGTTAATAAATTTTTATTTTTCCCCCTTTATTTTTGGGTAAACAGAATAACTAATCCACTTTAGTCATCTTAGCTTTGATAGCTTCTACTTTATGCTCATACAACAACCTATGTTCCCTATAGTCTCCAAAAAAGTACATTTAAATAAAAATGCAGACTGTAATAACTGTATTGTAGCATATAATTATGACCCATCACTGACAGTAAATTCAAAATATTAGTGTAAGTATTTACTGTTGTTAGTGAAAAAAGTCTACATGTGCACTTGTACACATGCATACAAATTACACACTAGTAGAAAATAAGATTGAAATTGATTCAGCCATTGATCTGCTATTTTACCTAGCACTTGCTTTAGTCTTGGTTCAACTATGATCTGCTCTTCTTTTGGATTCAGCAACTCATCTCCCAGCATCAGCAAGACATTAAGTTATTTGAATTAGTGGGATTGATTACAACTGGAAGCAGTCAGATTGACAGCTTTGTGAGGTCTATCCCAAGGGTTACTCTTGGGCAAGCAACCTGAGGTCTTAGACTGAAAACACAGCAAAGATAACAGATGAGTCAGAAAAAGGTCACTGAGAAAAAAAACATACTTTCAATGGCAGTCTAGGCAACTTTAAAGCCTGCATCTCACCATTATAGAAATTTTAGACAAGACAAGACTGCTGCATACCACAGTGCCTGAGACAGCCTCTAGATGAGCTTCAGGAGCATCCAGGGAACAAAATCCCATTGATTTTAGCCAATTCAGGCCTGCTGCTGAACTAGTCAACAACCTTAACTTCTTGCATAATGACTGACTCCAGAAAACTCCCAGCTGCAGGCTGATGGTAAGCTGTTTTACCGGGTATTTGTATTGTCATAACAAAGACATGGAATCCACAGTCACACTATTACTGCCTGAATCCCTATGCTGATAATTTACTAGGTCTCTCTGTTACAAAAACCACAGGTGGTAATAGAATCCACAGAAATGTAAGACACATTCACAGTTTGATTTGGTGGAGTTCATAAAATATAATTACTGTGTGGCCATATGAACACTGTATTATGAAGGTGTGAATCCCGATTTTATGAACTCTTTTTATATCTTTGTAAAACTGTGGCTTATATTTCAACTGTAAAAGCAGCCCTATATATCTACTATAGATTTTATCACCATTTTCATATGAAATCCAAGACAGTGGTGTTATTACTAACAAATGCAAACTCTTGAAAATCTTTTGTTTATATGAAAACAGCATTAAAGAACATAATCAGATAAGAAAAGTAAAACCTGACAGATTACAAAAAAAAGAACTCATTACAAGAGAAGTCAAGCTAGCAGGATCCCCCAGTGGGCAAAACTAAAAGAAGCGGAGACTGCATTTTTAAAAATGGACACTCCTTTACCTTCCATCATCTTTTTCTTTGAGTTAAAAGCCAGGCTATATGGAAGAAAAGGCATGATTTAGGTATACTAATTAATGAATCTGATCTTTCAGATATATTTCCTCTGTTCTGAGTGAAAACTTGGATCACTACCAAATAACAACAGGTTGTCTCAAGAGTCCCATGAAATTAAAGGCCAGCAGAAATCTCAGTGTGGTACTGGCCCTAACACATCACTCACAACAACTGAGCGCATGCATTTAACATGGACTGTTGTGCAGTAAAAACAGCCTCATTTTGAAGCACTAACCACGAACCTAGGCTTTTTTTAGAATCAAGAAAAAGACAAGAAAGAAACCAGATACTAGAGCATATCCAGACTAAAAGAAACTTAAAGAAAAATGTGGTTTTATTTGTACTACACCACATGGGAGGAAAATGTCCACTGAGAGCATACTTTCTAGAAGATCAATTAACTAGAGTTGTTCTACAACAATGCATCATGTGACGCTTATATTTTATTATGTATGGTCATTGGTTTGGAATACAGTAATTCTGAAGCCTCTTTTGAACATTTTACACTTTCTTATTTTTAGCTTGCTTTGTTGAAAGGTAACAGCCTCATACAAGGAAACAAGACGCATAAGTAATTGTCACTCTGTATTCTTTCCAAATACAGAGTACTTCATTTCTCAATATATTTGTCATCCTTGTCTCTTAGCTCTGGATTTTCCAGATGCAAGTAGCTATCCTAAATCAAACTGTTTTTCCTATGAAGCAGTGAAACTGCTTATGACAGTTCTTCATGATACCAGGGAAAACATCAGTAGGAACACCAGTAATCACATAGAGAAAAATAAAAATTGACTCACCCAGCCAGTGGTGAGGCACTTTAACTGCAGAACACTTCTTCTAAGGAAGCAGCCCTCATTCAAGAGATAACGTCCCTTCTGAGGCTAGCTCTTAAATGAGCCTGGGGGGTGGACCCAGGGTCCACCCCCTTCCAGTCAAATGGGAAGCACATGTGAATTGTTTGCACCTGTGCTTCCTGGGATAGCCACACTCCTTCACCAGGTGCTCAATCATCAGTTCCATCTGTGGCCTAACAGTTCCCCTACACATACAAACTTTTATACTCACAGTGTCTCAGATTATCCTGAACTGTTTGGAATATAAAACACGAATCAGAGAATTAATTTGTCTTTTTTATTGAATCAAACTCTTAAAAACAACAACAAAACACCAAAGAAATGGAGATCCACAGAGAAAGAAATACAAAAATTCCAGTAAGAAGAGATGACCAAGTAATGAATAAGTTCAGCTCAACAAATTGTGCCTGAAAAGATCAAGCCAAATACACTGTTTTCTCAAAGGAAGAAGTAATTTTTCGCATTCTGTATAAGAAATGTTTTCTCCTGATTCTCTTATGTGTTTAGGGAAAACACTTGGTATTGTTTCAGTATGATACTAGATTAAAAGAAAACACACAACTGTGTAAATCATCATGAAATAGCAGACAGCTCCAGTATCTCAGCCCTGTATATTTGACTTTTGTTCCAATCTATTTTTTAAAAACGTTCATCTGTAACTCTGTTGATTGAATTGAATACACAGTTCTCACTTGGACAGGCAGCTGAGAATACACTATGTACCGTGCAAGTGAAAGCTAACATACTTGAAAAGCCCAGGTTCCTGTAAATGAATTATCAAGTCTAAATAAATTGAGTATTCACATATGAACTCTGGAGATATCCTTTTCCTGACGCTGGTTTGGCTCGTGGGATAAATAATTGAAGTCAAAGAAATAAGGCCAGATCAGATGATCCAATAGTCAATTTGAGCCTGTCCTGTAACTTCCCCTAGGAGCACAGAATAACTGGATATGCTGCCAAGTGAATTCAATGTTAGGAGCTGTATTTTCCTCTTTATCTAACAGAGTTCAGGTGAAGAACTGAAGCATGTATTTGAAGGAGAGGTATAACTCAATGACTGCAGAGATGCTTTCTTGGAGGTGATGAAAAACACTCAGACACCACCTGGATCATTCACTTTGAAAGCAAAGAATGACAAAAATGTTTACCCTTTAAATCCACACCTCTGATCAAAACCATCCAACTAGTGGCCATATCCATAATCTGGAAGAGGGAGCAGACTCATATTAAAGAGCAGTAGCATCAGTAAGAACTCACTAGGAGCTATAGAGCTGCTGGAGGCTAGAGCAGGCAGGGGCTTTTCAGCTGCAACAACATCAACTTGAGAGATCTCAAGCCTGCCAGATGGATATTGAAATCCACTTGCTGTTTTTCAGTAGATCAAGAGAGACAGAAAAATGTGGGCAAAAATACCTGGGAAAAACTGCCTTTGGATATAAACTTCAGTCGGAAATTCTGTCTTCTCAGAACATAATAGAGTCATCAGGAAGTTTGCCACAAACTATCAGTTCTGAGGTTATTAGAGGATAAGGTATTCTCCTGGTGGGAAGAAAAGGTTTTTTCTGGGCTTGTAGAATGTTCAAACAAACAAACAAAACCACACACAAAACAAATTAATTCCTCTGAAGTTCCAGACTGATGAAGAAAGACATTTTAGTTGTAGAGATAATTATATGTTGTTGCATTGACTTTCATAGAATTGGCTTGTGTTGGAAAGGACCTCAAGGATCACCAGATTCCAACCCTCCCACCATGGGCAGGGTTGCCAACTACTAGATCAAGTAAAAGATCTTATTGCCCATGGCCCCATCTAAACTGACTTTAAACACCTCCAGCAACAGGGCATCTACACCCTCTCTGAACAACATATTCCAGGACTTCAGCACCCTCTCAGTAAAAGCTTACCCCAGTCATCTAATCTAAATCTTTCCTCCTTGGTTTAAAACCATTCCCCTCTTGTTCCCCCTTGTTCTATCACTATCTACCCACGTAAAATGTTGATTTCTCTCCTGTTTATAATTTTCCTTTAAATAGTGGAAAGCCATAATGAGGTCTTTTCACAGCTTTCTCTTTTCCACACTGAAGAAGCCCAGTTCCTTCTGCTTGTCTTCATAGCAGAGGTACTTGAGCCCTCTGATCATCTTAGTGGCCCTCCTCTGGATTCTTTCCAAAAGCTCAACATCCTTCCTGTGTTGGATCCCCATACCTGGATGCAGTACTCCAGATAGGCCTCGCAAGAGTAGAGTAGAGAGGGACAATCAAGGGACAGTCATCTCCATCGTCTTGCTGGTCAAGTCTCTTCTGATGCAGCCCAGAACACCATTGGCCTCCCAGGCTGCAAGCACACACTGCTGGCTCATGTTAACTTCTTCATCTACCAGAACCCCTGTTCCTTGGCAGCAGGGCTTCTCCCAATGAGTTCTTCTCCCAGTCTGTGTACATATCTGTGATTACCTCAACATACTAAACCTTACACTTTGCTTTGTTGAACCTCATTTATTTCATTTGGGCACACTGTTCAAGTTTCTAAAGGTCCCTCTGGATGGCATCCGTTTCTTATGCTGTATTGACTGCACCACTCAGATTGCTATCATCATAAAACTAGCAGAGGGTGCACTCAACCCCATGACTGATAAAAATGTCAAAGTGTACCAGTCACTTGACAGAACCCTGGGGCACACAGATTCACAGAATCACACAGAATCGTACAGGTTGGAAGGGACCTCAAGAGATCATCAAGTCCAACCTCCCTGCCAAAGCAGGTTCCCTACACCAGGTCGGACACGTAGGCACCATTTGTTATGGGACTCCACTTGGACACAGAGTCACTGAACTAATTCCTTATCCACCAAATAGTTCACTCTTCAAATTCATATCTCTCCAATTTGAAGATAAGGATGTAGTGGGGAACCATGTCAAAGGCCTTGCAGAAGTACAAGTAGATGACATCACCTGCCTTCCCTTTGTCCACCAGTGCCAACACTCCACCATAGAAGGTCAACAGACTGGTTAGACGCAATCTTCCTTTGGCAAAGATCTTTAAAATATATTCTTTAATCTCATTCTTCAGTCAAGATGGACAAATATCTTCAAGCCTTATTTTTGTTTGTTATTTATCTGAAGATGAAATTATTGAAAATTCCTGATTAAGTGTATAGAGAAACAACTACAATTCAAGATGAGAACAATGAGTGGACACTGTTTATATCAGTTTTCCCACAACACCTTGTTTTTTAAGCTTACAACATTAACAAGAAAGCTAAAAGGAATTACAGAACATTATATTTTCTATCATGATTTGTCTGAAAAATATTCACTCTTTATTACTATACGGAGCAATTCTTATCAGACAAAATAAGAAGTTACTGAACTATCATTTTAAAAATATTACTATTGTTGTACTATGTATGTATGTATGTATGTATTATGTAGTACTTAACATATCTTAGGAAGCAAACAAGTACTGCGTAAAGTGGTCTTGAAGATGCCTTTGTAACTGGGCACAATAGCAGCACTCTTCCTCCTGTTTAAAACAGTTACCCTGCTTCATTAGAAAAGATCATATCTTTGGTATTTTTCAATATGCATGTAAAATAAAGGCCAACATTTCAGCCAATATCAGTTCTAGTAGCCGAGGATAGTGGAGAAGAGAAAGGCATCAAGAGCCTTAAGAAATCGCCTCCCATCCCTAGTTAAACTGTCTAAAAAAACCACAATATCTCTTAATGTATAATTCCAGAATTTGTCATGCCTAAATCAATACACTTGATTAATCTATGCATCAAATACCTAAATTAAAAAGATTCATACTGCACATTTCTATACAAGTCTATAACTGTTACCAGCAGTGTTACATAACACACATTCAGGCACCATCGTCTGAGTACACTCAGGACACTCCGTAAGTGCACAGATCTGTCTGTTTGGAGCTTTTGCCAAAACACAGCCACAGTTATTGCCCTTACCAGGCTCTGAAAGATAAAACAGAGGCGCTGGTGAGAAGTTGGATAATGCAGCTTCAATATTTGCATCAGTCAGAAAACAAGATGCCAAATACCTTTGAGAAATTGCAATTTTTCAAGAAATAAAAGGTTCGTTTTCCATTCCACTTTCTATATATTCTGATAGTAAACAAAAGAAAATCTGTCCTGGCAGAAAAATTGTTATGACTGTATAGCAAGTCTCTCATAAAGGTCAGCAGAAGTCAAAGACTTCTGCTACAAGGCTCAAATTACTCTGTAAGAATTTCAGAAATCAGAAATCACAGTATATGGCTGGAAAGTCCTTGGCTGTAATAATTACATATTTTCTACTCATCCTCACCAAAATGTCTTGGGCAAAGGACTCAAAATCTAGACAAAAGGGAAAATTAAAATGAACCTATGTCAGCTTGTGTGTATTTTCTGATCCATCATTTTTTTCATCACAACAAAATTTGAAGGGTCGCACCAACAATGACAAATACAGGATTTGGGAATGGATAGTAGGAAGAACATAGTATGTTTGTCTCTCATTTATTAGCCAAGTATAGTTGTAAAACAAACGATAGGAATATAGAAAGAGATATGCTATTTAAAAAGCTGAATGAAAATCCTAGGGGAGGAAATCTGTCTTAGTCAAGGGAAGATTCAACAATGAACGCTGCAGGTCATAACCTCATAAAAGATATAATACTGCTTAAGACAGCAAAAAGGGATCTTGGTGCCTTGGCTAGTCTATTTCAAGGACTATGTGGCAAAGACTCCAGCAATAATAAAAAAGCAGCCATGCCTATATGGCATCCTTCTGATATGAGCAGCAGTACACTCTTGTTAAAGCTTAACTCTACTTCAGATACCTTGCTTGCAGTAAAATTGAATATCTCAGAAACCCAGCGTCACCTCAGCCACACAGTTCAGAGTGAATCTTCGTGCAGAGCACTAGAACTTGCCAAATCTTCATGGTACGCCTACTCTACTAAATCACCAAAGTTTCTGGGCATCCTCACTGCTTATCTGCTATTTCCTCACTCAGCTTAAGACTATATTTACTATCCTCTCTAAAAAAAATCCTGGTCACCCTTCTGGAGACACTTCACTCCATAAAGTGCAGACAGCACCAAAAGGCATTAATAAGCACCACAGTGTGATCTTTTCCTTAACTTTTGTATAGTTAAGCACTCATTCTGTTCCCCAAGATTGCAGTAGCCTGGGTTTCATGCATCAAAATCCTTTTTAGATGGGCAGCAATACATCCCCCAAGCAAGGACCCAGAGGAAAAGCAAGGCCAGGCACCCTGTTCTTTACAGATAAACTGATGTGGAGAATCTAATCCTAAAGCGAATAATGAACTATATCAAAACACCCAGTTTTTACCTGTACATGTATCCTTAGTGTATAAAAAAATTAATAACATCTTTTTATATAATCATATATTAAAAAGTCAGTATTTTGAAAATGCAGACCCTCACAGACAGAATAGGGAAGGAGGGTAGTATTTTGCCTCATAACAAAGGGGTCACCATGACAAGAAAATTAAATTCAGTTCTGCATTACAAGAAACGAGTCCAAACTCTTTCAATATGCTGCCAAACCATGTAGGAGGATTGAGAAACTTGTACGCAAACAGATTTGACTGGAGAGAAACTGATATTTTCTTGAAAAGGTTTTTTGCTTGGCTCTCATTTTGCTTATTTAATGGATCAAATGTAACCAAAGTGTGCCGACTGGGATTGAAGTTATGTAGGGCTCCTGCTGAAACAGCTATTGAGGATCCAAATACACTGCAGTAGTCCTGATAAGAATGAGTAAGTGTCTAAAAATTAGGGTATCCTCAATGGTCAGAGATAATTGTTGACAGAGGCCTTGTAGGCAGGTCCTAACTCTTTCCTGCTTTCCCATCTTTCATATCGAGCACATCAAGGGACCTACATTTGCAGCTTTCAGCCTATTAAATTATTTAAATGCATAGCCTTCAAGACAGAAAGAAGCTGATCTGGTTTCTGTAAAGATATTTTCTTTTATATAATCTTTTCTTTGAGTCAGAATAAAATCAAATTCTACATGAACTAGATTAGATTAGAGAAAGTCTGTTGCTTGAAGTTCCTTATCTGTTCTTTTCTCATCGTAGACGGTGAAAGCAGATGGACTCACAAAATTCTGTTTGTAACCACGAGCTTCGCGCATGCATAGGGATCAAACTCTGATCCAGTAAAAGTTTAGCTAATTCCAACAATAATACTCATAATCTTCACCTGACTAAAGCAGAGGATTTAACAGAAAAAATCAAGCAACTGATATGTGTATATAAAAGTGTATTAACAGTTCATGTTAAGTCTGTGTGATCCTCTTACAAGTCTGTAGGCTATAATGGAACCACTGTAGACAAGATGTATTACACAGAAATTCATGTGTAGTCCTTCCTGACAGCAAAACAGAGACAGCGTTTGTCAGCAGTATCAGGGAATTCAGCTACTTTCAGATTCAGTATAAATGTTGAGAAGGTGCTATGGTGTTTTGGTGCGATGGAAACTTGCCTCAAAGTATCTAAGAGCCTGAGGAGCCTGCCAGAAGGGAACTCCAGAAGCTGCCTTATCCAGATCCCAGTACAAAGGCAGTAGTGGCTACATCTCCACTTCACATTACATGGCATTTAAGTAATGCATAAAATAGAAATATATATATATACAAAATAATTATAATACAATTCTTTTCACTCTTTGAATTATTATATTCCCATGGTTTGTAAGCTGTTTCTACCTTACTAATAAACTGTTTGCTTCCGGACACCTATTTTTATCATTTTTTCATTAATCTGTCAAAACTATGTTTTTTACATTTTATGAAAGCCATAATAAAAATTAAAACTATGATTAAGACCAGTATTTTTTAAGGAATGTCTTTCAGTCAAAATACATTCAACTATGTATTGTATTGTACAGTTAGTGTCCTATGACTTTTTACATAAATTTACATTTACATCAAAAATGTCACAATTTTCACATCCATCTTTCTGATATTATATATCAAGTTAGTTAATATTTTATGTCCATATGTCTAAGATCATTCCAAACAAAAAGAAAAAAGCCTCCACCATGGCGAAAATCTGTCTGGAATCCGAAACTCCAGACTTCTAACTCTCACTATTCTAGTTTGAATTATCATTGGAAAATGCAGGGAGCAGATGCATTTTTTTTTACTGGAGGGAACAGAGTGCCACAGGAATGAAAATTATTGATAACAGTTGTATACTTACTGAAGGTCATCTGAGAGCTTTAGAATCCTGAAGTCTGGCAGAGATAAATTAGTGGATCAGTAAATGGTCAATGGTATTTGAGTGTAATTCATCTTCTGAGAACTTTCACATGATTACGCCACATCTGTGAGAAGCTCACATGCTTCGCCTAATTCACATATGAATTGTGCTCATGACTGCTCTTTGTGGGCAGTCTTTGCAGGGAACTTCATCAGGTGTTGGATAGCTAACCACCTCTAAACTGGAGATGAGGAAGAGGAGAGGATGAGGAAAGAGAAGAAACTCAACAACTGAGTGACAGAAATATGGGAAATGCTTGAAATGCCACTCTGCTATATTCTGAGAAGTCATGAGAAGCTGATAATAGCTCAGAGATATCTCAAGGCTAAATTACTAATTATCAGAACTGTGCACTTGTCTAGATCTTTTTTAAGAACAGAGTATATCAGATAATACATTCAGGTGGTGAAACAGATTTTTGATTATCTCAGCTACCACATTATTTACTTGAATTCCTCTTTCACGTATACATACATCCTAACAGCACAGATTCTGCTTCTTAGGCCCTCACCTCACAGTAACATTCTCTTGAATGTCATGGCAAAATTCTTCGGATTCCTGATCATGAGAGAAGGGAAGGGAAACAGCTCAAAGCTGCATCATTCCAATACCAAGCATCTCAAATATTGAAAAACTATGCAACAGGTATCAAATTAATGTCAGATTCGTTAATGTGAAGTCACTCACAGACTGAATTGTTGATACAATTACCTATAGATATTAGAGCATTGATATAGAATATCATAAAGTTCCTGTAAATCTGAAGAAATACGGTATCATTTTAACCACATAATGGTCCATTCCAAACCACCTGAAAATTCAAAATGCACCTCAGAAAATATCATTTTTGCTCACAAATTGGGCAAGTAACTTGGATAAGCATTCATACTGGCACAAAAGCATTTTCAGCAGAAAAACTGGAGTATTTTTTCTCATGAATGAAATGTTGCATACAACTCTGCTTGCAAACCTTATTAAATTCTGCCTGTGGGATGGAAGCTCACAGTACTAAGGAGTCACAACGGATGTCCAGTGTCACACAGAGTGCACTTAAACAAGACCTTGAGGAAAAGTAAAAGTACACAGTAGTAGATGCAATTAGTAGACAGCTGAATTATTCTGACTATAAGGCAAGAATAAGATGGTTTATTGCAGAGAGTGACTGAAATATTAGATTTCTCCTGGTTTCCTTTGGAGAACCTTCATCAAATTGATGTCTAAACACTAATTATAACCACCTACATTAGTATTATCAAAATTCAGTATATATAGATGCTACTCTCTTCATAAACCCTGACACACAGACTAGTTGACTTTTGACTGCATTACTTATTTTCAAAAATATCTTTAAAATACATTTCAAAAGTGAAAGACAACAAGGCACACTTTCTTTCTGTAAATATTGTGGTCAGATATTCCCATAAAAACAATTTTCTCTTGTATCCTCCAAGTAAGCAAATATACTCAAAGAAAATCAAGTAGCCTGACATAATGATTCAGTTTTCTCATATCAGTGGTTGGATCATTGTCTTTGTCTAGTGATTATACACAGAAGCTATTAACCTGGAGAGCTGCTTCTACTCCTGCTTGCTGTCATATATGATCCAAAAAGTGCTTCCAGCCACAGTCGCCTGGGCTCTGGCAGGCAAAACACTTCAGACACAGCCTGCATAGTAGTCTTAGAATTCTGATTTGGCCCAGCATGACAGAAGATGGGCAGCAAACATTTCTGAGAATGCAACCCCATGCCTACAGAGGTACAAGGAAAGGTGCTTCTGCTGATGCCTTCTCCCCCATTCTCTGTCACCTGGTGATGCGTATTTTCCTTCTCCCTGCTTTAGCACTATTATAAATTCTGGATGTGGTGAGTTTAACCTGATCTCTGGGATACATTGTGGTAGTAATAAGGGGTTAATTTAGACGAGCTCTCATTTCCTTTCATCATACCGTTATATTTACTTTTGTAGGCATACATCGCTTTTCTCCTTGTCACTGCAAAAATCATCAGTTCTGTGTCAGGTAAGACCGGTCCTACATGCCTTGGTCGTTCTGAGGACTTGAGGAAGAAATCTAAAAGGGATACTATAAAAAAGTATTTTATCCAGATACGAGACATTAATACTAAATTGCTATATCAGATTGCGTAAAGATTTGAAACTGCATTTACCAAATGCTAACTTTTCTTAGACTCATATTTGGCTTTGGCAGGCATGGACTCATGGACAACTTCTCAAGAATCGTGTGTCTGCAATTCTCTGATTTCTGTATTCTTATTTTGAATTTGGATTTCTTCAAAGCTGTATTTATTTCTTAGGTAGCCAAGACCAGATATAACTTTCCATGGAAAACCACTTCAAGCTCTTGTACCTCAGTCAAGGAAATCCCTGTCTGCTCTACATCCACCACAGCAGGACATACAGAGATGAACAAACTAGCTACTCATTTTTCAACTTCACCTACGGAAGGTAAAACACCACTTGAACACCTCATTGACAATTCTGAGTCAGAAGGATAGCTTCCTAGCTTTGAGTGTATTCTGTTTAACTCAGCTCCTTTACTACTGCTAAACAAAACAAGAAATATTCATATAAGGAAATTTCACCTATTTTTGTGAAATTTTCTGTCCATTTATGTATAGGCTACTTCTGGAAACCAATGAGCAGCAGGAAAAATGCAACTTCTATAGAGCTGTGATTTTACATTTTGTATAATCTCTTTTGCAACACCTCATTTATTTACTTTTACAATCCACGTAAAGTTGCTTCATGTCACTTCCAGAAAACATTGTGATACTATCATTAAGCCCTCAGATTTTCAAATCAAACAAAACAAAATGAGAAATACTCTATACCTTAAGAGTAAGACATCTCTATGCATGTTTAATCATAAGTACTTATTAAGCATTCTAATACACATGTGAACTTAAAGTACCTAACCAAGCTGGGAAACGATGACATAGGAAAACACAGGAACTGTTTCCAGTACATCTTTTGAACATAGGCATTGATGGGTTTTGAATAGCTAATAGACATTTATTTGTTGTCTTAGAAAAATATCTGAAGATTAATCCAATTTTTTACAGAGGAAGTAGCAGGGATGTTTAGCTGGAGCAAAGAGCATCCATGCAGGAGGTGCATTTACAGGTAGGCAAGCAAAATCTCCCCAGAAACACTGATCGTTTACCTAAGCAATGTCTCATATAAAATACAGGAACGGAGATTGCTACACTCATCAGATCAGTGATATCCTTGGCTTTAACATGTGATATCGAAAGCAGATTTTCATACATATAACCAAAGCATATCGATGTGATCTGAGTTTACAAAATCCAGAAGGACTAAACGAAGGAAACGAGATAACTCTGCTGCAGCTGAGTTCTTTAAAACATTAGATTATCAGTGAAAATAAGATGATGCTTGTAAGTTGTTATATCATCAAAATAGAGCTACAGCCAAGTATAAATTCTCTTATTTATTTGCAGTAAAACTGATCTACCATAAGAACAATCACTTCAGTGGTGTTGCTGCCTGACCATATCCCATACAAAACAGTTTTCTATCTGACTCAACATGCCAAGTGCTATGCTGCAAAACACAAATATCACAGAGTCTATATTTTTCACACATCTCTCTTTCTACCTAGTAATTACGCTAATGCTATGCCTGAGGGGATATATGAGAGCAATCCTGGTGCTCACCAAGCTACTCAGTACAATAGCAGGAACTCTGTACATGTTGCCACAAGTCCAGAAATCATAAGGAAATGTCCACTGCACAAATTTAGATCAGCTCCAACTGCATACGCTTACAGCCTTCCCTTCCTGGGATGCGTGGACAGCGTGCATATGGATGTAGTCAATCTGATCCATTTTTGGCATTGCCCATGCCCAGATCAACTAAATGGCACATACACAGTTACTGCTACCCTAGATAAGGCAGACTCATTCTGCAGAGGACTAGCGTATGCTCTTGTATTCATGGCACATGTGTATTTGCAGTTCTCTGAAGTGCTAAAACGGACCTCAATATGATTGAGGCTGTTTAAGTAGAACTCATGTAGATTTTTTTTATTTTTTATTTTTTGCCAAGGATTTTATCCTTTCCATCCAGGAACAAAAAAGTACCAAGGAATTGGTTTATCTATTTATCATTTTCTTCCAAGAAAAAATGCAGTATCCATACAGTACCCTGCACAAGCTGCTACTGCTGTTTTTATCTGCTGCAGAGCTGGTGAAGGTGCAAGGCAGAATCTCTTCTTAAAGATTCAGTGCCAAAATATGCATCTTGTATTTTCAACTGCATTCATCTGCACAAAATATCAGATAGAGAAAACAAATGAAAACATTCTGAATTTGCCTGCTGCATGTAGTGCATGGGAGCTTGTTAATTAATAGGAAGAAGCAAGAAACTATTTATTCCCAAAGAGTAAGTATAGGTTAGGAAAATTTTTAGAAAATAAATAATTAGAAATAAATATGCAATATCTCCCTTGCTGTTACCCTTCATGAAAGAGCAATTCTAATAAGATAAATTCCATCTACACATTATCTAAAGAAAATAAGCTTTCACTTTTCACTTTTTTAAGTGTGATTTTTTTTGGTAAAAAGAATGAGATTGAGATAAGGAAAGTGCAAGCTATATCCACTCTTGGTGAAAAACAAAGCACCTTCAACTTTCCAGTCAGACAGTTTTGGATTTTGGAAGAAATAAAAAAATACAGCTTGAGTAAATTGACTATCAGCGATTGCACCTCTTGTATCTGAGCTATTAAAACCCTCCCAGTGTTCAGTGCTAAAGCGCACTTCCCACGTTTAAAATTAAATATACAAGTCCTGTACACTTACAGTGTACTTGATTGCATGAGATAAGCCCCACTGTGTGCTCCAAAACTAAAACTGAAAAGCATTATTAGGAAAAGCTAATATTCAGAATATAGGCAAAATGGCAGTGTTTTTTCAGTGGATTTGTGCTCTTTTATGACAGATAGATATTTATTGATGCTGAACTTCAAGTTATCATAGACAAAGATGATGTCTTTCAGGTTTTGTGATGACTGAATCATTTCCTGCCCTTTCAAACACCTTCTATAGTGATTGGTGCATATCTTCCTTAGCACTTAGTGTGACTACCTTTGAATCATCAGATTCAATTAGTGGCACCATGTTATCTAAACAGCAATGAATAATCAGATAAAGAGGATAAGAAGGAGTACAAAATGGTTTAGCGTGAAAAAGGATTAGATGCATTCATTACAAAATAGCTGCTTATGTATGAGAGTATGACAAGTCCTACAAATATTTGTGGCCTCTTAAAGCCATTTTGGGAAAGAGATATTTTAACATGCAAAGTAATTATTATTATTTTTTAATGTTATGATTGAGAAGCACATTTATGTACACTTCCAGACCATAAATAAATAAATAAATAAAGGTAAACAAAAACACCCTGTATTCAGCTGTAGAATCATCAGGCAAGAGAAGAAATACAAATCTAATTTTCTGAGGGTTTTAAAACAGAAGTGAATATTATTTCAGTAATGCTGTAATAATGCAGTAATTTCCTGAAAGATCCTCCCATCGTTGTAGCCACAGTAACAGTTCTGTGCCTGATGAGACCATCCTCTTCTACCAATTCTGTTTGAATAAAGTAGGAATACTACAGATCTGAGTAGTTAGGCTTTTTCCATCTTTATATTATTTCCAGTGATACTGATGCCAAAAGAGACAGTGTTTACTGCTTTCTTCTACGCAAAACCTTCTTGAAGATGTCTTAGCATATATTTTTTTGTAAAGACTCAAAAAATATTATTATTTACGGTGCACTGATGTAACATTAGGCAGAGCACAACACACGCATCACATTAGGTAAAGGACTACCTTACACTCCTATCAGGAGCAAAACGTACCACGTTGCAATCATTTTATTAAGCTGTTCTATAGTCTATCACTGGGCAGATGGCCTAAATACAGTCTCCCATAACTGTACGATACACAAGCCAATCAGATGAGTGGACAAGACTATTCCTTCTCTTTTAAGCCTCTGCCAACCAGCCCAAAATAACAACGAATCAATAAGTCCCTCAAACTTCCTGTGTATACCCCAGTTATCTCAGAAGATAATAAATCATATGGTAGCCATTCAAAAAATCTATCTGACAGAAACATCGTGTTTTCAGCTGTTTCAACAGTTGAGACTAATGTGACAAATTTTAGTTTTTCTGAAAAGCTCCTTTGTTCAAGACCGTAATCTTAGTGTTATCTGGAGACCACAGAAGCAGCAAAGGCTAGAAAAATATTATCTATTCAGTTTCTTCCTTTGCTGTAAGTGTTTTGGTATAAAGAACATGCAGTTCAATTTATTTTTTTCCATTATTATAAAATGAAAACTGTCTGAATATACATCAGGTAATCTTGCAGCAAAGACATTACCCTACTGATTTATTTATTTATACAGAAGTCAGTAGCTAAAAAAGATTACATTGGTTTTCTCTCGGTGCTTTTGAGCACACGAACAAATGTGTACACTGGCGCTCTATACAACAGGGGTGAGAACTTGCTTGTAGAACTCAATGCATGTACCCAGGCATGACAGGTGTGCTGACCACTGGAGTCACCAGCTCAGCAAGACTTTCTCGGCACTTTGGATGCTGTGCCAAGAAGAAACTAAGCTTGCAGGCACATCAAGATAAGACTGGTGAAACCCTCAGCTGCAACAACTTGCTTGCTGATCTTGAACATAGTGCTAAACTTTCAGCTTGCTGTGTGGTTTCTAATAATGTTTTTCTAATTTCTATCTTAGAGTACTCAAGACCATCCATTACCACAGAAACACTTTATTTTTTTCAGTCATAACTACTAATCTCCTTGTTTCTTTACTAAGTTTTGAGTCCTTCAGACCTCACATACATGATCAGTTTTGCCAGAGATAATTGGATGTGCCTTGTACTACCTAAGAGGAAAAGGAATTAACAAAAATGAATTAGGAACCATACACAACTCCCATTATGGACAGATGTTTCTGCTCTTTCTAATGTGTTCCCTCAGGCGTCCATAAAATTAAGACCGAAAATCTCTTATTTTTCACCTTTTCCCTGCCACATACACATCACTCTCACAAAAAAGCAGAGCAGTATAGCTCAGCCAATCTCCATTGGTTACTCTCCAAGCTCGATCTTTAAAAAATTAATAGATGCTACAGAATTCTACTTTTGATTTGCTTGACATATACTTTTTGAGTAAAAAAGAAAATCATTTATGTAAAAATGTAAAGTCATTATAGATTATGGAAAATACAAAAGAACCCTAGGAGGCTGACACATCTTGTGAAGGAAGAAAAGTGAAATTCAATTTCGAAAGTGCACAAAAAGATAGAATGCTTGGTAAAAAATAATCAGTCAGAAGCGTTCAAAAATACAGTGCTGACACTGTGTTGAGCTACAACCTTTCACAGGAAGACCTAACTTGTTTTACAAGAGGTTGGGAATAACTCTTTAATTCTATACCTCAGGTAGCCAAGGTCTCAAGATAAGGTATGACTTGCTTAATACAACACAGAGAATGAAGGAAAACACAGATAGAAGAACAAACACAGCCTGTGTTTGTCATGATCACAGGATGGAGGCTGACATCTGAGAAAGGCCAGACACTACTTTGATTGGGTTGGGATTCTTCCAGATATGTATTTAAATTTATTTCTCATCCTAATCAAGTAGCTATTCTGTTTTCTTTGTTGTTTCACTTTTCTGATTTTAGGTCAGCTTGAGACAGACTCTGTTCCCATGCAAGGGTATAAAAGTACAAATCTCCGCTCCCTCTATTTAACTTCTCCTGGGCTCAGAGAAGAAAACAGGTGGGGAATACACTCACTCGGCCTCTTTGGAACCAATAAGAAACCTCTGGGCTTAGACAGAAAAAGTCTTTCCTTCAACTCTACAGTTGTGTTTTTTAAAACAAGAACAAACTCTAACAAATATATATTTATATACCTTTTAGCATATCTCCTGTTTCTTCTCTTGATGATTTGTTTTTGGATGTTTTTTTAAAGCATATAGTTGTGGTTGGTTTGTTCTTGGTTGCTTTTTTTTTTTTTTTTTACTTGTTTTCTGTTGTTTTTTGCTTGTTTTCATTCTCAACTCCTTTTCTTTCTGATGTTTTTCTACCATGGCTTGTAAACAGCATTCTATTTAAACAGAATTTATGCCTGCCCAGTTTCTACGTATATAAAAGACCTTCAGTGAGGCAGAGGGGAAGATTATACTTAATATTTTGCTGAGCCAATAATTAGTCCCATGCTAAAAAAGCAACCAGAAAGCTCTGTGATCTCCGTGTTCATTTCAGCTATCATCAGTTCAGTCAAAGCTCCATTTTTAGGAAGCGCTAATCCCTAGGGTAATGAGGGAAGAGCTCCTATTTGCTCTTACTCTCAGTTGTTAATAATTATAATTCTAAGCAAGTTTGCAATTAATCAGAGCAAAATGCTCAACACTTCCCTTCGTAGTTTCCTAAATGAGAGTCTCTGAGCCTAAATAAACATAATATTTAGTTTCATTTAAATACAGAAAAGATATCGCATTGACTTTTAAGAATATTCCTAGAGCTATTGTTCAAAGAATTCACACCTGATCTTTAGCTGGCTATTACATTTATTTATAATGAAATATGTTGTGTGTTTGGTTTTTTTTTTTAATCTCTCTTTTGGCATCCTGTTTTAATTTTTTTTTAATAAATTGTCAGAAGTGGAATGTGGAGAGCTTTTAAACTGATTATATAACTCACAGAAAGATCCATTCCATTCTTAGTCATCAGCAGCATTATTAAGCCAGCAGCTGCAATCCACACACCCTTTTCTGCTTTTATCATGAAAACAGAATGAAATTTATCAGTTATCAAATACAATGCCTTCTCTGTATGAATAAATTATCTTGTGTTATAACTTACAAAATGTTCCCATCTCTATTCATACCAAACGCATCAAGTCATTTGGATGACAGTATACCACAAAAATTATCTGAACTGTCAGGAAGCTGGAATGACTTACCAGAGAAAAATTATTCCAATTTTTAGCAACTCAAAACAGTAGCAAAGAAGAAGAAAAGAGAACTCTTGAGAATATTGTCCATATCTACTTCAGAGTGAATCACAATTAAAAAAAAAAATTGTTCTAAGAAATCAATGATTTACATTTTAATTACACTTGCTGAGACAGCCATGATACATTCTTTAAAACAAATCTTTCCTCAAAAAAATCCTATAAAATTAAGTATCAAGAATTGCAATTTAACATAGCTGAATATACAATAAAACAGGTACCTTCTTACGTCTGCCACCCAGATAAAGCACCGCCAAGTCATTCAAAGCCCTTATTGTTAAGAGTTATTCCTGGTTTAGATTCTCAGGGTAAGTGTTTTGTCAGAATTAACTCAGATGGAAGGAACCCCCTGGAAGTGGGAGTGATGTACAGAGCTGGCTGATAGAGCTGGAAACTAAGAGAGGTTCTTAACTTGTATTATATGATTCTGGAGATGGAACCTGGTCAAAACATGGATGAAAAATATTTGTGTAACTGTTAAAAAGAAAATCTTCTAAAACTATTCTAACAAATCTATGAGTATAAACAGCTTTATTTTCTGTAGATTTTAGTGATTATAAAGTCACTTTGAGGTTTTGGTTTTCAATGGTAAACCAAATATATTCTCAAAAAAGATTTTTCATAAAATAAAATAAAAGCTTCTTAAATCAGTAAAAGAAGGTTATAAATAAACTTTATTTTTTTTCCTGGAGACAGCAACTTCTCCCTCAACTGTAAAAACTTCAAGCAGTTTTCACTTGAGCTGAGTCAACACAGATTGAGCTGAAGCATCTGGTCCTATGAAAGCTGCCGTGAGAGTTTGCAGAATGTTAAATCCTATTTCAGGAGGATCATGGTGACACTGTAATTATCACATTGCACTACTAAAGATGCTCAAGTTCCATTTCAAACACAGAGCTTCTGTTTCAGCATAGCACAGAAGAGGTATGCTGGTGTTCTGGTTGGTCCAGTAATGAATCCTACATCATCTTCCTTGGATCCTTGTCTTCCTTCAAGGAAGACAAAATAAAACCTGAAAAAGGCAATTATGAAAGGACATTTTCAGAGGAAAAAAAAGTGTCTTCTTAATGCAACAGTAGTTAAAGTTTGGGTCATAACGCAAAGTGTCAAGATAATGAATGTTTCAAAATCCCAGGGATTGATTCTTGGCATGTATGCAATTCAGCAACCCCGGATGAGGCACTAGCCTAGTTATTGGTTTGCTGTTGTTATTTTTATTTTTCCATTTTCCCTATTCTGTGTTTGAATATTTTGTGGTCTAATAGAACCTTCAGCCTAACTCTTTTCTTTGTCAACATCCACTTGTGTTGTTGAAGTATTTCAAGTACCTCTACACATATTTAACCTTGTTTCCCATATCTCCATTTGCTTGCTCCATATTAGTTCATTCCTGGGCATGATGGAAAATATTTGAGCTCTGCAGATACTGCACAAATTATTATAAAGATCTTTGATTTGCCGTGTAAACCTCATTTTTCCTTTATCTTTAACATTTTTCTTAAGTGATGTTCTCCTGAGTAATCATGGAATTAACTTAAAGTGTTTCTCTTGCATCAAAATAAACCCAACCTTCTTTGATCAGACATTTTCCAAACTAAAAATAAGACAGCTGAAAATCCTTCCTACATGATCACAGAAAACATATACAACCATGCCTTACAAAATGACAGACAAACTGTAATGGGTCTGGCCTACTTATGTACAAATGACTCAATTAACACGGGACAGGTAAAGTGAGGCACTATTTGGACTTCTGCTACTCTAGAATAGGTTTTATTCATGAGCTAATAGGAACATGTTGCTATGATAGTGGCAACAGGACAAGAGTAAAAGGCCACAAACTGAAGCATGGGAAGTACAGCACAAATGTGCGTGGGAACTTCTTCACAGAGCAGTGACGGAGCACTGGCACAGGCTGCACAAAGAGGTGATGGAGTCTCCAGAGGGAGATATTCAAGACCCCCCCGGGCGTCTACCTGTGCAACCTGGGCTAGGGAGCTGCTATGGCAGGGGGTTGGACTCCATGATCTCTAGACGGCCCTTCCAATCCCTACAATTCTGTAATTCTGTAGAAACTAAAACAGGAAACTCCCTTGATTTCCTGTCACTTATGAAGTCTCTAATGTCCCCTTTCATAAAAGAAAAAAAAAATATTTTCCATCATATATTTGCATTTTCCTGCTAATATACAGAAGAATGCTGAACCAGGTTGCTCAGAGAAGTTGTGGACATTCTTGGAAAGTTCAGCACTCAATCCTGAATGATTTGACTGAGCCCACACTGTGCAAGAGTTGGACCAAACAAACTCCAAAGGTCTCTTTGAACCTAAATTACTCCATGACTACATAACACGGTTCTTTCTTAAATGTGTTATTTTAGATGTATGGAAAAGCAAGATGTTTTGGCAAAAGCAAAGAAACCCCAAGCTTTTTCCTATAAGAAAGCAGTTGTCAATGATGTACAGCTAGCATCTATTGAAGAGAGTCCCTCAGGTCAAAGGCACATGATCTGTACACTATCTAATGCCAATGCAAGAATAAAAAGTTGAAGTGCATGTTTCTTTTTTTTAATTCAACCTATGTCTCACTCAAGGGAAAAGGGGAAACAGCATCAGGCCGCATTGTCTTAAAAAATACTTTTTCTTTTTAGATTTTGGAGTCCCTACTTTTGTTAAATTTCAGAATAAGGTCTTCTTAGCTATAGAAAAACAGCTTATTTTGTATTTTCCATTGGAAGTATCTAACTGTCTCATAGTCTTTTATCTAAAATAAGCTTGATATTGTTTGAATTTGCAGAAGGTTTTGTTCTAAGTACAGAGATAGAAAAAAAATTGTTTGTATGGAACTTCTTCGAAGCTGAAAGAAAATATCAATTGAAAGAAGGAAGCCTGTTACTCACTTACAAATGAGAAAGGAGAAGAAACTGAATTATGCTGTGTCTGTTTTTTTAGATGTAAGACTAAATAAGGCTAATTCTAAACTATGAAGTTAATATTCAAATCTAAAATAATTATTTGGAAATTCAAAATTAAAGTAATGAAGTTTTCTAATAAAATCAATAAATTTTAACATGACTGTGCCTGTCGAAACATTCATTAATGACAGTCAAGCAATATTTACAAAAACTGTTTCAACATGAGTCTACATAAATAAAAAAATTTAGTTATTATGAGTCTTTACTATCTCTTTCCATGCAAGTGGAAAGGTCACCTATACACAGGCTACAACCCTGCCAAATATTATCGTTACAGAGCTTCAACAAATTGGAGAAAGGAGGATTTTAGTGAAGCAAGTACCACCCCCTAAATCTGTACATAGCAAGAACTGATTTTGTTCTCTGTTTCTCGTCAGAACATTAGTGGGAAGAAATTACAGTACTGTGCAGATGCTTCCTCCCTGCCAAAATGAAGTCATTTAGGGGAGAAAAAAATAGAAGTTGCCTACTAAGGTGTTTGTTTCATTCTAGCACTTGGGTAGAAGTAGGGGGGAAAAATTATATAACAGAAAATCCATCAAATAAGAAAAAAAAAAAACAACAGACATAGCCTCCATTTGATTCTCTGATGAACTGAAAACCTTAAATTAAAAAAAAAAAAAGGAAATAAAATATAATGCCTTTGTATGCTCTTCTTGTTTTACAATGAGTTTAATGCTGTGTTTTCAATTAGATGTGATAAGGCAGTCAAAATTTATTTTAATCAAGAACTTCCTGGCAACGGGTGTTGTAGTCTAAAGTGGCAGGTTCACTTACCCATCCGACAAACACGAAAAGGGCCTAGCTTTGCTGATTTTCCCTAGAAATGGCTGCAACAAAATGGTTATCTGACATATCTTTTATCAGCCTGCTATGCAATGAAATCTTAAGGATTCCTTACTTAGGTAATGGCATTTTCTAAGGGGTAAGGTTGGGAGAAACATAATTGACTTGCAAAGAGGAAAACATTACTGTAAATACTTTGTAGACTGTAAAATGTATCAAGCAAGATGAAAGACAACACATGTGCTCAATAAAGTAAGCTTCTTTCAGGCAAAGCAAAACAAAAACACCACTCTTATTTCTAGACCAGCTTTTCAGTTATGAGTGCTAGGAGAGATATCACCCAAAAATATGGAATTTTGTTGACACTTGGAACAAAATATGAAAATACATGAGAATTACTTTAAAAATTCCCTAACTTCTTAATTCAGATATAAATTTGAGACAAAAACTTCCATTTAAATAAAACAACACGGTTTTTCTGTGAAATGTCTGAAGAAAATTTTGCACTCCCAAAGTAGAACTCTGGATAAACACCAAGGTTAGTTATGGCCAAGGAGAATGGGGGAAACAGCAGAAAGGGAGGCAAGCTGTGAGTAGACAATCTAACAGGGAAATGCCTATGGTACCAGCATCAACTCCTTACTTTAAATAACTTCAGAACTGTGGCAAAACATGAATTTCTTTATGCACTTTGTATAATGTCCTAGAAAAAAATTACCTAGGGAGAGGTCACTCACAATATTATCTGTAAAGAAAGCATGCAGATACTTCGCCAAGTACAGATAAAATAATCCCTTGTCTGCACCCTAAGCAGTGCCTGATGATTCAAGAAGAATTCTGATTTAGAAAAAAGCAGCAAACAAATGATTTGGTTCTAAGTTGGATTTGTTTTCCGGAATATATGAGAAAATACGGAATAAATTATTCAGGACATTCTAATTATCAATCGTTTTCGCCAATAAAAAAAAAAAAAATGGTGCCTAGTTGGTTTTGGTTTCAGCCAAAGTCTTTTCCTTCCCTTATTCCCCATGTATATTTCTTCTAGCTGACAGATTTCCTAGCAAGCCAGGCTGCACTATCAGTCTGCCTAAAACATACAAGTCTACAGTTTCAAATCTTTGTTTGTTTTAAATCTACAGTGACTTCTAAATTTTGTTTTGAAATTTTATGGTTAAAAAAACAGGTCCTCCCCAGTTCTATAATGACAGAACTAAACCAACAGCTGTATGAAACTGAATCTTACCTACACAGTTTTCTTTCAATCTAATTTACAATACTTCCAAAATGAAATAAGGCTTGTTTGATAAGACTCATATTCCATAATCATATAGACCAGCATTAATGAACTTCCTATTCTTTAATAATTACAGCTTCTTCTAATGGCGGAACAATACCAACATGTAATAGTTCTCTCAAATTGTGATATTTTCCTTATACTTATTAAAAATTAACATTAAGGATGTAGATACTTTCCCAATAAGCTACCTACAAGTTATTCCGATTTAAAACTCTTTAACCATAGCAGACTTTAACACACTAACTTTATGAGCTAAGATCATGACTAATTTATTTTCATGTAATAAGAACACATGGCCATATTTCTACATAAAATAGATATTCCTTGAGTTTTGTTTACCATGAACCATAGTATCAGTGTAACCATTTCTATTCTATATTGGACTGACACTGTTTCCAACATTTCTTTTGTACTCATAAGATAGGAAAGAAAAAATCTTCTATTGTGGTTAACTCAGTCATAGATTTTTTTCCCCTAACAAAAATCCTTCCTAACAAAAATCTAGTAGTTCATAACCTCACAGACCCTTTATTCTTTTTCCCATCATTTTAGCTTTTGATTTATTATTTCTAACTGCAGCCATCGCTACATCAAAAGTTCAAGAACGGCTACTATCCAGGACATTTTCCCTAGGCGCCACTTACTCCTTTCAATACATTCAGAAATAATTACTTGCTCTCACAGGTGTTCTTAGCTTTGAGTACTTAAGTCTTCTGAGGCGCAAAACAAGTTCTCATTGAGATTTTCTGGTTTTACTTTTAATGAACAGAATTATACTGTGACTGCTAGTTCCTGGGCCCCAGATAGCCACCACCTCCAAGTACTATGGCTAATTGATTCATCACTCCAAAGACAACTTTGTTCTGGAAGCAACATAGTCCAGCTCAGACATGACTTCCTGCCTTTTACAAAATCTTTTATTATTAGATGTGGGAAACTGAGCATGAGCCATCCAAAATCAGCATCTCACATTACACACAACTGTATCTGGGTAAGGACAGGTAAGAATTCATAATATGCACTGAAAGTCCAACAGCAAAGCATTTGAGGTAAATTCTGAGAAATAGCACGCTGTGAGACAGCAGGGGTTTTATTCACATCGTTGGAAGTATCTGTAAAAATAATAATAAAAAAAGATTGATGCCAGCATGCAATGGGAGAATCTGAGAAACAAAACTAGGTGATTTAATCTGCC
Source organism: Oreortyx pictus (assembly GCA_036925125.1). Lineage (NCBI taxonomy): Eukaryota > Metazoa > Chordata > Aves > Galliformes > Odontophoridae > Oreortyx > Oreortyx pictus. The sequence goes on from JAUPFR010000001.1 coordinate 49,910,820, forward strand.
TGGTAATGATATAAGGTCACAGAAGCATAGGAAATGACTACAAATGCAGCTAGATGTAAATTCATTTCCAAAAGCACACAGGAAAGACAGTTCTTGTAGTAGGTAGAATGAGCATTATATCTGAAAATTACGATAAGGAATTAGTACAGATAAACCTACAACTGTATACGATTGAACAATGATCTTGTATTATAAATATATTATGTAGTACATCTATTTCAAAAGCCGCTTAATCAAGAGAAGGAAATCAGTTGCAAAAACTTAAAAAACACAGAAAAAACAGAACCAGACATCAAGTGATTATGGATATTTCAGCTCCACATGCAAAATACATCACATGTTTAGCCCTTAAGACTATGGCTTCTCAGAAAAGTTTGTTTTACATTGTGTGGGACTAGAAGATACACTCAGCTTTCTCTTTTAAAACATACTGGAATCAGAGCTCAAATTAAATACAGACGAGCTGCTAATTAACAGTGACACAATACAATTAAGTTGAACTTCCTCTAGGGAGAGATCATACCATAAAATAACATTGTGACACCAATCTTCAGAGAGGGCTATTTAAATAAATATGTGAAGAAACTAATAAAAATGATACGAAAGAGTAAGTACAGTAAACTTTTTAGCCACAGCATGAAGAAAACTCATGAGATATTAACAGTACTACTAGCTCATGAAACTCTGCTTCTTGAGGTCTAAGACTCCAGGAGAAAATTTAATTATTTGTCAGAGAAAACAGTGCATGGAGCCAGGCAGCAAACTCATAAAGCAGTCTTTAGGACAATGGAGGAATGTGGCCTTTTAAAGTTTAGATGATCTTCCATAGCGCAGCCACGTGTGGCAACCTTTCACAGGGGTTTGCACATCAACCAAAATAGTTCAGTATGTTAGTACTACTCAGCCTCAATTACTTAAAGAGGATCTCTTGAGAATTAGTCTCTCTACACAATGAAGTATCATGAAATGGCGTAATGGATCATCACGGAACATTTTTTCTCTAAATATTTTCTGATAGATTGGATGGAAACATATTTTCTTTGCTAGTGAACTTTCTTCTCTATGACTCCCATTGCTGTCTTTTTGGTGAGGAAACAGTCTGAATTTGACAATGAGATAGGCAAATATTGACTGCTCTTCATGCAATCACCGAAGACGTATTAGAATATGGTTATAGGATAAAACACTCTTCTTGACCAACTTTCAGTCACAGTGTCCTGCCGTCTACAATCCCAGAGAAACTCACCTGCTCGAACATAGAAATCTAATTCTAGACATTTAGGTCTGTGCTAAGCAACCTAAGCACTCTGCATCAAATAGAAAGAAGCTGGTGCTTCCAGAAGGCAATCCACCTCAACACAAACCACTGACTAAAAAGGTCAGATGAAGCAATTTCTGAAATTGTCTTCATCTGCTGAAAACTGAAATTAGGATTACCAGATCACATTTAGATGTTTAATGCTGAGGCATATGCAGCAAGACAAGAGCAAAGCCTCCTTCACATCTTTATATTGCTATTCAGAATACTAGAACATACATTTCATGTTCTTATTTCCCTTCACCTTTTCAAGGGTGCTTGTAATTCTTGGTACCAGTAAGTTGCCATAAAATTGGTCCATGCTAAGTAAAAAAGTGGAAAGAGAAAACACTGGAAATCCATACGCTTATCCCTTGGTGATCTCTGCTGTACGTCCTGCTCCCACAAAAGTCAAGGAGACATCACATCCTATTCCCTCACTGTGGAATAGGAAAGGCTTCTTGCTAAGATCCCAAGCAGCGATACCAGATTCATCAAGCCTAGGGAATGTAATTCTGATAATTTCTTCTCCTTTTTTCTTCACATACAAATACTGTTGCAAGAAATTACAAAAATATCCTAGTTCAAAAAGGTGAAAACTGTGTAAAGCACTCGCACAATTATAATGAAATGATGTATAATTGCTGAAAGTTTAGTGGAACCTGTATAATGCATCTCTCAAACAGAAAGATGAGGTTTTTTGAAATTGCATACCATTTACATTAAAAAAAATTACCTAATAGCAGCTGCTGTACAAATAGATTCGTGTAAGACTACTTACTACCATATGAATGTATTAAAATATAGAATTATTGTTAGTTTTCAAATTAGTTAGTTAGCTGGTCAACACACTGTTTAAATTTAGAGACATTCCATGAGTTCCTTCAACTAAGACTAATTCTCTATTATGCATTAGCTGCATGTTGTTCAATTGTAATGAGGTATACATATCTTTATGCATTTGTGACATCATCTGTAACATAAGCAAGCCAATAAAAATGATTTTCTCCTCCAGTGCCTCTACAAAATGGGAAGTCAGGAAAAAAAAATTGTCAAGGAATCACTCTACTCACGCAGCTTTAAGGAAAAATCTTCTATTGCTTACAGAACAAAACTTTTGATAGCTTCCAATAAACATTATGAATTGCATCCTTTGAGTACTGAAACCATTAAATCAATTTCTGTATCTTATTACAGAATCAAGAGAATGTCCCTAACTATAGTTTTAATTTCATTGTCTACATCTCTGAAAATAAAAATAATAAGAAACTATGATGGTCAAGATAAATATCTACTGCTTAGTTCATGAACGATTATAAATCTGAACAGTTGAATCCCACTTCTAAGTATTCCCATTTAAATCAACAGAAGTAAAAGCACAGGCTATGAATTCCTTGAAAATCAAGAATTTTATAGCCAGTTAAATAATGTTGGTCTCTATTGGATCTGAGTATGAAATTTCATTCCCATGAACATGAGAAAATAAAGGGATGAAGGGGGAAACCATCCATAAATTGAGTGAAACTACCTCTTTAACTTAGCTTTATTTAAAAAGTGCTGAAATCATAAAACATTAATATGATTCAAGCAGTGACGTTGTAATGCATTAAGTCGTTTCTTGGCTCTGAATTTCTGTTCAGATTGACAGCTTTGTGGATTTTCAAAAAAATAAAAATGCCCCATCTTCCCCATGATTGTTATACCAAATTATTCAAAATTCAGCTTTAGTAGAACGAACTTCATGAACTTTTGTACTGACAGAGAATGCATTACTTCAAGAGCATTAGAAATGATTTTCGTGTTCTGGAAAATATTTTCCTGTTGACAGTTGCCCTTTCTATCATGTTGCTCCCATCCCCAGTGTTATCCCACTTTCAAAGACACCTGGTGCAGTCACTGCATTTAACAAGATACTGCTTTCTTTTGTAATCTGTGAAGTACACAATACACAGAACAATAAATCTACCAAAACACTTATTCTGAGAACCTGTATGGAATTAACTATTCCTAGTAGACTTACTCATATCTGACAAGATGAGAATAACACCCAATTGAAATAAACCATAGCTATAGATAACAGTGTGCCTGCTTGGGAATAACAGGAGATCTCTTCTCCTAAGCTACTTCTATTAAATACGTTTGTATGTTTGTGCAGTATGTGCAGTCACTCACTGCTGTCAGATACTGGAAACTACTCTCAGAGGTGGTTTTAATTTTGCAAATAACAAACTGTTGAGAAGCTTAAACTCTGGAGAGACTACTAATGAAACTCCATATTAAAAGTCCTGCTTTGCGGCTATCTGACATTGTAATTTAATCTTGCAAATATTCATCAGGCCTGAAAATTGCTAGATAGAGAACAGAAAGAATATTCCCTAAAAACCTGAAGAACATTTAAACTTAATTAGGCGCTACAAATAAATTACATAAATTTGCAATGCTAATCAGATGACCACAATACTAAATCTTGTATATAATATTTGCTTCTTGGTAATTGCAAGGCAGCTTGCTGTTATCCATTCAAAGCTACCAGATTTCAATCTTTCTGAGTAGTCAGCCATTACTTATATTTAATCAAGGTTAATAACAATTTGTGTTGTGGCCAGCATTACAGCCAAACTCTGCTGCCAATTGTTCCAGTAAGTTTTTTATACCAAGTGATATCTACCAGGTTTTCCAAATGGTGACTTCAGCAGTATGAGGATTCTGTAGTGTATTCTGCATGCAGTCTTCCTCCATCTCTTGACTAGTTACATCTCCTGAAGAGTTTTAGGCTCTGTTTCTGCAGGAGAACTTCATTTTAATAGTAGAGGAAGGTTCTGGAGTTCTGAAACATCTAGTCAGGATCTCTACTTTCAAACCTTTATTCATAGAGAACTGCTATAGAGTGTGGAAAGCAGCTAACCATTAAAATCTTAAAAGTCAAACTACTGTCAGGCTGTTTTTCATTTGTCACAGAATCACAGGGGGTGAAAGGGACTTCAAGAGATGACTGAGTCCAACTCCACTGCTTAGGCAGGTTCCCTACAATAGGTCACACAGGTAGGTGTCCAGATGAGTCTTGAATATCTCCATAGAAGGAGATTCTACAACCTCTCTGAACAAACCTTCCTTATTTCATCCACAGAACCTAAAAAAAGTCATATCAGTATTTCATAATTTGGGGACTGAAACCCCAACAAATGGTAGAATTTGTTCCAGCAAACATAAATACTTTAAGCCAATGATTTTTTTATACCAAGTGTTCAAAAGGAACTCTTTTCTAAACTGTTTCTCAGGTGATTAATGTTTACAATTCCTTATTCTCATGAAATCATGATATCACACAGTATTCAAAACCATCATTGTCATTTTTCAAAAGCCAAGGAGTCCTAGTTATTTTTCCAATCAAATTTCAGCATCTAGATATCATAGCATGAAGTACTGTTAAAATCCACTTTATCAACTTTCTTTGAAGGAAGAAATTCCTTCAATTAATGCAGTCAGAAAGGGGTTTTCAAGGCATGAATTTAAGAAATGGTGAGTTGAAGCTAGGTGTGATTTTCTGCCAGTGAAGCTGATGAAAATGAAAAGAAAGAAAGCCACAGGGGGGAAGACATTTTACATTTGTCCCTACCAACACATGCTTCAGGTGATCAAAGCAAAATTTGAAGGTGATATACATAGAACTTGTGCCTAGTGTTCCACTGTCCTCTACCTCCACCAAATTGTACTATAAACCCACAATCTGACCTGAGAATACATTGATTCTACCAAAAGAAACACTGTCTGCAAGATGGGTGTCTTTGCTGTTCTTTCCCTTCTACACAGGATTGAAGGTGGAATACTGACAATGTTTTCCTGACACCATTAGCGCGTTCACAAATAATAATGAATTTGGTATTAGTTTGTGAGATGTTTCATCAATTCACCCTTAAAAAAAATAATTTTGTACATGAAGAAACTATTTAAATTATTTTATAAAATTTAGAATGTAGGTAAACAATGAGTATGAAAACGACTGACTTTTCACCACCAAAAACAAACAAACAAAAAATCACAAAAAAAAAAATTAAAATAAAACCACCACTATAGAAAATGTCATCTGGTCATCTCATCTTTTTTGCTTCTATCACTCAGTATACAAGTCTTCCAGAACAGGATATTCATATTGTAACAGTGTTTGGGAGACACATATTAACTTGATCTTTTTTGATATTAATAGTTTTAGAACATACAGCCCTAATTTAAAGGAAGCAGTGAATGATCAGGTCTTAAGGACGTACTCTAAAGCATAAGTCCATACAGAAAAAACTGTCACAGATCAAAATGGTTCCTGTAAACTAATTTTTTTTGTTGCTGTTATGGAAAAAAATGACTAGGTACACACTGCCTAAGATTTTACTTTCCCATGATAAACACATTAATTATTCTACTGCTATCCACCTTACCCTCTCTTTTAAAACACTGGCTTCCAAAAAGGAAGTTTGTGAAGCCAGCAGAGCCCTAGCTAGGGGCCTCTCATCAGGGCAGGTAGGAAAGGCAGCCCTCAACTGGTATCCAAACCTATCCCTTCCCTCCTCTCTTGCTGCTGCTGCTCCCCAGTGTCAGACCCACCGCAGCCCATGGGCACAGAGTGAGGGGCTGTCCTAGCTGCCCTGTGGGGGGACCCACCTACAGAACTGATTTTTGGAATGTTGTAGAAGATGAACTGGGTTCTCCCTGAAGGATCAGATCATACTAGGAAGATGTGTGCGCGTCTTTCTGCGTGTCATGACAGTTCCACAAACATTTTTTCTTGAAGGAGAAGTCATTTTTAAGAGACTCCCACTCTCTCTTCTGGTCCCTGTGCATCTGTCACAGTTCTCAGATGTATCATTTTCTGGAAAGGTATTTATATCTCAAATTATTTTCCAGTCTTGGCATGCAGAACACATCCGCAGACCACTTGCAACACTACAGAGCTGGTGGGGATGAGCACCCAAAACTTGAGATCTTTTCAGCTGCCTTCGTATGTGCAACTACATCCTGAAAGCACACAAGTGTGCCATCTTCAGACTAGGCATTTTTTTTACTCATACTATAAGAATTTATAAGAAATGAAGTCAACCCTACAAGTGATGCACTTCTCATTGCCTCAGCTTAACACTTTCCAGTAACATCAGTAGATCCACAGCTACTGTGTAAAAATAACTGTGGCTATGTCTATACAGTGCAAAAAAATAAACATTAGAACAAGGAGAGAGAGTGCAGAAAGTATGAGGAGTGAAAAATCCAACCTATTGAAACATTAAAATAATAATAAAAAAAAAAAGAAGCCAAGCACATGGTCCCATTTCAAATCTGTTTTCTTTCTAACCTGCTGCAATGGACTTCTTTATGAAAAATAAGTATAGCATGCACAGCTAGAAGACTGTATTTTAGCAAGAGGTTTTGCTAAAACAAAAAGGTGGGTGTCTTCTTTTCTCCATGAGTTGCAGAGTTCCTGTATTTGTCACTTTGCTTTTTCAAATCATTACATTTAACTTTTCTCCACATCACACACACAGCTACATGGTGAACTTTCTCAGCACTTCTACATAGTGCTGACTACAAAATGAAGAGGAGGTGCCACGAGAGCCATGCCGTATTACACAGTGAACTTCTCTTGAACAGTGGAAATGGAGAGTAGGCAGAGACTTGTTTGAATCATCCACTCTGTCCAGATCCCAGCACACACAGCGCTAGTAACTCTGCGCCCAGGGACATAGGTGAGTGCATTTGCAAGACTGTAACAAAGAACAGCACTGGTGTTTGGCATGACAAACTTAAAATCATTCGTGATTCATTTACCATTTAATTTTTATTCATCCTTGGGCCACCAATTTAAGGACCTCTGATGTTCACTGTCAGTTTTCCAGGTCAACAATATTTCCATTAACATTCCTACCTACTGTCTAATTTCAATCAGCTAACGTCCAACCAGCACATTTGGTCCATCCTGGTTTAGCAGAGGACATGGGAAGACCTGGATCCTCCCTGGTCCCCATTTCAGCTCCTGTTCACTCAGCTATCAGCAGTACCCCTGGTCCTGTGCACACTACACTGATAATTTTGTTGCCTTGTACACCAAGCACAGCATTGTGAAGCCTAACAGATATAAAGATGCATACCCTATCTAGCACATATATATCACGGATGTAGGCAGATAGTCTAGGACATCTGTAATTCCACAACTGCTCTGCTTTATGAGGCAGAGTGCCAAGCAATGGCTTGCAAAAGATCCTTCACCTTCCAGTGCAGGTATCTCTGTGCTAAGCAACCAACATTCAGCACTGCCCCCTGCACACTCTGCGGACAGACTTCTCCCTTCAGTTCACTGCCACACATATCCTCACAGCATTTCAGGCCTGTGAAAATGAATCAGCTTGCAGACAGAGAAGCACTGATCTACCATATATCATAAATTACAGAGGAGAGAAGATAGAATGTATAGTTAGCTTTGCATACATTCATGTGCCAACATATGGCACATAGGCTTGATAAAGCACGGCTTTGTGATTACACAATACCAGCTGCTAAACTGATAAAACAAGGAAAACATCCAAGGATTTCTCATTTTTAACTCATTCAAAGAGTGGGAAAAACGACATAATTTGACATAATTTATCCATCTGAGTGACGCTTCATTTTGTTTATCCATATAAAAAACAAAAGGCTACATTAATAGTGTCTACTACAGAAACTAGCTTTTTTTTCCTCCAAGAGCTGCCTGCTTTGAGCCCTGAAGAAGCTCTCTCACCATTCAGACACGTGTTGGAGGAGAAACAACACATTGTCCCCCTCAAGCCTTCCTTCTTTTTATTCCCCCTGCATAAAGCATGTAGAAAATCTGTCCTCATTTGCAAGTACTTTAAAGGATATCCACGTTGCAGCTTTCAGAGCATGCATCCTCAGTTCCAGAGCAGCATATGCTTATTTTGCCACCTTCTTCATTCCCAGCATGGTGGTCTTGATAATTAATGAGAAATCTATCTTTGGGCTTAGGAGGTGAGTTTTTCACATGAGCACCAATAAGCTGGCATCCTTTAGAGGAAAGAGCACAAGAGACAGTCATGGACAGGAAAACCAGCTCCCCGTTTTCTATTGCAGAGCAGCCCAGTCAAGACAGAGCTCTCCACATCGTCTTACATGGAAAGGCAAGCCCTAATGCATAAAATTCCTCACATGTGGACTACTTCCATATTTTCATATTTGAATAAACTTTTAAAAAGGTAAGTACAACTGTTGCAGTTAGTTTACTGATTCAAAATGCTTGTAACAATTATTTACTAATTTCTACTTTTTTAATAAAATATAATAAATCAAAGTCTTTGAAACTACAGACTATTCCTACCTCAAATTAATTATATCTTGTCCTTCCCTTGAGCACTGTGTTGATGTGCTAGATAGGCTATGACTTCCTCAGCAACAGCCAAACAAGGTAAATCATCAGCAGTCACATTAAGCAGACATACTATTTGTTGCAGGCTACCTTGTCTTTACTTTCAACAAGTTTCAGCAGTTCTCACCACTTAATCTGACCTGATATTTCAAAAGAACTATACCCACAGCTTCTTCTGTGCACTTGGAGCAGCTTTTTGATCTGCCAGGGCCTGGAACCTACATGACTAACATTTGCAAGAAGGAGCTCAGGAAAGCCAAGAAAAACTTTTTTTAGTCTAACTAGTAGTCTCCAAGTACTCTGGACCAACAGATTGCTGCCAAATCTTGATATTTCTCCTGAACCACTGAGTACTCTTCCAGTAAGCAACATATCAACTGCCATGCAAGGGACAGATTGTGTTACATGCAGAAGTAAAAGTTTCACCAAGTGAATTCCAGAATAAAAAATGAATTATTCCACACGAGTTATTTGAGAAGACCATTAATTATAATACTAATTGTGGACCATGACAAATAAATCAAAGTAAGTTAATATAACCACTGTGGGAAAGAAAGGCGTAAGTATAAATTTATTAGGTTACTGAAGAGTCTTAGACCAGGATGAAAGAAGTGAATAATCTCTACAGCCTACAATTGCATAAACCATAACTTTCTTAGGTAGCCTGTTACACTTACGCAGACAGAAAGTTTATTATTTCTAGTATTTCTTACTTGTGACTATTTATTTTGACTTTTCTTTCCTTGATATCTCCATCTTTCCTCTTCTGAGTAAAACACAAAGGCAATAACTTGCTCAGCATTGTATAAAAGGTACACAAACTATCCAGCAATGACTACTACATACTAACCTAGTCTATATTTGCTTACTTCCATATCCTACTTCATGTCTACTGTGAAATTTCAAGGCTCTGAGGTACTGCTTAAGGTCTAAATTCTCTGTAGTTCTATCTTAAAGCCGATAGAGGTACCGACAAACACTGTCAGCTGTTTGTTTCCGTGGAACATCAGAGTACTATTTAGCCTGGCCTTAAAGAATCCAGTGATCTGCTGAGAACAATTAGAAACTAATCTAAGGCAATCAGTACATGTTAATCAGCATCTAAAAAGTCAGTGAGTAAAATTCATGTTTTTTTCTCGAGCCCAATTCAGATTTATAGACTACCTAAATCCTTCAACCTTTCCCTAACTTCTTTGTCCTAGATAATCTTACACATATTTCCAATCTGCATTCAGCTGCTGAGATTTCTTACTTTAAAACTGTGTCAAGGCACTGATGATGTTTTGACAGCATAGGCTGTAACGCAGAAGATTTGACATTGCTTAGAGAGAGGTAGATAAAATGTATTTCAAATAAAGGAACAACCAGTTTTAGGATGTTTCATCAGGAAGAGCTAGGCCATCAACACAGCAGACTGCTCGTAGACTTAGAAAAAGTGGTTGGTAGATTATTTTAAGATAGAGTCTTTCTAATACAGAAACTCTGTAGTACATATTATTATGCACTCAGGCTCAAATTAAAAAAAAAAAATTGTTGCCTAATGTCAGCTTCTTCAATCGAAGTGCAATATTTCCAAAAATGCCTAATGCAAGCAAGTCCTGCTGCAGTGCTTTCTACTTCTGTGTCATGTTGGCTTTAATATGATAAATACTTTGATAAAACTAATCCATTTGCTTAGATGTCTAAATAAGCCTGAGCTAGCACACCAAATTTCATACTGATGAAAATGTTTTTCTGTCAAAGCAGGAAATGTTTCTGCAGTGAAAATGCTGACACATTCTTAACAGTAACAGCAAATGAAGATCCCAAAATAGACTGTACTTTTACTTGTTCTCAGAAAAAAAAAACAAAAAACATTTAATTTCATTAAACCCATTAAACCCACTATTTAATTTCCCATTACACTAGTCCTTGATGGAACTTGGCAAGCAAGGTTTTTTTATTATTTTATTTATTTATTTATTTTTGTTAAAGCAAATGTGTAGTTCCTGAGTAAATTAGTAGATAACGGTTTTTCTAGAAGGAAAACCACGGCCAGAGGGTGTTCTTATAGCAGTAATATCACATATCTGTGTGTGTCCAGAGAAAAAGTCAGGATTTCTGACATTTGCTAAAAACCATCCAAATCTCTAACACATGAGTGCCAATATGGGTTCAGGGAACAGAGGGGCAAGGAAGTGGAACTGGGCACTTGAAGAGTTGTAGAGTCACACATTAGTGTATCTACAGTCAGTCAGGGCCTACCACATCTTTGCCTCTTTTTTATTTTAAGAAACAAACACAAGATACAAAAACTGTATTTTTACAAAACAAAATATGGTGTAGAATAAGGACATATTTTATGCACAAGCAATATGGGTATGTTTTTGGCTAGCTCTTTAAGTTTAACTCTTTGCTTCTCAAGTCCAGCCCTCAATTTTTCTCCTGCTGTCGATGGTGGCAAACTGGACATTTGCTATATTCAGTTTAATTTTGTTTGTATTCCAGTGAGCAACTGGACTGCACAAACAAAATGTTAAGGATGAATCCTTATCAAATAATTCTATTTCAAAACAACATGGTACTGTATCGCTGGTGCCATTTACAAAATCTTGCATCACATCTTCATAGCATGTTGCGGTGACTCAGCTGAATTCTTAGTTGCATTGCAACATATACTTTGAGCCAATGGAATAGACATAATGAAGAGAGTGCAAGAACCTGATGGATTTTTATTTTTATTTTTTTTTCTGACTAGGCACAATGGCTAGAATATATAATGGTAGAACTGTGGCAGCTACTGTTACTTCCTCTGATAAAGCAAGCATGTAGACAGATGATGAACCAATTTAGAATTCTTATTTCCACCAACCTTGTCATATAGGTGACCACTTCACATGTGCTTAAATGTCTTGCTCCTCCACAGTATTACTTAAACACTTCACTCTGCACCCTTTGTCTATATACAAAAGGAAACAAGTAACTTTTCACAGCATAGTTGATCAGCAGCCATGAAGTTGGTGCAACCAGCTTCTTAATTACCATGTGCTGGAATCTTCAGCGTAGAAAAGGCAAGACAGAAATCTGTCAAATTAAGATACGTGCCCATATTGCAAATCAGAGGCTAACACTGACTGGGAGAGGTAAAAGCCCCTCAGCTCCCCCACTGAACTAAAATATATTCCCCTGTCAAGAATAATACCCTAATAAGGTATTTTTCTTCTGTTCCAGCTTATCCACACAAAGTTTCAGAAAGAGGATACTACACTGCAGACCTGTTCAGGATTGTGATGTTCACATTCCTACTAGAAACTCTTGCATTTACGGAGCCAAGAATACTGACTACCTTGATGTTATGAAGTACTGTACTTCCAGCGAGTATACATGCCTGAAGCATATCATAATCCCATCAGTATGATTGTCATGGTAACCTCAGAGTAACTGTTGCCTGGCAGACTTTCTTTGCATTGCTAGTTGAGTCCCCTGGGGAGACCAGTAGAGTTTATTCCCCTTTCTCCAGGGTATTTACTCATGGAGTAACTGGAAAAAGCAGACATGCCTATGACAGTAACACCCATTTTACTGGCCACATAAGACACAATAGGTCCTCAGCAACCGTGGCAAACAACTGCCTGAAGAACCAAATACTACAAGAACTAAATGGGTTCTGACGAGGAGAAAAGAGAATGGAAAAACACAAATTAATCTATAATAGCACACCCCAGGATGAATGCCTGACCTGAGATCACTGAAACCAGGCTTTTCACCTGGATTTATGACTACTTTTGTATATTTGTAGCCACTGCTGTGAAAACACCTTCCACTTTTCAGAGCTTAAAGAAGGATGGACATCATCTTAGCAAATGGTGACTGAACTATAATGCCTCATATGTAAAGCCTCTTTATTTGCATAGCTACAACTCTGAGTAGTCTCTACAACTCACCTCCCTCTTTATGACACTTCTAATCTCTAAAGGACCTCATCTAGTCAGAACAGAGAAATCAATAGCATGTGATTAAGTGCATCACTACCTGTCTGCCCTGTTAAATGAGACAGATTCAATATAAAGAACTCCTCTTTTAAAGCTGATTGTCATGCAACCATAATCCACCAGAACTATATCATTCTATATCAATAGGACTTCCATCATTGTTAGTAAAATTCATAATACTGTTAGAGCTTTTTCCTGACATTCCACTCAGAGCTGGAATTAATTCAGTGAAGAGACTCTCAGCCCTCAGAGAAAATTGTAAAAGTCACTGTACATCAGGAAATGTATTATTTTGGAAGTTGAAAAGAGAGAGCAATTGTCACTGACATACATTCTTTATGTTTTGGAATGTACTCAAGTAACACAGAAATGAACACACAAGCAAAGTTACAACTTTGTTCTTATTTGTGGAGTACCAATTTATAATGGCAATTTGCTTGAATGGACTACCTATGAGTTAAGAGAGAAGTGTGTGAAATGATGGGTACGTAGATAGACATGGACAAAAACCAATGCCAGGAGAAAGCCTTGCTGGCTTTATTGATACTGACGGACATAGCCAAGGCAGTCAGTTATTTAGCTCAAGCCACATTTGTGATTTGACTATCTCTTCCTTCCTGTGCAAGATACAATTAACATCTATCGATCACATTTCTTGTCAGAGTCTGAATTAGGAGAACAGTTATGAATATTCACTCTTTTTCAAAAATTACATCTGTGGGAATTATTCTATTTTACTCTATAAAACAAGCATTTGCTCAAAGCCATTATAAAGACCCTTTAATACAGCACTGTTTTGAACTAAAGCAGTCAGTCCCTGTTGTTGTAGTTACACACTTCACAATGCTCTTTTTAATCTCTAATACAAATTTATGGCTCTTCAGCTCTACAGGTTTCTGTAAAGAACTTATAATATTTATTCTTGTTAATGTCAAGATTTCTATGGAAATTTTATTTATTCATTGGAAACCAATGACAGATTCAAGATTATACGGGCAAATTTTTGGTTAACTGGATATATTCACGTTCTCTATGTGATAAACATACAGCCCAAGTGTGGAAGACACTATGTGAAAGGAGAAAGCAAAACCAGGTATCATGCTACCTGCATCTTTTCCCACCTCCGTGGCATAACTGTCACATTTTGTAGCATAACAACCAGCTGCTAGGTTTTGTTGCGAATGTCACCACTTGACAGAGCCTTGCTATGCCCAAATGTCTGAAGGATTTTCACAGAATCACAGAATGGCCTGAGTTGGAAGGGACTTTAAGGATCATGCATCTCTTATCCCCCTGCCACAGGCAAGGCCACCAAACTCCTCATTTAATACTAGACCAGGTTGTCCAGGGCCCCATCCAATCTGCCCTTGAACACCTCGAGGGACGGGGCATCCACGACCTCTCTGAGCAGCCTGTTCCAGCACCTCACCACTCTCACAGTAAAGAACTTCCCCCTGACATCCAAATTTTCCCAGGTAAAGGTATACAGAGCACAACCCAAGCTCTACCAATGCTAAACCATTTGCCCTGCTTCGGTTCTCGGTTGCTCCTGCATAGAAACTGATGCTCATGCACCTGGCTAATTAATTTTTATTTTTTTTTCAGCAGTATTATTGACTCAACAGCAGCTATGTGTTTGATCTTCCTCGCCAGCCACTAAGGAAAATGGGAACACATGATGAGAACTAGTCTTCAGACTTTTTCAAAAGGATAGAAATGAATGATAGACACAGTGGATAAAGGAAAGTGGTAGCATTTTTCACAAAAAATCAAATAATGAATAAATGAGGGATACTATTTATAGCACACAGGTGCAAACAGAAATCTTAATTGCTAGTGACTAAGCCTGGATTTAACAAGGCAGCACAGGGAATATGATACTTTTTGTAACTGAGCAGCAGCAGTTACAGCAATAGGAAAGAAGAAGATCAGAAAAGCCTCTTTTTCCAGAAAGAAAGCTGTGATTGGAACTAAATAAGAATCAGGATAATACACATACTTTGCTTAGCAGCCTGCTGTGTAAGACAGTGCTTTAGCGACATGTAATTGTTAACATAAAGACTTGCTTTGACATTGTTTATCTGTGTGTGAGAATACAATATTTAGACGTATTTCAAGTGCTAACAATGCAATTTAGAGGGAAGAACTAAAATGAAGAATGCAAAATAGTATGAGAGATCAGAAGGACATATAGATCAACAAGAAACAAAGCTTGTATTAAATTCAAAGCACTAGTTATTGAACATAAAACACCAGTAATAGGAAATGCATTTGTTGTTGATGACTCTTAAATAACCTAAAAACAGATTAAAAAAAGAACAGACTCTAGTAAGCATTATGCCAGTCTCATAAAACAGTGGGTATTATATCCCCTCTGCCAGTTTTGATTATGTTATAAAATGCTATAAAAAAATTAAACCCTTGGAATTCTAATCATATGGCTACTGCCATTATAGTAGATTAATGGCATGATTTTTTAAAACATATGCAGTATGTATGCAATTAAATTAATTCTGACATTTGCAGCATCGCGTGACCTTAAAGCAATGGAGACAAAGTACCTGCAATGCACCTGAAAGCTGCTGTACCTGTCAATAAACTGTAAGTTTGCCAGAGCTTTGAAAAGAAACAGAGATAACCAGAGCCTGCAACAACTGGAATACAGTACAAAAAAGCAGATATACAAAACTTAAACACTAGTTTTCACTCAATCCTTCTTATTCCTATAAAGGCTGTTGGCAATATTTACTATTATATTATTTATATATATAAAGACAATAATAGACGTAACACTAATAAATAACAATACTTGCAATGCTTTGGCTCTAAGTTTATCCTGCGTAAACAAGGTGTATGCAAACCCATTTCATTTCTTCTGAGATCATGACATTTATAAATTACTCTCCAATAAAATGAGATTAAGGTTGCTAAATGACCCATGTAGGCACATTTTACTCTAAAATGAGATACATAACTCATAGCATGATATTGGTATATGAATAACTATACAATGTACGAAGATCCATTTTACTATAATGGGCTTCCGATAATAGTGCTGACTTCTGTCATGCTATTCCCTTGACATTTCTTCAGTTGTGGAAATACACCATGGCAGTACTTCCTGAAACAGGTTTCACAAAACACACAAGTGATGCACAGAAGTCCTGGAAGCTCCACCATTTCAAGCAGTGAATATGGCTCCTAGCCACAAGTCATTTCACAGCTGGTGCAGAGAAACATATATACGCTCATTGTAGTGTGAAGATAAGAAACTAAAGTCCTCAAGAAACTGTGTACAAAAAATACATGCTAATAAATCATAAGCATTTGTCTATATTAGAATAAAATTCTTTTACTCCAGTCAAATGAACAGGCTTTGCTAGAGCCATTACACAATCATAAAGATCACACACCTTCTGAGCACACCATATTCATCCATAAGTATGGGGTAAAGATCTCCATTTTTTAGATGAAGATGTAAAAGAATCTACAGAATAAAACTGACAAACTCGGCCTCTGTGATGTCAGTTAGCATCCTTCCTGTAACACCCAATATAATTTCTGACATTTAAAGTTGAAAATTAAGTACAAAGCACATAGCAATCCACACTAGAATCATTGCACTGATGCTATTAATCCACTTGTGAAGATGCTATGTGCACTGAATGTCCAAATTTCCTTCCATCTGTGCCTGCAGGTTAGATCTCAGAGTTACCAGAAAGTACTTTACTGGGAGGAGTCTGTGGTTTGCGTTTGTTGTTATTTTGATTGAAACATGAAATTCAACTTGGTAGCAAAACTTAAAGTATTCTAAATTCTTTTAGTTGATGCATTACAGAAATATTCGGCCCTTGCATAATTGCAGCATACTTATGTTGGGAAATACCTGTGAACTTCAAGAAGTTGTTTAGAAGACATCTTATTAAGATAATC
This sequence comes from Oreortyx pictus, assembly GCA_036925125.1. Taxonomy (NCBI): domain Eukaryota; kingdom Metazoa; phylum Chordata; class Aves; order Galliformes; family Odontophoridae; genus Oreortyx; species Oreortyx pictus. Next base: position 49,927,423 of record JAUPFR010000001.1, read on the forward strand.
TAAATACTGTCTACATCAAGAGTATGTGATGTACCAGTTTTTAGTATGCAGTAAATAACACTGCAATTACACTTTACTGAAACCATGTACTTCTCTTTCAATTTGCATTTCCAGCTCTGACTTTCTCTTTATGATTTGCCCTTGTGAAAAAAAATATATATATACCAGTGCTTTAAAATATATTTGCTTGATTCTATAAGGCAAACAGGCTTGACTTACATAGCCATGACCCTGAAATCAACACTGGAAATTTCTCTCTCTGATTATGAAGATTAGTAGATAACCTACTCACTCTAACAGTATTTCTTTGATGAGCAGTCAAGTACTTTCTGTCATGCTTTCGATAGCTCTACCATCAGAACTACAAAGCGCTGTTCTTAAAATCAAGCTTTGGCTTCACTAAACAAATCTTTGCTCACTATCCCTTTTTTCAGCACAAAATGACATGCACAGTTTAAATCCCCTTCAATGTATCCTGTCATATTTTATTCCAACAGCAAAAACTGTGATACTGAAAGATACTGAGTGTTATAAAGAACTAAGTGACTTTTACTTCTATGAGTGTCAGTCTGAGTTCAGTTTCTTACAAAACTGAGAATATATTCCTTCTGTGAACAAATAACCCATGAATAGAAAAAAAAAAAATACAAGCCTGCTGCATTCAGTATATTTCCATGGGAAAATATCAAAGTCTTCTAGAAGATATTGACAAATTCTGAAAATACTTTGTCAACAATGAATCAACACTTAGTAAGAAGAGTAGATATCTGTAGTTCAGCATGTGAGTCCCCAGATCTAGAACCTTTCTGCAGTTCACAAAGTTGAAATTAAACCCATAGAATTTGCAAACATTAGCAGACTTTTTATGAGGTTCCACACAGACTGAGCCTTACTCATACGACTCCCTTCCTGTCCACTGTATGAGCATTTTACTTAGATCTTAGTAAGTTTGCAACCGGTCTTCATCCTTTATGATCTCTTCCCTTAATCGTAAGCCACACTGAAGTAGGCATAGACACAAAACTGTTGTTATCTACACATCCCAGTACTTTATGATTTTTAGTCTTTAAACAATAGAGGTACTGCAGCATGCTAGAGCCTTCGCCTCTGAACATTTGGATGGAGTATTCAGCAAAAAATCATAAGAGGATGTGCAATCAGGCGTTCTCTTCATATTCAGTCTAGGCATTGTAACAATATAATGTGTTATTTTCAAATATATCTGAGACTCCAGTGAGTATACGATCAGTGCCTAGAGTCATTTAATTGTTGTCATCAACAGCAATATTATATAAATGCTGTCCTGGAATAGTTTCACTCACAGCTATGCTTTGAATCTTATCTATATGGAGGCTGATTACCCCACATGTTCAAGAAAAGCAATTATGCTGAAGAATGACAAATAAAACAGTATTTATAACACTTTAAACATTGGAGGATACTATTATGTGATAAGAGAGGTTTCATACAAACTTTTTTGGTTTCAAGTACATGCAAGGGAAACTTTCAATTGATTACATTATTCTAAATTACTTAGAAAAATATATAGAACAGCTGTCGTGGAGAGCTATTTCATAGATTCTGATATATTTATGATGATTTTAAACAAGTCAAAGCAAAACAGCTCTTTAATAATTTTACTAAACTTACCTACTCCATGTAAAGTGAAAAAAGGAAATTTCACTGGCATACATATAAAGAAGAGAATCCTAAATGCCACCTGAGTGTAAAGAAAAAATATTCTTCCTGAGTCTATAACACTTTCATTTAAATTAAAATTTTCTTATAACAGTAACATTATAGATCTAGGGACTGAAACAAAGGATCCTTTGGAATAGAGCCACATTTATACTCATCTGAAAGCCATCTGAAGAAACTACTTCTAACTTGTTATTTAAAATAAAATACAATTTAAATCAATCAAATGAGGAAATAATAACAAACAGAAGTGCCTGTTATACTAAAAAAAAGAAAATCTAAATATCACAGTGTAACCAGTTAGCTTTGGCTACCTTAATGTAAAAAATTTAAGACTGATTGCCAATATGTGAGTTATCCAACTGAAATATAGAACAAATCACATTCCACTGCTTCCTGTTACTAAGAATGAGACTTAAAAAAAGAAGGAAAAAATAAAAAGTTAAGAAGACATATTATTCCATCAGCGTCTGTTGCCAAAGCATATTGATTGGGTCTGTGACAAGTCTGCTAACATTCTGAACAGCCCTCAGATTTTTCCAAGTTATGCTAAGACTCAGTTCACCCTCATCAGAATAGTACCAACAGAACATGTACTCATACCATCCACTTACTATGTTAAGCATTTTTTTAATCTTTTTTTTTTTAAGCTTAACAGTTGCTTTTCACTGCTGATGTGTTCTATCCTCTCAGTGGCCCCATGGCTGAAGCTGGTGCCTTTGGGGCACCCCTCTTGCTGTGTGGACACAGAATCCTCCAGCATCTGCTACTTCCTATAGGATAGAATCATAGAATCATAGAATCACCAAGCTTGGAAAAGACCTAAAAGATTGTCCAGTCCAACCATTCACATATCACCAACAGCTCCCACTAAACCATGTCCCTCATATGAAATGCTGCTAGTTACTCCAAGACAGTCCTGGGTAGATACTGAACAATCTGTTTCCAACTACTTATCAGTATCATAAGCTAATTTAGGTTGGAAGACTCCTCAGGAGGTTTCTAGTCCCACTTTCTACTCCGGCCAAGATCAGCACTGAGACTGTATGCAAGATTGCACTGAATTGCAGTGGTTGGAAGAGACCTCAAGAGGTCACTGAGTCCAACTCCAATGCTAAAGCAATTTCCCTGCAAAAATATTAGACCAAGTTGCTCAAGTGTTTGACCAGTTTGATTTAGGAAACCTTCAAGGATGGAGCCCACACAACATCCTCCTGCAGCTTGTGAGTATAAGCACACAATGGGTGTCTACAGTTGGCAGCTGGCCTGAACTTCATTGCTAGCATGCATTTGTGTGTACTTTGAGCCCTCAAAATGAAATGCATTAGCCTCATCCTTACCACTCTATGCTGCGCCAGTCAGCAATGGGGAAGCGCACGCTGTGTGCCAGGTGAATCACAGCGTATGAATCCCACCTCTCCTTCTGATGTGGTAAGTGGAGCTCTGCTGCAGCACCAAAACTGCCTTTTGACAAAAGTATCTTATTAACTGTAACCGTGGGTGAAAGGGAAAATTTTTTAACTCATATGAACCATGTGTTCATGCACTGAGAAAATCAATATCAACCATGTCCTTGCACCTATCCTGTAAAAAGTGCTTTAAAAAGAAGCTTCTATGGATGTTTTCATGTGTGCAGGAGTGGCACCACTATTGTTATCACTCTCAGGGGCTGATTATTTTCACTGTCTCACTGTCTCTTAGAGAACTAAATTAACGAGAGACAAGGGAAGAGAGAATTGGATCCTTTTTCCAAACTAAATCATAGTCTTTAGTTCCCATAAAAGAAAACAAGACCTTTTGTGAATAAAACCTTGCTATTTAACAGTATTTTCTAAAGAATAAAGCAGAAGAAATGCGTGAATATAATTTCACAATGTGACTAAAATATTAGTGTGCTGTCAGTTTGTAAAAGATAATCTCATAAGCAACAGGTTAAGGCCTTAAAAGAAGACTCCAAGATAGAGTCTGAAAGTTTTCTTTGCTCATGTCAGCTGCACATTGATGTAATGCCAGTGACTCTCCTATGATTTTGGACAGATATTAAATCAAACCCAATTACTACACCACCTAACAAGATCCCTGCACTTTCAGAAAGACACAGCTTTGAAACTCAAAACTAGTGTTTCAGTCTCCTTGATGAATACTTGCTTATTCTATTCTGTTCTATGACTTATTCTAATCCAATTATTTCTGCAATACTGTCTCAGCTATGTATGGATGCTGCTCTATCTTATGACTTTGCATTTATCTATACAGAAAAGATATCCTTCCCAAAAATTACTGGGGGGGGAGGGAAGAGGACGAAAGAGGGCGAGGGGGCCTCAAAAAGTAGAAGTTGGCCATGAAGGCTCCAGGAAACTGTAGTTATGCTTGAGAATAAAAATAGGTATTTCGGTTTTTCGCAAAGAAAAGCACTCCTGAAGAAAGCTTTATATAAAGGGTACCCTTATTCTAATTACATTAACAGAGAACGCTACAGAAAGACCATTTTAACTACACTCATTTCTGTCAAAACTGCAGGCATGCATACATGCAGACGTAAATTCAATAAGGATCACCCTATTCTTATCAGGTACAAATAGCTAATCTGAAAACTCACTTTTTAATTGCATCCCTTGACAAGCTGAACAGCATACAGATATTGTATTCAAAGACAGTAGTGCATAATCAAGCTGTGTATAATCATAGAAGTCTACCTCCTGGCATAGAACTCTACATGTGCACATGTGGTGCCATGAATAGTTGTTAAGAAATCCTTGCTGTTGCCTTCCAGACTGGATCTGAAATAATGTTGCATATGTAAATGCATACGTGTGTGTGTGTAGGCATACATATATGCACAAAGTAGTGGCACAAAAAAATAGTGCATATTTATTTGTTTGGAGTTTACTTAAGTTTCATTGTTGGAATGAAACTATATATCATTTACATTTTAGCTGGCGAATTCTGCACTTCCCTAGGGTGTTTTTATACTCTCAACACCACTCAGCTGCATATCAGCCACTTTATCTATACAGAACTGCAAATAACAAGTGACAAAGCCGAACACAGCACATCTTCATACCCATTTCAATTATATCAGACTTTTGCTTTGTATTACATGCATTTTCCATGGAATATCAGGTTCAAGACCCTAGTCCCTATATTTTCAAAGCATTCAATGGCTGAGTATCAGGATATCTAATAATTCATAAGCAGTGAGGATATGGTAAATAAGTTCAACCTTCCAACACAAAGGAACTTTCTATAGTAAGATCTTCTCATTCTGCAACATTACAGCCCATACACACCCATTCACATGTACTCACACCCACAACCCAAAAGCCTGGTACAACAGTTAGTTAAAATATATATTCACCAATAAAGGTATAGTCTATTTTTATTTTTTTTTACAATATCAGTCCAAGGTTAAGGTGTACAAGATTCTGTAGCCAAGAGAGCAATCTAGGAGAGCAATGTAGTTCCGGCATCTCCAATAGCACCTGATTCCTTTTATTTCCCAGGCACCAACAATCCACTGTACAGGTTGAACTGGATCCGATTAGGTCTTTGGCACAAACTCAGAGCAGGACCCAAACTCTCACAACTGGCTTCACACGCTGATTGCACTGTTCCGCATTACCTCATGATGTTACAATATGTTAGAGCCTCTCTGTTTTTCAAAGAAGATCTGCCAAGGTACTTTGAACTCACCTTATTTTTATGAAGTGCATTGTAATGCATTTCTCAGTAAACAAGAGAATAAATTGTCCTTGCTAAATCACTTACTTTTTACTTAATCCCTATTTCAAAAAAAATGGGTCATTTTCAATGGCTTTACCACATGAAACAGTGAGAAATAATAATAGTCAGCAATTAAGTCAAATTTAGCGCTTATTACTCAACAAGAATTGCCTAAAAACATAACATGTTTTCCATAAATGCATCCATCATTCAAAAAGCTTTGAGCAAATTTTAATGCATAAACCTCCACTCCTACAGACTTTAATAATCTGATCATTCACTGCGTTCAAAACTGGCCCAGAGAGTAGGTGCTAATGGAGTTAAATCCAGCTAGTGATTGGTCACAAGGGGTCAGTACTGGGGACTGTTCTGTCCAATATCTTTATTGATGACCTGCATGAGGGTATTGAGTGCACCCTCAGTAAGTCTGCATATGACACCAAGTTGGGAGGAAGTGCCAATCTTCCCAGGGGCAGGAAGGCCCTACAGAGGGATCTGTACAGGCTGAGGCCAATGGGATGAACTTTAACAAGACAAAGTGCCAGGTCCTGCACTTTGGTCACAGCAACCCCGTGCAGTGGTAAAGTCTTGGCCCAGAGTGGCTAGAAAACTACATGAAAGAAAGGGACCTGAGGGTGTGGGTCAGCGCTCAGCTAAACATGAGTCAACAGTGTGCCCAGGTGGCTTGTATAGGAAATAGTGTTGCCAGCAGGAGCGGGGAGGTGATCGCTCCCCTGTACTCAGCACTGATTAGGTCGCAACCCAAGTACTGTGTTCAGTTTTGGGCCCCACACTACAAGAGAGATATTGAAGTGCTGGAATGTGCTCAAAGAAGGGTGGTGAAGCTGCAAATGATCTGGAGCGCAAGTCTTACGAGGGGCAGCTGAAGGAACTGGGATTGGTTATATACTTCAGGTGGCTTAGGGGAGACCTTATTGCTCTCTAAGACTAACTGAAAGGAGGTTGTGGCAAGGAGGGTGTTGGCCTCTTCACACATGTAACTAACTCTAGGACAAGAGAGAATGGCTTCAGTTTTCACCAGGAGAGGTTCAGGTTGCGTATCAGGAAAAATTTCTTCTCAGAAGGAGTGGTGAGACATTTGAACAGGCTGCCCTGGGAGGAAGTGAAATCACTAGCCCTGCAGGCATTCAAGAACTATGTAGATGTGGCACTGATGGACATGGTTTACTAGACAAGGTGGTGACAGTTGGACTAGATAGCCTTAGTGGACTTTTCCAACCTCAAGGATTCTATGATTCTAGGATTGAAACAACACAATGTAAACTAGATACAACTCAAAACTTCAGCGAAAGAGACCAAATATCTCTTGCTGATTACAAAAGCCTAACTCATCTGATTTGCAGTATGTCCCTTCATGAGCCTAAATGCAATATTTATTTTTCATGAATATTTTGCAGTAATTAATAAAAAAAAGTTTTGTTTTGTAACCGCTCCAATGAGTAACCATGTTGTCCCAAGAAAAGTCAAACTACATGCAGGGAGAAATCAAATGAAACAGCTTCACCCAGCTCTGTCCCTCCTCCTCAGCACAAATCAAAGCAGCTGACTAGAAAGTCCTAAAGAGAGAAACATTTTATATTTGTCAAGAACCTAAGATCATTCTGCTCCTTTTGCATTTGTATAAAAGGAAAAAGATAATTACCAGATATTCTCTCTATATATTAATAGTTAAAGATTTCACAACAAACACCTAAGTCAGCCACTTCTGTAAGCTTCCATCAGCTGCCTTCCCTCAAAGACCTTTTTAAAACATGTATCGTCCACAGCACCAGACATGGATTTTGGACCATTTTCTTTTTCAACCCATAGTATAACCACAGTGTAACTACAAAATTACAGCTTGCCATCTCTCTCTTTTTAATTTCAATTGTAACTTGTAAAAAATTCAACATTCCCTTACAATAGGAATCACTCAGGTTGAATACTCATTACATGATCAAAATAGAGAGAAAGCAGTTAGAATAGGCACACTGTATTTATAACGCCTTTTGAACATATCCCAGTTTTAGTTTCCCAGCACAGAGAATCAAGTCTTTAAGTTAAAAATAGTCCTTCAGTCTTCGGTTTTTAAGTTAAAATTAGCACTCAAAAACAGTCACACTTAAGGAATTATCGCTCCAGCAACAAATCTCACCATTTCAGTTACAACATGTGACAACATTCTTCTGCAGCACCCAAAATGCTAGCTAAATAGGATGTTCCCTGTCAGGCAGAAACTCTGGAAGTGCTGCAGCTTCAGGCTGGGGTGAAGGAGACTCCGAGGCAGAAGCCAGAGCATGGTGCCACAGCCTCCACTCAGGGCTTAAGGGAACACTGCAAAGCTGATGGCAACAGTGCCAAGAGGTGATTAAGTCACTCTGCTTTGGGTCTATGTGACATATCTCCAGCCTGTGCATTGCTTCAGTATAAACCCAATGAGGTGACAGAGCCTGTTCCTTGGTCTTCATTTTTCTTCTTTCCCTGATGAACTGGCATTCAGCATGTGTTTTACCAACAGATAGAATTATGGTGATGCAACTTTTCTTCAAATCGTGATGATTTTTGAAATCTTCAGCATGAAATGTATGCCATGTAATCACCAGCAAGCCACCATCCTTCATGCTGTAAGTTGTGCAGCTCACAACTTCGCAAAATCAGAGTGCAATAAGCAAACAGACCAGATTTGGTTGCATCTTTATGCTTTGAGCAAGTATAGGAGGCCTCAAAATCTAGCTCTCACTCCCACATAATTGCAGACTGCTAAAGATGACAATTTTTGTTCATTCCAGCTTGCTCCTACTGGCTGAATTCTATGGCTTGAAATTTCCAATTTGACCACAGATTAAAATGGGAGCGTGCAATGAGACAAATGAGCTAGTGAAGCTCTGTTTCCCAATCAGCATTTGGCATAAATCAAAGCATCTGGCCAAATTTCTAAAGCAACTTATTTTCCTGTCTCAGACATACATTCAGCAGGACTAGCTACAGATAATAATATTGTCTAATATTTACTATTGCCTTTAGATGAACAAAAGCATATGGAATATAAAAAAACAACAAACTATACCATATCCATCTTCTAAATGCTATAAACTTGTGTATAGGATAGTTAATCCCTACACCCTACCTGGTGTAGGGAACCTGCTTTCGCAGGGGGGTTGGACTCGATGATCTCTTGATGTCCCTTCCAACCCCTATGATTCTATGATTCTAATATCAATTGACTAATTTCTTACAGAAGTAATTAGGTATTCTGTCAAAAAGCCAGATAAACAAGGCGCTAAATTAATAAAGCAATAGCTACCTCCTCAGTATTTAAATAACACAGTAATAGATAAATATTCTAAAATGCTTTAATGCTTACTGATTCTGCTCACTGCACATTTTATAATACTGTACGGATGTATACATAAAATAACCAACCTCATAAGATTATAACCCACAAGCAAAGCCAAACACAGTTACAGCATTGAACTGTGAGCAGTTCCAGCCTGTCCTTGGCCAGTATTTGGAAGGAGTCATCTGTTTCTCATGAAAAGTTTTTGGAGAACCTTCCAATAAGAACATTCACTTTTTGCTTTTGATGGGATGCTTCCCCTAGCTCTTTGCTTTATGTGCTTTGTGGCCCTCTACCTCAGTAGACAATCCCCTAGCCTTATATCTTCATGAATTCTAGCACCAAGCTCTGCTCCTACCCAGTTTCCCATCTTTTTCCCTTTTTCTCCACCCAGTGAGATTAATTAATGGACCAGCTGATCAGCTCTCCTTGTCCCTGGATATTATGTCCTAATAGCTCTTACCATCTCTCCGCTCACCTTTTCCCTCTTGGGATCTGATTATAAAACTGAGAAACACAGATCCAGGTCAGCTGCTACACAGCCTCTTTTCCTTCTCCCTCTCCCACTTCATCCCAAGTAAATGGAGAGGGTGTGCAAGGGGATAGAGCAGACTTCTCAGTTTGCCCCATAGGTCGCAGGTCCCAGGAAAACAGAAACACACACAAGCTGTGCAACAGCTGCCTCAGCTGGAAGCATGTTGCACCTCTGTCCAAAGTCTTCTTCCACCCTTCACTCTGGCAGCTGTCCCACCCTCTGCAGCCAGCACTGAAACAGAACTGCTGAGCCGTCAGCAACTTCTCACAAGAGGCCGATTTTTACGCCGCATAATTGTAGCAAAAAAAATATATATATCATGAGAGTTGGCAACCCGTGTTAAATCTGCATGCATATCTGATTAGCTGAGTCTTTAGAATACAGTCTTACAAAATATTGCAAAATTATTCCCTTTAATTTTTTAAAAGTCTGCATTGAATTCTGTCAAAGTGTAAAGCCTGCTTTCTTCTTTTTACCCTCCCTCCAAGACAGTATAATCCAATTTTCCTGTGAAACTCTACCATTTTATTTTGGATTGCTTGGGAGTTATGAACTAAAACAGAGAAACAGTAATAGGAATGAAAAATGAATTTACTATCTTCATCTTTATTTAAGCAGCCAGAGGATGAAATTAGACGTTTTCCTCCAATTCATTTTTCCTCCTCCAACCATTTCCTCCCAGTGATATCTACAAGAGAAAGCTACAAACTTGCTATTTACAGCTTGGAGAAGAGAGTCTCAAGGGCAGATTCATGACCTTAAGAGGCCTAAGAGTTCATACATCTTGGAATGCGGGGAAGGAGCCAGAATGTTACTGATCTAGGCATTGATGGGGGAGCTGCTAGGGTGTGCATCTGAAGGACAAAAATACTGTTGCTATCCAAGCTGGACTGTAAAGCCTGGAGAACACCTCCAAGTTTGCCAAACTGACTAGGACTAATTGTCCAAGATAGGAAACCAACTGTTGAAGAAAGATTTAGGGAAAGACGTTTCTGGACCTCGAGATTGTTCACAAGGTGCTGCTGTTTCATCGTTGCTTCTGAAGTCTCAGATGATGAATGCTGCATTTCATGATGTGGCAATGGCTGCCAAACATCCATTTCTCTAGCAGATTCATCATGCACTCTCAGCCTGCAGCCTGCCCTCCTGCAGTCAGCAGAGCTGCCTGGGCAGGCACCCTTGCTCATTATGACATTTGGGACTACACCAACAGATCCCAGCATATGGTCAAACTAAAAACAATCACCCTCTTCCCAAGAAGGGCCCAGTCTTATTTCTTGCCTCCTTTTCCATCAGGTTACTGCATGCAACAATCCTCTTCAAACCTTCCTCCCATCTCAGAGCTGCCTCAAATCTTCCTTCCCATCCAAGCAGCAGGAAGTCTGCTGGAGTCATCTTCCCACTCACTAGGTCTTCACAACCAGAAGCTTCCAGGAGGACACAGCCTCCTACCTTCCATCCCACATCCACCCCATCTTCCTCAGCAACTACCGAGCACCCATGGCCCTGTAAGTAGATCCTCCACTTAGTGTCTGTCAAAATTATGGTTACATGCGGAAAAAAAAAATCAAATACATAAATTGTCATGTTCATTGATATTACATGTCACTCAAAAAAAAAAAAAAAGAAAAAAGAAAAAAAAAAAAGAAAAGAAAAGAAAAAAAACCCTGAAAATCTGCAATAAAGACAAAACTAAATATGTATACCTGTGTGCATGAGCCCAGGATAAAATCTTCCTTTATTTTCCCTGGTGGCTCAAAGGTATACATCTGTTCTTCCATAAATATGCATTGTACAAACTGTTACAGACATACTAAGAATATTTTTTTTAAACTATAGTCCCAGTTGACTTAAATTATCTTTAAAATATTTCAAACAGCATTTTTAATGCAGCATTTTGTTCAGTGTAACTATGTGAGCATTGAAGCTACATTCTCAAAACAACATTTAACAATTTTTTAGGCCTCATTTCAAGGCTTCCATACAGTATTCTAGGTCCAGTTGTGTAACACTTGCTTAGAAAAACAACACTGCAAAACTCAGGCTGCTATTCAGAAAACGCATAAAGGAAAAAAAACTGTAGTGCCTACATTGGTTTTGCTTCAATACTTTGATGCATAGGTGCTTACATACACTTGAAAAATGTGTGCCTTCCATAAAGATTTGCTATTAGGATCTTAGAAAGTCCAAAGTATTGAATCATTTCCATTTTTGTGGTGAAACACTGTTTTTTCTTTTTCATTATCTCTTATAACTTTAAATTACGTGGTCATTCAACTTCATAAAAATAAAGCACAAAGTTACACCACAAAGGAAATACTTAGTGCCTAGTCATGTTGACACATAAGAGAAACAGCAGGAAATACACTAATGACAATCTGGTAGCAAATAAAGCTATGAATTCTGCATACTTCCGTCAGTTCATATGGCTGTCAACTTGAATAACAACTGCAACCATTTCTCTATCAAAGTCCATGGAGAAAATCTATGCCGTCAACTAGGTGATAGTCCTCAACTCTGAAAGGTGATTGACCACTGAAATCTCAGAAGAACTGGCACTTCTATGATGTCTTTCTCTACAAGGAGGAGACACCTTCTCTCCCCAGTCAGGCTCATACCAACAAGATGTGCCAATGTCATTTTTTTTTTTTTTTTTACTTAACATCAGTTTGTATTCATCAGGAATTTTAAGCTCCGGATGAGCACCTGTTTCAGGTGGATCTAGACTGGTTTGCGTGGAGCCACTTGGCCATCCTTACATTGCATTCCTCAGCACAGCGGGTGGTTTAAGCATGGTACAACACCAGTATGCACATACAGCTCGGTTTCTAATCACACCTGAACTAATAAGTCCTCCTGAGACTTATTAGTGTCAGCTTGAGCTGTCTGGAAATACGTCTTACCCATACATAAAAAAAATCTCTGCGTCGTTGCTCTGAAAAGGTCTACTGCATCAGTGAAGCAGAGCAGATGGCTGAAAAAGCACCACAGAAAACCTCAAAGTGTGTACTTATAACAGACTTATGAGAATTTAGCAGCTTCAGTCTCTGAAATGCTGGTTGTGCTGAGCATACTTCAGCCTAGGGTTTTCATCAGTGGGCAGGGATGGCAGGGATGGCTGTCTCCAGTTGCTTTGCTGCCTGGGAGAAGCTCCCTCCTGTGCTCCTGCAGTGCTCAGGCAGCAAAGACAAAAAACAAATAGCAACAGGCAATCACTTAATTAAAGCCCAAATCTATCATAATTAATGCATATAATGGAGATCGGTTAAATACAAATTTAAGTGTTAAACCAAGAGAGGATTGCTCTATACCAGGGAACCTTATTCTTCCCTGTTACAAGTACCTACAAGCTTTAATCTTACTGCTATACTTAAAGAAATATGGCTGTCTAAAGTCAATTAAACTTAACATGAATTACTGGATTTGGTAGCTCCTTTTACTGTACTTTAAATTAGTTGTTTGTTTTTAATAATATATTGACAAATATTGTCAAGCAGAAACAAAAACAAGCTGAAAACAAGCACTGTGACTGCATGCAGCAGGTTTTACTGCCACACATCTCTGGGAGCAGTTTACTTTCTTTGAGATATCTGGCTCATGAAGACTAGTGAGCAAGGAACAGTTTTATGGTTAATGAAAGAAAAGGTTGTATTCTTAGGAAGAGTATTATGAAGAAATATTAAGTCATTATACTCATAATCCTCATTTTGCTATCTGTAGATAGAGGTTAATAAGTCTGCCATAGACCACAGAAATTTTGAAATTACAATTAACATTTACAGAATAATATGTGATCATAGGTGAATGCAATCACTTTAACACAACATATTTTTATTCTCTGTCTCTTCTATACTGTATCTGAAAAGATCTGTATGCTGCAAACTGGAATTTCTGTATACTTTAAGGAGCACAGAAAAAATACAGGGCTCCTGATATGCTCTATTCCTTCAGAAATCTATGGAATGAATGGAGTTACATGAACCTGATATTAGAGAGGGAAAAAAAATAAAAGGTATGACTACTACCAGTCTGTGGGTTCCTGTAGAACAATTATTTGCACTACTTTCCCTGAAAATTAAAAAAATATATTATAAATGCTTATCATCATAAATAAAAATATCCAACAAGGTTTACCCTTTCTACTTAAATCCACTACAGATGTAAAATATGCTAGAGCAGTTTTAATTACTTCTATTCATACAGAATAAAAAGTAATGCTCTTGTTTCAGATATTACATTATACAGCAGTCCTGGGAAGTGAGTGCCATTGTGACAGCAACAAATCTCCAGAGCATCACTGATGCGAAAGAGACGTGTTCAGTTTTCATCAGCTGAGATATTGCTCTATGGTGAAGTTTTGGCTAATTCCTCTCCTGAGGCTGCTGGCATCTTGCTGTAGATTCAATTGCTTAAACACAGAATTGTCAACATTGCCTCCACATCATATGGAGAAATGCTTGTGGCTCTTGGGTGATTTTTTTTTTTTCACCTTTCCATAGAGGGAAGGTTAAGGCTGGAGAAACTGGGGCACAGCTTTTTTTCTTTACTCCCTCTCTGTCATCTGAGCCCCTTGGGGTCAGTATTAAGAGTAATTTCTAAATTGAAACAGAAAACTAGAAACTCAGACTGATGCAAGGATGTTTATTTACATCATATCCCTGTACACAACCTTTATGCCATAGCCATAGTTAAGGATCTGGTCATAAAAGCAAACACTATAAATATCAGAAAAATTGGATGATCTCAATCCTGCAGCAAACAGGAGGTGGTTCCCTTCTTCCCCAGTTTGTTGACTGTCAAAGTCACTCTCATTCAAGCACAAGCAACTGAAAATACTCCCCTGTCTTGCTGTCTGTGTTACATGTGTTGTGTTAAGAGTCATCCAGATACCAAGCACATCCTGCTCTGAACAGATGCTCAGAACGCAGTGGAACAGGTAATATTGCGTTTCTTCTAGTAAATATTGAGAGTTAGCAACCATATGTGAGTCACTGCTCAAATTCTGAGATGAAAGACTCTCTGTGCCCTTGTCATTCAGCTGCCTGTTCGTACTCACAAGTAGTAGCCATTAGAAGTCAGCGTTTGTCAAATATTTGAAGTAGCATCTTGTAACTTGTTATTCTTAATTTCAACAGTATATGACAGTAGTATACACTAACTGATCAGAGAAAATGTGAAAAAACAGGGATTTTAATTATAGTTTAAGCAGAACTACTCCTTACTGCAAAGGGACAAATGTTTGAGGAGTGAGAAGCTCAAGTTCCACCAAACAACAGTGCTTTGAAAAAATACTATGAGCAGCTAAGGCAAGCTTGTCAATTTTAATTGCTAGCTGTGTTGAAGAAGAGCACTGACCTTGTGGTTGTGTCCCACACATCCCTGCGAGGGAGTCAGGAGCCTGCTCAACCTCAGAATCACAAAACTGTAGTGGTTGGAAGGGACTTCTGGAGATAATCTACTTCAACACATTGCTAAAGCAGTTCCCTAGAGTAGGTTGCAGAGGAAAGCATGCAGACGGGTTTGGTATATCTTCAGAGGAGACTCCACAACATCTCTGGTCAGCCTGTTCGAGTGTCACTCTCACATTAAAGAAGTTTTTCCTTGTGTGCTTATGAAACTTCCTGTGCCCCTTGTTCTATTAATGAGCATCCCCTTGACTCCATCCATTAGATATCTACAAGCATTTATAAGATCCCCTCTCAGTCTTCTCTTCTCCAGGCTGAGCAGTCCCGTATGTCTCAGCCTTTCCTCAGAAGAGAGATGCTCCAGGCCTTTAATCATCTTTGAGGCCTTCCTTGGGACTCTCTCTAGAAATTCTCTGTCTTTCTTGAAATGGGGAGCCCAGCACTGAATGCAATAGCACTGCTGAAACCAGCTGGTGATGTCAGGTTTGTTGAGACTGGGAGAAACGGGTGATTATTGCACATACTACAGCCCACTGTGTTGGCTCCAGCTTTTCAGCTGTCACAGAGCTGTGGCTTTTCCCACTTTGTCAAGCAGTAACCTCCTGGATGTCCTTCTATGCTCAGAATAGAAGAAATAAGTTTGTGCCTGCCACTCTGCTAGAAAACAAGGGAGAAAAGAAGATAGGTACTGTCTCATCTTTGGTATGGCAGTGACAGGCCATGTGAGTAGGACTGTTTAAATGAGTGTGTATAGGGAAATTTTATTTATTTATTTATTTGAGATGCATCTGAAGGAATCAGCTTACATTTTTAGTGCTTTTTTTGTCATAATAATGGCAATACTGTGCAGACAAAGCAGAGGCAGTCAGTAATAAAACCCTTTTCTGCTGCCTACTGAGGTGCTGAATCTGGGCAGACAGCGGTAATCACTGTGTGATCTTAAGATGAAGAAAAGACTGTCCAAAATTCTATTTTAACCATACAATGACGTTATTCCTATTTTATTTTTGCTTTGTCCCTGAGAAGGTACTTCAGGCAATATAGGTTTCCGATCTCAGTTCTAAAAGAGAAGATGCATATGAGCAAGTTTTCAGTGCCTTTACTCCTATAGCTGCTGTGACCTATTTAGCTACTAAGGGAGGGCAAGTCACTAGTAAGACAAATGAAGCATTATCTTTCTTGTATCCCTGGACTGTTTTTGCATACCAACAAAGATCCACAGATAGATTTCTTTAGGATCAAGACTAAACAGAATAAATAAACAGTAGCTATTCAGTTTTAAAGGACATTCTTAAGATACCAGTGATATATTTTCATATTTATATAAGTAAAATCACCTTAGGCTAAAATGGAATGAAATAAAAAATGTAAATGGAATTCATTTTCTATTTGTTCTCATGCTTCTTATTAAATATGAACATTATTCTTACTCTGAGTAATAAAAATAACCTAAAAATCCTTCATTTCATTTCTTAACTACTTTGCTGTATGTTTTCCACCTCTATTAATAAGGTCCCAAACAGTCGTTTGACTGTTTCGTTGCTTACTGTATTAGGCCTCAAAACTAATCCCAAACCAAATCTTTTAGAAAAACTGCGTGCCACTATTAGTGCCAGTTTATAAAGAGACAACCATTAATAAGTCAGTGCTGTTTCATCTGTTTACCCAAGTGAAAACTCTGACCCAGCAACATCAGTGGTTCTTGCATCAGCTCAGCCTTTAATGTAGGCAGTATTTTTCTTTTCTACTCAGGATATGAATGAAAAGCACCAGTTCAGGCACAAGAAATGTACAAATTGTGATCTTCACACAGACAGTTCTTCAAAGCTACAGCCTGAGATTTGATTCAGTGGCACGGAACATTCAGTGTGAAGCTTATTGCGAACACGTTACTTCTGGAGCCAGTTAATGCAGTAAAATCAGGCCTTATTTAAGCTTCATGATGTATAATACAAGACAGGAAGAGTTCAAACCTGCAGAGAGGGAGGAAAAGTAATGCGCAACGTTTTTGTTCCCATCTTCAGGAACAAAGAGAAATTTGTATATATATATATATGGGGGAAAATATACTCAGAATTAATAAGTTCTTGATGTTCAGTGGATAAACACAACATATTTACTGTCTTCAGGAATAACATCTTAAACATGGTGAATTTGTACATGCGTTTTGCTGCTAATCCTTGTAACGAAGTGAAATGGTAGCAGCTTCACCTGGAGAGACTGAGACTCAAACAGGCCTGTGAGCCAAAGGGATACAGTTTTGGAAAGACTGAGCTCTTCACTGAACCTACTGCAATGCTGAAGTGCACTGGTAAAACAATACATCTGGGAAAGACTAGTTAAGAAACTGAGTATTATTAGCTCCAAACAAGAAACAGGACAAGTGTACCTTCCATCCACAAATTAACATCAACATGAGACAAATTCTCTTAAAAATTAATCCACGACAACATTAATGTTCACACTTAGTGAGAAGAATTTTGGTCTGGGCCTCAAATGCTTCAAATGAAAAGGCTTTTCTTGTGAATCACTTGATATTCTCAAACATTACATCTATGCCACAAGCCCAATCCTTCCACTGACAGTTGCATTCTACCTCCAAGAAAATTCTGCTATCTGTTAACAGTAGAACAGGCATTTGTACAATGTGTGTTAACCTACTTACCCCTCACAAGACCTTTCAAACTAAAATTTATCCACAAAGAAATAAAATGTGGTAGAATTATCACCCACTGAAAAAATCCTTCATGCTTCTTTGTGCACACCAAACTATGAAATGTCAGGACACTAATATTAAAGCTGGCCTTTGAATGCTCTTTCATGTCCTTGTATATCCATCATAAATATGATTATTTGACCCTAATTTAGATATATTTTAAAATCCTCATTTCAGTATGTCCAGAAATAAAGTTGAGTGGGCACAGCTGAAATGGCTGCTGCATGTAGAAGAAGAATCAAAATAAAGGTCATTTTGTAAGTATTAACAGACTTGTGGTGTCCACGAGCCTGGAAGAGCAGGAAGGGAGAGGAGCACACAGTGAGGATAGTAGATGGAAGATCAGGAAGGTTCTCTAAACTGTAATTAAAATGTGTTTTTTTTTCACTTTCTGTAGAACAGGAAAACTTCTACTAATAATAGCGGGATATTTAAAGACCTCAGGAACAAGACCAAGGCTCATGTGCAGGACATCTGGGTACAAACGGATTTACTGGTCTTTGTTCTTTCCTCCCTTGACTTCATGCACGCAAATCCTACTACACACAGGCTGGCTGCCACAACTAGCCAGCTTGTGCTCTTCAGAGCAATTTCAAAAGCCTTTTCCCATCCCATCTGTTATTCAGTCCCACCCCAACTAGCTCGGAGCAGAGCCTGTTTTCAGAAGGGCACAGTTTGCCCCATAGTAGAAGTTCAAAATCTCTTTGCTCCTAAAGCAAAGCTTTCCTCCATTATAAAACAGCTTTGCCACGTTTAAATCCACCTGGAAGCAGGGCCAAGCAACAACTGTCACTCTGGTGTTAAAAGCAGGCTCCATGTTCTTTCTCCCATTGCTGGAGGGAATAGGAGGAAGACCAGATCTGTCATGGAGCACAGTAGTGATGTCCTCACTCTCAGGCTTTTTAAAATCTGCCAGGATTTAAAATGCACAGAAACATGCAGTGCTCCAGAGGCCCTACACCACAGCAAAAGATGTGAACTGACAGGAGCTTTGTAGGGCACCTGCAGGAATGGAGAGAGCAGCGAGGAAGCCTTGCTCCAGAACCCAGTCCTGGGTGGAAAAATGTACCAGCTGGTTGTTCTAAAGCAGGATTTTCACCCTGTCTCTAACAAATTTGTCTGAAAGGAGGATGAGAAGTGAAAGCTGAAGCAGGAAGGAAGGGAATAAGCAGATGGACTGTGGTAGAAACCACAACACTCATAAAATTAATTTCCTGTGTCTTCTGTGGGGAAAGAAGGGGAAATACAGGTTAAAGTACTCTGTAATTGGATAACAAATTAAAGCACTGCCTAATCTCTAACTAGGTTACTGTGCATCCAGGGGCAACGGCAGTCCACCTAGTCATCTGCTGTAGAATATTAAAGTTAAAATGTTGTCTTTTCATGAGGCTGTGACAGGAAATGTAGGAGCAGTGGCTAATTCCTGGCCTTGAAAAGAGTGTGCTAGCAGTTTGCCTAGTTATGAACAAAAGAGAAAAAAAGAAGAAAGCAAACACATACTGATGTATAAAGAGGCTGTAAAAATATCTGAGCAAGAAAGCTTCAGTGCAGTCCTTTCCGTAAGAGAGCATTGGGAGTAACAAAGGATCTGGCTCCTCTTGAAGCACAGATTCAATTTGAGCACACAAAGTACTACACTCTGGGCACTCCTCCTTATTAGCACTAAGACAATAGTTAATGCAGTACTGCTCACCGCTAATTTAAATGAACTGCATAGAACTGGTTCCTATAAACTCTCCAGAAAATACTTCTTCACCACCTCAGCTGCCTGACTGCTTTGGTGCACCTTCAGATCAAAAGACAGAGGACACAAAGAACAGTGTGTTTGGTGCCACGGAGCCCTCTGCTTCAGCTGCCCTCCTAAGTCAAACAGCACTGAACAACAAGCAAGAATCTTCATGTTTTGTTTCAGTGATGGAACCCTATTTTATAGTCACTTGAAGAGTTAATTAATCAGCACGTTGCCTACTGCCCATAATGTGTGTTGGTACACTCCAGGGCAGCCATTCCACCAGTGCTCTTTCACAAATTTCGTATACTCACCATTAAATCGAATCCTCAAGGAATTAATATTCTTAGTGCTACCCTTTGAAAAGTACTGCTAATAGCAACAGAAGTCACATCTTTCTGCACTAGCCAGAACTTTCTGTACTGGATTTAAAAACAAAACAAAACAAAAGAAAACAAAAGAAAACAAAAGAAAACAAAACAAAACTAAACTAAACTAAACTAAACTAAACTAAAATAAAATAAAATAAAATAAAATAAAATAAAATAAAATAAAATAAAATATTTTTTAAAAAGACTGTATCAGGGACTTGGGGTACTGTTTTTCCACACTCTCTCAGGAAGAAAAAAATCAGTGCTGTATATCAGTGGAAAGCACTATCAGGTGACCTGCTTAATGTCTGTATACTGCAGTGTTTTATGTTCTTTTTTGGGGGAAGGATTTTTCAAAAGGATAGAAAATTTCTGCTACCTGTGCGACCTGGTATAGGGAACCTGCTTTGGCAGGGGGTTGGACTCGATGATCTCTTGAGGTCCCTTCCAACCACTGTGATTCTATGATTCTATGATTCTAACTCAGTCAAGACCTTCATTTTATAAATTTGCTTTGAGATCCTTCATGGGAGATCATCAGCACAAATATCCCTCAGGTAACATACGCTCTTGTTGATCAATGAATGGGATGGCATAAACAACAAGGCCATGGAAGAGCTTCAGCATTTTCCTGTCTGTGTTCAGATTGGATATCAGTGAAAGATTCTTCACCAGAGGGCAGTGGGCATGGAACAGGCTCCCCAAGGCAGTGGTCACAGCCTCAACCAGCTGCAGTTCAAGGGGTGGTTAGACAATACTCTCAGATACGGGGTTTGAATTTTGGCTGGACCTGTGTGGAGCCAGGAGTTGAACTCAGTGATCCTTTTGGGTTCTTTCCAACTCAGGATAATCTATAATTCTGTCTTGACAAAGGCAAATGCTCTTCCCTCCACCACATCTAACAAAGTGAGACTAATGCTTGGGTAACCTCTGGTTTGTTCTAGTTTCCTCCATTGCCTGCTCCTAAGAGAATGCAGAAAAAAAAATGCAAAAAGGAAAACACAGGAACTTTGGGATTCTGAGAAAAGAAACTCAGTTCTCTTTAGAAGGAAAACCCAAGAGGATTGTGTACATGCAAGTGGAGAGTCGTTCTTCATTCAGCTCTTCATTTGCTGCTTGTTCTACTTGGTTTCTGTAGATCTAGTTTACTTTCATTATGAGATAATTCCCTTGGATGCAAACTAGACACAAAAAAGACACAAAAAGACACAGTTGTTCTGCAAATTAGCCACTGTAAGTTAAAATAGACAAGAAGATGGAGGAGGCTTAGAATGATGCTGTAGGAATTATTCAAGTAGAAGTAGCTTAGACACAGAACCACTCAGTCTGTACAAGAAAATCATTGTTTTCTAAAAAAAAAAAAAAAAGGGTA
Organism: Oreortyx pictus; assembly: GCA_036925125.1. Taxonomy (NCBI): domain Eukaryota; kingdom Metazoa; phylum Chordata; class Aves; order Galliformes; family Odontophoridae; genus Oreortyx; species Oreortyx pictus. The sequence goes on from JAUPFR010000001.1 coordinate 49,948,309, forward strand.
TTTTCCTTATAGAGACTAAAGAGTAGTGGACTAACCAGAAATAATCTCAGTATCTAAAGTTAGCAAGATTTTAAAAATTAATTGCACAGCCAAAGGCAAAAAAACCTCTCCCTTTCCTTCCTGTAAGTACAAAGACACCTTCTGTCACACAAAGGGCCTCGCTGTCAAAAATCCCACCTCTGTGACAAGTCCATACACCGAACACTGCCCTTCACTGTGCTCTGTTTTAAGGCAACTCAAAACTGTATCCTAACATCAGAGCATTTCACAGTTGGCTTTATTGTAGGCAATATAAACACATGATTTCTGTTTGTGTTAAATACACACCCTGCTTTATCCTAGATTAAGTAACGATCCTTGGATTTCTTCAGATTTATAATTTGCAAAGAAACAGATCAAGAAAGGACTACACACTAAGGTTTTCAGAGAGTTCATAGAAGGAGGAAAATCCCCTGCTTAAATTCAAGCTTCTGGTATTTAGTAGTTAATGCAAGAGTAAACATACCTTTTGAATCCTCAGAAGACAGAATTAAGTGTTTCCAATCAGTGTAAACTGATTTTCCCTTAAATATATATATATACAGCTGGTTTACAATCTCTAATTCTCACTACTATAGGTAGAAAGCACATATATATACTGAAGCATGCTGTCAGACTAGAAGCCAGACCCTTTCAATTATCAGACCAAGACACAGATCTAGACTGCTAAAATACATAAAACATCAATAATCAGTAGCAATTTCTTTACTCATGCTCCTCACAACTATATAAGAGTGGGACCTGTAGCCATGAGGGAAGAAATATATATCCTTTAATTAAAAGGGAGATCAAAAAGCATGTGCAGCAGCACCTCAGATTGATTTCAGAGGGCTTGGCAAATCGAAGATAAACATGCAGTAAAACAACACTTTACTCAGTTGACTGATCAGCTTTGTTGCACATACACACACAGTTGAAGGGGCGATCCCTAGTAAGGTCAGCGTGGAAGAAAGTGAGTTCAAGTCTGTGAAGTTGAAGAGACAGGTTTAGAAATGGAGGAAATCTCCTGTCCTTCAGCTCTTCCTTACCCTTGAACAATATATTCTATTTGATAAGAAGAGAAAAAATGAGAAATCTGTTCCTTTCCCCAGCAAGACTGAGCCTTTCTTCCTGGCTGGTTCACCCTCCTCAGAAACTTACTATGATTTGTTTCTTGTAAGCTGGCATCTCTGCTGCTCAGCTGATACACTTATTCAAAGAATAAGTACCGTGTTCTCTGTCCTCCACCAGCTTTCACAGGGTTAACCAAGAGCCCACAGGAAGCCCCTTTCTGGGTGCTTCTTCAAAGGCTGAAGCTGGAATTTATCCCTTCCATTGATGTTCTAATATTCCCTTTGTCTGCCTGGGAAGATGAAACATGCTGCTATTGATCCAGGTGTGTTCCCACTCTAGTACAAGTAAATAACCCTACAGGTAGAGCTTGCTCATACTTGCCTTAGCAAAGTTGAAAGAGGTTTTCTGGTCCTCTTTGGCTTTGCTTATACTGTTAAACAAAATTGCTAGACCTCTGGTCATCCACACTTGTTACTTAGGCCCAGGATAGTTTTCGTCCAAATCATCTAGCTGTCTCTACCCTAATCTGATAGGGGTGGAGGTTAACTATTAGTAATGAGGACACAGAATCATGAGTTGGAAGGAACCCATAAGGATCATGGAGACTACCTCCTGAATCATTCCCGAATGTTTTTTTAGAAATAAGACCCAGTTTACCTCCAAAATATCTAACAGTGTTCAATCTGTTATACACTGCATTTACTCCTAAGCATTTGGCTTAAGGACTGAAGAGCTGCTCTGAAAAAATCAAGCATCTCTATCTAGGACGAGCTCTATTTCTTTGAATTGTCTTGATGCACACAGCTATATTCAAGAAGGCATTTTCTTGCAACAAAACTCTTCTTTGTTGGGCCAGTCAAAAAAAAAAAAAAAGAAGAAAAAATTTGAGAGCAATTAAGCAACCTAAACAAGCAGGAAATACTACAGTCTGGTAACCACTAGTGGAAAACCTTGTCTCGTTGCTAAATTATTTTATTTTATTACCAGCCTGTTCAGGTCTGTTACATGAGATATTGTTGATACATATATAAATGATTTCAGTAAGGATGCTTTTATTTTGCTCACAAGGAAGGAAGCAAGGCTGAGCTCAGGACTTCCCATTTGCTTCCATGGGCTTCCAGTTCTGAGTTGAACATCATGTCCTTTTGCACAAGCAGCACAAAATAAGAAATTTCAGTTTCATTTTCTGAACACTCAAAATACATAATGCAATGATTTAACATGTTCCTAAAGATTAGAGCATGTCCCACATCTGAACCACAATACAAAATCTACAATATGAGGGAAATCTAGAATCATGGGAAGCTCAGGTTGGAAGGGAACAGTCAGAGCCATTCGGGCTTGGATCAACCCCCCTCTCTCTTTAATTAAGTAGTATGAACTCAGGCTTATGTTTCTCACCTAGAAGGAAGAATTTAAAGTGGGGTAAGGATCTTAATGACCAGCTGAAAAAGTATACGTCATACAGTTCTGTTAACAAGAAGAGATTGCATTTCCATTTAAAATTTCTTTGAGATCTCTGCGATAGGCTTATTCATGGAGATTTATGGTGATGTGCCTGGTCTGAATATCACCTAACATTCTTGGCCTACTTGACTTTGGGCATAAAAAACTGTGGGAAGAAAGACTCAAATGAATGTTGAACCCGCACTAATGTCTGCGAGAGTGTAGAAATGCCTTTGAGACCTCTTGGTAAAGAAAAAAAGCTACTTAAATGTTTCCAGTGTTGGATACATTTGTATTGCCCAGTTGATCACATCAGATGAAAAGATTCACCAAGCCAAAGATCCAAAGAACCACAGACACTGCATTTTAATAGTTGTGTTGTAAATCAATTGATTTGGGTTTTTTTTTTTTTGAGGGGAAAAAGAATGCATTTCCTCTCAGCAGCATATACACCAACAGTTTAAGGTTAGCTTGCTGTCCTCCCTCACAGATAGACTCATGTACCATCCTTCTGGTGAGCCTGCCTGGGTGTTAACCCAGGCAGCTGGAGCACACGCAGGACAGCTCATGCCAATGCAGGTTCAGAACAGCAAGGGCTGTCCAGCGTGCTCATGCAGATGGATGGCAGACATCCACATGACAGCAAGGAGGCAAGAGGCATAGGACACTCAGTGAAGGTCAGCCTGGAGGCCACTGCTTCAGAGCTGTGCAACAGTGAACAATAGACTCATGAGAGTGTGAGAGTACAAGCATTTGTGAAAGCAAAGCAACATTTACAAGGGTATCTCACCTTTAGCAAGATAGCTATAAATGGAATACTTTGAGAGAATCTAGACTCCATCAAATATAACTCTTATATGTCCTTGGTAAAGGAACACTTCTAGAAATAGATGTTTTTCATGAAAATGTCCTTAAATTTCAGGTCTGTTTGCTCTTCAACTGATAAGTAGACTGAAGAATTTCTAAATTCTGTTTTCCTGCAGGACTTTCTATTGCTAACCTTTCTAAATGACTACAGATTCCTCTAATCCCCTTATTATTTACTTTATAATTTCTTTTGTCATTCTGGTTTTTCATCTCCCTCTGAGAATAAGTGGGAGAGAGAGCATCCCACACTATTCAAGTATCATCTACATAGCACTTTAAAAAAAAAAAGTCTCACCTAATGTACTAACATCACATTCTGACTTACTTTTGTTCTAACTTCATCAAGTTCCACCCCCAAATTCTTAACCTATATATATGACTACAAGGGCTTAGTATTTATCTTTTTCCAATCTTCCATCTCAAATTTATTAGCAAGTACTCTTTTTGGCAGCCAACTTAAGCCATAATCATTGCAGTTAGTCACTGAAAGCCAAAGAAAATTGTTCTCAGAAAACATAATAAACTCTCGTTTTGCCAGCTCCCCTGACATTTTATTAAAAGGTTTTAACCTAGCTTGCACAACTTACCATTTACTTCTGCTCTGGTTATAAGGTCCTAAACTGCCTCCTCTTTTGTCATCCTATAGGCAGCTGATCAGGCTGGGATAAAATAATTCTCATCCACCATCTAAGAGGTCACAAAATTAAGTAGATAAATATTGAAATGACATGCAACTCATCTACATATCCTTAGGTTCATTTTTTTTTTCCTATTTTATTTAAAGGTCTGGGGTTTTTTTAAGAGCAAGCACAATGTCTAATTTAGCACCTCAAGGAAGTCCTTGGATAGTGTTTTCCTCATTGGTGTATGGCAATGCTCAAAACCGACATGTGCTTTCATATCACTGAGAAAGCTTCTGAAGTCTTCTAAAGTACACTTCCATTGAAAAAGTTCAGTGAAGAGAGAATATCTTCGGTGCCCACAAATCACAGGATTCATCTCCACTTCATGTCAGTAACACCCCAGATACATCATCTTTTATAAAATGCAAAGACAAACTGAAATGAGGAAAGACAGCTGAACGCAAAATCACAATGAATCCATTCCTACTTCCTTGGCACCCATTCCTCCCACCATGATTAAACTCATTGATTTTACTCAGACAGCTATTGCTGAGGAGGCTACAACCACTTTTCCTCTCCTATTACATTTCTACAACTCCACCATTGTCAGCATTTAAAACAAAATAAGGCCCTTCTCAGAAAATGCTGATCTTCAACACAAGCACTACGTAATGATATATTTGCTGTAAAACCGTCCTGTACTCTTGTTAGGTGCTGTTCTACAGAAGAAGAGTTCATGCTACAAGTTTCAAAGGTGAATCTTCAACATGTTTCAAATTATTTTGCATGCAAGCGGAGCTCAATGTTTCAGAAAACATGGAGGAACAATGCATAGTCACCTGTTTTGTCACAAATGTCCCTGGTCAGCAGGAACCCAAGAGCATGTTGCATTACACTGGCATTTTAAAATCTTCTCTTACAGTTGTGTCTCCAAACTGCAGTATCAAACCTGAAGTCCCAACAAATGGCACACAAGGTCAATAAAAGCTTAATCAAAGGTTAATCAAAGGTAAAGAAGACGCAGGCTTCAAGTTCACTCTGTCTGTACCCCGCTGGAGTTATGGACGTGTGCACAGTACTAGGAGAATTCCTGGGAGCAGCTTTAAGGAGTCACATAGCACCTCTGTGAGCAGGTAGTGCCAGGACCCACAACCTGTTCTGTTTCTGGTCAAGTAAGAAAAGAACAGTGATATTACCCAGAAAATTTTCCTGTAAGCTGAGTTTCTCTGTTGTAACTGCAGAATCCCATATAAAGGATTTTATCCTCAAAGAAGAAATGTGTTCAAGCAGTAATCAAGGCAATAAAAGGTTTAGCATTTGCTTTGGGCCTTCTGAATCATCTTGCTGACTTTACTGTCTTTTCCTAATCAATCGCTGTTGCTTTGCTGCCTCTACGTTTACGTTCTTCTGTGACTGTTCTGCTACTGTAAATTAACAGAAAGTGGGAAACTAATCACTCATACAGTTCATGCCCCATAAAACGGAGAACAATCCATCATCCACCGTAAATGTCAGTTACTTCAGTAACAACCAGTGAGGTAGGTCGCTCTGCTCACTGCCACTAGCTAATTACTCAAAACATAGAGAACTTAAAAGCATCAGAAAGAAACATAATTAAGGGCTAATTTTCCTCACAGATCCTAATCCCAAGTAAAAAGTGAGGTGTCTGCGCAAGCAGCAGGTGAAAAAACAGAGATGTGAAAGGCTACAGTGGACGCTGCAGTGTCTGGGATGGATCAAGGTCATATTCACAGAGAAGAAACGGATCTGAGTAAAGCCAGGAGATTACCAAATATTGGTACTGAAAGTCTGTATAGCGAAGTTTTTTTGCGGCAGAAAATCACTACTACGTGGGGACAAAGCATCAGGTCTAGGAGGAAACTGCTGAGGGACACAAGTCTTTAGAAGTTTTAATCCACCTGCTAATGCCATTTAAAAACAAGGATTTTAGTGCAAGCTTAAAGGGTTCAGGACACAAAATCACATTTGGCCTGAAGTTAATTCACATCTGAAATCTTGGGTTGATCTCTCAGTGATATAATCCATCTAAATCATATTTGACTTCAACTTCTTGCAGACTATTAACAGTATGGGTATCTGCACACACTTCTCTAGTTGCAAGGATATGTAAACTGAAAAATTTTTCATACCGTGAACCCAATAAATTAATAAGCATTACTATTAATTTAACTCTTATTAAGACATTCATGATAGGACAATCTATTTGATAAGATACTGCTATGCTAAATGACTTCTGGGAATTCTTTTTTAAGGAACTCCCTACTTAATATTTTTTCCACATCTTTTCCATGAAGTTAGTTCCTGTTTGTGTCACTTAATGTCTGTAAATTCACCTATCTTAGCAACAAGTTATGTGTGTTGAAACTATCAGGCAGAAGTAGCACTCTATAATGCACTTTTCTGGTGAGAAATGTGAACTAGGAACTGTTATTTGGGCATCTTGTTTAAATGAAGCAGAACACTCTTAGAAATACATTTACTGAAAAAGTAACAAGTCTGGCAAACTTGTTTTCTTTAAATTAACATTTTCAACTCAAAACCTCATTAAGGGACAACGAAATTCTTCTAGATTTCCTGCTGAGAACCAAGAGGTTCATATGTAAACAGAAGACTGATTTTACATGCAAGCTCTCTCTTCTGTTCAAACTGTTCAGCAGTGGTTTAAATTCTAGTTTTCAGTGACACTAGAGCTTCATTCATTAAAAGCTTGTTCAAGGAGAAATATTCACTTCTGCCCCCAAGAAGTAGGACTCTGTGGAAACATGTGCTTTGTGGAAGGCGCTTCTGTACCTCACGGGCCTACAAAATCCACTGGCTGCAGCAGGACCACAAAAACAGATTCCCCGTGCAAAGGGATGTGTCAGCTGCCACCTCATCTCTGCACTCAGAAGCCAGAGACATCCCACATCCTCAGCAAAGGCAAGTTATGATGCTTGGGAATGGAATAGACAGAAATGCTGGTTGTGTTCTGGCAGTTTAAGGAAGGAAAAGGCACTGCAAAGGAACTGATCTTCACAGTATAGATAGGATTCCCCTGAAAAATTCCTCCTCTTCAGTAACCGCAAATGCAAATTTCAAATAGCAGGATCCAGCTCTGTTTTTCAAAAGAAGACAAAGGAGCACTCACTGAAAGCACAACCCTATCCACACCCTTTCCACAGCACAGCACACAGTTACGTGGAGCCCAAAAGGAGACATGCAAAGGTTTTGGAGGCAGAAATAGAAATCCTCTTTGACAAGTAAAGGTGTATTAGCTCCATCAGAGACTGATAGACACAGAGTCCTGGAGAAAGAGATTTATGACAGTCCAGTACTGACTAAAAAATGGCAGGTTGTATCAGGGGAAGGGTCAAATCTAGATTTGCCTCGTTTCTTATATTTTTCTTGCCCCAGCTACTGCCCAGCGCTGGAGATAGATGTTCAACGGCTGAGGCACCAGTTTTACACGTTCTTCATTGTCATCCTGTTCTTCTCTTTCTGAATGACAACACTGCATGAGAAAACATGGACAATGTGATGAATTCTCGGAGAACAGCGAAGTCTATTCCCATATCATACCTATCTGGAATCTCCTCAAAGCAGATCTTTCATCAGGGATTACAGCTTATTTTGTGTCATGGTCTGATAGCAAAAGCCAAAACAATTCCAACTGAATTAAAATGTTTAGTCTTGCTACAATTTTACCGTCCTATGGGACCTGGCTAATTTCAGTGCTGCCAAACAACCAGGACACAAGTAATTTCCAGGCTACTACCTTCTGCATACAAACACTGAAGTTGTTTGATGCAATTCCTCATGCTGTTACCAGTTAGAAAAGTAAAATAAGCAGGTGTCAGTCTGAACACAGAATACGGACATTAAAATTACACCGTCAATTTTTATCACCAATAGAGTGTCACTTGATCCTATTTACCACACACAACCATCCAGTATTAACTCTAACTATTAAAGTATTGGTTCTATTCAACACAATATTGAACTTTAGTACAGAAGATGTTATGAAATGACTTCTACTCTGGATATCATTATTCTGATGTCTCGACACTGTTTCATCAGCAACAGTTTACTTCCCTTTATACTATTTAAAGTGAGTGCTTTTAATAGAGTAGGCTGCATTTCATTTATCCATTAAAAGTCTTTCACTTGATGATTTTGAGGTTTCACCCTCAAAAAGATCCTCGTCAAAGACAGCATGTTCCTGATTTGAATAGCAGATTTGCTATTTACATTTACTGTACAGTATATTCAAAAGGACACATTGCATGCATACGTTCTGCTCACTATGAGTTCAGCCAATCATGGAGACAAGCACCATCTCTTTGCAATTATAATTGTCAGCTCTTCTGAGTGGCTCATAACATGTCAGAATCCACTTCAAGAGCATGATAAATAATTCTTTTAATATCCAGTCTGAAGATGAATGTACTCCTTTGAGCATTTCATCACATGGCCTGCAAAAAGAAGACTTTTCTCCCAGCTCCCAGTGTGTTCTGACAGCTGAAACACACTGCATGAAGTGTGCTCTGTCTGAACTAACATATGGTCCCAGTCCTGCAAAGTCTATTTCCTGGTACTCTGTCTGTTGTATGCAGCCTTTTTGTACAGAGGCAAGTAGCTCCCTGGTACATCAACTGCACAAACCTCTGCTGCACCGCAACAGTTTTTTTCACATCAGAGATTTTAGCATTTAAAAGCAATGTTTTGTTACTCAGTAAGTTGTTCAGTAGACTCGCCTAGTAATTTGTCTCTAAAAAGCTATTATTCACTGAAAGGCAATGAGCAAAGCAAAGCCATCAGCAGCACACTTGTGCAGTGTCAGAAACTGTCTGTAGTTTCTAACAAGCAGAAAAGCCAAGCACTGGGCAGGAACGGCGTGTCCAAAACCACAAGGGAGATCTTCAGCAGAATGAGGTATAGAAATGAGCCACTGCTCCCGAAGTACCAAGATCACCCCTGGCTGCAAGCAGCCTGCTCCAGCAGGACGCGGTGCTACAGGCACACTGCAGCCTGACGTCTGTGAGTACTCAGCACAGCTCAGTCTGCACACAGCCACTTCATCTGGCCAATCACCTTCTAGACGTACTGCATCCCATTCTGCAATTACACAGAAATCTCAGTAGTGACCCCACGAACTACCACTATACAGCTGCTGTAACGCCCTGCTGCTTTGCTGCTTTTTTAAATATCACTAAGTCCTCTTGAAAAATCGATTTCCAGTTTCAAGCTCTCTCCCCTCTCCAGACGATGTTTCTACAGATCAGACAGAAAACCTTTGCACAGGGTTCTGAGTGTCTAAATCACTCCTTCCCTAAATCTGGAATCAACGGGAATTTTAGCTCAAAATTAATACATTTAGCATAATCTAAGCAGATAAGAAGAATAAATTTCACTCTCAAAGGAAAACCGCATACACATGAATATTTGAACAAAAGATATCAGTAAATAATTTTTTCATATTTTCTCTAAACGCAAGTCATCCTTCGTATATTTGAACTCATTTATAAATCGTCCATCATTAGCAGACACTGAGCTGGGTGTAAGCATTTCATCACAGGAGGGAGATTCATGAGCAGGCATAAATTTCACCCCTTAACAAGGAGAATATGCAATCCAATTTGATCAACGATAATCAAATTTGTATAAACTTAGAAAATGTATTCCACAGAGGACAGAACTTCAGTAGGTGAGATACACGTAAGTAGGCGATTTTACATCCAAGGGAGAGAAACACACCGTGGATCTCATAACAGCGTAGGAATTGTGGGGTTAGCCAGTCAGAGATGCTTTCAAATCTACTTGAAAGGAACTCCAAGGGCCCAATCCCTCAGCTCCTGCTGAGGCCCTCAGTCTTTCAGTGAGAGATTTGTTTTCCATGAGTTAGAAATGCAGCAGTGGCCACGATTTACTTCAAATAAGGATAACGATAGTCACTGTAGATCTTATGAGCAGGACCCAAGCTTCTGTTTTCATCTTGCATGACTGTGCTTAGAAACTTTTTAAAATGATGAGCAGCCATGAAAGAGCAGCCTGACTGCTTTATGGGGATGACACAGAGATCCCAGTTTAGGCACAACCCGCACGTCAGAAGTTCTTTTTAAATAGGTTTTGTGCTTGAGATTGATCTGAGATTGATCATACCAGAAACTAAACTCCTTTATCAGCAACATATTAATAGCAATGGCAATTTCCATCCACTTTCCTGTCAACACCCCTGACTGAGTTGGAGAGATGCCTCTCCTTGGAGGTAAACAGAGAGGAAATGTGATATATCCTCTGTCTTCTGGATGCCACAAGAAGGGAAATGCGATCCATGGGGGCTCCAGCCAGCCAACCCATCACCCATGGGCAGCTGGCTTTGGGTGAAAAATGTTCAGCACTTCCTCTGTTTGCTTTAAAAAACACCCAGAGATATTATCCTTCCCCTTACCCTCCTAAGTTCGACAAAAAGAATCAGTGCAAGCAAAGCCACACTTCATCCTCCAAGTTTTCTCCTTATGGAGATGAATAATTATAGGAAACAAAAGACACTTTCTAGGATCTCCAATTTGAAACAAAGCGTTTTCAGCAGTTCGCATTCCAACAGAGAGCCCACAACTGATGCGGCACCATCAGAGCCCCACGCTGTGCTCCCCACGCTCCGGCCCCGCTCTGCTCTGTGCCAGGAGCTGCAGCAGAGCCCTCGGGGCAGCCGCTGAGCCCTGGAGGAGGTGGGCACACGGGGAAATCAGAGCACAGGGCACCTGGACAAGAGCCACCTACTGCTGTAAAGAGAGTGGCTACCTTAAGGGGTTAAAAAAAAAAAAAAAAAAAGAAGAAGAAGAAGAAGAAAAAAAAAGTGCACGAGGCCGAAAATAGCGGAGCAACCTGCGGTCGCAGCTGCCCAACCTGCCCGACTGTCTGCCTGGCTGTCTCAAGCAGCAGCTGAGCCTCGGGAGACCCAAGAGCTCTCGAAAAGTTTGGCGGGCAAAGGACGGGGTATGGACGCTGGGGGACTGGAAGAACCGTGGGCAGAGGGAGAGTCGCCGCTGTCCTGCGGGCACCTGCGGGCTGGTGTAGGGGAAAAACGCCGCGGAGCAGCAGCGCCTGTTGCCCAAATACCAGCGGCTCGGCCAAGCCTTCTTCAGCAGCCGTCGCTCAGCGCGGAGCCGGGATTTCGCATCCCACCGCCCTGAGATGAGCGACCAGAGGGGGACCCCTGGCCCCGGCCTCACGTCCGCTCTCAGGGATGCGGGTTGGAGGGGCTGCACACCACCTCGCCACGGAGCCCTTCCCCGGAGCATCGCCCACCAGCTTCGCTCCGCGCTGCGCTCACGGCCCTGCAGGAGCCGCCCCCCCGGCTGCCCTGCTCCAGCATGCCCCAGGGGAAGGCTGCCCACCCCCACCGACCCCCCCGGGCTCGCTGCAGCGAGGGGAGCCGAGCCCGCGGGAGCTGAGCGCTGCGGCCGCTCCCCAGCCCCCAGCGGGGCATTTCGGCCTCTTTGGTATTCTGAGAGGTGGCCGCTCGCTGCTGCAGAGCCGAGAGGATACAGGAGAGCCTTAGGGAGGTGGGGGGAACCAATAAACCAGCTGAGACGCCCACCGCAGCTCCGCAGCGGCACCGAGCTGGGCAAAGCGAGAGCTGGGGGCGGAGGGGGGTGCGGGCTGCCAGGGCTGCCGCTTGTTGGTGTTGGGGTGTCAGAGTGGCAACGAGAGCCTATGATCTACTACACTGCAGTGCCGGCGTCAGGAGCCTTCAGCTCGGGAGCTGCCGCTGCAGGGCAGCCGGCACACACCCGCACCACGCACACACACGCAGCATCCCTCGCCTCCCCCCGCCCGCAGGTGCTTGCGGACATCCCGCCGGCCGGTGGGGAACGGGCAAGCGTCGAGGGGACCCGGGCCCGGGGGAGGTGGGAAGGGGGGGGGAAGGGCTGTATTTCCCTGAAAAGCCGCCGGCTCCCCCGCCCGCCCGCCCGCATCCCGGCCGCCCAGAGCGGGAGGGAGGGATGCAACAGCAGCAGTGTGACCCACCGGGCCAGGCGACCCGGGGCAGCCGCATTTGCATTTCTTATGTAATGCACCGCAAGTTTTTCCCCGTCGGAGCCGGACCGGAGCGAAGCTCATGATGCCGGCTGCAGGGGGGAAGCCGAGAGAAGGGGTCAACTCGGTAGCGGGGGGGGGGGGGGGGAGGGGGGGGGAGGGTGGCACAGAGCCTCGGTGTCCGTCCGGGCAGCGGCCCAGGGAAAGTGTCCCTTTCCTCACCACCCCCCTCCGCCCCTCTGGCCCGAGGTCCCGGGGGGGAGTGCTAAGGTGGGGGAGCCCGACTTAAGAGAACCGAAGGGGGTGGGTGAGTGCGGTGCAGGGCCGGCTGGCAGCAGCAAGCACGAGGCCGGGCCCCCATCCCCGCCCGCAGCCCCGGGGCTTGGCTCCGGGGACGGGGACATGGGGGGTGGGGGGGGGGGGGGGGAATGCACCGGCTGCCCCTCCGATATAAAAGTTTCATCCTCGGAAATAGCCCACGGAACTAGGAGATGCAGCCCGGACTGGGGTCGCCTTTGGTCACAGATATCTATACATTTTCTCCGTGGTGACAGTGGCTGAAGCTAATCCGTTACCGCTCCTTGCTTATTCATACACATACATGCATGTCCGTGCCGGCCTCGCTCTATCCCCCCTTCTCGGCAGGATTGCAGATCTACCTCGGCGAGCAACAGACAGGGCAGCATAAAGGAAAACAACGCGGTGCAATGCATTGCTTACCAGTTTGGTTCTTGTTTTTCTTAAGACTCTTGCCACAAAGACACTGCAGCATATGCGATCCTTTGCTGAAAATGTTCCAAAGAAACCACATTGATTTGGGCGAAAAGCAATCCAGCAGCTTATACACCCTGAGAAAGAAGAGATCCTTGCGGTTGCATAATAATAAATTGAGACCAGTTCTCCTGAAGAGGGGCACCAGTTTTATCATAGAAAAGGCGGTTATATTCCGATCTTCTCCCAGTTTTTGTTGGTTTTTATTTTGTTGTTGGTTGGTTTTGTTGGTTTTTGTTGTTGTTGTTGTTGTTGTTGTTGGCGGTTTTTTTTTTTATTATTATTATTTTTTTTTTCCTCACGTGGTGTTATTTCTTTGAGACTTTTCAATGCTTTTTTTCAGCCAGGCTCAATGGTTATTCCCCTTAGATCAACATTGGATTATAACCAAAAGCGCGAAGAGACAAAATCGGAAAAAAAAAAAAAAATTAAAAAAATTAAAAAAAAAAAAAATTCCCTTTTTTTCAGCGCGAAGCCAAACGAAAAGTAAGGTAGAGAAATCCCGGCCGAGGCCAAAACCTCATCGGAGACACCGGCAGAACGCGGCAGAAGGATCCCCAAAGAGACAACCATAGCCTGGCACTTGACTGCTAGGAGGATGGGTGGATCTGCAGAACAAAAGCCACGGCAGGATCCATCCTACTGAACGACTGCCATTGTGCGGCCCCGCGGCGGGAGAGCGCACCACCAGCACCCGGCGAAGCCCGGCTCGAGGCGGAGAGACCCGCTGCCCGGCCGCGGGGCGGACCCCGCCCGCAGCCCCCGCCGCTGCCCTGCAGTCCCCGCCGCCCCGCGACGCCTCCCGCCCTCTCCCGCGCGGGCCGCTCGCCTCCGGCCCCGGCTGCCGCTGCGCCCCGCTCCGCCGCGCAGGAGGCAACCACCCCCCGCCCCGCGCAGCCCGCCCGCCCGCCGCAGCCTCGGCGCCCAGTCGCCGGCGGGCGCCGGGGGAGGAGGAGCCGCGCTGCCCCGCCGGCCCGGCTCGCCGTCACGTACCCACGTGCGGCAGCGCTCGGAGCGGATCGGATCGGCTCGGAGAGCGGGCGGCTGCCCCAGAGCCGCGTTGCCCCCGCGGATGGGCTCGCCGCTCCCGCCTCTTGCTGCTGCTCCCCGCCCCACCCCCCCCCCACACGCACACACTTCTTGAGTGCCCCGACCCCTGCAGTGTGTCCCTCCCTCAAAACGGACTTCTGTCCGTGCCGTGGTGTGTCAGTGGCAGAGATGGGAGACACAGCCCGTGGGCCACATTAATCCAACCCCCAATTAGTGTTTCTGGACGCTGTCCCTGCTGGTGTCACGCTTGTTAGAGTTTGCTCCGGTGGGGGCAAATGCTGAAGAGCAGCCCTGCAAAAAGGGATCTGGGCGTTCCAGCTGATGGCAGGATGAATCCGAGCCAGCAAGTGTGTCCTGGCAGCCAAAAGGGTCAACCCCGACCTGGGGTGCATCAGGCCCAGCACTGCAGCGGAGAGAGCGAAGGGGGTCATCCCGCTGTGCTCTGTGCTGTGTGACCTCACCTCCAGCACTGGCTGCAGGTTTGGAGCCACGGTATGAGAAGGAGCATAGAACTATCAGAGAGCATCCAAAGGAGGGCTGTGATGGTAGGGGGTGGTCTGCAGAGCATGGTGCGTGAGGAGCAGCCGAGGCCCCTTGGTTCGCTCAGCACAGAGCGGAGGAGCTGAGGGGAGGCCTGATGGCGGCTGCAGCTCTCACTGGGAGCGGAGGGGCAGCGCTGAGCTCTGCTCTGTGTGACGGCCACAGGGCCCGAGGGAACGGCATGGAGCTGTGCCAGGGGAGGGGCAGCTGGGGGTTAGGGACAGTGCTGCACCTGAGGGTGGAGGCGTGAAATGCTCCCCAGTGCTCTGGTCACAGCCCCATGCTGCTGAATTTCATGGAGCATTTGGACACTGCTGTCAGACATGGGGTTTGGATTTCAAGTGATGGCGCGTGGAACCAGGAGTAGGACTCAATGTCCTACTCAGCGTTGTGGGTTCCTTCCAACTCAGGATATTATCTGTCCCTGTGACGCTATGATTCTGTGGTATTTGCATGGTGGAGTCCTAGGCCATGACTGGGATTCCCAAGCACTGCAGCTCATAAATAACCGCACAAAGCTCCCTCTCCTGTCAGGACCACTCGCTGCAGTCCTACACAGGGAAGCTCCACCTTTGCACCAGGGCTGCACCTTCTGGGCTCCCAGCACAGACTCAGCCCTGCAGCAAGGTGGTGGCACCCACACATGGCAGCTGTGGCACTGGAAGAGATGGAAGCTAATGTTCACGTTCTCTCCTCTGCGTGCTCTGCTGGACTGTGTGAGTGCTAGAAGTTACTGGAAATGGTGGGGCATTGAAGAAATGAGGGAAAAGATGATGAAATAGAAATGTGCTGCTGAAAAAAAAAAAGATGGTGGAAGGAGAAAATGGGTGAAAGAAGTGGGTCACTGAAGAAATCTCTCCTCTCCTGCCCTTCTATTGCTCTGAAGTTGCCCTTTTTCACCTTCTAGATCATCTTTATCTCTCTAGAGAAAGGTCCAGTTGTTGGCCATTAATTTTTTCCCAAATTAAAAAATAGAAGCACTAGAAGACTACTTACACCTATGACATTTTTAACTATATTAGTTTTCCTTCAACTATGGTCAAAGTTTGGTGTTTTCTCCTGAAGCACCTGGATGATTGGATAGAGTCCACCCGCAACAAGTTTGCTGCTGATGCAAAGCTGGGAGGAGTGGCTCAACATGCCAGAGGACTGTGCTGACATTCAGCGAGACCTGGACAGGCACAGAGGAACCTGATGAAGTTCAACAAGGGTAAGTGTGGAGTTACTACACCAGGGACGACGCCTGGGGAGGAATAACTGCACACCTGGAACCCCAGGAAATAGTCCACTGGAGGGCCGGTAAGATGATAAAGGGCCCGGAGCAACTCCCTTATGAGGAAAGGCTGAGAGACCTGGGTCTGTTCAGCCTAGAGAAGAGAAGGCAGAGAGGGGAATCTGATAAATGTTTATAAATATTTGAATTGTAGGAGGCAACTGGATGAGGCTAGATTCTGTTCAGTGTTGTATAGTTGTAGGACAAGGAACAATGGCCAAAAAGTGGAACACAGGAAGTTCCACACAAATACACAGGAGAACTTGTTTACAGTGAGGGTGAAAGAGAACTAGAACAGGTTTCCCAGAGTGTTGTGGAGTTTCCTTTCGGGGGGATGTTCAGAATCCCTCTGGATGCCTACGTGAATGACCTGCTGTAGGGTACCTACTTTAGCAGGGGGTTAGACTCACTGATCTCTAGATGTCCCTTCCAACCCCTGCGATTCTGTGATTCTGTGAAGCTGTCATTGCTCCAGGAAATATAAGTCTCAGGTATGTAAAAACATGGGGGCCTCTGTAAGTGCTTTTCCTCCGCTGCGAGGGTGTCTGGGATGCCAATATTTGGAATTTCTGACTGTTGATACCAATAAAAGTGTTGGGACCTGAAAACTTTCAATAGCTATAATTTCGGTGAGGTTTATGCATACAGATGAACTTCATTGCCAGATCTCTATCTACATAATATTTAAACATCATTATTCTGTTTTATGGAGATGAAGAATAGCTAGCAAAATTGAGATCTATATTGCAAGAAGTGACCCATGGAGTTTGCAAAACATCATAAACCAAGTGTCCCTCCCTGTGTGCCAGTGTTGCACAGGCTTCTGGGAAGTCAAGCTGGCTTGGCCACCTTGCAGCCAGCTGGCTGGGAGTGTGTAGCAGCCGTGGTGCTTTTCATGGGAGCTCATATGTCACTGCCCCCTACAAACATAAAATTGATCTAGAGTCTTCCCAAAATATCAGAGATCCCCGTCTATCTTTCAATGACCACAAGAGCCAACATTATATAGCTGGGAACAGTCCGTGATCCGTAGACTACAATAAGTCATTGACAAGCCTTCCACCCCAGTAATTGCTTTATGAACCTCCCTCAGGCCAGCATGTAACTTTCTCCTTCTAAACGAAAGTAGAACTTCTCCATAGCATCTCACCATCATTCAGATGTCAGCAGCTGTGGCTGCAGAGCTGAAGGGGTCTGGCTGTGGAGGTGATCCTTTATTTAAGGCTTACTGGATTTAGAACAGAAGC
Organism: Oreortyx pictus; assembly: GCA_036925125.1. Lineage (NCBI taxonomy): Eukaryota > Metazoa > Chordata > Aves > Galliformes > Odontophoridae > Oreortyx > Oreortyx pictus. The sequence goes on from JAUPFR010000001.1 coordinate 49,965,258, forward strand.
AGAAACTCTGCATCTCTCCTGAGGAAAACATCCTCCATCTTGTGTGCTTGGTAATTTAGTGCCCTCAAGGAGGTCATCAAAACACAGAAAGCCTGCAGTGGAATAACTGAGCAAGAAGGATAATTTGTTCAGAAATCCTCTATGCAAAGTGAAAGTCACAGAAAAATCAGCTTCTTGAAAGAAGAGTTGACCTAATGCGATAAAAACAGAGGAAGTCTTTTGTTCTCAGGTGAAATAAGTGAAATAACCTTAAAAAGACTAAAACACATATTCAGACCCTTTTCACCTAAGTATAAATTATCCTTTTCAAACACTTGAATTAATTTATAAATGATCTATCATTAATTGACACTGAACTCAGTGTAAGCATTTCATCACAGCAGGAAGATTTGTGAGCAAAAATAAATTTAATACTTTGCACAAGTGATCGAAAAGGAAAGAAAAGGGAAAGAGAAAAGGGAGAAAGAAAAGAAAAAAAAAGAAAAGAAAAAAAAGAAAAAAGGGGAAGGAGAGGAGAGGAGAGGAGAGGAGAGGAGAGGAGAGGAGAGGAGAGGAGAGGAGAGGAGAGGAGAGGAGAGGAGAGGAGAGGAGAGGAGAGGAGAGGAGAGGAGAGGAGAGGAGAGGAGAGGAGAGGAGAGGAGAGGAGAGGAGAGGAGAGGAGAGGAGAGGAGAGGAGAGGAGAGGAGAGGAGAGGAGAGGAGAGGAGAAGAGAGGAGAAGAGAGGAGAGGAGAGGAGAGGAGAGGAGAGGAGAGGAGAAGAGAAGAGAGGAGAAGAGAAGAGAGGAGAAGAGAAGAGAAGAGAAGAGAAGAGAAGAGAAGAGAAGAGAAGAGAAGAGAAGAGAAGAGAAGAGAAGAGAAGAGAAGAGAAGAGAAGAGAAGAGAAGAGAAGAGAAGAGAAGAGAAGAGAAGAGAAGAGAAGAGAAAAAAGAAAAGAAAAGAAAAGAAAAGAAAAGAAAAGAAAAGAAAAGAAAAGAAAAGAAAAGAAAAGAAAAGAAAAGAAAAGAAAAGAAAAGAAAAGAAAAGAAAAGAAAAGAAAAGAAAAGAAAAGAAAAGAAAAGAAAAGAAAAGAGAAAAAAGAAAAGAGAAAAAAGAAAAGAGAAAAAAGAAAAGAGAAAAAAGGGAAGGAGGGATTGTCATTCTCTTACAATTCAGCATGTGGGCACATACACTGAGGAAATGAGGGAAGTGAGCTTGAACATCAGGTGACCTTAAAAATTAGAACATGTTCATTCAACATTTCCATCCCAGTATCAAATTCTGCGAGACTATAAGGGTGAGAAAGGAAGGGAGGCAATGGAGAAGAGACCATATTGTCATAATTAGATTTTAGTCAAATCCATGATTGGTTATATACAAAATGAGGTTGCCAAACATCAGGATTTACATTTATTCCAAGGTCCTGAAAGGACTGTGGGGTGTTCCTGAGTCAGCTCATGTGAATAGTGTCTTCACTTGGTGCTGCAATGGAGTCTTGTAGTAGTGGTGCCTGGTTGAGTTGCATGAGTAAGGGTGAACATATGTTGAGTTCCTGGGATTGTTTTAGGTTGCGTAGTTAAGAGGAGATTTTCATGTGCATGAGTGGTGTCCTTTATCATCTGTTTCTATCCTACCAGTCTGGTATCTCACAATGCCATTTAATGCGTGGGAAGGAAGGAACTGATGGAACAGGAGAAAAAGAGCCTTTGTACCTCATGTTCAGGAGGGGCCTAAAGAAGTCCTGATGTTCAGAAGGAGTAATGGTGGGAAAAATCCTACTGACTTCATACAGCATAGTAAGATTTCATGGGAGAGTAACTGGATTCTGAGCGTGGTCCAGGCTGTGTGCTACATAAAATGGTCTGATACTCAGAAAACCACATCAGAAACCCTAATCTGTTATGCTGTTTTGTACTGGAATTACAATTAAATGCTTTACAGGGAGGTGCCATGATTGCTTTACTGAGCAATTTGTTATTATTACTCTAGAAATCCCAAAGAGTTTTAGCCACGGATCAAGACCTTGGCAATACTGGGTCCTGTAAAACTGAAAGTCCATCCCTAGACTGAGTCTCGATTTTTAAGAAGCAGCAGAAGACCTAGCTTGGAAGAAGCTGCCAGGTTGTTGTGGTTCAGGTGCTGTTGTACATTAGACATGGTTTAATTCATTCTTCCACCTGCAAAGGACATGGGAGATGTTCAGAAAAGCACAGAAAGGTTCCTGCATATCTTCACTGTGAACGGATTCCCCATCAAAAGTGAGGTCCAGTGAACATAAACATGCACTGGTCCATCAGGATGTGAATCACCACAGTCTTCTCTAAGGGAGAAGCTAAATACAGATGGTCTGGCGGTGCACAGAGTCCAGCAAATGGGAAGACATACGATGCAGGAGGATCCTGTGCAGATTTGCATGCAGGATTTGTCTTCACAAAGCCTGTTAAATCTCCCTCCATCAAGTTCATGGCAGGAATGCCTGACCAGGCAATTCTGGCCGTACTTTCCTCTGTCTACCCCGCAGCAATCAGATGTCAGCCACTGCCTTGCAGGCAATTGGCAGGGGTTAGAGAGTAGTGACAGGTGAGAGATTTACAGATGGAGCTTTTGTGCCTGCAGCCGCCACCAGTGCTGGCTCCAACCACCTTCGGTACAAAGCACTGCTCTGCTGAGCTGAACTTTGGAGAGCTGCTTTGCGATGAACGAGCAGCTATAAAGCACTCCAGCCATGACCAGTCCCTGGGCAACATCCATTACTGAACTGCAAGGCTAAAACTGCAGTGCTTTGCTCTGTGGATGTGCAAGTCAGTCATTGCAGAGACCATAATCCAAATCTGAGATCACTGACGTACAAACAAAATGCAACCATGGATACTTGAGCGGAAGGCTCTTGTATCCATTTAAAAACAGACATGCCCCCAGTGCTGCTTTCAGATACAGACTGTATCTCTTTTCTTTTCCCTCAGTAACAAAAGTTTCATAAACTGCAAGTGCATGTACCACAGGCAAAGGGTAGTAATTTCAGAAGTACAAAAACATGGGAGAAGCAAGGCCATTGCAGTTAAGATAAAACAAAACACTGCAAGAAGTGTCTTAAGGACTTGAGTGCAAGAGCATTGAAGGAGCAGTTAACTGTGAATCTAAGCAAATATGGCAGGTTTTAGGTTAGGGGAAACATTTAAAAAAGCTTAGTCTAACTTGTTTAGGTGATACAATGGTTTGGTGTCTGATTTAATTTCAGATATATGCAACTGCTATGAAGACTGACTAGTGAAACTTTTATGGTTCTAAAAGGGCAAAACATTTGTGTTACAGCTCTGTGGCTAAATTAAAAATGGTGTCAGTGAAGGACTGGAAAATGTTCCAAGCGATTTCAGTGGAACAAAATAATTCAGCTTCAGTGAAGATTCTGAAAAGCTTTTTTGCTTATGTCTAAGTTTATATCTATCGTATTTGAAAGATGCGGAGAAATCAAACCATTAGCTAAAGATACTACAGCGCTTTGTCACCAGTCTAAGCAATAGTAGTAATGAAGTATCTGAAAGATCCTTGGAATAGAAAACCAGAAAACACTGATGAAAGCATAAATAAAACACGATACCTTATACTTCATGCTATGATCCAACAAGGAAGCATAAAATGTATGTTGATCTAAATGAGAGTGTAACTGATACAGAAAGCAGAGTCTCCATTCCTGACAAGATAAAGAGAAGTGCGGTGGTGACAAGACTGAACACATGTTTGCAGACTGTTTATATTTGTCTTGGTGCCATTTAGCAGAGTACCCAAATGCAGCAGCTGCACCAATTAAAGCGGTGGGCATGAAAGGTGATGCAGTGGGCTGCCAAGCTACATAAACAGCAGTGAAACGTGCAGCACTGAGAGCATTAGGACAGATCACCAAAGAACAGCAGAAATCTGTTCGGCATCAGAACAGAGCAGAGGAATTTGCAGACACACATGTACTGGACACAGTGGACCAATGTCTTCTTATCTGCAGAATTTTCATAATAATACGCATTCTCTGAAAAAATATCATAGACCACAGGAAGAAATCAGAGTCTTCTAAGGAGGATAATCCAAGTTACTCAAAACATTAATCAATTACATATATTTTCCCTTAGAATACAGATATGTAGAGCTTCCCAAGGTAGGTACAAATGAGAAGCATGTGTAAGTAGCCTGATGGAAAACCATGGTATTGTGGCTATATTTCTCACCATGAAACTAAAGGGTTATGGTCACCCCAGCAATGTTTCTCCAGATGTGAGTGAAGGGAGAGCTTCACAGCCAGAAAACCAAAAAGTCTATGTGCAAAGGAAAACATGATACTGAGCATAAATGGAAAAAGAGCTAAGGAATCTTTCCCTTATTTCTCAGGTCATATAAAATGCTGATAGCTTCGTCAGCAGGGCGCATCTGCAAGTGTAGAACTGGAGAGCTAGTGAAGAACCCTCTTTCAGGAAAGGGAGAAACATAAATTGTGAATGCTGTGCAAAAATTGTCACAGTAAAGAAAAAGAGTTCTTTTTGTCCTTCTTCCAGTAGTCTCTAATGTTGCCCTTCGTGGCAACAGCATAATGAATAATACAAATTTTCTATGAATGTCTTTTCACGAGTGTTAGAACAAAAGGCAAAAGAACTATCAACTGGATTGCTTGCTGGTAAAAGTTATTGACACTGCTCATTGCCACTCTTTTCGTGCCAGTGGTTCATGATTCAAGCATTAAAAATATTTAAGCATTTCCAGCTGAAAGCAATACTTTGAGGACTTGACCCAAGATTGCTATGATAAGATCAATGACTCAAGCTTTTCTCTGTTGAATACTATATACTGTGTGCATGTCAGATGCTATAAGAGAACAGTCTGTGAATAGCCCAGGTAAATAAGACAAAATGCAGTCAAAGAAATTAAAGAGCTTAGTAAGCAGAGACAACGCCAAGAGCTGTTTGGTTTTGTATGTGCATGTGTGTTTTGTTTTTTTTTCACTGAGAGCTCTCTACATGCCAGATTTCATTATCATTAATCATTTTCACAGTAGCGGTAACCAAGAACAAATATATTTCTCTTCTCTTTCTTTCCTTTCTTTTTTCTTACCCAAAATGTTGGCTTACCCAAGAAAGAACCCATTCTGATCTAGCTTGGAAACCTTGGTGTGCAACAATGTTGTGCCACTGAGACATAAGTGAGGACTGGAAATCATTCCTCCCTGGTGACCCACTTTTGCTTTTTGTTCTTTTCTAAATAAAGTAAGATCTTCTCTTGGTACGTAATGCACCAGGAAAAATGTCCACTCTTTATCTGTAAATCAGTTATTTCTACTTCAGTTATAATGTATAACTTTTCAATATGCTCTGGTTCTGAGATCTAATTAGTAGATGAGTGTTCCTGAAGACAGCTGTAACAGGACTTTAGTATATTATGTTTAGGAACATAGTTAATTTACAGTGGATGTATAAAGTAACTATTTAGGACTGAATGCAAATTTTGATGATGATAGTCCTAGTGAGGGGATTTCTGCTTCCAATTTAAAAGACTAGTGTAAGATGTCTATATGTATCTATACCAAGTCTATATTTGTATACATGTGAGATAGGCTTTTCTGTTCCCATTAGTCAATGGAGATTTCCTCAACATGGTCAAAGGACTCTAAAGAAAAGAAGACTCTAGTCTTTCTGCTCACCTTAAAACAGGCAATTTTTCATCAAGCAAGATGGAAAATGCTCTTGGCTCCTGTAGCTCTTCTGCATGCTCTCCACAACAGAGAAGGGCATTAATCTGTAAGACGAATCTAATAGTTTACTACATAAGTGTGATATGCCAAAAGGTGAGAACTAGCTCACTTTTAAAAATTACCACGATGACATTAAGGTGAATAAAATAGTGGGCAGGTCAGATGTCTATTGATGAAAAAGACCCAATGTGTAGACATGCTGCTTTCTGCACATGCAAGCTACATTGCTTTAACTTTCTGCTGTGGAAATTAACTACATAAACAGCTTAATCTTCTGCAGTGCTGAGAAGTCGTACATTCTGGAGACAAGAAACGCTGAAACAGTACATCCGATATGAAAACTGGGACATTTATTTAGCTTGTTGTGCAACAAATTCATTTAAATACTCAGCTTGAGAATTTTGACCACAGTTTCTTCAGTGTGGAAAGAAAACAATACCTTAGCTAGTGAAAAGTTCTTTAATCAGTTCTACAATTATTAACCCATGTCCTTACAGTTAAAATCCTTCTTTTTATTTTTATTTTTTCTCTTCTAGGTTCTAATGGGGTGTTCTGCTGACTGATATCAGTGATGGCCCCTCTTGACACTTTTGATATTGCTAGATCTTTTCTCTGTGCTGTAATTACTGAAGCTAGAGGTTTGCACCACACATAAGTCATATCCTCCCTTGCCTTTTCCTTGTGCTGTCATTTAAAAAACGAGTTGAAAATGATTGGATAAGTCAAGACCTCTGATTTATCAATTTGTATCTTTGCTCATGTGTAGAGTATGTGGCTACAGAGCAATGGTCAGCATGACTTTTCCAAAGATGTTTGTTATCCTCATTTACGCTAAGTCTCTATTACCACTGTAAAAGGTTTTAATCTAGAAGAAATTTACAGTTGCACTCACTCTAATATCTTGTGTATAACAAGAATGAAGTAGCAAGTCATCTACTAATAAGAATTATGCCTCAAGTCCTTTTTAGGAAATACTTTCAGAAAAACAAAGATCTGAAATGAATGTTTTTTGTTGTTGTTATACCAGTAAAATATTAGTAACTCCAGTGAAGACAGCAAAGATAAAATAAACGAATTCTTGCCTTGGGATTAAAGTTGCTGAATTAGACATATAACATCTTTCTTTGGGTCTTTTGTTTCATGTCAGTATCTAGGTGATGACTGTGCTGAACTAACCATTACTGTAGAATGCCTCTCTAAATTGCTTTTTTCTTTTCTCTTTTTTAATTTTTTACTTTAAATTCTTCTCCAAAATGAAAAATATTCACTATAAGCTGTTAACAATTTTTTCATATTTGCTCTCCACCCAAAGGGTAATTTCAGGTCTGATCGGAGTAGCACCAACTCTACAGCTACATGAGCATGTTGAATTAGGAGTAGCCATTTGTACTGCTCAGAGCCTGCGCAGAGATCACCAAACATATTTTGGTTAAAAGCTTTACTTTGTACTTGGAGTATGTGCCTTACAAGTAACAATCTTGTATTTAATAAATTAAAATGCATAGTGATCTACTTTTATGCTACAGATGAATGGGAGCATGTTGTAAATAATAAATTACAAGAGAGACTGACAATGTATCCACTGCACATCTTAGATCTTGCATTTATGTTGCAGTAAATGACTACTCTGTGGCTGGCATTATGGAACTGTAGAACAAAGTACAGAGAGGTGTATTAAAATAAGAGAGCTTTTGGAAAACAAAGCCCAAGTTTGTTTCCCATTTGCAACCTTAATGATCTGGAGTAATTGTCAAATTACTGGAGTTGCTAACCATCATTATAAATACAAATAAGAGCAATGCATAGCTTCAGAAGACGGCCTAGTCATCCTGTTCAGAGACATTTAAGCCATTCTGATGTTATTTTTTAAACGAATAAGTAAATAAAAATTCTCTTATTTAAGAAGGGCAGTGCTTAGTTTACTTTCATTAAAGTGAGGAAATAAGAAAGCATTAAAAAAAACAACTCATAAAGTTAAAGCTATTTATTTTGATTTCATTCACCCATACAAAGTCACACTTACAGAAGCAAGATCAAGAATCCAATAAAACAGACTCATCTAAATGATTATATGTTCAGATGTTACATGAGATGCAGAAATTCTGCAAGCAGTTCTTCAGCTTATTTTCACACAGAATGATGGGAAGTCAGGGTTTGCGGAAGTTATTAAAGAGTGAATAGATTAGTGACTATATTAATTGATTCTGCTTCCAGTATGTATTAGGTTTCAGTAGAGTTCTAATGAGATCCCAACTTGGATGGTAACTGGCAAGGAAGAAATTACCGTGGAGAACAAGGCAAAGAAGAAAACAGTTGCACTACTCAAGAAATAACAGACTGTCCAGTATATTTTGAATATATTCTGAATCCTATCCTAGGGCTGCCTGAATCTGGCTGGAAGGGAGCTTTTTTTTCTTTTTATCTTGGGCCTTCTGCAGTAATAGAGAGTAGAGGAGCATCTGCTTAGAATGTGCCCATAGGAATTAATTGTGTAGGTATCTAGGTGTCTGAGGTTTGGCTGTCTAATGTTTTGGACTTACCTAGATAAGGGTAAATGGACGGCACAGGCTGATTCAATATTTTTCTATTCTGGTCTATGCTTTCCTCTTTTCAAATCATTCACAAACTCTCATGGGATCACAAGAGCAATGCAGATTGCTTTGCTTATACAGGAAAATCTGACTTTGCCAATCCTAGCTTCATTAACAGATATCTTCATGCACCAGTCATTGCCAAATAAATAAAATAGCGTTAGAACTGATGAGAAACTGGGAAGAAAAAAAAACACAAGGCAGAGCTGCAGCATGCTGTGCCAGCAAGGGGTGTCTGGAGCTGGCATAGACATGTTGCTGCCTCTGAATGCATCCGCTTCTGAATGTTCAGGTTTTGGAATATTTACTTACTACATGCCAGTCAGTCTCACCTCCATCCCTGGAAAGGTGATGGAACTGCTTGTTCTGGATGCCATCTCCAGGCAATTGGAAGAGAAGGTTATCAGGAATAGTCAGCATGGGTTCACAAGTGGGATCTCATGCTTGACCAACCTGGTGGCCTTCTATGATGTCATCACTGGCTGGGTGGATGAGGGAGAGCAGTGGTTGTAGTCTACTTTGATTTCAGCAAGGCATTTGATACTGTCTCCCACAACATCATTATAACAAAGCTGAGGAAGTGTGGAATAGATGAGTGGACAGTGAGGTGGGATGAGATTTGGCTGACTGGCAGAGCTCAGAAGGTTGTGGTCAGTGACTCGGAGTTGAGCTGGAGGCCTGTATCTAGGGGTGCTCCTCAGGGGTTGGTGCTGGGTCCAGTCTTGTTTAATATATTCACTGATGACTTTGATGAGGGGATAGAGTCCACCCTCAGCAAGTTTGCTGATAATACGAAGCTGGGAGGAACGGCTAACATGCCAAAAAGCTGTGCTGCCATTCAGTGAGACCTGGACAGGCTGGAGGGTTGGGCAGAGAGGAACCAGATATGGTTTAAAGAGAGCAAGTGTAGAGTCTAGCACCTAGGGAGGAATAACTGCATGCACCGGTACAGGCTGGGAGATGGCCTGCTGCAGAGGGGCTCTGAGGAGTGGGACCTGGGTGTCCTGGTGGATGACAGGCTGGCCATGAGCCAGCAGTGTGCCCTGGTGGCTGAGAAGGCCAGTGGCATCCTGGGGTGCATTAAAAAGAGTGTGGCCAGCAGGTCAAGGGAGGTGATCCTCCTCCTCTACTTTGCCCTGGTGAGGCCTCACCTGGAGCACTGTGTCCAGTTCTGGGCTCCCCGATACATAAAAGACAGGAATCTCCTGGAAAGAGTCCAGAGGAGGGATACAAAGATTATAAAGAGCCTGGAACATCTCCCTTATGAGTAAAGGCTGTGCGACCTGGGCCTTTTCAACCTTGAGAAAAGAAGACTCAGAGGGGATATGATCCATGTCTACAAATATCAAAGGTGGGGGAGGCAAAGGGACAAGGCCGGACTCTTCTCTGTGGTGTGTGAAGATAGGACAAGGGGAAATGGCCACAAACTGATGCATAGGAAGTTCTGCACAAATGTGCGTGGGAAATTCTGCACAGTGAGGGTGAGGGAGCACTGGCACAGGCTGCACAGAGAGGTGATAGAGTCTCCTTCTCTGGAGACATTCAAGACCCACCTGGACGCCTACCTGTGCAACCTGGGCTAGGGAGCTGCTCTGGCAGGGGGTTGGACTCCATGATCACTAGAGGTCTCTTCCAACCCCTATAATTCTGTGTTTCTATGATTCTGTGAATATGGGTCACTGCCTCTTCATTGTTGTAACATTCTTTGTAAACAAACTAAGTGAAGGAAGAACAAGAAATATGTTTTGATAACTTGAATGTTTAGTTTATCTCTGGTCTGTGCACAGAAAAAAAAAACCAAAACCCTCATGTCTCTCAGTTTCATCTGGAAGAGACAGGAAGCTAAAAGACATATTAACCAATGGGAAGCATCTGTAAAGCTCCTACTAAAACAGCTAGCAAAAAGCGATTTCTTAATAACTTTTGTGACTATTTATGCACCAAATCTAAGTCTCTGTTGTGTTATTGAGGTTATTTCACAGTTAGCTGCTACAAGGTACTGCAAAATTGGAAGGCTTTAGGGCTTTTCTCAGTAAGCCCATTTAGCAGGCATCAGCTGCCAACTAGGGCTGAAATACGGAAAGAAGATGAAAACCAGAACAAAACTTGAAGTTCCTCCCTCACACCACACTCAGAGCTAGATGCGCTGCTTTTTGTCACTGTCCATCAATGGGAATAGAAGATAATGTTCCACGCATTATTAAAAAAGGACACTGTCAAACTAGCTTTAATAAATTAAATCAAAATCTAATAAAACTACTTTCCCAAAAGGGCACCTGCCTCTGAGATCATCTCCTCTATATTCTTATTATTTAAACTAATTTCATCTAATTTAATTTTTGTATTACTTTTCCATTCTCTGCTGCTATGTGAGACCATTTCTTCCCCCTGGACATGTGCAAAAGTCCCCCTTTGGTTGACTGGAAGTATGAATGAAATCTCAGGGATACTTAATGGGCATCATGGCTCTGCTTCAGGTACCATATGCATACACCTGTGTGTCTATTCCTTGCTTCTCCTCTTCCTTAGCTTCAAGCAGAATGAGGCAAATTGGGAAAAACTATTAAATTTGATACTGTAGTTCTTAACTGCCCTGTCTTAGGTGCTGAAATTAGGGTGTTTAGATAACTTATAAGAGGGTTTGAAACCCCTGAGTCAGAGAGGAGACTGTAGTATATTGTATAGAAATTTTGCTCAGCCTGGAGAAGGGAAGGCTTCAAGGGAGACCTCATTGCTGTCTTCCAGTACTTAATGAGGACTAAAGAAAAGATGAGGAGAGATTCTTTATGGACTGCAGTGAAAGAACAAGGGATAAGGTCTTAAAATTGAAAGAGGGTAGACTTAGATACTATGAATAAATTCTTTACTAAGGTGGTAATGAAGCACTGGCACAGGCTGCCCAGAATACCAGTGGAAGCAGCATCTCTGGAAGTGTTCAAGGCCAGATTGGATGGGGCCATGAGCAACATGATCTAGTGACAAGTGTTTCTGCCCACAGTCTTTAAAGTCCCTTCCAACCATACCTTTCTATGTTTCTATGTTTCAATGCATTTAAGTATGTGGCATTCCCATTTGACGTTCACCTCAAAACCTTGCTCTCAGTTGTTTGACTTCAGGCAACTTTCTGTTCAACATGCTAATTATTTGGAGTCCATTCAGAGATATGCCTCATTTACCTTCATCTTTACATCTAAGGTCATTTCTGGATGTGTACTTAGGATCCTCCTCCTCTTTTCCCAATGTTGCTGTTAAGTTCCTGAGAACCCAGGGCACTCACACCAACACGAAGAATTCATTGGTTTTATTATATTGTTTGGTTGGTTGTTCGTTTTATATCTGAGCTGCCCTAAGAAAACACTAAAAAGCCTCTTTTCAAATGAAGTAAATGGTTTATTTTTCTCATTTTCCATGGCAGCTCAGCAGTTATTGTCTTCTGTAAGTATTATGGATAGGTAGAAAAAGAAAACCGCTTACATCCATTAGAGGAATGACTTCTCCACACTGACACTATACCTTCCATTCCTGCTTCTTTCTCAGTATCACAGTGACTTACCACATGCTTCTGAGACATGACGCAGCTCCTTAGATGAATAGTCCTTCCTCTAGCATCTGCAGAGATTCAAATCAGAAGGACAGTACTGCTCACCAGCTGCTGAGTGGACTTACACATTTTCTGAACACTCTGAGAGCACTTACAGATTAACTACTCTTAGTAAATACCATTTTCCTACTGTCATCTTGCTGAGCTCTGCAACATCCTCCACAGTCCAGATGCTTTAAATTTAAGCAGCCATATTTGCAAGGACTAGGCTTTCATCCCAGAAGAAACATGAGTATTGAATTCTCATTTCTCATCTCTTAGACTAGGGCATGACACCAACCAAAGGGATACTTATTTCAAATGCAAAGAAATTCACTGGAAACCATTTCTCTCAAGCTGAACAGTTCTGGGAACTGTCACATTTTCCAAATGTGGAGTTACAGAGAATACAGGTGGTAGTGTGCAGAAAGCTGGCCAGTGCCACGTGTGATAGCAGTACTTCCCTCCAGATGTAACCTGCATCAAAGATAGCGGACTGGCAGACTGCAGGGCAGTTTCTATGAGCTTCAACTGCTTCCAGGTTGACAACACCAGGACCTTCATCAGCCACACTCAGAGCTGTGTAGAGCCATCTGATGAAACATGAGTGGCTTTGTGCTACTGCTAGTAGGGGGGGCAGGTGTAACCACACAGGAACAAAGTGTGCTCTGCATTTTGGGTTACCAGTAGTTTACAAGATAATTAAACATCCAGAAACATCTACAGAAGTCAACAAAACTGAAAGAAAATTTGTTGCCAATGGTGCTTAGCCTATCCTCCAGCACTTACATTCATGCTGCTGGCAATCACAATATGGTTATAAAGTGACAGATGTGAAATAAAACCATTGAGGAACAATAAAAATTAGAATCCCATGAAACCAGTTGTACATGATGATCACTTATCTGAACATGGCTGTATTTTAACATATGGCCCATAAAAATGTTACTCAGTATATTTTAAAAGATAAAAGAATGACCTTTTTAATTGCTGATAAAATTGGCTTGCTCCCCAGGCAATCCAGTTTGGAGGAAGCTACACAGAAATTAACTATTTTGTGACAAAATTAAATAATGCAAAGATTATAACTCCAGGATTAAAAATGAAACTTTGAAATATGGTGTGATTTCTAACTATATATATATATATATTAATTGTGGGAACTAGAAATCAAAGTTATCACTACTGTAAATATTAATCCAACTGATTAAAATTATATAAAAAAATTATCCAATTTTAATAATAGAATAACGGTCTGGGTTTGATGATTAATAATATAAAGATATATCTACAGACAGAAACACATTATGCACAGGGTACATCATTTTTCATATTCGTAAAAGATCCATTTCTCTTCTTCTGAAAAGACTGTAAGATTTGATCTATAGAAGTATCATAACATGCCCCAGTGTGGCTGGTATGAACCCATCATGGTAACTATATCAGACATGTTGATTCATATCTTTATCTTATTTTAACCCTATTAGTTTTCAAATAGTCATTTGTAGAGCATGGCACAGGGTCCAATGCTGCCTTTTTTAAACATTTTTTTCCTTATATAAAGTGCTATGAAAGCACTTTCTTGTGAGGAAGTCATAGCTCATTTTACATTTCTCTTAACAGCGTTTACTTAACGACTTCACCACTTCAGAGTTACAGTTGGGACTGACTCATAAGATATTTATATAAAGGACTATTTTATCTTGTAGTTAAATTCCCATATACAGACAAACTCTAACCACAGATAGAGCAGCACCAAGATCAGCACCAAGCAATGTTGATTTATACTTCAGATTGCTAAAATAAGCCTCAATTTTATGAAAAGCCTCTAAAGTGGTCTCACTATTTACATGCTTCCTAATAGCCTAACCTGAGCTTATTTTTAGGCAGAAAGTGTCTGTAAACCTGGAGAGATGAAGACTGTTGCTTTTACAGTCCATTTGCTACCCTACTCTATGCCAAACATGCGGTAGTTACACAGTTGTATTGATTTGTTCTTATCATGGTGTGCTCAAGGTGGTACCGTATTTATTTCTTAACCAAGCTAACTGAAAAGTGCAGGTTCTTCAGATACATTCCTAGATGAATTTTAATTCATTTTTTATTGTTTTTCACTGATAATAAAAATAAGAACATTCAATGCTTTGACAAGTTGCATTCTCTTCCCCAAATCTATAACAATGAAAGAAATGAATAATTAAGAACTAACATCACAAACTACCAGTAAAGAAATCCTAATAAATAGAAGGTTGAGAACAAAATTTTATGATTTTGAAGAAGGAGAAGATGTCTTATACAGAAAAAAATTTGTTGAAAAACTTGAAAACTCCCTTTCCCTTGTCAAATCGACTGTCAAACTGGGGGAGACACAGACTACAGTCAATATTTGTTAGAATGCATTTTATTACTGAAGTTGTTATGGTTAATGGAGAGAGACTGTTATAATTAGTTGCAGGTAATTATCCATCAAATGCCATGGTTGTGCACTTACAGTCGCTGGCTATTTACAGTAACTCCTTCTCCATTTATGTCCATGTCCATAATTTCCTATAGAGCCCGTTTGCACAAACTCCACAAACAGAGCATCTTTTCTGACCTACTTATTTATTTAGTTATTTATTTATTAATGACAGGAGAAGATGGAAGGAAGGAAAGAGCCTTCTAGACTAAAGTTTTAAAATAATAGTTGTATGCTTCTTCCTTTTAGAAATAACTTTTTGTTCTGGGCCTTTGCTTCATTATCTTTATGGAGTTACTGTGTTAAATGTTGCTTATAAAAGCCTCAGACCAATACAGTAGATAAGTGCTTATGTTCCAAATAGTTGGCAAGACTTGGAGAAAGCCAACTGATAAACTTGAAGATAGCAAATTACTACAAAGTGGAGTTCAGCAGTCCCCTGAGGGTGAGTTAGCTATCTCTGCCAGTAGTTAAATCTCAGGAGTTACGTGAAAGCTTTCACTATATGACATGTATTACACTCTCCTCCACCCTGGTGTCATAGCCAATTCATATATATTGACAGCTGTTTGACATGGCTGACTGGAGGATTGCAGCTTTTCAGCTAGTTCTTGCAACTTAAAAAGGGAAAGGTCTCAATTCAGTTTGAATTCTTTCCAGAGGGAAAAAAAAAAAAGAGGAACGTATATCAAAATGACAGAATTCGCTTTAAAAAACAAACAAACAAAACCCTGATTTCAGTTGTAATGTAAGAATCCCCACACCTGTCTTTTTTTCATCTGATGGTCAAGCCTCTTCACCTCAGAAAAAAGTGGGAGTTTTCTCCCTCAGTGCACCAGAACCAGTTTGGTAGGAGATTTTCCTGGGAAAGATGAACTTCCATATATTTATGAGGGTCCACAATCAAGGCAGTTACAGTCTGTAGCAAGAATTCTCATCACTATGTTAATATCTACACGATGGGAAATTGGGACACCATGGTTATCATTTTTTTTTTTGTTAAAAGAGCTGGTCATGCTTTATTAGGTCTGTATCTTCAAAGCAGACTACATGGAATGGGTTCTGAATAAATGAAGTCATCTAGTATTTCATAAAGTCTCTATGCAGTTAATGAAGAAAGATAAGCTTTAGTGAGGCAGCATCTCTCTTTCAGTATCTGCAGAGATACTTACCTCTCTCCATTAACTTCAAAGGGAATGTAGGCACTTTCTTTTCCCTGCCAGGTCAAAATATCTAAAATTTCAGATGATTTTGGCACCTTAGTTACACACTCTGGATTCTGCTTGCACAGACTCCTCATCCACTGGGTGTATTATAAAATGAACCTTGTAACTTAAAACTCCCAGTGTACAACAACTTAATGTCACATCACATGTGGTATTACATGTGTGACAGTATGTGTTCGGTACTTCAGGATGCAAGAAAATGATCAGCAGACTTTCAAAGGATCAGGGAACCAATTTGACTGACCATTCCTCACATTTCTTTTGGTCTGCCTGTAAAGCACAAAGTGAATGTAAAACACCCTCTACCAGATTCCGGGGCTTTTTTAAAACTCATTCTCAAAGAATTCTAAGTCTCTGTAACATGGCAGTATTTCATTCTGTGTTTCAGTCTGTCTAGCTCAAAGGAGTTGGGGAAAGAGTGGAGTTTTGAGATTCTAATGTGATTGAATATGGACATTTTTAATCTCAAAATCTCTTTTTCCCACTGCTGACCAAGTGTATTCCAGGATGATTTTAATGAGAGCTTGAAACCAGATTTTGAAGGTATCACCAAAATCAAGTGTTGGAAAAACAGATAGTAAGGAATGCCCCAAGGAGAAGCTGTGGATCATACAGGTACAGCAGGTACTGAGAGAGGTGGATCTAAGGTTTGGGGAAGAGTGGCAAAGTAAACCCCGTTACAGAATTTTTACTGGTACAGATGTGTTAAAGACTGAAATTTCCTTGTGTGACATTGTCCCTCTGTCTGCTTGCACCTTCTATTTTTATCTTTTCCTCATGGATGTATTTCTGGCTTCTGGGAGCAACTTATCTTGGAGCTACAAGTTCAGACCCCATTAGCTGCTGGGCTCCTCTTGCCTTTGTCCAATAAGATGTGGTGCCTTTCTCCTGCAGCTTTACCCTTCATCCTAAGGGTGGAGGCACCAGGTCCCAGTACCAGAGGATGATCTAGGTCGTGTCCCAAGTGTTGCCTTCCAGATGTTGCAGCGGTTGCATGTGGCTTGATGCACCACGTCCCTGCTACTGGCTGAGAGATCTGTAGACTTTCTTCTGGGGACAAGGAGAGGAACCAGGGCAGGCAGAGGTGAGCTGTGCATCCTCACTGGGATAGCACACACATCCCAGCAGAGATTTGATCAGGCTGGAGCAAAGAAGGGTCCAAAAGGCTCTCAGGAAGCCAATAGCTTTGGGGTAAAAAATGATATCTGACAGATGGATTTGATACTATACTAATGAGAAAGATCATTACAAGAAGTGATGATTTCATCTTTTTGTGGAGTATGTCATTGTCAGCGGCCAGAGCTGACTGTTAAATTACTTAGACTGACTTCTCATGTATTAAAGGCATGTAAATGTCACCCACACATTCCTGTACTGAACACAATGACTTTAATTAGACTTAAATCCTCAAGCAGCTAAACCTTTTTGTAACACAGAGAGAACATAGAAGGCTGAGGCATCAGTCAACAATGAAGGAAATCTACTACAACAGAAATGATCTGTTCCTCTTTTATTAAATTGTGAAAAAATCATCGTGAGTCCTTCCAGAATTGAATTATTTTTCATCCCAGAACTATTTTGTTAATCATCCCAGATTTGCTTTCCAACTGAACTTTGAATAACTGTCAGTCTTCAGGCAACTGACAGGACTCATCTGGTGCATCTCAGAGTAACAGTCTATCTGTTGTCCAGCACCCAGGTCCATTTAAAGTCTGAAGCTTTCAACTAATAATAATAATTTTAAAAAGGCGGTTTCTTTTTATTATTTAAATGAACTATTAGTGGCAACCTTGAAGGAGATGAGAGAGTTGGGAGCAGATTACAATCATTTACTGCAGAGCTGCCTGCTCTTGTAGAACTGTGCAGGAAAGATTATTGATCCTTCCTGCCCCTGGGGATGTATGGCTGAAAGTAGAGAGAAGAGCAGTGTTTGGAGTCACAAGATCTGAATCAAGAAGGAGCACAACCACCTAGGCTTGCTTATGTACCTGCCTATGCAACCTTCGAGTTGTCAGAGGGTGGATCAAATCCTATCTTTAGGAAGGCAACTAACGTCACCTTCCAATTATAGTGACTTCACCACCCTCCAAAATCAGTACTAATTTATCATCCTCCCTGCTCAAAAACTGCATATTATGTCAAGGTGATTTTGTCTGACTTCTCCTCATTGGATTTAGTTATCTCATGTTATATAAGACTGAAAACACTTTCATTGTTGCTTTCTTCCCTAAAAGCCAGAACTACACATTTTAGATCTTTTTTTCTCTATATGCATGAGTAGCAATGCAAGATCTTATCTCAGCTTCCTCTTAATAAACTGAATAGGGACAGATTCTCATTTTAAAGAGCTCTTTTTAGATGTTTGATTTTATGTCACTTCCTCTTGAAGTGATGATAACAGAACAGCTATGGTAGCCCAGGATATCGGAGTAGTACAACATATTACTGTAAAACAGTAGCACAGCTATTGCAGAAGTAGAGTTCTTACACTGCTGTGTTCTCCTAAGTGAAAAAGTGATGTTGTATTCTTCTTCCATGTTGATATTCCCTCTTTATTCCTTGTTCAAGGGTGATGCTGGTACCTCTAAGGACAGAAAAACTCTGAAAGCTGTCAGTAAGATGCTAAAAATGGTTGTTGAGTAGAAAAAAAAAAGGAAAAAGAAAAAAAAAAGGAAAAGAAAACAAAGAGAAAAAACAATTAAAAAAAAGAAAAATACTTTTGGGGAAAAAAAAGAAAAGAAAAAAAATAATAAGGAAAAAGAAAGTGTTTTTTTTTTTTATTTTTTATGGAAGTAGAAAGAGCAAGGAGAAAATCAAACAGAAAAGAAGTATTGTGACCTCACCTTTACAGTGAGGAACAAAAGGGACGAAAATTTGAATACACGCTGCATTTCGTTGCAAACACTTGTTCAAGGCTAGTTCTAAAAGCTAATTTTAAAGCTGTATAGGTACACCTACATAGAGAACCACAGAATCAGAGAATCACAGAATTGTAGGGGTTAGAAGGGACCTCTAGAGCTTATTGAGTCCAACCTCCCGGCTATTGCAGATTCCCTATAGTAGGTTACATAGGAAAGTGTTCAGGTGGATTTTTAATATCTCCAGAGAAGGAGGGTCCACTAACTCTCTGGACAACCTGCTCCAGTGCTCTGTTACCATTACCATCACAGTAACTAATAGAGTAATGGAATCATAGAATGGTTTGGATTGGAAGGAACCTTTAAGACCACCTAGTTCCAACTGCCCTGCTATAGGCAGGAACACCTTCCACTAGACCACGTTTCTCAACATTCCATCCAGACTGGCCTAGTTCTACAGAACTTCCTTTGTTCCATTTTGTGCCCATTGATCCTTGTCCTGTTGCTGAGCACCACCAAAAAGAGCCTGACCCTACCCACTTGACTCCCATGCATTAGATATTTCTAAGCATTGGTAAGATGCCAACTCCCAGCCTTCTCTTCCCTAGACTGAACAGTCCCACAATAATGTTTTTAAATCACTAATTAAGGAGGCAATTTGAAATTTAGATGTAAGAGTCAAAAAGCTTCTGGTGAGCCCAAAATATATTGTTTCAAAATGGTTTGAAAGCCATTAAGAGAAAAATATTTATGTTGCTAGAGATATTTCTTAGAAGAATTTTTGAAAGTGTATTCTTATAATACCACATCAGATCAGAATAGAAAAAAGCAAAAGATTTTGAAATGTATGCAGTGAGCAAAACAAACCTATACTGAGTTACCTAACATTGATTATCTTCAGTGAAAACACAGAAAATAATTGGACATTGTTAACAGAGAAAAGAGAAAATGTATATTGTCAAAGAGAACTATTTATGATATTTATTTCAGATTGTACTTAACCAATTTATCATGACCTAATGGGTACCTCTATCAGGTGTGAAGAACGTGTCTCTCTTTCAATCAGCAGCAACAGCTAAGAGAAATGATTATTCTGAGGTTTAGAAATTGCATTACATTGTCAGTAAAACAGCTATATAAATAGCTTACAACCATTTCATAGTGCTGTACAGTATGTTGGCCTAAGTAGATCATGAAAATTGTGTATTTATGATTCCAAATAGAGTAACTGAATATTCACTGAAGAGAAAGGTTTCCTAAGATAGAAATGCTAGTTAAATACGCTCTTTCCATCATATCCCTATGGAAGTTAGATCTCTAACAGATTTTCCCACACTTAAGTGTCTTTCCTGCATTGTCTGATCTAAAAAAGCACAATTACTATTTGTTTTATTTAATTTTCCATTTATAAAAAACAAGTCCCTTTTACCCACTATTTGGTAGAAGATGTAGCTCCTCATGATTTTTTATTTCTGCTAACGTTTTCAGTCCTGAAGGATGGATACCTACCCTGCTACCATGAAGCTCTCAGAATAGGAACAAAGCATTCTGATTGAATTCGATCTCTAAACAAAATAAAAACTGGTTGTTGCTACTGCCTACATTTGGATATGTTAAGTGTATTCTCTTGTGGGTTTTTTTTTGTTTGTTTGTTTGTTTGTTTTTTTAGGAGATATGGGAAGAAATCCAAGGAATAGAGTAACCCAAGTCATGAACAATGCAGAGAAGGCATCCAGCTATGAGGGGCTAAACAGCATTCAGAGTTGGCTGTGTCTAAGCTGGACTTACAGGACACATGAGATTGCAAAGGAATACAGTTCTTTGATGTTCTGAGTTTGTTGAAGCTGCAGCCTTAAAACAAAGGTTTTCCCTTTGACATTTTCCAGTCTGTGCAGAAAAGTTATTCTTCATTCTTTTTGTTTTGCCCTTCATGGAAACACTTGCTAATGAATTTTCTGTGAATTTCCTGATACTACAGCCACTCATGTAAATTTAGTTTCTCATATTTTTCTAAAAAGGTAAAGATTGGTGGAGATTAGTGCCATATCATTAAATAAATGTATTCTTATGAGTTCTCGTTACTATTCAGCACCACATTTTTCCATCCACACAAGTTTTTTGTCTTTCTGCTTCAGAGAATCTAAGTCTGTTTTTCTTCATGGCCATTTGGATGAGCAGGGAAAAGAGATATCACAACAGACTTTGTTTTAGCCATGGAGACAATCTGCTGTGATATCAGCAAATCTGATGAGTCCGACCCTGAAGGTTACCTCTCTCCCAGCAGACCCTGGAGAAGGTCGATGTGCTATCTTTGGTCTTCAGTTAGTGCCAGGAAGACAAGCAGCACTTGCAGTTTACTGATCTGGTATTCTGTACAGGAAAAGATAGGTCAGAAATTCCACATTTTTGCCTGCACTCTATTCTAGTCTCGCAGGAGAATGCCATTCTCTTTCTTTTTGTCCTTTCCCCATTTTTATGCAGGGCTTCTCTGTCATTCTCCAGGTTTTCACACAGCAGAGACCTTTATAAAAGTGAGTTCCTGGGTTGCAAATATTTTCTTGTTCACCTTTCTGGAAATTGCAAAATCACGTAGGATCAACTTTCATGTTTAATTGCCTTAAAGGAGTATTTCAGTGCAACACCTCCTTTAAAATACATCGAACTCAGTCTTTATACACAGAAAGTTAGTAATCCTTTCAATTTAACCTACCCTCCTTACCTGGTGTAGGGAACCTGCTTTGGCAGGCGGTTTGGACTCGATGATCTCTTGAGGTCCCTTCCAACCCCTATGATTCTATGATTCTATGATGCTATGATTCTATGATTCTATGGTCTTCCCCAGGTCATCTTTCTTCTGAGGAAACGTGCATGCCAGTGGAGGAATTTGCCCTTGACTCCTCCAGCTCTTTTCCTTTCAGAGCAGGCTCTCAATCCCTCACCCTATGTCTCTATTCAAAAATCTTTTGTTCGAAGAAGTTTTCTAGATTATTTCTGAAATCCGAGCTTCTGATACATGTTGCTGTGCCATATGGATACCAGGAAATATGAGGAGTAGCCATGTTTCTAAGATCCCAAGGTGTTCTGATTTGGGCCATGATGATTGATCGTCTTTTAGGTAATGTTTAGCATTTCCCAGGACAAATTTGTATTTACAGTTCCTAAAGGTGAAATTCATGAGCCATTTGTTCACTTGCTGCAAGTCTAGAAATGTGTCTTAAGAATCAAAAAGCTTCAGAAAACTGAAGTGTATTTGGGGAGGTTTCAGGTCTGTACAGCCTTTCAGCCTTTCCAAGGAATGAGTGACAACTCATGTTGATCAGATGAGGTAATGGTGCTGTTGTAAAATTCTCATGTGATTACAGGGATTTCTCTTTCAGGGTGCTGGGTTTGAGCTGACAAACACTGGTAGGCATAGAGAACTGTCAGGTGCTTCAGCATTAGGGCTGTGCTTGTGCCCTTCCATTCTTAACTTCTCTGACAGACAGTTCAAGAAGCATCAGCAGGATGTAAAACAAGCTGCACCAAAATTGTGAATACTTTCATAGTATTTACTGTAAGTTCTGTATTTAATGTATTTGAATTGGAAAAATAATTGACTGAATAAGATGAGCTTGAAAAGTTATAAATGGCTTAAATGAATCCACACTTATGTGAAACTAACAGCATTCATGAACAGTAGGAAATCATATTGTCTGATGAAAGAATTACTTCTGATTTCTTCAGTATTTTACCTTTACACTGTGTGTGCACACGTATACATTTGAGAGTAAGATCATCTTCTCTATTGTAGTTACTCACAGGAGGCTCAAATCATGCACCTCAATGAATTTAACAAACTTGACCACATTAATTGTCACATGAACTTCAGAAGATGGATGATGTAGATGACAAGGCAAGCCAGAAAGACACAATTTAGATTTTCGGTTTATTTTACTTAATAAAACTACATTTTCTGCTCCATAGCGCCCCTTTGTACAGGAAGAAGAGGGAAAAAGTTTTCAAGTGTGATTATGTTCTGTCTCTAGTGGAATTAACATAGCAAGTTGGGTCTTCTAGTCGCTGTGATTAGCAACTATTTTCTATAGCATTCTTAGATTGAGTACCCATTCACTTGCCTTTTGTTTATTCTTTGAAAAATAAACTAAGTTCATAAATGTTTGAGCTGCTTGATATTGATGTTGGGTCAGGCTTTAGGTTTTTGATATTCATCATTTTGTTCAGTGAGATGGAATGTTTTAAAGACAGCTAATAAATCACGCTGTCAGTTAAAAAGTGAACCACTAGGAGAAGAGTGAAAATGGTAAAAATACTTTAAAAAATATCTTAACCACATTCTCTGACTTTCTGTGAAAACTGAAGAGAGGAGTATCAGTCAGCCTCCTTCAATCCAATTCCAGCTTGTCCTCTGAAACTTTTCATGCAGCTTCAGGGCCTAGCATGAAATATGTGCTCACGTGCCAAGCTGGAAGATAGATGTGGCTGTTTGTTCTCCCTGGCCACTCAAGACAAATGCAGGACATTGTAATGAAACTGCCTTCAGGACTTGCTGTTCACCTCTATAGGCTTATGTGAAAAGACATGTATATCTGGAACTACCAGAACCAATGTGGTGTTTCTAACAATAGACCAACACCAACAATTAAGGAATGAAACTACTAGTGAGGTAATTAAATGTCCACTCCATTTGAACATTTATCTAAATGACAGAAAGCTCAAGGCATTATGTTACAGGATTTGTGGAGAACAAGGAGACAGTGTAATGAGGATGGAACACGTGTAGTGCCACACATAGAGCTCATGTGGGCATGAAGGATGGCACCAGAGAGTAGGCATGGACCTCCTGAGCTGGGAAGTGCATCAGCATGCTCTGTTCTGAGCGTAGCCACATTCACGTAGGGTCAGCTCTGAGGATTTCTGCATTAGCAAAGCCAAGCCTGAACTGAATCCTTGCTTAGCACTTAAATACAGACTCTAGCCTCCAGCCCAGATGTGAATTTGAATGTTATTGTTTGATTTCTGCTGACAATATCATTACACATATAATTACACTACATCACGAAAACATTCAAAACTTCCTGTAAAAGACACCCTCTGTGAGAGGAAGCGATTCAGTATGAATTCGGAATTATTGGTTAAATTTCCTTATAGGACACTAAAAACTGTGAATTTAACAGATGCAAATGTTACAGGAGTCTAGAATGTCTTTTGTGGCTATTAACGTAGGTAACCACATTCTGCAGTGATGCCAATCTGTTCAACAATTACAGCTTTGGACAACAGGCACTTTTTGTATGTGATGGCAGATAGCAATGTGTGGGAACTTTAGCAATCATTTTTTTGTTCATCAGTGACCATTTTGTAGCATGTGATTGCACTAGATTTATGTTGCTATTTTCAGTAATTTTACCCAAAGCCGGTTGACCGTCATTTTGTAACAGCTGAAAAAGCAACTTCACGTTACTGGAATTTGTCATTGGACTGCTTTGACAATTGCAGGATGTCCAACACATGCAGAACAAAGATAGGCCAAAATTAGAACTGCAGTTCTTCTTAGGCACAGCGTTCTTTCAGTTGTGCTGTCATCACTATTCCCCGTTTGATTGTCATATTTTGCTGCCTTCTTAAAGAAAAAAATGTTCATTTTAAACTTAAAGGTGTGGTGGATTGCAGAGACAAGATAAGGAACCTGCATTTTACCAATGCACTGATGATCTACATATTATAGCAGGATTAACCATACTTAATTCTGCCATTTCAAGTTGCTATTTCTGTCACAGAAGTGGGCCAACTAGACTGCTTCAAGTGTGGGGCCTAACGACACCCCGACCTATATAGCCATGTGTGTGCTTCATATCTTTTGAGGAAAGTACTGGAAAAGCATGCAAACACTCACAGCCCAATTCTCATCTACAAGGCCTTCTCACACTGACCTAGCTGCCAATACTGGGGCTTTAGAGCATGACAAAGGTACAGGGGCTCTTATTATTATTTATATTCTGTCAAATATCACAAAAATAGGATTTCCAGGTCCTTGCCAATGAGGCCAAAAGTATTCACCTCACTTGTCTGACTGACCTCATCATCTCTAACGAGTTTCATCCCATAAGTAAATGGGACAGGATGGATTTTAATTTCGTTGGACTCAGTTTAAAGTACTCGGTAGAGGATGAAAACTTTAGGTTCCTGATCCTACAAATATTTTCTTGCACTGGATATTTTATTTAATTTATTACCCTATATTACTCATCCTCCATACCAGCTACTTCTTAGAGTTCTGCAACACCGATTCTTCACACGAAGCACAGCATCTGTGTCAGAAGATTATTTTTGAAGATGCTGAGTGCAAGCGTAGCTCTCACATCCTCTCACACAACGAACCTTGAAGTCTTACATATAGGTAATTTACTCCTTTGGAAATAAAAGCATTGTGTACTCCTGCTCAGTTACATAAGTGAATGCATTCATTCTTTGTATTTTATTCCATCTTTCCACGTTCCCTCCAGTTTGGTTCCAATGAGTTTCATTGATTTCTTATTTCATTACAATGTAAGTTCTTCTAAGCACTGTATTTTGTGCTTTTACATAACAGATGTTGTGCATAACATCTTGCCATGGGGCTCCCAGTGCAACAGATCCCAGATCCATACTAGGGCTACTTATATGTGCCACTGCATCACAGATAATAACAGTTCTAAAAACAGCTATAATAACATACAACTAGTGATGCATTTTAATTTATATAACTAGCAGTGAGCTGCATAACTGTTTTTTGTTTTTGGGTTTTTTTTCTGTGAAAAGTGATCATGACTTCAGCAGCAGTGTAAGATGATTTCATGTGCAGGTAATACAAGAAGAAATTCACTCCAAAGTCCCTATCATCCAGCAAACCCTTTCATTTTTTTTTCACCATGACTTGTCTTCTTTGTGAGGATGTGATATCTATTATCAAGGAATAGTTTGTTTTAATGGGTTACAGGTGATGTGGAAATATGATAATGCATTATGCAAGCTCAAAGTTATGTTTTCAAGAGACTTACATAGTCTTGATTCAATTGCCTCAGTTCATTCCATTTTTCTCGAAAGGCTACATTCTCCAGAATGCTTCCCCCAACCAAAGAAATAAGGATAAAAGCACTTCAATTTGACAATAGTTACTCCACTTCCGGAAAGGAGCAGTGGTTTGGTAGCATTCATGCACTGCTGTTAAAGGCTAAGAAACCTTTTCCTTAATTAGATTTTTTCTTTCAGAGAATGCCTTCATGTCAGATTTCCCAAGGCAGATAATGCCATGTTGCAGCACATCAGTTCCTGGCATACCAGCCACACTCCTAATTATCCCTGGTCATGGGTTGGAATACACAAGGCTGGTGTAAGTGGATGTCAGGAAGAACAGTGTAGGATGTTACCAGATGAGTCTTTGACAAGAAGTGCTTTTCTGCAAAACGGAGTAAGCTGAAAGAGCACCTTTTAACTCTCCAGTGTCTAAAAGCAACAAAATGAAAGTGTGTGCAATATCATAAGGAAATTCAGACTTTGCCAACTTGGCCTTCTAAAAAATCTTTTAAATATAGATAATTACCGAGTTAAAATTACAAGCAGAAGTGTTTCATCATAATGGATCTTAGATAGTAAGAGTCTCTTCCCATTCTTCATCACTCAGGATACAAGGCATTCCACTGTGAGAGACAAGATCTCTCTCTCTCTCTCTCTCTCCCTCTGGAAGCCATCAAAGTCACCAGCATCTTAAATGTTGATGTCAGGAAGTCTGACCCTTACTTCAGAAGGCTGTCTTTGTTAGGCCCCTGGAACAAACACACAATTAAAACGTTAAATTGGGCAGACTTGCATCCAGTTCTCCCTTTTATCTCTTGAGTTGGTAACATACTGGGCTTATTAATTATTCATTCATTTAAAGTGTGGAAATAGCAGGTGAGAAAAATAAATTTAAACCCTAAATGTGATTTTTACTATATAAGAATAGAATCTAATGATTTCAGAAACTAATCAAGATACCTGCGTCAGTCATTTACAAAAGCCGTAGCTAGAACTTCCTGTAATCTGAATAAAAGCAGGAATTAATTTTGCAACCATAATCCATTTTAAGCACTCACATATTCTGTAGCCATGAGGGGCAGGGGACACGTGGCTGGGGGACTGAACTGTAATAAATGAAAACAGCTTCTTCGCTGGAAAAAAGAAAAGTGAACAACTTTCTCAGGAAATAAATAAATAAGTAAAAGCAGGCCACCTCCATCTCATGTTCTATTCATCAGCCCTTCATCACCTCTGGTATTCTCGTGCATATTTCTATGGTGTTGTCTCCAAACTTGAGATGCATTGTAATATTTTGATGACATATATGGCGTTCTGAAGCCTGTAAGTAGCACTCATTCGCTCAAGGTGATGAAGCTTGGAAGCAGACTGGTTTGCTATTTGCGACAACAGAACTCAGGAAGAAAAAGGATCACTCAGAGCAGAGTGACTGTTGAAAGTATTTTGTGTGCGACTCCCGAGAAAATCAAGTAGTTTCAGCTTGAATGGGCCTATATTTTTAAAGCTGTTTCACTGAAGCCTGAAGCACACAAATGGAAGCAAATTTTAAAATGCTTTTGCTTTCTGGTATTTTTCATAGCTATTACATGAATTATTTAAATCTGCCAGACAAAATGGAGGAGAGTGCAGAGGGTTCACTTGCTCTTTGGTGCTTTCCATTGAAGGGAGCTGTCCTAAATCACAAGTGCAGTCTTCCTGCAGACGCATGACAGACAGACGAGAGCAAAGCTCAGGAAATGCCAAAGTTACATGCCCATTTGCACGCTGTTTTCTCCTGCAACCAATACTTTCTCTGCTTGAAGCCTGCTGTTTCTTGTAAAGCCAGTACCTGTGAAGCCACTAGCAGCAAGCACAGGGATGCTCTTGCAAAACACTGTGCTGGCTTCAGGGACACCTTCCCCTTTCCTGACACGGGAGAGATGGGTTTGCTCTGTGCTCTGCTCCTGCCAGACACCGGTGTAGGCTCCTTGCTGTGCTGAGCCTTCCCTATGCATGCAGCGTGGCATCAGGCCCTTGGGGATTACAAAGCACTGTATCAATAGAAGAGTGTTGTGGGCACACACTATGAATCTGTTTGTCTTCCCTAAAATGTACTGGTGTGACTCATGACTGGATTTCTCTGTGCCATTAATGGGATCATTGAAATATTTTTCCTGTGGTCAATTTAACATGCTTCATACCCAACGATAAGACGACAGGAATGGCAATTACGCTCCCACACGCTTCTTGTGATTTCTGATCTCCACAGGCAGGACAGAGCACATCCTTGTTTTCTAAAGGCACGGCATACACGGGTGTGTACCGCCATGCTGCACTCTCTCCAGGGCACAGTGAGTTCAGGAGATATTGGCTGTAGTTGGAATAAGGTCAAGTCCATATGTGTGCGTGTGCCAAGATGGATGTGGAGGTTTCACACTGATGAGCAGCTAAGCTCCACCACTCTGCTCTCCAACTCCCACTTCTCAATACAAGGGGAGGAAATGCTCTCCAATTGCCGTCATGAACAAAACAGACTTAATGTAAAGGAGATGAACCTAATTTATTGCCTATTGATAATGGACTAGAGCAATGAGAAACTAAAAGCAAACTACAAACATCTCCCCTCCATCCACGCCATTCTACCTCCCCAGCCTCTCAAGCAGTGCAGGGGAGTAGAGAATGGGCTGCTGTGGTCAGTCCTTAATACTTCGTTTCTGCTGCTCCTCTGTGATTACTCTCTGCTCCTGCTCCACGCAGACTCCCTCCCATAATGCCATCCTCCCCCTACCGATCCTGTGTGAGTTTACCACAGGCTGCAGCTCTCCAAGCACTGCTCCAACATGGCTCTGTACAACGGGAACATTCTTGGTGTGGTGCCCATGGTCTGGAGGAGGATGGCCCGCTCCTCTGTGGGCCTCTCTTGGGCTGCAGGGAGCTGCTGCTCTGTGCCTGGAGCACCTCCTGCACTCCTTCTGTACTGACCTCGGTGTCTGCAGGGCTGTTCTCTGTTCTCTCACATTTCTCACTCCTCTCTACCAGCTGCTGTTGTGCAGCAGTTTTTCCCTTCCTTCAATCTGCTCTACAAACACACCCAGCATCACTTACGGCTCAGCTCAGGCAGCAGTTTGTCCCTTTGGAGCATCTGGAGCTGTCTCTGCTCTGACACAGAGCAGTGCTGGGCTCTGCTCACAGAGGCAACCCCTGCATCCCCATTGCAAAAACCCTTCCATGTAACCTCAGTACACTGAACTGATGGATGAGTAAAGAGGACAGACGGATTAAGTGATAAACAGTCAAGGAAAGCACTTAGTTTGGTGCAGAGAAGAGATGAGGAAGTGTTTTGAAACATACACTGTACAGAAATGGAAGGCCAAAGCTGTTCTGCTTTCTTCTCTTTCATTTCATGTAAGCACTTGCTAGCTGCAGGGGAGCATCTCATATGAGCAGCAGCCCTCACTCCAGAAATGGTCAGATCTCCAGTTCTTCACACAGCAGAGAAGTGTTCACTGCCCTTGTCAGAGGCCTCAGCAGCCAAATCTGTGGTGGTCACCACGCTCTTTGGGGTCATTCAGCCTTCTAACACAGGTAGTGCTTCTGATAATTGGGCTGTTGCTTTATATCTCTATTAAGAGGGAAGGAAACAGGAAAAGAGCAAGAGTGCTTGTGCTAAGGGCAAAACTCACAGTTACAATGGAACGTGAGGAACAAAGTAAAAGGTCTGGCTTTTGGACGTGTAGTGCTGTCAGTTCATCAGGAAAACAAAAATGATACGGGAAGTGAAAAGAGAAAGTGCAAGCAACAGCAGCCATGGTTCCCACTGGTACTCTATAAACAGGAATTGCATGTTTCTGATTTATTTAAAGGACCACTCAAAAATGAGGATTGAAAATGCCCATCAAGGACAGTACAGTGTACATAAGAGAAAATTAGTAGGAAAAGATTTTATAAAAACAGTGTTTTCATACTGCATTAAGTTATGTAGGCTACTGCTCAAACTGAAACACCATGCTTGACTACCCTGAGGTTGTCTTTTCAATGTCATTTCAAAGGGAATGGGCAGAAAATCTTTTTAGCAAACACACTGGGAAACCAGTAAACCAGAGAATGGCTGCCCCCACATATCTTGTCAAACAGCACAGGGTGGAGGGGAATGATTCTATGATTTATTGAATGGAAAATAAGACCAGAGATGCTTTTCTTCAAGGAGGTTTTCTTTAGTTATGCTGTGGAATGTCTTGAAGTGAAAATAAGTATCACAGAACGCACTACTAACCCAAGTGTCTACCTGTTGCAAGCTGAACTGCATGAAAAGAAACTTTGTCATTTAGGGAATGACTTCAGGTTCTGCAGCAGGGGCGTGTCTAGGACACTATCAAAGACAGAAAACAGGTACAAGAAATGTCTCCCATAGATGAACTCCCTCCCTTCAGACAACCATCTGTCAAAATTACAAATGCTGCAGTCCATACAGTACTATTCTGCTATAATTCTGTTGGTCCAAGTCCTGACAAAATGTAAAAGGGGAATTCAATTTGACTTAATTCTTTTTGGGCTGGCAGAAAAACCAGATCTGAGCTTCTCATTCTCTGAAATATTTTATGTAACCTGGTGCAATGACACGCATATGTGCTTGAGATCACAGAATCAGAGAATCACAGAACTGTAGGGGTTGGAAGGGACTTCTAAAGACCATTGAGTCCAACCCCCTTCCAGAGCAGCTCCCTAGTCCAGGTTTCACAGGTAAGCATCCAGGCGGGTCTTGAACGTCTCCAGAGAAGGAGACTCCACCACCTCTCTGTGCAGCCTGTGCCAGTGCTCCGTCACTGCACTGTGAACAAGTTCCCACGTACATTTGTTCAGAACTTCCTATACTTCAGTTTGTGGCCATTTCCCCTAGTCCTATCTCCACACACCACAGAGAAGAGTCCAGCCCCATCCCTTTGCCTCCCACTTCTTAGATATTCATATACATGGAACCTATCCCCTCTGAGTCTTCTTTCCTCAAGCCTGAATCGACCCAGGTCTCTCAGACTAAATATACCTCTCAACATTACTATTTTCATGCAGGAAACAGTATTTTACCCCGGTGGAGAGATAAGTTGGTATGGCCATATGGCTTTCTTAACACGTGAGTCCATTCAGACCTAAATCCTGACTCTACTCAGAACAGATTTTCATTTACTTCCATAATTTCCTCCCAAGAAGAGATCTGACCTTTGTCAATATATTTCACATGAGATGCAGATGTTAGTGGGAGCTTCAAACTGGGGTTTTCTGGGTAAAGGAGTTCACTTTCAATGATATTATGGTGGCTTCCTGGTTAAATATTAAAACAAGGACAGAGGATTTTTTTTTATTTTGTAAAGTGATTATTAATATCCTTTGAAACACCTCACTGGGACATATCTTTTTACAGTTAGATGGAGTGATTATAGCACTTTTAAAATCAAACACTGTTCCCTTTTAAAAGGTTCTTTGCATTTACCAAGCTGATGAATAGCCTAATTAAATTCAAAGGAGTTAAAAAAAAAAAAAAAAAAAAAACACAAGTTCAGAAACTGAAGCATGCTAAAGTGCTATTTTGGGGAACACAAAATATGACTATGTCAAAAGCCTGTTTGGTGAAGCAGCATGTGATGAAAACTGTCTTACTCAATTGAGGCTGTTCCCTTTCTCTTTCTCATTAAGGTTTTGAATGAAGAGAAGCAGTGCTGTATTTTTCAGGATCAAAACTCCTATTTCACTCTCCCCTTTTCCATTTCTAGTAGTCATGTAAAACAGGAGGAAATTGTAAATGCACTAGAATAAATTACTGTTCTTTATTTTGTTTCTCTGTGCTATTATGGATGCAAAAGTAATTTTAATGGCTAATTTTGCTGTCCATGCAGAGCAGAATTCTGTTGTGCTAGGCACTGTGCAGAGCATAAAGATGATCGAGTTACTTCAGTATTAATTGGGCATGAGAAAAAGAAAAAATAACTTCTCTCTTGAAATGACAGATTTACATAATACTACTGCATTGTTCCATTTAAATTATTTTCTTTTTTGCATCCAGAACTATATAACTAATTCTGATGTATTTACCTATTTACATTTATTCATTGCTTATAGCAATGAATTATTGATATATCTTTAATATCTTCTTTCTTTTTAAACTGGAAGAGAGCAGATTTAGACTAGATACTAGGAAGGATGGTGAGACACTGGAACAGGCTGCCAAGAGAGGTTGTGGATGCCCCTTCCCTGGAGGCATTCAAGGCCAGGCTGGATGTGGTTTTGAGCAACCTGCTCTACAGGGAGGTGTCCCTGCCTAGAGCAGAGGATTGGAACAAGATGATCTTAAAGGTCCCTTCTAATCCAAACCATTCTATGATTCTACCTTACACTTGAGACTACTGAAACAGTCAACAGGTGTTTCAGACACATTCACTCATTCTAAACTTCTGGCAAACTTTTCTTTACTCAGTTCTTTTTAGGTTTCAACTACAGCAGCAAGAATTAGTATTGCCTTAAAGAAAGTCCCTGTAGCCCATATACGAGAGGTTACTTTATCTGACATTTGGATGCTGAAGAAAAAAATGCAAATGGATCAACTGTCTGTCCATGAAGCAATTATTGTAGGGACCAGATGTCAAAATGTTCAACTACTCAGATTAAATGAGATGGAAGAAGCAGAAAGGAAAATAACAGTAATGAGGGAGTAGTAGAGTGATTATTTTTACCTCAGATTTGGAATGGCTGAGTGCAAAAAAAGTAGAGGAAATTATAATAGAGAAAAAAGTATGATTAACAAAAATGTGCCATGCGGGCAAACAGTGATGAAGTATCAGTGGGTAGGTGAGAAATAGAGTTGAATAGGGCTGAGGGAGAAAGAAAGCTGAAACAGATCCACAGTAGTGGATAAATGGAAAGAAGACAAAAGAGTTGGGGGGAAAAAAATTAAAAAAAAGGAGACATCTAAGGAAAATAGAAGTGGAAAAGCTTGTGAAAAACTTACTAGAACAGACCAGTGAGAAAGGAGAGGCATCAAAGACCCAGAACTACTCTGCTACTCTGGTCCTAACTCTAGAGTACCACTGTTCGAAGTGTGAATGCAAAGATGGCATTAGGGAGCAGAAGGAGCAAGTTTTGTCTAATGGAAGGAAAGAGACAAAGCAACAGAGGAAGATGTCAAGTTATTGTGATTTATAAATACTTTGCTCAGAGAAATATGAGTCAACATTTTTTCAGACCGTGAGATTTTGAGGAATGTTGAGGATTACCCTTTGCAGCCCTGTGAACCTACAGGAATCTAATTCAAAATATAAGCACCATCGCCCAGACTGCTGCAATCAGTGTCTGTTCTACAGGTGATGAAAGCAAAGTCTAAATAGAAAAGCGAGAATGAGAGATTGCCCTCATTTTCTAGTTGTAGATGAATGAAATTTAGAAGAATAAGTAGAAGAATTTCAAATAATACAACTGCCATCAGCTCCTTCTGTTGTATGGATTTCTTGCAAGCACGTGCTGGACATTGATGTGATTTTCTCTTTGCATCCAGATGCACCGACACATACTTTTCTGTAAGAATAGTGTCAGTGGTGGGTTTAGATTTGCCTTTACTGACTGATGGAAAATGAAGCCTTCTGGGGAGATAAGCTTGTAAGTAGCTTCACAAAATTTCTACTTATCTCTTTTTTTTTTTTTTACATTATACAGAGGTTATCAGACAGACAGAGTTCAGTTGCTTTCAGGTGCAGTTCATTGCTCAGGAGTATACAGGTGTCAGAAGAATTTGTTGTAGAGTGGCATAGCCTGATTTTAACATGAGAATGGTCTGCCCTGTGCAAAATTCATAACAAGAGAAACTTGGAGTTTTTGAAGGATGTCTCACAATGAAAAGACAAAGCCTGTAACAAACATAATAAATGGCTTCATTGAGGTGTTTTTTTTTTTCCTAGTTCATGTTTCTGAAAAATTATCATTTTATTTAGAGAACAGCAGGGCAGCCAGGAGCTGTTGGCAAGAGTGGGGAAGGACCCTGACCTACATGGTGCAGCAACTGAACAATGATGTGCTATTCAACCTATCCGAGTGGTAACCATGGGTCACAGTGCAATGCCAGCTCAAGTTATGGCAAAGAATTTTATGCATTTTGATATATTGGCTGAACACAGACCTGTGAACAGCAAAAAAAAAAAAAAGATATGGAGCTGTGCTTTCCATTGTGATAAAGGAATTTGAAAACAGGTTTCAAGATTGCCAATATATATATATCATTCTTTTTGTATATTTGCAACTCCATTTTCAGTCAGCATAAATGCATTACCTGCAAATTTGCAAATGGAATGTATAGAGCTGCAATCAGATATTCAGCTCAAAAATGTCATCATGTCTCTACAACAAACTTTTATAAGCCCTACCTTAGCTGAGAGAAATACCCCTTGCTTCACAATCATGCCTTATTCATGTTATCACTCTTAGGTGTTATGGACATTTGTGAACAACTATTTTCAGAGATGAAGCACAGGAAAAATAAATTTCATCGAAAATCTCTGATGAATACTTGAGAACTCACTAAGAACTGAAACCACTGACAGCAAACCAGACTGATGCATTAGTTTAACCCCCCCAAAAATGTCAACTTTCCCACTAGCTTTATGGATTTAGTCTTTTATGGGTTAATAAAGAATATTGAAATTAATTTTTTTTTTTGTTACTCATATGAATTAACTGTATTACATATTTTATGAGGGCTGCTCCAAAAGTAATGCCTGCTATTTTATTATGTTGGCCCATGACATCAGAAGTGGATGTTGGTGATATGGCAGTAGAGATTGAACCTTCCCACCAATATTGCATTCAGTTTTGTTGCCAGCAAGAGATGGCAGCAGAGGAGCAGTTTGACAAAATGATGTCTGATATGGAACTACATATGAATGAAATGTATATCACTGAATTTCTCTGTGTGGAAAACATTGCATCCACTGACACTGATGCTTGCTGAAGTTTATGGAGACCAAACAGTGGATGTAACCACAGTGAGGTGGTGGGTGGTGCACTTCAGCAGTGGCAACAGTGACAGTGGTTCACCTCTGCTGGTGCTTATTTTCAAAAGAGCAGCATACAGAATTTTGTTCATCACTAACAAAAATGCTTAGCTAATAGTGGTGACTATGTTGAAAAAGAATTTTTTGTAGCTGAGAATTTTCTCCATCAAACAGTGTTAATATGCTCTTCTTATTTACCATAATTTCCATGGCAATAAATGGGAGGCATTACTTTCAGAACAACCTACATATGTGCAGTCCAAGACAATTCTTCACTCACTGCAGCCCAGGCAAGCCACAAAGTGGCTAACCTATCTGTTACGCATGGATGAGATACGGACCTGCCTCCAAGAGCTCGATAAGAATAAGATCTTCATTCTTTAGCCATAGAAATCAGAGAGAAAAGTGATGTAAGTGCCCACAAATTTTGGTGTCCAGCCTGAGATATTCTGATATTTCAAAGTCATTGCTGTTTTGCAGCCCATGATGTACGGGTATCAGAGCTGGTTTGACATGAGACAATGTGAGAGGTGTCTGGAGTGCTACCTAGAGAGTACGTTTTGTAATGGTATCAAGCTGCTTGTTCTGGCATCTCAAACCAGCATCAGTTTCTAAAGTTAAGCCACCATGCTCATTTTGGGGAGTTCAAACAACCCTACTGTTCCACCTAGTCAATGCTTCATACAGAAGACATCTTCAACCACTGTAATGATCACAGAATCATAGAATGGCTTGGACTGGAAGGGACCTCAAATGTCATCTAGTTCCAATCTCCATGCTGTGAGTAGGGTTGCCACCCACTACATCAAGCTGCCCAGGATCCCATACAGACTGGCCGTAAGCACTTCCAGGAATGGGCGTCTCTCAGCAGCCTGTTTCAGCGCCTTAACACATATGAGTAAAAAGTCTGCTCCTAATATCTAATCTAAATTTACTCAATTTTATTTTTAAACCATTCCTCCTTGTCCTATCACTATCATACCGTGCAAAATGTCAGTCTATCTCATTTATAAGCTCCCCTCAAGTATTGGAAGGCCATAGCAAGGTCACCCTGGAAACTTATCTTCTCCAGGCTTAACAAGCCCTGCTCCCTCAGCCTATCTTCATATGAGAGGTGCTCCGGCCCTCTGATTGTCTTTATGCCCCTCTTCTGGATCCAGTCTTAACAGCTCCACAGCTTTTTTGCGCTGGGGATCCCAGGAGGACAATCACATCCTTCTCTCTGCTGGATCTCATGTCTCTTTCTATCTGAGCATATCTGGTAATTTTCTAAACTGTTCAAATTTGCGCACCTTCTTATGGGATCTTCACCCTACCAGTAAACTTCAAGGTTCTGCTTTAAAGCATGGGAACATTTAGTGCTGTTCTTCTTCTTAAAAATAAATACATAACATAACATAACATAACATAACATAACATAACATAACATAACATAACATAACATAACATAACATAACATAAAAAAAAAAAGAACAAAAAGCCCATCCCTGCTTTTCATTTTTATCTGAAATCTTGAAAGAAATTATAAATTCTCTCTCAGTCTGGGAAAAAAATTTAGCCCAAAAGTTTGGTTAATCTATGGCAACATTTTAAATAGCTGAAAACAGAGTCTTCTAATGGAATGTGTCAGGCAAATTGAGCTGTAGGAGGGACTGTCAGCTATGCCTACAATTCTTTATACTCATCTCTTATTGGAGATATCCCTATATAAAAATCTTAAACATGATTACTATGAGCACTGCACCCTTCCTAATAGTTTTCTTTGTTTGAGCCTGATAATTGTCCGTTACATCACCATTACTGCAGTTAACTGTATCCTTTCTTCACAGGTTTGCTGTATTTGCAGGTAAGTTTTACATCAGGTAGCAGTTCTTTTTAGTGTTGGTGTCTGATTGTCTAGGAGCATAAAATCACAGAATCACTGAATCACAATGTGGTTTGTGTTGGAAGAGATTGCAAAGATAGTTTAGCTCTAAACCCCTTGCTATGGGGAGGATGGCCACCCACTGAATCAGATTGCTCAGGATCCCATCCAACCTGGCCTTGACTACTTCCAGGGATGGGAAATCCACAAACCCTCTGAGCAACATGTTCCAGCACCTCATCACTCTTTGAGTAAAATAATTTCATTCTAATATTTAATCTAAATCTTCCCTCTTCTAATTTTAAACCATTCCCCCTTATTCTATCACTATCTACTTGTGTTAAAGTTGATATCCCTCCTGTTTATAAATTCCCTTTAACTAGTGGAAGGCTGCAATGAGGTCTCCCCAGAGCCTTCTTCAGGCTGAACAAGCCCACCTCCCCCAGCCTTTCTTCATAGAAGAGGTGCTCCAGACCTTTGATCATCTTCATGGCCCTCCTCTGGACCCGCTCCAACAGCTCAGTGGGTCACCTTTGCTGGTGAAGGTTTCAATGAGTATGACAATCCAAAAGGTTGGACACTCATGTTCTAAGGTAAATCCAGAAGAGATTGTAATTTGATACCCTATGCTACTACTTGAGTAACAACTTCTGAACAGATATAAGTTTGAGTGTCTGAAGTCGCATGAAATAAATCCCACGTAATTTGAGCTATTCACTATTACCTCACTAATAGATGAATGAGAAAGAAACATGAGAAATTCACAAAACCTTCTTCACTTTCTTATGCAGTTAGTATTTAATTTTTTATTGTCGTTCTAAGAGTAGTAAGGATGGTATTCTGAAGCCAAATTCAAAATATTTAAACCTAAGCAATCAAAGAAACAGAAGTTTAATAGTTCAGTCACATCTCTCAGCTCTATGTACTAGATCTCATGTCAAAACAGTCAAGAGGAAGAAGGATCTGTGAGCCATCTTTAATAATAATGTGGTCAACTTTTAATCTAAAACTGTCATTAAGAATTAAAATTTGAATTTGTGATTTCACTCTAATTCAGTCCAAGAATCTCTCATTTTTATCTCTTTCTGTAAGACTGATCAAAATGAAAACCTTCACTTCTCTGACGGGTATCACATCTCACCATCTCTACATGCTATACGTGGATTTTTTTGAAGCCATTGGCTTCTGTTCCTGCTGGAGAAACACTTTGCTTGAATTCTTCAAGAAGTAAAAGTCTGAGAAATGACAAAAAGTCCTTCTTTCCTGTCATCTCTTCCAATTTCTTCAAGCCAGATGGAACGTTCTCTTTCTGTTTCTCCCACCTTTGATTTTCTCCCACCTTAAACACTGAGCTATTTATTGTGCAGCCAGAAGTTGTTGCACGTCTTTCTCTTCTCATCCTATTTTGTATCTCATGTTGCTGTAAATAATTCCTGATTGTCACCAAATCTCTTCCTCAAAGCTTATGGTGGGTGACTGACCCAAGTTATGTCAGTTGCTTGAGTGTCCCCAGAGATCCCAGCAATACCATATTCACAGGAAACCCAGAATTACCAATTCATTATAATCCAAAATGGACATAAATGACAGGTAAAAATGCCAGGGACTTAATCCAGCCAATGCTTGGGAAAGCTGGAAGCAGCAGCAGAAATACTGGCAACTGTGTGCTCATACCCCCAAGGAAGACAGCATTTTACTGATCATTCTTGCTTAGTGTTCAGAGGTTTTCATCTGAACCACACAGGATCAAGTCTGTTTATTTCCATACTGATATGTAGATAAAGCTAAAATTCCACAGAATTTGGTAGCACTCGTTTGGAAGAATTGATTTTAGAGATGAGCTGTGTCATCAAGTCTTCCGTATTTAGTAGCTGACATCTTCTACTATTTTTATCTTGCATTCTGAAGAGCAGATAGCTAATTAGGCAACAAAATGAACTTTTTCCGGACCCACTGCAATGAGCAGGGCCTTCAGCAACTTGATTACAACTATAAACTGTTACTAATTATTGTCATAAGGGTTATTATTATTAATCTAATGTTAAACTTCTAGATTTTCAAAGCATTCTACAAAATAACGAGGCCTGTAACATTACTGTGAGTTAATTAAGACCTGCCATCAGTTGTTTTAGAGTGGGTTTGTTTTTGTTGGTTTTTTTTTTTGGAACCAAGGACTAAAGGCCTGATGTGGAAAAGAATGTAGAAGATACTGAGTCAGTATCCAGTTTGAGTATTAAGACTATTGATAACATTTAATTCTTTAAGCTCATAGGACTCGTATGTTTTGATACTGTAACTGCAAAGTTATATTAAAGTACTGTTGGCCACACTTTTCCAGAAGATTCTCTTGCTGGTTTTAATTAAATCACAATTAAACTGAATGTTAATGAACTTACAAATCTTACTAGCACAACATTTGTTAAGTGTGTGATGAAAAAGAGGAAGGATGGAAGAAACATCATGCAATAGAAAACTATTTGGATTTTTTTTTAATCCCAAATGACTGGTGAACCAATCAAGTATCACACAAAAGGCATTTTTTTGTTAAGAATGTTATTTTTGCCAGTATTTGTTTTCACATAGCTGTCACTTTCCAAAGATTATCAAGGCTCTTAGCTCTTAGAGATTTGAGGAAATTTCCCCAAACATCTGGAGTTTTTTCTTCCACTGTTTACATCTAAAAATTAAACCCTCACTCTCCAAAGAGAGAATGAAAGAATTTCTGAAGAGTCGTCACTGTGCTTTACATCTCCGGAAGTAATTCAGGAAAGATACTGTACAAGAGGCAGTCTTCTTAGACTCTAGTTTCTCCCAAAATGATAATTAGAAGTGCTACACTTCAAAAATTTGGTCTGTTCTGATATTTGTAACCAGTTTTCTAATAATTTAATACACTGGTTAACTGTGCACTTAACTGGCTGTAAATAGCCAGCAATATTGTTTAATATTATGTTTCTGTATATAGCTGTAGTTAAATTGACAAAGTAATATAATAAGTTGGTAGTGAAATATGCAAGTCTTATTTCTAATTTCACCAAGAAAGGAAAAGAAGGAAGGAAGGAAGGAAGGAAGGAAGGAAGGGAGGGAGGGAGGGAGGGAGGGAGGGAGCAAGGAAGGAGGGAGGGAGGGAAGGAGAGAGGAAGGGAGGAAGGAAGGAAGGAATTAAAATAAAATGTAGCTGATTCCATTGACTTATTTTTGCTTGGTTTATTCATCATTATACAACATGTGGTCATGACTACAGAAAAGCTTTCCAGTGTTTACCCATTTAAATCCTGCAAAAGTTACTGTCAACTAGTTTACATATAGTTTAACACCTGCTAAAGTGTAAGAGAGATGGATGAATTTACATTCCCTGTGGAGCCACACGTTGCCTTTGTATTATTACCCACTGGACACTACAGAGCATGTTGGTTTTAGTTGCATATCCCAAGGCAGAAGAATTTCATGTTTGATTTAATGTATGCTATCATAAATTAATTGATTACTTCTCATTTTCTACTGATAAAGAAGCAAGGTCTTTCACTACCGTTCTCAGATTTACTGATATTTTGATGTAACATTTATTGAGTTATTACTATATACATTCTTTTCTCCTTCAGTAAACCAAACCAATTGCCATTGTATTTCTGACATCCCATTTAACTATGATGAGCAATAATTTCGTGTTTAGTAGAACTTCAATTATTTCTCCTTAAAGCACTATTTTTCCATTAGTTTGTTGCAAGCCACTCTTCCAAAGGAATATCAATTACCCTAAAGAGCGGTAAAAAGAATTGTCCAGTTTCCATATGATCCTGTCCTACCTTAACAACTTAGTGTCACCTATTAGACAATGAGGAAGCAAAAGCATTGTCTGTCAAATGAATGATGTAGCACTAAATAACACCGATTGCTTCAGCTTTCCATTCTCAACTCAGGATCAAAGGAAAAGAAGTTTCATTCTCTTTTCTTTCTACAGAAAGTGTTTACATTTCTGTGGATTGAGATGGGTTTTGTTGTTGTTTGGTTTGGTTTATTCTCTTTTGCTTCATTTTCCCAATAGCAATTCTTGGCATTTGGAGAGCAATGAAATAGTTTGACGTTCAGTTTCTGCAACTCATGATTTGTCTGATTAGGCAAGAGAAGGCAACAGATTCAACAGCTGAAATACGGACTGCTTTGTGACATTAGCTGAGAAACTGATATGGCTGTCACCTCAGATCAGCAGTGAGCCCAGGAATGTTGGTCTCAGTGTTGGTTTCACCCAGTCACTTCATTATAAAAGCTACACAGTGGCAGAGCCACACAGACACACCCTGGCTCATGACAAAAACGAGGCAATGGGATTTAATTTAGCCCTCTGTGAAGAAGGATAGCAGCAAGTTGCTTTGTCTGCCTTGGCCACAGGCTAGTACAGCTCTTTCTTCCCAGCAGAACTGCAGCAACATTTTAACCAGCAACAACTTAGTCATATACCTGAGCATAGTGAAAAAAGCAGTGACGAAATTTCTCACACAGACAAGATTGGCTAAGGGAAGGGAAGAGAGGATATCTTGTTGTTGTAATACTGCCCATAGTATTTTTTGAGGTGCTTGGCATTCCATGTTTGATTTATGATACACATCCTCCTAAATGTGTTCTAGGGGTTATAAGTTTTAATCAACAACCTTTGACCACTGAGGGTTAAGAACTTTATGAGTCACAACTGCACTACTTATGACG
Source organism: Oreortyx pictus (assembly GCA_036925125.1). Lineage (NCBI taxonomy): Eukaryota > Metazoa > Chordata > Aves > Galliformes > Odontophoridae > Oreortyx > Oreortyx pictus. The sequence continues at coordinate 50,006,307 of JAUPFR010000001.1, forward strand.
GACTGCTCAGATACAAGGTAGTGATAACACTGCATTTATAGATTGGCTCTATCAATTAGTGAGTAAAACACAGAATATCATGAGGATCTGTCTGGTCAGTCATTGTCTCAGAGGCTTTGCTGAGATTAAAATTCAGCTTTGCATGATCATGTGATATATAAGCATCAACTTATGCTTTTCTCATTTCTGGATTATTATTATTAGTCAATTTATAGTCTGTTAGGAATATCCCTAAAACAAATGTTAATATGGTTTAGTATCTTGACCCCTAAAACAAATGTTAATATGGTTTAGTATCTTGTCCCTCATCCTTACATTTTCAAGTCAGTGGGCCTGTTATGAAAAGCGCTATATTGCTTTTAATCTTTTATTCTATTTTAACCTAGAGCAACCCACTGCCTTTTGTTCATTTATGTGGCAAAATATCACTATGGTAATAACTCCGCTATTCTTTTTTTTCAGCTGTTTTAATGATATGCTAACATTTGTTGAAAGTTGGAGACTGTGTCAGAGTACTGTGTCAGTGTTTCTCACATCTGGAGCATTCTGCCCACAGTGGTTTTCATCATTAATTCAATTTCTTATATAAATCTAGATATAAATTTTATTTGTTCTCTTCAGCTTTCATAAAATGAAGTAAATTTGTGGTTTTGAATTCTTTGCATGTAATTTTCCTTAAGACACTCTGTGAAAATCACTATGTAAGCACAATTTGTGCTGCATGGTGTTATTAAGCATTCTCTTTTATGGTGTACAGTGAAAGAACAGTATAATTCATTTTGTTGCAGTTTCCCAAAACAAATATATTTTTTCTAAAATATTTTTCATTAAAAATTGATGTATCACATAGTTATTTCCAACTGATGTTAAGGCAAACACAAGTAGAATAGGCAGGAGTATTTTCAGAAGACATGTTCATCTCATGTATTTCTTCAAGTTGAATCCAAAAGGTTTCCACTGGTAAAACACAATTGCAAAGATAGTACATGTAACCTCCTATGCTGACATTCCAGTGGAGGCCAAGATTTTAGACTCAGATCATCAATAGCAAGACATATCCTTCATAGCTGAGATACGTGAAAAAATCTCCTTTCTTTCACTTCGAATTTTAATATGGATCACATTGTAGAACACCATGGTATGTATGCAGTACTGCCTGAAATACTCTACTGGTGAGAAGGCAATGTGAGAACTGCTATTTAAAATAAAAAATACCATTTTTACATCAGACCAGGAGGTAATTATGCACTGCTAATTTGCAGCTCATCATAACAGTGGTGAATAGTGAATGACTCTGCCTTGAAAACATGTTTCACTGAGTTTCTAAACATATTTTAACCAAACTGTACATTCACAGTAATCACCTCTGGTGCATTACACATCTAAGATGTTTTTTTGTTGTTGTTGTGTCACTGTATTTTATGATATACGAAAGTTTGTCTGGGCAGTGATTTTTACAGAAGTTCATAGAACCATAGAATCATAAACCTTAGGGACCTTTAAAGGTCATCTAGTCCAACTCCCCTTAAATGAACATGGACATCCATGGGTAGATCAGGTTGCTCAAAGCTGATCCATTCTGGCCTTGAATGTCTCCAGGGACAGAGCTTCCACCACATCTCTGGGCAACCTGTTCCAATGCCTCACCACCATCATTGTAAAAGAACTTTTTCTTTATATCCAACCTAAATCTCCCCTTTTTATGTTTGAAGCTATTAGCCCCTTGTGCTATCACAACAGACCCTGCTAAGAAGTCTATCCCTGCCAGCTTGGTGTCATCTGCAAACTTGCTGAGGGTGCACTCAACCTCACTGTCAATGTCATTGATGAAGGTATTAAACAGTACTGGTCCCAGCACTGGTCACTTCAGGACAACACTCACCACTGATCTCTATCCAGACACTCAGCCATGGACAGCCACTCTCTGGACTCAATCCTGTAGGCAGTTATTCATCCATCAAACAGTTCACCCATCAAATTCATTTCTTTCCAATTTGGAGAGAAGGATGTTGTGGGATAGTGTGTCAAAGGCCTTACTGAGGTCCAGATAGATGACAGCAGTGTCTCTTCCACTGTCCTTTCCTTTGTCCTTTGATGCAGTTACATCATCACAGAAGGCCAATACGTCAAGCAGGATTTGCCCTTGGTGAACCCATGCTGGTTTTCCTGTATCACCTCCCTGTCTTCCATCTGTGTCAGCATAGCTTCCAGGATGATCTGTTCTATTATCTTTCCCAGCACAGTTCCCTTTAATGCTTTTAGAAGGACAACTTTGTCTATTGATTTGCAGTCAAATTTTACTTTCAGATGTACACTATCAGCTTTCATTAATATTCATAGTATTGACATTATATATATACATATATATCTATATATAAAACATCTCAATTTCACAATTCCGTAACTTAAATTGGCAAACAAAAAAAAGTAGCAATTCAAATAAACCCAAGGTATCGCTTTCTTTAATAAACATTAAATTTGAAGCCAAACACTACTGAAACTGAAATATTTCCAGATACCAATATGCATTTGAGTTTTATTGGAAGTAGTAAGGATACTGAACCAAGGCCAAATGCAAATAACCAACAAGTAGGCAAGTGAAATTTATAACCAGATTTGAGTTTATGTGACCTGAAACTGTCTGTAACACAATTGAAATACCAAGTTAAAGCTGTTTCTTGATTTATTGTCATAGCTAGAGTATGACAAAAATTAGAGATACTCTCCTAAAGTCTGCTGTAGTCAAATTTTGACTTGATTTTGAAGGAATCATCATCCTTCTGAGTCACTGGGGTACAACAGCATTTCCTCTGCTGTTGTCTCTGGCTCTTTCCATCAGCTTCTCCCTGGCTCACTGCTCCTTTCAGTGTTCTGTCTCTGCCTGCCCTTCAGTCTTTCCATTCCTCAGTCAACATATTACTGGCATTTGTTTGTATTTTTCCTATTTTTCTGAAATTCAACTTCCTGAGCAACCTCTTTTGCTTCATATTCTCTGTAAATACTCAGTTAACGTGTGTAAATACACTTTTTAGCTTCTTAAACCTGTATCTACTCCTCTGCCTAATTTATTTATTTTTGTCCCCTGGGAGGGATCCAAACTAACTTAGAAAACAGACCTATATCTCAATTTTCTCTTCCTAGTTCATCAATCTTTGTAAATTGAATGACTCTCCTGCATAACTAATGGAGCAAAGACTGCACTTTTGAGCACCTTCAGAAAGAGGTATTATCAACTTAAACTTTAAATGCAAGTTAAAAGGCTAAATTAGGCAGTCTGTGTGTCCTGTGACACTCTGAAAGCAGAGATGGAGTCACTGTTAAGGCTGTACTTACTCAGCTTCAGACTACTAAAATTGAATTTTCTTTCTTTCTATCCTTCTTTTATGTTATTGTCATTGACATTTCAGATGTACTTTCAGTAATTCAGATTTCCAGCTGTATAGTTGTCTGACCCTTTTCTTGTGAGCTTTTACTTTTCAAATACAACCTTCTAAACCCTATTTTTCCTACTTTTCCTTTACATCTACAGTGGCAAAATTATGTCTTTTTTTTGTTTGTTTGTTTTTTTAAACTTTTTCCAAAGTTACACAATGCTACTCTTCTTCCATCTGCTATTATGGAACATTTCTTTCTTACATTTGTTCAGCTTGTAACATTCATTCATTTCTGCTCCAAATCACAAGGGACATGATTTTCAAGACCCTTGGTTTGTTCTTTATTCCTTGCAATATCACAGAATCACACAATCATAGGGGTTGGAGGGACCTCTAGAGATCATCCAGTCCAACCCACTGCTAAAACAAGTTCCCTAGAGTAAGATGCAGAGGATAGCATTCCAGGCTGATTCTGAATATCTCCAGAGAAGGGGACTCCACAATATCTCTGGGCAGCCTGTTCCAGTGTTCTGTCACCCTGAAAGTAAAGTTTTTCTTCACATTCGTATGGAACTTCCTATGTCCTAGTTTGTGCCTATTGTTCCTTGTTCTGTCACTGGGTACCACTGAAAAGAACTTGGCTTCAACCATTTAACTACTGACCACTAGATGTGTAAAACCATTGATAAAATGACCTTTCAGTCTTCTCCAAGCTGAACAGCCCCTGGTCTCTCAGCCTTTCTTCATACAGGAGATGCTTCAGGCTCTTAGTCACTAGTATGTCTCTTTGCTGGACTCTCTCCAGTAATTCCCTGTCTTTTTTTGAACTGGGGAGCCCAGAGTTGGACACAGTACTCCAGATGTGGCCTCACCAGAGCAGTGAAGAAGGGAAGAACCTACTGGCCACTCTCTTCTTAATGCACCCCATGATGCCATGGGCCCTTCTTAGCCATAGGAGCACAGTGCTGGCTCATGATCAACCTGTTGCCCACCAGGACATCCAGGTCCTTCTCTGCAGAGCTCCTCTCCATAAGGTCAGCCCCTGACCTGTACTGATATATATGCTTATTCCTCCCCAGGTACAGGACTCTCTTTCCTTTTTCTCTGTATTTTGAGGACTACACATACCTTAGCTTAAAGTGACAGAGGTGAGAGCAATGCAGACTTATGATGGCAGGTTCCTGCTCTCAGCTGGTATGGCAGGACCCTCTTTCTCTCTCCACTGACTACAAAAGGATACAAAGAACAAGCTTCCATTGAGCAAATCATCCACTATGTTTTCTTCCAAATACTAGTCCCTGTTCTGTGATTTTTCTGTAGGCTATCAAGGAACATTTCTCCCCACAACTCTTTTCTGTCCCAACCTATTGCTCTGCCTTCAGCCTTCCAAGACAACAATGATGCCCTGAGTCATTGCGCGGTAGATAGAAGCAGGAGTGTCTTCATGTTGAATTGCTACAGAGCGTACAAAAATTTATCTTCTTTAAATTTGAAGGATATTGGTAATTGTGCCAGTTGTACAGGATGTTCTCATGTGCAGAGAGTGCTATTTCAGATTGTATTTTTTGTCATAGCTTTAATTTCTACAAGTAAGATTTATTTTTAAAATCAAACTGTTAATGTCAGAAGATAGATATTAACCTTCCTTGGATTTATGTTTACATTACACTGAGGTCATATTTTACGTAAAATATTTGTCTTAAACTTCAATGACAGAGAAAATATTACTGAGAGCTTCTGCACCACAAGAGCTGCAGAGAATGAAAGAATTCTTACAAAATACACTTTCTGTTTTGCTCATTTGAGAACTGAAGTAGTAAGATGCCTGCCTGTGAACTGCTCTTGTTACCCTAATCATACTTCAAGTTCCCAGGGAAGAGTCACACAGGACAGAAGAGAACTACTACTTCTAGAATGTTTCCACTCTACAGGAAACAGTGTAAAATCATCAGTAATTTTCCACCAGAAATCCTTTGTACTTCCGTGCATCTACTCCCATGTCTTACTGACTAAAAATTTTCATCTCCTAGAATCTAGATTAATATTGACAGGAAAAAGCAATAAAAGACTATCTGTGTCGTCAAAGCAATCATCACTCTTTCCTTACAGACAGGTATTATTAGTTCAATATGGAGAAAGTGGTCAATCCTGTGTTCTTCAGGGCTACAGATGTCAGAAAAAGACAAGAAGTGTTTCCTGTATGATCTCTGTGGCTTCTTCCATGCCCACTACAGAACTTTATTCATTCCGCAAAAACAAAGAAACAAAAAAAAAAAAAGTAAAGTTTTCATTGTCTGACTTCATATGATGAATTACTTAAAGTGAAAAATTATTCAGAGATAACATCTCACATCAATCTAGTGCAATGTCACTTGAAGATTAATGCTTGAAAGGCTCTGAGCTCAGAGAAAGCAGAGACTTAGGAATTTCAACAAAAACAAAAGCAGACATGGATGAGCATGGAAAGATTAGAATGGAAGTGTGAAATAAGCATTACAGCATTCTGGTAGGGAAAACAATACCTCACCTGAGAATGAATGAAAAGGGAATGAAAGGAAAACAATCATGACTATCAGACTTTTTTATCTGAGTATTGAGTAAACCTGACTACTAGACAGTTAGATCTCTGGCAAAGAGACCAACAGAACTGACATAAAACAGCTTTCTTAAGATCTCCTCATCTCTGGCAGGTTTGTTTTCATCGTTAGCTTCAGACAGAAACTTCCACTGGGGTTATTGCATCTTCAGTCAAATCCGGTGTCAGAGGTCTTGGCCTAAGAGCCAAGAAATGGTGCTTACAGTTCATAATGTCTCATTTTGTTTTTTCTGCTTCTGCTCTTGTGGGACATCTTAGTAGTAGAAATGGCACAGCTAGTAAATCTGGCTCAGTTTTCTGCAGTATTTCCATACTGACTTCTGTCGATGTTTGAAGTATCTTTCTGAGAGAATGTAAATAAAGGTGACAATATATAGTACATGTTAGGAGTCAGGCAACTGGGCCCCAACAAGATCTCTGAGACTCAATAGTCATAGGTAGTCCCCTCTCCAAACAACTCTTTCCACACAAAAATACTAGGTGCAACTACTCTGTGTGTGCTTAAAAGGAAATCGAATTTGGCATAGGCTCTGAGCACTTAGAGATAGCTCCAGCATAACTCTACAAGTCCTGTAAAGGTCTCGCTTAACTTTGAGCAAGGGGGGATTTGAAGACATCCTAGAAGGGGAGAGGGCAAACCTTTGGTAAACAATAAGCATGTGCCCTGCTCTGTAGCGCCACTCTGACATAGGGGTCCCTGAGCTTCTCACCATCATGTGCAGAGGATGCTCTTGGAAATTCTCCTGCAAGACATTACACATGTAGCCCATACAGTCCACACTGGTATTTCACCTTTAAATAAAAGTCTTTCTTCCCTGAAGTAAAATCTGGTAGCATTGAAGTTATTTTGAATTTTGATGTAGTGCTAGCTGAATGCTTTTTCCATACTAACAGATAAGTTCCTCTGAAAAGTTGCCCCATATTCTCTCCAAAGGACATGTTTTTGTCTAGAGTCAAGCAAGAAAAAGACACTAAGCAATTCTGATTCCTGCCATGCAAGGCTGTTTCTGAAGTTAACAAGCAATCAGTTACTCCTCTCCACTTACAGTACTTGTAGTTGAAGGAGTTTCAACCTTGTATTTTTCAATTAAAAGAAGTGAAAATCCAACATTTTTACCCGAATTTTGTTTCGAAACAAGGAAATTTTATGCTACATAAACTGATATGAGATTCAGCTGCAGTCAAAACCTAAGACTGACAGAAAAGTTTGTTACATTTGGATTTTATGACATGGTAGAGTACACAGGATTTTGACTGACAGCTTCTCAGGGAGACAATCTTGCCATCCCTGTATCATGAAAAGTATGTTAGCAGTAGAGCACAGTAAATGGTATGTGTGCCAATGTGCAACAAAACTTGCTCAGAATTTTTAATACTACCTAAAAGCAGATGCTATAAAGATAGTTTCCGTTTTTCTTAGTATTATGGAATTAAAAGAACATTAGAAAATCAGATAAACTTGTTCAAAGTATCTAAATTTTATCTAAAATAACTTTTTTTTTCTCCTGAAATATTATATTTTCTTAGTTTATCTAGTTCTCAATCACTCTTTGACTTTGCTGTTGTGCTGTGTGCGGTAGTCTCCTGAAGTCTCACCTTCGTTGTTTCCTTCTAGGCTGCTTTTATTTCAGTTACAGCTAACAATATATCTGAGCTATAATGAGAAGGTTGGCATACAGCACAGCATTCATGTTAGGGACCTACTACTGTTGAATACGCTGTTGTTTGGGTTATTTTAGTACATATTTTCCAGTCTTCTCTTACAGACTGACTCTTGTGGCTTTATACAGGCAAGCTAAGCTTCTTCCAGTACTGTGCCTCACAAGATGACAAATTGGCAGACCTCTCTATTCATCACCAAAGCAGCAGCACCATTCTAATACATAGGTTCTGTAGTTGAATGTAATTAAGATATGCATTATTGATGTGCCTCTGCAAGAAAAAGGTAGCAAAAATGTATCTTTGTCACCAGGATCAGAGTATGATGGTCTCTGTGGATGTCAGTTTTACACAGTAACTCGTGAGAGGATTTGTTTTACATAACCATCTTAGTAGGTATTTCCTCCACCTCTTCATCAAGTTTCCCTACCAGGATTTCTGCATTCACTTTTGTCATTAGTTCCCTTCCATGTAATCTGATAGTAACTCAATTTTCCTTCCATGAATGACCTGAGTCTGCTCTTTGTATCTCTAAACTTAGCTCTGCTCATTGCTTCTTCCCTTTTCCGTCTGTTCATTTTTCCCCCATGGATCCTTAACCTCCATATACCTAAAACCACATTCCTCTTTTCCTATTATCTACCACTTTTCCACTTCCAAAAGTTCTTCACTAGGAAACTTCTGGAAAGTTAGTTCATTCTGTGTTTGATGACCTGTCTTTGTGAACGCTGTCTTTCCTTTCTTGAGCTCTTCTGGACTTCCTAGAAGACTCTGCTAGGCTCAAGGCTCATTGCAGCGAATGATCCATTTTCTGAGAATCAAGTGTTGTGGTGCCAGTGAAGAAACGAGGTGTAGAAATGTCAGTCTGCCCATGTAAGCTCATGGCAGAACACGGAGATAGCTGGCAATTTAATGCCTTTATCACCAAACCACCTGACCCTTTTAGCTGATAATACTGAGTCATGGTATCAGTCACAGAGGAGTACAGATGATTCAGAGGTTCATTAATGTACTTCTTTGACATAGCTGGAGAGTATACTAATTAGGCTCTGAGATACAGCTAGAAGACTCAAGAATCTTGTTGTTTCCTTTCGTTAGCTTGTAATTGCACTTTTACATTACAGCAGTTTTCTGTGCAATGGGGTTTACTTCTAGTTGCTATAGTGTGCTATATTACCTTTCAGTGTAACTCTCTCTGGTGACATTTTTAAATGAATCATGCACATTTATATGTACCAGCTTATTTTTAAATGAAAGATGTACAAAAAAAAAAAAAAAGCCATACATCTGTATTGGGAACCTAGTGGAATACTGGGGAGTCAGTGACCTGGAACAGGCCACATCTGCTTCATTGGGGCTGGTTTTTAGATCTAAAGAAGCTTGTATAGTATTAATATAATCTTGAGGCCCATGTAGTTCTTCCCACAGCTCTTGGCTGCAGAAGAAGCTCAGGCAACAATATGTAACAGGGAGCTCACATCACTGTTGGTAACCATGCTGCCTCTCTGGCCATGCCTTTCTTTTACAGTGCTACAGGAATTTTCTACACCCTTGGGAAGAAGAGTTCTTTTCTTATAAGGACACTATTAAACAATTCAAATGACCAATAAGGGAGAGCTTCTCTCCCTTATTTTAAAAGGTATCTGAAGAGTGAAAAACACATGGGAAAAAGATGAGAGAGAAGCAGCTTACAGTAACTGAATTCAGAAGTTCACCCTGAATTATGTAGGTTTTTTTCTGTGATCACTGAATAACACTGTTTATAAAAACAGAGTGTTTTCAATCATATAGCTTTGTAATGATAGACAAATCAACACTAGGGAGGAAATTAAGTTCACAGTTCACTTTGTACTATCATAATATTCAGAGCTTGGAAATCCAGAACAAGAGTGGTTCTGATTCCTAGGTAAAAAAAATGGTGGGGCTTAAATACTCTTAAAATAATGATTAGATTTCTCAGTCAGATTAAATCATGGGAGCATCAATCAGGAAACTTATCCAGATGAATTTCAGAGAAACTTTAATTAAACTTTGATTAGTTATAGATTTGAGAGGAGATGTTATTTTTGTTTTCCCTATCCACATGTGTTCACTTCTCCGTTTGTTCACTGTCTAATAATTTTAGAACATGCCAGCCAATTTCAAACAAATTTGACAGACTGGTTAGTGTCTTATTAATAAAATATATATAATAAAAATATTTTATTAAATATTAAGTATTATAGGCTCCTGGGAAAGCAGTAGCTGGGGTCCCAACTGAATTCTGCCATGAAAGAAAAGGTGTGATTTCTCAGCCTTCTATCAATTCACAGGAACAGCAACCCCCTGGTAAACAGTTAAGTGCCTGCAGGACAGTTGAACAGAAAAGGATGGTCTGTGTCCCCTTCCTTCCCCATCACTCCCCTCCCCTTTCAATCATTCCATAAAATCAGTTAGCCCATATCCTACTTGTAGCTACAAATGGAACAAAGAAAGCATCTGTACAATACAGAATAGCCCATCCACAACAAGATGCTTACTCTCATGCCATCTCAGTTAATAGCTGGAGCTTTGCCTGAAATGTTTTCTATCTCTTTTCTGTGTTGGCTTTCTGAGGGCAAAAGGAATTCATGTGATAGCTCTGCCTACCCACCCACATGTCTAGGTACCTGTCCACCTCACCAACAACCACTGAACCCACTGGCCATTTTCCTCAAAATCTGAAAAAATAAGATAAGTCTATGAAAGACAGTTATGTGATAAACCATATGAAAATCGGTGGTTCAAGAATGGAACTAAAATTTATGCTTCCTCAAGATAAGGGCTAGTAGAATTCAGCTGTAATGCATTCAGATTTGCAACAACCTGGCAGCCAGTCAGCACATATGCAACAACTAAAATACTGCTGCTTTTTGCAAATAAACAGCATGGACTCAAACATACTAGGGAAAAACAAAGGAGGGGAGAAAGGATACAGCAAATCAGTTGTATTATTGCTTAAAGAGAACGTTTCAGAGCCTGTTGCTTCCATAACAAAGAAAAGCAATACAAAATGCTCACAGTTCTAATGAACAGTCTCTTCACATTACTTATTCCAAAGGAAAGGAAGAAGGCTCTCCCCAGAATCACAAAAAACTTTGTACAGAAGATTTACTTGAAGTGCCTTCATTGGAGCAGCAGAAGATTTAACCAAAAGGACTGAAGTGTTTATGAATTTTTTAATCCAGCTAAACCACAGTAGTTTAATTACATAAAAAAAAGGCTTGCATAACCTCAGTAAGGTGTTGAATATTTCATCTCAGCCTACAGATGCTAGAGTGTTCCATTAATTGAAAAAGCCCAAGAGGACGTGTGGAAATGGTGTGTGAGACTGTTCTCTCTATGATCAGGAATTAATTTATACACATATACACGCATATGTGTATACATATGGGAAGAGAGAGAAAAGCTACAGGCACTGTAGCATTGGGAGAAGTAGGTTGTATTTTACTAAAAGGAAGCTGGTACTTACAGAAAAAGATATAATCATCTTTCATTATAAAATCCTATTTTAATAATGCAATAATTTTGGCTTGAAGCATTGTTTTGGCCTGAATCTTGCCTTTAATTTCCTTTACAGAAAAGAAATGCTTATATAAAGTCTGAATAGTGTTCATAAATTCCTATCTGAGTATCAGGATGTTAAACAATACTCTGCTTGTTATAACTGGCATTTGCCTAAGATGTCTTTGTTTCTACGCAATTAGCTTGCTGCTCTGTGTTCTAAGTCCTTGCGGCTATTTGAAGAAAACAAGATTTAATTTAGCAAGGTATTTGTTGTTAATTTGTGAGATAATTTGGTCTCCACTGATGTACAGAGAATTTATTAATTTCTTTTGCTACTGGCTTCAGCAGAAGCACACCGTATAACGTATGAATTCTCTTAAATGCAATTCAGAGATGGTATATGAAACATTCCCTGTAGTTCCAGATTAACAGTCCATACCTGCTGAAGAGTGGGGATACAAAATTAGTTCAGTGCTCATATTTAGTTTATTTTGAAGGGAGCAAGCTTTCTCAAGTCTGGAGAGAAATGACAAAAAAAAAAAAAATTGAAAGCATTTGTTAGCATTACTGGAAGACATTCTCAAGATAAAGTAGATTTAGGAATGTCTTTTGAGCCACTAAATCATGGTGCTAGCTACCTAGGTTGTTGTGCTATGTGCTCCATCAGCCCTTAACTAGTGTGTGAGTGGCAATGAGCTGTGTACGGGAACTGCTGAATCACAGCCTGAACCACTGATTGATCACCTTAAGTGAGCACTGAGTCATTCATGGACCACAGGTGAAGGCAATTCACTGTGTGACCGGAAGGGGTGGAGCCTCACTCCAGCTCTCCCAAGACCCAATTTAAGGGCTGACCACAACTAGAGAAGGATCCCTTGTTGGAGATCCCTCCCCTGTGGAGTTCTTGGTGATCCTTTCTTTATTTACCAGTTGTCTTTATACCATCTGGATAACCCATACAAAAATATACCATCCACCTTTATTATTTTGTGTGGGTACTGTTCTTTTGGGTATTTACCCTATATCAGGTAAGAAAAGCATTTGTTTTTAGAGAATGTTGAAAACTCTAGCTACTATGTTTTATTTAGAATCATAGAATCACCAAGGTTGGAAAAGATCTACAAGATCATCCAGTCCAACCACCAACCTGTCACCAGTACTTCCCCACTAAACCATGTCTCTCTGAACAACATCTAAACATTTCTTGAACATTTCCAGGGATGGTGAATCCATCACCACCCTGGGCAGCCCTTTCCAGCTCCTAATTACTCTTTTGGGGGAATGCATTTTTCCTAACATAAAACCTGAATCTCCCCTGGTGCAGCTTGAGGCCATCCCCTCTAGTCTTGTCACTAGTTATGATCTCAGTGCCCTCAGCTGCTCCAGTCCCCTCACCGGCTTCAGTGCCCTTTGCTGAACACACTCCAGGGCCTTAAAGTCCGTCTCGTAGTGAGAGGCCCAAACCTGAACAAAGTACTCAAGGTATAGGCTCACCGGTGCTGAGTACAGAGGAATGATCACTTCCCTGCTCCTGCTGGAAACAGCATTTCTGATACAAGCCAGGATGACAATGGCCTTCTTGGCCACCTGGGCACACTGCGGGCTCATGTTTATCCAAGCGTTGACTGATATCTCCAAGTCTGTTTCTTCTGCACGGTCTTCCAGTCACTCTGCCCCAGGCCTGTAGTGTTGTCTGAAGTTGTGGCCAAGTACAGCATCCGGTACTTCATCTTGTTGAACTACATCCCTTTGGTTTCAGCCCAGCTATCCAGCCTGTACAGATCCATCTGTAGGGTCTTTTTACCCTCAAGCAAAATTGACACTTCCTCCCAACTTGGTATCACCTGCACCCTATGCCCTTGTCCAGGTCACCGATAAAGATATTGAACAGGACAGCACACTGGGGAGCACCACTCATTAGTCATCTGTCCTTGACAGTAATAATAACATCTCCAAATGGATCCATTAATATCATGGAAGTGCTTAAAAATTTAAAGCTATTCCAAGTATAACACTTGGTTTTCCTCACGTTGCACACCTGGAGTGGCAGTCTGCTAACTTAGACTACCACTGTTTTACTTATGTCCAGGAGCATAGGAACAATGCTGTTCTGTAGGTCCCTGATACAGAAGAGGGAGGATGTGTTCAGGCACAACGATCATTTATATGATATAGCTGAGAGGAGCAAGTGAAAGTCAGTGAATGCTATGGATGATTACAAGGCAAACTGCAGGGTGTCTCCTCTCCCTGATCTTCTGTCAAGTTCATCTCTTCTGTTTTCCCTAAAAGACAGAGCTATGTGTGGAATGGGGTCTGGGTAAAACTTCATAGTATGGGCAGTTAAAAACCTTTCTCCAGGAGCCATATTTGAAAAGAAAATTATAAAAAAAAGCATGCTTAACTAATGGTCTGTAGAAATCCATGGATAAGCTGAAAGAAATAAGGAGTTAATCTGTACAATTCCTTGCAAAATTTAAGAGGTCTTGCAAGCAGTCACCTTTCTCTGCTGGCAAACTAGACTGCTGCTTTGCTGTCTTCTCTTCGGTTTAGTCCCCATCATCCATTGTGCTCCTACGCCCAGTTGTTATCCTGGCTTCACAAGATGGTGCTCCTCACTGGAAGGCCCTAGGTGAATCTGTCTGCCTCATGTCTGGGAGTGACACTTCCTCCAAGACAGACAAGGGTGAAGGGCAGATTAATCTGAGCCCACAGAGCCCTCCCCATTCATGCTGCAGGAAAGGCAAAGCCCCAGCAAGCAGCAGTGGAGGCTATGGCTTTCTCCTTTAGCTTACCCTAATTTTTCTCAAAATCTCTTGTCAAGAAGTTTGGCTAAGTACTGGGTCAAATTTAGACACCAGACATGCTCACAACCTAAAGGACATAGGATCATGCTTAAACACTACATAGACATAATATTATCATTTAGTGTGAACTCAGGGTTATTCTCCATTTGGCAATTTTAAACAACTTTTTAATGAACAATAGCATGAGTCTTCATCAGAGACAAACTTTGGGGGGAACCATAGGAAATGCCATATATGCAACAGAAATTCCCTTTTTCCTGTTGATGAGGGGTCAGCAGTTTTAGTTCTCAGGACCTCTGATCAGCATCTACTATACAGTCCCACTGGACATTTCAGCAGGCACCATATCCCACTTGGTTTCAAGAGTTCACCCCTTATGCTAGGCTGTAGTTTCAAAGGCAGTTAACTCCAGTTAAATAATTTGTCATCACCAGAAAGGAGAGAATACATTTCTCTGTTCTGTTCCCTTCCCATAAAAATAACAATGATAATAGAAAAAAAAAAAAAAGAGGAGAGGAGAGGAGAGGAGAGGAGAGGAGAGGAGAGGAGAGGAGAGGAGAGGAGAGGAGAGGAGAGGAGAGGAGAGGAGAGGAGAGGAGAGGAGAGGAGAGGAGAGGAGAGGAGAGGAGAGGAGAGGAGAGGAGAGGAGAGGAGAGGGGAGGAGAGGGGAGGGGAGGGGAGGGGAGGGGAGGGGAGGGGAGGGGAGGGGAGGGGAGGGGAGGGGAGGGGAGGGGAGGGGAGGGGAGGGGAGGGGAGGGGAGGGGAGAGAAAAGCTTTATTTCTTTGTTCTGGTTATCATCAGCAATGCATAATTTCACTTAATAATTCTTCCCACAACTTCTTTAAGCACTTTTTCTAAAGATATCTCATCTGCTTTGCTCGCTGTCCTCTTTCTCCCATTTATTTTCTTTAAAGCTGTATGACCATACAAAATACTATCAGTCAAATTACAGCACAGATGACACTCTATCAGCCAGAAGAAGGAAGAGGAATTACAGAGGCTGGCCTAGACACATACCAATATCTGATTAGCGGACATTTTGTGAAATCCTGGGGAGAAATTTGGAAGGTAGGGGTAGAGAATAAAAGAAGGTAGGGTGCTAACAGATGTTGGTGATCTTTTTTTCCCAAAAGTCTCTGGAGAAAGCAGCTGATGCCCAGATCTTTGAGTATTTTGGAAACTGATGAGTAGAGCACTTTTCTATCTCTAAGCATTTCTCATCTCTACTTTCTATGATTCTGCCAGGAAACACTTCAAAGTTAATTAGAGAATATTTGTAAAGTGTATTGAATATACAAGTGCTGTGTAAGTACCAAGGTATTATTAACTGTGATTCAAATGAATTAGGGAAGAGCTAATGGATCCAGCAGCACTGAGCAGGCAGTGGTGCTAGGCTGATTTAGATGAGAGCTGCGTAGGGAGAAAAGGACTTCAAAGATTAATTGCAAATTCACCTAGTTACCTGCAGCAACATGAGGAGTTGGCCATCCTATAGGCTCAATCAGCACTCATTGGGATGGCTCATAGGTATAATTCTCTGTTAGTTACACATTCTTTAACATAAACCTTTATAGCACATTTGTAGCTGCCAGCTGGGAAAGAGCAGTCAAAACACTCCCTCTTTGCTATACTGCTCCAGTCACTTTTCCTATAGCATTTGAGGAAGCTGGGCTTTTTTGTTTATAATTATTTTCACACTGACTCTGATGCTATGCACAGATCATCTCACAAATTCCCAGCCCAGAGGGGACCTCTCTGTTCCTGGTGCTCCTGCTTAGATGTGCTTCAGTTGGACCTCATCTCTCATGTATCTAAACACACAAGACTGGGAGTGACAAGAACTTCATGAAACTTTTGGTTATTTTGGTTATATTGGCTAATATCCCACTGTAAAATACTTCGAGCGTTAAAGGGAATCTAGCAGAACTTTAGTCCAAAGATCTACTAGTTTATTTCTACTACCAATTTATTTCTCTGTAGAAAAATATTTTTTCATTATAAAACAATATTCAAATTGTTAGACATCAGAATGATTAAGTAATGTATTTCCATTGTTCTAAAACTTTTAAGGTGTAATTTTTAAAGTAAATGGTGAACACTTGATTTATAAAATAAGAGACAATCTTAGAAAGCTATAGTTACTACACATAATGTTTCCAAAGGACTGCAATTCATATCACTGAATTCAGCTGTGTTTACATAGAGCAACAGTCACATCTAGTGGCCATAAAGTTAATCATTTCTGTATATTTTGCATGGCTAATCTGAAAGATTTTGCATATTGAGTATTAGCTATTATTTCCTATTTGAGTGGTTTGTAATCTTGACTGAACAAATCTTGATAAGATTTGAAATACACATATAAGAAATTTGCACATATTTCTGTGTAAAAATGTATACTTTAAAATTCTAAATTATGTTACAAAAAACTACAAAAACCTACAATAGAAGAAGAGAGAATAAGCAGTTCAGAAGGGATTTAAAAAAGTGCATATGGGCAAAGAAAACTTTGGTGTTTTTTTGGGAACGGTGGGTGATTACATATATGAATCCTGGCAAATGTGATGTGTAAGATGATGACGTATGCAGAAATACAAAGAATTTTGGCCTTTTATGCCCTTGGAAGCAGAAGCACCGTCCCGAGGCTTGCTGTGTAAAACAGCAAGATGTACAGCATTTGTTAAACTAGTGTTTCTGGGCACATTAGAGCATATGGACCAAAACCTTTCCTCTTGTCTAGCCAGGATAAGTCACTCTTCAGGTGGAGTAGAGATCTGTCTAGGAAAAGAGGAGAGCTTTCCCTAGACCAGACAGAGGCTGCAAGGCTACCACTTCAAAGGACTTTTTCAAGAGATGACTTAGACAGAAGAGGGCTCCACATGATCCAACAGCAGAGTCTTAGAGGCAGGCAAGGAACAATTTGAAACAGCTGCCAATAGGAGTCACCCATCCTGGAAAGTAAGTCCAGCCATGCAAATGGATGGAGTGTCATATCAGTAACCTTTTTCACTTACCTGAATGCAGCTCACTTTGTACACCGTACAGAACAACACTTTATGGTCAAGCCCTTTTATCAAGTCCCCAGACAGCTTTGCCAGGAAGGGCATGCAACATTCACTGCCTTTCACAGCAGCATGAATTTCATTCTTTTGGAACACACTGTATTCCTTGGGATCGCTTACACAAATTCCTTTTCCCTTATGAAGAACTGATCAATATCACCAAGTGTGAAGTACATGTACATCTCAACTACATTCTGTTACTCTGATTTTGTTACTATTCCTATAGTCTGTAGTTGAATACAAAACAGCTATAGCACACTGGAAATAAGCTTCTTTGGCAGCTGGAAATAACACAGACTGAACAGAGGGCAATTAAACTCTATCCACTGTTCCTATGAGTTCTGCCTTGCTCTCCAAGTTTGAGGGTATTATGTTTTCTAGCATATGAAATACATCTTCTGTCAAGAGAAGCAGGACATTCCTGGGTTAGGCTTACTTTATAGCAAGGAGAAAAGTTTTGAGTCACAGTTCCTATTAATCAGATCAATGTAACAAAAAAATGAGATACACCAATGTACATTCATAGCATTCAAGCCACATTTTGAAAGTTTGTGTTAAACTTCACCACATTCAACTGACATTATTTGCAGCAATACACAGAAAAAGAAAATAGCATAATTTTTAGTGGATGTCCATACTTTTTTTACTTTGCCTTACTACCATGGGTACTTTCCTACTTCTCAGTTGCCCTGTTGGTTTATAACATTAAGCCTTGGTCAATGCTGCATTTATTCACTTAAACTTTCAGACTTTGTCCTTTAATGCAAGTAGCTGTAGAGAAGTGTGTAGAACGGTTTATTGGTTTTGGCTAGGATAGATTTAATTTTCTTTGTAGAGGACCTGTATGGTGCTATGTTTTGGATTTCTGATGTAAACAGTGATGACAGCACACTGATACTTTAGTAGTGTCAGAGCAGCGCATGTACAGCACTAAAGATATCCCTATTTCTTGTGCTATATTCCAGTGAGCAGCTGGAAGTGCACAAGAAGCCAGGACAGGACGCAGCCAGGACAGAGGACCCAGACAATCAAAGAGATTTTCCATAGCATGTTGTATCAAGCTGAACAAGAAAACTGGAAAGATGTTTCAAGCAATGGTATTTGTCTTCCCAAGAAACTATTACACATAATGAGCCCCGCTTTCCTGGAAGTGACTGAACATCCACCTGCTGATTGGAAGTACCAAGTGAACTGTTTGTCCTGGTTTGCTTGAGCACACAGCTTTTGCCTTACCTGTTCACCAGTCTTTATCTCAGGCTCCAAGTTCTCTCACCTTAATCTTTCCAATTTTCTTGCCCATCACCTGGAGGGAGTGAGCAAGCAGCAGTGTGTAGTAAAGCTGCCTGCTGAGGTTAAACCACAAACAGATGTCCTCTCAACCACAGAGGCCAATGGGCAAGCTAACCCTGATATCTCTCAGATTCTGGTTATCCTTTATTACACCATTAACACGAACATTTAGTTCTGAATGTTTGCTGCCCTCAACAGGAGAACTTTAACATACATTTAATTTGTGACATTACGTTCATCAGAAGTAATGACTGAGGGGTGTAGTTTTTACATTCTGCAAAACAAAACCACATCCCAGTCACTACATCTCTGGCAGAATATGTCTTCCAAGAGTTTTCAAAATCTAAAACACACAGCTTTGTAGTTATTCATATTTAAATCAGATAAAAAGAAAATCCTTGGATAGGCAGCTGAAACACCACCATCACCACCATAAGCTTTCAAGTGGGGCCTGAATAAGTATTTGGAAGATAGCACTATGCAGGCTTACTTTGTATACAAGCCTCATCAGTTTCAGGAAATAGCCTGATCTATAAACAGTGAAACGGTAGGAGACTATTCACAAATCATGCTAATATTTTCCCAGGTCTTATTCTTCCCTACATGTCATCTGCCTTCCATGGGAAACAAGATACAGAATCACATGGACTCACTGGTTCTAAAATAAATTTTTCATTGACTAAGTTACCCAAGGAATACCTCTGAGAAAACCATCATTCTCACTATCTTCTGGAAGTAGTTGCTCAGCTCTTCCAAAAAGATTTCCTAGAAGCAGTGAACACTGTCCTATGAACAGTGAAAAAAACACAGCCTTGTTTTCTGTTTTGGTAAAGGAAACTGAGAAGACATTTCAAGATTTCTGACAAAATCATCAAATTTTTAAAATATATTTGAGAACCAATACATGTGTGAACTGTTCATTCCTACTGTTTCCAAAGATGAAGTACAGAGTTAAATTTCATCAAAAATGTTACAACCACTTCGATCAACCCAGAATGATACAGCCATTAGTTTCAGAAGAACAAGGTCAGATATTCCGCTTGTTTTGTTGCCCTCTCTTTTTGAGTTTTATAAGAAAAAAAAACCAAAACATAATAATTTCTGTTATTTGTATTCATTAACAGTATTATACATTTTAGGAGGGCTGCTCCAGAAGTGATGTCTCCCATATCATTATGTTGGCCCATGACATGGTGGCAAACAAGGTGGCATAGCAGCAGAAATTGAACCTTTCCACCAATAGCTCATTTTTGCTGTTGTGCCACAGATGGCAGCAGAGAGGCAGTCTCTCAGAACGGTGACAGAATGGTGTCTGACATGGAGATGCATGTGAAGCAAAGATGTGTCACTGAATTTCTCTATGCAGAATAACTGGCACCCACTGACATTCATTAACACTTTCTCAGTATTTATGGACACTAAACAGTGTATATAAGTACAGCGAGGTGGTAGATGGTGCATTTCTGTAGTGGCAACAGTAGGCCACCTCTGCTGGTAGAGATTTTGATGGGAATGATATAGAGGATCTTGTTCAGTATTAGTGCGAATGCATAGCTAATGGTGGTGACAATATTGAAAAAGAGTGTTTTGTAGCTGAGGTTTTGCTCTATAAACCGCACTATTGCGCTCTTTGTATCTGTTGTATTTTCCAGGGAAATAAATACAAGGCATTACCTTTCGAGCAACCTCCATGTTTCCAACCCAAGACAAATCCTGTTCAGACACTGTGGCCAGGCAAACCAAAAGGTTGGATATTCATGAGATATCTTTATGTGTAACTTGTAAAACTATAAACAAGTTTTCTTTATCTCCACAAAGGTCTTGTAATACATCCCAAATTGTCAGAAATGAAATTTTAGTTACTCCAGCAGGTATCCTGATATGTTTTCTTCCTATTTGTAGTGAAAATGGATTTTTAATTTGGATATCATATGATCGCAGAATATGACCTAGACAAACCTTTGTTGGGGAATAATTCTTTCAGTTGCAGTGTCTCTGCAGCCTGGAGAAGAGAAAGGACCACCACATCTCACTGTGGCCTTCTGAGGGAGACTTACAGGAAGGATGGGAAGGGACCTCTTTATCTGTGATTATAATAGGACGAAGGGTCCAGTTCTAAACTAAAAAAGAGCAGGTTTAAATTAGATGTTAAGAGATTTTATTTTTTTTTACTCAGGAAGCGAGCAAAAAAACACTGCCCAGAGAAGCTGTGGATGCTCCACCCCCAGGAGTGTTCTAAGTCTGGGTTAGATGGGGCCCTGGGGAGCCTGATCTAGTGAGTGACAACCCTGCCCACGGCAGAGGGTTGGAACTGGGTGGTCTTCAAAGTTTCTTCCAACTCAATGCATTCTACGTTTCAGACAGTGTGGATGTTGCCATATTTAGATAGCTTGGTATGGTGGTTTCTTACCATCTCGTTAATTCTAGAGTTGTAATGAGACTAGACTGTGTAGTTTACAATACGTATGCTAAGAGAATGCTTCCTTGACACCACATTCCAAAAATGTTCGCTGAAAATGTGCCAGATGTATGCATCTGTGTATAAATCACTGGAGATTGATTAATCAAACAGTACCACAGAAGCCATAGGTGATGCTGTTCTTGGTCACTCAATGGAAAACAGAAATAAGTCCATTACATTGTACAAGACTGTAGTTTTCTCCTATGCTTCCTTTTCTCCACAGTGTGCCATGACTGTCTGTGCAAGTGAAAGAAAGGTAAGTTGGTGCTCAGATTTGTCCCTTATGGAGAAAAAAAGCTAGAACTTTAGAGTTCAGATCATAGCTCTATTTAAGTTTAAGCTCATCTGTAATAAGCATTGTCAACAGGAAAATTTGCATATATTCTTCATTGGCTTACTGCATAGCTTCTGACTAAGAAAACACAGTCTCAAATACTTCACATATTTACTTCTAAACCAATGAAACCTTTCTAAAACAGAAGCTCCTGAGTTCTACCATAAGGAATATGAATATAGCTCTTATATGCACACAGCTATGTGATTCATTTTTCAGCTTCAAAGCTTTAGAGTTCAAGCAGCTTGTAAGGATGTACACTTTACAGCACAAACAAGCTTGAATTGCTGTACTTAAGTCTACAATATTGCAACTTGCACAAGAGTATTTACCTTCATAAATTTGAAATGAACAAAGTTGTGATGTCTTACAAAATCCAACCAATTAAAAGCACCCAAATGGTTTCCATATAAAACAGTATGCTCTGCTGCACTGCTGACTTCTTTGGCAAACACCCTGTTAATACAATATTCCTGCCATTGCATAAATGCAATATAACAAAAATTATTGTGAAATCACATGGATAAAAGTGGTACTTACACTAAACAAAATTAATTTTGATCATTACATTAATTACCTCAGAGGTAACACCCACATATTCACTTGCAGCGTGTGCGTCCCAGTGGTCTGGTCAAGTTCATTTATATGGCAAACAAGGGACATCAGCTGTATTCTCTTAACTAAACCTCTTGTATTCCTGCTGATGACATGGGTTTTGGATGTCATTTTATACGTGAGTTATTTACAGTGGTATCAACTTCTGCCTGAGAATCTTGTTACTTCTTTCTCCATAAACTTTAGGAAAGGTTGCTAAACATGGCCAGTTTCCTCATTTGAGCATTTCTGTGACTACAGCCTTGCTGTAACCTTGCTGTCATCCTCATCTTATGAGTCTGAGTTTTCTGCTGAAGAGTCATCATGCTGTGGCCTCACTAGAGCTTCAGCTATCCGATCCCAATGTAAACCCATTCCTTGGTATTTACACCTTGGCAATGTTATTCATGGGCTTTGATATCAATATATAATGTTCTTCATCTTTTTGCTGGTATTGCTGCTTCTGTTTGTTGTCTTTTTTTTTCTACAAACATAAATTTCTATTTTATTATATTCTAATTTTTATATTTCTGCTACAAATCTCTGCATCCTATGCAAGACCAAGTCTGACAAAAAGGCTCACTTCCATTTCAAGGTTCAGAGAAACATGAAAAATGAATCTGAGCACTCAGTTCCACAAATAGCAAGAACATATTTTTTATCCAACAATTTATTTGTTCTTTTGCACAGCCAAGTTAAAGAAAACCCTACAGATCTCAGTCACATCTGACTTACACTGATGAAGGCATGGTTATCTCAGTTTAATTTATATTCTTAAATAGAATGTGTTACCTTGGCTTTGAATACTTTCCAGCTAGAGAACTGATCATGGAGGCCACATTTGCCAGATACTCATTATTCTGTTTAACACCACTGCAAATCTCAGCCATAAGTTAGACTTATAATTCTCCCTGATTACTTGTAATGCTTGTATTGTTACTCACTAAATGCATTTCTAATTTTCTTAGAGAAGAGACATTTCAATAAATCGCTTTGTGATTGGAACACAGTCTCCAACGACTTGAATAATTCCTGGGTAGGAATGTTACCAATAGTGTCAACTGCCAGCTGTGGTTGGCACTGGCCTTCAAGGACCTTATGGCTGGAGGTGTGCCAAAGCCCAATACTCTCTGAACAATTCCTTGAGATGTTTCACATGAGGAGGCCTTCATATTTAAAAGCACATTTCCTTATTTGTAGATATCTGGTGTTACACGGGATCTGGATTTAGCAGAGCGGCACAGCACTGTACTGAAATCACAAGTTGCAACGTACAGTTGAGTCACAACACAAACAAAATTCCCATTACTGGTCTCTATATGGTCATTATTACAACACTGGGTGCCCCTACCATGGGGGGGAGGAATATGCGGGTTGAAACCAGATCAAGCCTGTTGCGCTCTTTAATTTTTATTTATTGGTTGTCCAGCTTTTATACCTCAGGTTTTTCTGGGTTGCCAACACCCTTCTCCACCCATGCTACTTCTCTCCAATAAATTAACTCAAGGAAGGTTGTTTGCACAACCCCAAAACCCACTGGTACAGTAGGATATCTAAAATAAAGGTCTTTCTCAACATCCTTCCAGCTGAGACAAGTTTAGCTTGCTAAGCTTTCTTTATGATAACTGGTGGTCATTTCTTATATTTGTCCTTCAGTTCATCACCCTTGTACATCTCCTCTGAGCCTACTTCCTACTCTGCAGTGGTGACACCTCACTTGGAGTACTGTGTCCAGATGTGGAATCCTCAGTACACGAGAGTAATGCAGCTGTTAAAGTGCATCCAGAGTGGGGCCACAAAATTGATCCAAGGAATGGAACACCACCCCTGTGAGGACAGGCTGAGAAAGTTGAGAACAACCTGAGAATGCTAACTGCAGAAGACCGCACAGCTAAAGGGGGGGTATAAGAAAAAAGGGAGGGTATAAGAAGAAAGGAGACAGACTTTTTATCAGGGTTTGCTGTGTTCAGATATAAGACAAGGTTTTTACAGTGAGGTTAGTGAGGCACTAGAACAGGCTGCCCAGAGATGTGGAGGATGCCCCATCACTGGATGCATTCAAGGTCAGTTTGGATCAGGTTCTGAGCAACCTGGTCCCTGTTCAGTAAAGGAGAGTTGGACTAGATGACCTTGAAAGGTCTCTTCCAACTCAAACGATTCTAAGATTCTGTGATAAAAGGTCAGCACACCATTTTGTTTCTGTCACTATTCTCAAGGAAATAAACGGCTAAAAAATCAACTATACCTTTAATTTTGTATCAGAAGGCACTTCAGATGACCATTACACGTTTGAGGTTGAATAGGTAATGAACACCAGTTGCAACTTTTGATCGGGACAATGTCTCACCAAATAAACTTATCTTAGTTTTTCACAGCATATCAATTCTTTGAAGGTGCAGGTGGGAAACTGCTCCTACTGGAGAGACTATGTTGAATTGTGCTCACACGAGACTCACAAGAGCCAGTGCAAAAGGATAACAATAAAACGGAAATGATTGGAGTCAGGTACATCTCACTGTCCACTTCTTACCATCTATCTGCATTATAACTTAAAGAGTTAAATACTAAAGCTAAACCACCCTCACTAAGTTGAAATGAGGAGGGACATTTAATGAACACCTTGATAATTACTAGATTCGCTCAGAATACTGAAGTTCTTCCTTTGCTTAATATTATTTGATCAAAAACCTTTGCCTCAAGTCTAACTAGTAGACTCATTTCTCCTTTAAACATGTTGTAACTGAGGCAAGGTTGACACAAGTGGGTGAAATCTGTAATTCAAGGCCAAGGTAATTGCTTGCAAGAGTTATTGTACTAACTCCAATTCTTTGCATAGAATAATTCATCATTAATTAGAGAAAGAACGAAAATCCCAGTACTCCATCCATGTCAATGCCTGCACTAGTTAGATACTAGGTCATGTTGTCTCTTGTTCACTTTGGGATGCTTCCACACAAAATAGAAAAGCTGCCTGCTGCTTACAGAAAGATTCAAGCTTAGATAGAAAAGAAAACCTGAACCCAAGCACCCAACGTATGGGTGAAATTTTAAGCAGAAGAGGTGGAGAATATCCTCAACATCCTGAGGAATGTTAGGGCTGCAAGTGAAATCGAAGGAGATTTGCTGTTTTTCCTGGCAGGCCTATGCAAGCAAAGTAGAGAACAGCTCTGTACTGTTGGGATTGAAGCAGCTTTGCTGATTCTCAGAATCAGACCTCGAATACCATCAGCACTGTTTGGGGTAGCCTTAATCCTAATTTCAGAATCACACTGTCCCATCACAAAAGAGAACCCATGAACAGAGGCTTTAAAAGTGCTGGCACATTTTGGCTCAAGCACATGATGCACTGTACTCAGTAATGCCACTTTGCAACTGGCAAATGTGCATGAAGTTTGCCATTGTCAGAACTAAGTCTGGATCTAGCACTACCTGTCTACAAAATCTAGCCACCTATAGATGTTTAGATGTTGCAAGAGCTAAAACTTATTTCACAATAGAAGAATACTACTTAGGGAAAATGAGAAGCTATAGTTTTTATTGTTTTCAAAGGCAAAGTTGCAAATCATGCAACTTTGAAAATGAGGGTCCTGGGATGTGACACTGCTGCTTACTCCTTCCTTTTGGCTCAGTCCCCAGATTCCCATACAAACAGCTGAAATGGTTCCTAATATGGAAATTTGAGCCCATTTAATTCAGCAAATCCAGATGAACTGCTACATAAACTTAGATCCCAAGGGAAGTTCAATCCTTATTTTAACGACCAAACTATACTGCATCAAGAAGCTTTATGAAAAACTCTTATTTTGACTTTCCAATATGGCAGTTTTACTTTTGTGGAATGGCAACATTATTACTCATAACAAAACAAAGCTCTATTTAGTATGTAAAATTCAGAAGCTAGATACAGTAATGTGAATCAATGCGGAGTGGATATTACTGATAAAAAACAAATATATTGCAGGAATAGGAACAAGCTGTATAACCAAAGTAAACATAAGAAATTTGAGAAGCTCAGAATTAAATATAAAATTAAAAAGAATCCCTGTATGTTCAGATCTACAAAGGTTCAGTAAGATGCACAGCCTTAACCTTAACTCTGTGTCATCATACACAGTTAATTACATTAAAATAGGGTTATATATTTTAAAGACTGTAAATTAAATTAATTTTTTCTTTCTTCTCTCTTGTTATTGTTTTAATCTGTTAAAAGACGTTTGGCAGACCTTCCTCAGAGCTGATTTTTCCTGAAGAACCTGTTCTGCTGCTTGGCAGTGCACATCACTGTGCTATAGGGTACAGCTAATGGAACTGCTCATTAGATGGTTTGTTTGCCTCTGGGACCCAGGCAACAGAACAGAAATTTTCAGCTAGCAGTAAGTATGTCTCCAACCTGCAACTGAATGGGATATAAAACACTTGGAGAATTTGAAGTTATTCAATGTCTCAAAATGGACTCGGAATAGACATTAGACTTCTGACAGTCTCAGTGTGCTGCCAGAAATACAAGCATCTTCTATTAAGACATGCTGGCAACAACACAGAGAAGAAAGCTAACCTCAATGAGCAGCGAGCTGGAAATTACTTAAATAATACATAAGTGAATAACCACATTGTCAGAGTAATTCTCTCACCTGGATCGGGCTATTTTTTATGTAATTCTAAAAACCACTAAACATGGTTATCGGATACCAGTAGCATCCTAAGGAAATCAAGCACAGGACACTCAGGCACCAAAACGTGATTTTGGCTTACGAGAAAAAGCCAAAGAGAGAAAGAAGCAGACTGAGTCATACAGTGAGCACGTACGGTACACCTTTAGCTCTTTTTATTTGTTTATTTTCAAGATACACGATATGCACTTTTAAAGCAGCGCTCTTCGGGTTCATTTTGCCATTTTACGTGCGTAAGAAACCCTGCAGCATTCGGTAGGTTTCCGAGGCCACAGATGGAACCAGTGGTACAAAATGAGGAAGAAGCATGGTGCGCTGCTGCTCTCAAACAGGAAAGCCATTTCTGCTCGGGCTCTACAAGCTCGACGGATTTTCTCTATGCATTAAAGACGTATGGCTTGCGACGCACTAGTAAACATCCACTTTGTTTACGAGCGGCAGGGCCGGGCACAGCCCCACTAAACGGCCACGTCTCTTTGGAGGCACGTGGGAGCCAGCCCTTTATTGGGGAGCCAGCCCTTTATTGAGGACCAGCCCTTTATTGAGGAGCCAGCCCTTTATTGAGGCCCCAGCCCTCTACTGGGGCCCCGACCCAACGGCGTTACTCAGCGTTCGCGCGGCCCCACCCCGCCCCTCTACGTCGCCTCAGCCACTGAGCCCCGAGCGGCCGCTGCCTGTCACTTTAACATATGCCGCCTCGCGCGCTCCGGCTCTCGTTCTCCGATTGGTTGCTTCATCTTAGTCCCGCCCTCGCCGCGTACCTCCGGGGAATGCCTCTCCTCTCGGGCCAGCGCGGAAGCGCATGCGCCGTGCCCCCATCTCCGGCTCCCGTTCGCTCGCGGCCCCGTCTG
The DNA here is from genome assembly GCA_036925125.1 of Oreortyx pictus. Classification (NCBI taxonomy): domain Eukaryota; kingdom Metazoa; phylum Chordata; class Aves; order Galliformes; family Odontophoridae; genus Oreortyx; species Oreortyx pictus. The sequence goes on from JAUPFR010000001.1 coordinate 50,033,528, forward strand.
CCCTTCCGCCATGGCGGCCGCCGCTGAGGAGCCCTTCCCTTTCCACGGCCTCCTGCCCAAGAAGGAGACCGGCGCCGCCGCCTTCCTCGCCCGCTTCCCCGACTTCGACGGGCGGGGTGTGCTGTTGGCCGTGCTGGACACCGGCGTGGACCCGGGAGCTCCGGGCATGCAGGTAACGGCCGAAGGCCCTGAGTCACCGCGCCGGGCGCTGCACGGCGGGCACCGGGCCGGGCTGCCGCACCCACGAGCGACCGTGGGCGGTCAGGGGACCTCCGGGGGCTGACGGCACGACCCCGCCGCTCCCCGCGGAGCCACAGCCCTCCCGGCTTTGTCTGCACGCCTCGTTACACAATGGCTGCTCCCGCGGTCTCTGCGTTTCGTAGATCCGTGCGGGCGGTTTTTTTTGATGGAGCTCAGCGTTTCCTCGTTGCTTTTGCGTTCCGCCTGTTAGCGGGTGGCTTGCGTGTTGCTGCTGCCCACGGCACGGGGTTGGGGGTGAGCGAGCCCCAGGGTTCCTTCCAACCAAAGCCGTTGTATGAAAAGACAGCTAGGTAGGCAGGAATATAAAGGGGATGCGCGTAGTTCTGCACGTGGAAGCAAAGAACTTAAATTTCGAGGCGTTGCAAGCAAGGAGCGGTGAACCAAAAAGAGCATGAGTTTATGGGCAGCGGGGGAAGGTTTGCTTTGGTGCGAATTTCAAGCAAATTGATACGGTTGGGACTAAGACAGTGAAGATTTATAATCTACGTGAACCTGACGTGACCTGTGAAAGGCAAAATTTCACGTAGCGGAATTTCAAGTGCAGGAAATTCTAAAGGAGACATGGGTCGCGCACAGAACGTAGCAAAGCTTTGTAAACATTGCTTCAGAAAGAGGATGTCCTCACTCTTCAGCGGAGTGGGCAGTTTGTGTCTTGCCTCTCCAGATGACTGTCTTGCAGTTAGACAGCATATTGCACAGGAAGAGTAGGTGTACTGTGAAAGGCAATTTCCAGGCTTGGAATGCCAGCCTTCCTGCTGCTTTCTCTGCTCCTGCTTTTTCTTGTTGTCAGACTTAATGTCAATTCTCAGCCTGGCACAAATTGAATCTCTTCTTTAAAGTGATAAGAGGGCAGTGTGTGCAGGAAGGTTAATGGACATAACAGCTTTTACTTGAAGTTAGTACTATTTAAAGGCCAAAGTGAGCTGCCCTGTTTTGAGTCTAGTGAGGTTCTTAGACCAGTCAAAGAAGTTTGTGTTTTGTGTCTCCCCGGTGTCTCATTTTTGGTTGGATTTACTTTGCTATTTTATACTTTGATTTTTAAACAGTGGTACCCTAAAACTATGACACAGAATCATTTACTGTACTTGTACTTATTTTTCTTTCTTTTCTGAATGTTTTGCATCCAGAACCCTCTAGGGAGCTTTTCACCCAGCCTTCCGTTGCTTTACACTCCACATGGTGCTCCCAATTCTCTTTCCAGTTTGTCTGCTTCTTTTCGTGCCAGTTTCTTCCCTTCTCCAGCCCTGGTGAAGTCTATTTCCTGTTGTTACCCGTCAAGTCGTGATGAACTTTTGAGAGGGGATATAAATGTAATGGGGCGTTGTGGCTGTATGTATTGTCTTTGTTCATCCCCACCCTGGCGTTTCCACAAGTAACAGTGTGCGGCCTGGCAAAAATACACTCAAATGCACCTGTCTTTGCCCATTGACACAGTTGAACATTGTCACACATAGTGGTGCTTCTATGCTACTACTGTTTGTATCAGCTACCAGGATTATGCAGGTATATTGAACGCTTCAAAAATAGCCTACTAATGTATGTGTTTTGCCAAGCCAGAGTTAACATGAAAGCGTGCTTTTGAAACTTCAGTGAATATGTATAAATAACAATATAATTCTGTTGTAAACTAGTTTTTCAAACAACTGTAAGAAAAAGATATGTAGAGTTATGGTTTTGTTGTAAATAAATCGACACAACGTTTGGACGTTGTACTAAGGGCATGGTTGAGTGGGGAAATATTGATGGTAGGTGTATGGTTGGGCTAGATGATCTCGGAGGACTTCTCCAACCTTAATGATTCTATGATTCTGTAAAATACTTTTCATTGTATAGAAATTCTCCTCTTTAGGATTTTAGTGCGGATGCCTCTGATGCCTGTCTGTTGTAAACTAATTAGTTCAGGACCATCTGATCAAGCAGGGAAATTAACCGAGTTCACTTGGTTTTGTTTTTCTCAGAACTGCCGGACTTGAGAAGGGAAAAACAGCTGAAATCTGAGTTTCACTGTAGCATTACTACTGGTGGGCAGTAGTCCAAACAGTTTGTGTCAGCGGCAGAAGGCAGATCTGTTACTTGCCCTGAATGGCGGACTCTGACTGGATCTCTGCCACTAGCAATTGAACCTTGGACCTTTGCAACTTGAAATGCTGAGTTTCTTTTGTCTGACTTCAGGACTTCGTATTGTTGGTTCTAATTGTACACACACACTCACGTGTGAGTGTAGACCTGCTGTTCAGCTAAGAAGCGAAGAGCTGTGTAGTGTCGGAGTTGCACATGGCCTTTCTGGACTGGCTGGGGTTCAACTTTGAAAACTACACAAGCTCACCACAGGATAAATTGCTGTTTGGGCCACCTGTTGCTGTATGACTTGTCTACTTCAACCAAGCCGCCTTGGGTTATATTTTCTGTCTTGTTTTCTTGTGCTTTGATCAGTGAATAATTTAGATTACCGCTTGCTTCCAACTGAAGTGTCTGATTTGAATAGTCTCAGGTTTGGCTCACACTTACGGTGTGGTTGGACTAACTTGATTTCTTTGTCAGTGGAGGCTGGCATCTGAAGGAATTAATTGTGAGCACAAGGAAATTGTATTGTGTGAATGCTTTGAGACTCTGTTTCTCAAGTAAATTTTCATTGCTGCTTAACTATTTCAGCAGGTGTATTACCAGGTTAAAAACACAGAGTCATTTGTGTTTGAAGGGACCTTTAAAGGAAGGTCATCTAATCTAATTCCCTTGCAATGAGCAGGGACATCTTCAGCTATGTGAGGTTGCTCAGAGCCTGGTCTACTCTGACCTCGAATGTCTCCAGGGCAGGATATTCACCACCTCTCTAAATAACCTGTTCCAGTGTCTCACCACCCCTACTGTAAAAAAAACTTCTTCCTTATATCCAGTCTAAATCTGTCATTTTTTTTTTGACACCGTTTGTCCTTGTCCTATCACAACAGACCGTGCTAAAGGATCTGTCTCCTTCTTTCTCACACAGCCCTCCTTTAGATATTGAAAGGCTGCTCTCAGGTCTCTCAGGAGTCTTCTTTTCTTGAGGCTAAACAGCTCTCAACTTGCTCAATCCATTCTCACAGGGGAGATGTTCAATCCCTTGGGTCATTTTTGTGGTCCTCTTCTGCTTGCGCTCTTAACCTCTAGTCAGGAGGTCCATGACTCCTGTACTGAGGATTCCACCTCTGAACACAGTACTCCAGATGAGGTCTCAGCAGTGCAGAGTAGAGGGGCAGGATCACCTCCCTCGACCTACTGAGCACACCACAATACAGTTGGCTTTCTGGGCTCTGAGGGTGCGTTGCTGGGTCATGTCAAGCTTACTGTTCCCCAGTACCCCCAAGTCTTTTTCAGCAGGGCTGTAGTCTGTCCTTTCAGCTTCCAACTTGTACTGATACTTGGGATTGCCGTAGCCCAGGTGCAAGACCTTGCACTTGGATTTGTTGAATCTCATGAGGTTCTTCTGAGCCTGCTGCTGGAGCCTGTGTAGGCCCTTCTGGATAGTATCCCATCGCTAAACATGTCAGCTGCGCCCCACAACTCGTTGTCATCTGCATGCTCGCCAAGGGTGCACTCATCCCACTGTTGATGTCATTGATGAAGATATTGAAGAGTATGGGTCCCAGTGCCTACCCCTGGAGGACTGTTGTAACAGTTCTCTTAACATTTTTCCATGAACAAGTTAACAGTGTTGATTTATGGAATGGGAGCTCTTAGTTACCCTATCCAAAACCATTACTTATTACATTTGAAATGTCAGAATCAGTGTCCTGCTTATACTTACTCCTTTTTTTTACTTAACCTTTTGAACCTGTTTTTATTGGGGACTGGAGGGCTGCTCGTAGCATTTCAGGTTTACTAAGATATGACACACAATCCCTGTAACAGAAAAATAACTGGTGATGGTGATTTGTGTTCCTGCTGGATTTGTGCTCAGTTGAGACTCAAGCTCGTTAATGTAGCTCAGAACTTTTCATCTTTCTAGGTTTGTGCTGTCGTTATTGCAAAACGTGGCTGGAACAGTAGTCTGAAAGCAGTGATACCAGTCATTGCAAATAGTAGTTCTGTGAATTCAGGGAAGACTTGTAAGCCAGGGAGATAGATGCCTTGTTCTTGGTTCACTGAAAGTTCAACTGATTTCTGGGTATTTTTCTGTCTTCAAATCAAAGTTTGACAAAGTTACTTGATTTTTTTTTTTTTTAATTAACAAAAATGAAAAGTGGCTGAAGGTTATTCGGCTGCACTTTCATTTTCTTCTGTGCATATGTTTTCAGATAACAACTGATGGGAAGCCCAAGATAATTGATATAATTGATACAACAGGCAGTGGTGATGTAACGACATGTACTGTCGTAGAAGCTAAAGATGGTGAACTCATCGGTCTCTCTGGAAGAACTTTAAAGGTAAGAATTTGTGGGGCGATAAAGAGACCCCTGGACAGCTACCAGCAATCTTTTCCTGTTGTTATTAGCAGTAATGAATCTAGTCTACTGAGGGTTTAAATTACAGTGAGATAAGAAGCTAAGTATTCAGATACTTGTCCTTATCCTACTCTAGAGGTCCCTTCCAACCCCTACAGTTTTGTGATTCTGAGACTCATGCTAGAGTGTTTTAAAAATACAGATACTGAAAAGTGTTCATCTGCAGTGTCACGTGAATTGACACTGATTGTTAATGGATTCAAGGCTGTTTTGCTAAACTCCCCTGCTCAGTGTTGAATTTTTTGTTTGTTTGTTGCCATTAATTAACCTATTCCTGAATATACTTTTCTGTAGATTCCAACAAACTGGATAAATCCTTCTGGCAAGTATCATATTGGGATAAAAAATGGCTATGACATATATCCTAAAGCTCTCAAGGAGAGGATTCAGGTGAGAAATTGCATTTTCTGCTTCTGGTGTATATTCATATTTCACTATTTTAATGAAGAGGTTTTGCTAGAAAACTGTGGTAGGTACTAACGCTTGTAGGCTGCTAGCCATAAGTTGATGTTTGCTTAATTTTGGTATGATCCATTTCTTCTGTGGGTGTTCAGAGTCACAGGAGATGGTCAAATGGTCCTCCTTGCATGGGTCCCTTGAGTCAAAAAGTCCAGGAATTTCTATTATCTATATACTTTTCCAGTGTAGCAGTTGTTTATTTGTACTATTGTATTGAACTTCTTAGCCATTGTGTCTGAAGTCATAACTTGCAAATAACATATGTACTGAAGAACCCATTTTTATGTTACAGAAAGAACGCAAGGAGAAGCTCTGGGATCCTCTTCACAGACTAGCCCTAGCAGAGGCCTGTAGGAAACAAGAAGAATTTGATGCTGCTCATAGCTCTCCCTCCCAAGTTAGTATACTTCTTTGTAAAACTCGTAACAATTTGATGCCGATTGAGAGGATTAAAATAGTTTTGTTAGACATAAAGAAGCAAAGTGTTTGAAGGAAAAAATAATTTACCACTGCATCTTCTGATTCATTAAAAAAACAAACAACAAAAAAACATAGTAAATGGGTGGTTCCTTAATTTGCCAAATGTAGTTAACTTTCTAAACATGCTGCTGATTATGAGAAAGGTATTAGTTCAAATACATCAAACCGTATTTTTAGTAAGTTTTATTTTTAACTTCTGAGGCAATCATCTTTGTTGTGCTCAAAGTGGGAATCTTCTAAACGTATCCTTTCCTTTGGAAACTAGATACTGTTTCACTGAAGTACCAGGAGTTCCTTGGGACGCGTCTGCGCCATTTAAACATCTGTAGAAAAAATAAGGATATGAAATGTATAACTCAGACTTCTGCAATTATTATATGGTAGGCCAGGAGTAGATAGAAAACTGTTGAAGATGATTGATGTCTTTGACTTCTGTGATAGTCTTATTTCCAGTGAAGTAATGGAGCAAATATTTAACATCAGAAAGGAATATGGCTTAAGACTGTAATTCATAACTATTACATTATTACTAAAATTATTACAAAGTGTATTTTTATTGCCATGTCAGGTAAATAAGCTGATAAAGGAGGAACTTCAAAATCAAGTGGAACTGTTAAATTCTTTTGAGAAAAAATACAGTGATCCCGGTCCAGTATACGATTGCCTAGTGTGGTATGATGGTGAAACCTGGAGGTAAGTGCCCAAACTTGTTTAAAATGTCCTGTTTCATATATAAAACAAATATAAAAATTAACATAGCAATTAATGCAAACATTTGTATTTCTGTAGAGTTCTTAAATATTATTTACTTTGAAATGTTCCTGTGTCGCAACAAAGTTCTGATCCTAAATGAAGGTGATGTTGTATGAAAGTCTTACACTTTATATCACTCTGATTTTATTAAGTTTGTGGGTTTTTCCCTGAGACAAAGAGTAAAATCGCTTTGAGTATGCACTGGCAATAGAAAATTGAAGAGGGGTGGAAAAAGAAATTGCCTGCTTCAGAATGTGATGTTACTTTTCTTCACTGTTAATGTGTGTCACATAAGCCAGTAGCTGAGACTTCTAATATTTGTGTGCTGGTACTGAACAGCTAGCTTAAGTACAGTTTCTTCCTTGAGACAATTGCCTGAATTTACATAATCTCTTTCAAGTAATGCTTGCTTTACAAAAATTTAGTAGCAATTGAAAATCGATTAATTTAGAGATCTTTATAGTTTCTGAATCTTAATTATAAAAGGCCAAGTTTAGGAGTATTGACATTAAGAACTAAGGGGTCTGTGTGGTACTCCTCTGCTGTGGGGAGGAGGGAAAAATAACTGGAAGTTAAAAAAGTTTAAAAATTACTTTTTTTTTATTGTTATCAACAGAGCCTGCATAGATACAAGTGAGAGTGGTGATTTGTCTAGCTGTACAGTGTTGAGGACCTACAAAGAGGCTCAGGAGTACGGATCTTTCGGAACGTCCGAAATGTTGAATTATTCCGTGAATATATATGATGATGGAAACCTTCTTTCAATTGTGACAAGTGGAGGTAAATGAAAGTAATGTTAAGAAAACTTTTGCTGCTGAGTAGGTATCGTGAGAAGCAGCAGTTTGCATTGGTTCCTAATTTTGGTACTTGGGATTAAAGGCATTAAACAAAAAATCATTATTCACGTTTCCTGTGGTAAACCCATAACAACATCTTGTAAGTAAGTTTAGTAATGTTTTTGTGTCTGAAATTCAGTCAACTTTTTGTCCATACACGTGTATATATGGTATACTTGAGTTACTCTTTAAGATGTTCCTGAGTCTTACTGACATTAGCATAAGACAGTGGTCCTTCTTTCAAAGCAGCTTTTTATTTTCCTTTTGAATGTCGGTTGGTTGTTGGATTTTGTTGCTGTTCTTTGTGCTTGCATCACTTAAGAATCTTGCTCTTTTGTTGACAGATGTTTTAAATATTTGTATTTTGGTTTATTCAGACTTTTTAATGATGGTAGGTGTCACTGTAGCTGTAGTGCTAACTGCTTCAATCCCATTTTTATGTGTTCTCAGTGTAACTGTGCTTTGTTTTGGAAACGCGCTGAGTGATAAGGTGGTGTGAAAGTATTTGATTTTTTTTTTTTAATGTTCTTAATTTCTCATGAAGCTGTCCTATCTCAGTAGAACTACAGGAACAGTTCTGGCTTCTAAATCAGTGATAACTTTGTGAGATTCCTTTTATGGCTGTATGGAGCTTTATTATTATTTTTTTTTTTTCCCTTAATCTCCACGGTCTGATTTTTTTTTTTGGTGTAATTTTTATGTTGAGTAGGAAGCGTTGAGCCTTTCCAATAATGTCTGTAAGTGGAGTTTATTAGTTAATGCTTCCTTTCTCTTCTTCTGCCTCCTCCTTCCTGCCCTCAAAAGCTGTTTTGTTTTTGCAAACTGCTCCTAATTACTGGCTTTATCTCTTAGTATAACATGGCATTTATTTAAATTAGCAATCTTAGAATTAATCTGCTTATGTAGTTCATTAAATGAAGACTAATAGAGCTGTGGTGTATTAAATTGGTATAAAAGAAGTTTCACTAACCACGTGGTGGTTTGAATTTTCATTTGCCCAGGAGCGCATGGAACGCACGTGGCAAGTATTGCAGCAGGATACTTTCCTGAAGAGCCAGAGCGAAATGGTGTGGCTCCTGGAGCTCAGATTCTTGCTATCAAGATTGGTGATACAAGACTAAGTACAATGGAAACTGGCACTGGTTTAATAAGAGCTGTAGGTATTCTGCCAGATAAATGTTAATCTCAGCAGTTTGGATTTATTATGGAACCATGTGGGATACTTTCTGCTCCAGTAACTCATAGACTGTGGTTTTATAGTTCTGTAATACTATCAGCCTTAAAATGAATTAGAAGAAATAATAATTCCAAGCTTATCTTAATACTTCTGTTTTGTAAGAGTAAACGTTTTATAAGACTTATGTGTTTTTTCTTTTTTATTGCTACATAACTGTACTACTTAAGAGTAGTGACTGGTATTTAACTTCATGGCTGAATTTATTTTGACTCTGTTTTGTAAGACTGGGGGAAAAAAGTTACTTTTTCATGATCAAAGGCCCTATGCTTCTGCTACATAGTAAGTGGTTGGGGAAAAAAAGACATGCAAGAGGAGGAGTGAAAATAGAAAATGATTATTTGTAGCTCATAGTATATATTGCTATAGTAACATGAAGACTTGTGTTAATGCTACTGTGGCCTTCTGAAATTTAACTAAACCACACAGGAAAGGAGTAATTTGTCTTATTTAGGATATATATTTAAGACTAATGGGCTTTGTGGTTTTACTTTATGTTAATGTCGTAATTTATGGCATGTTTTATTTTTTAACTGGGCTATTAGGAAAATACCATTTTAATGTAGCTTACTTCATTCTGTTTCCTCTGTAACATTGAGAAAAATGCTTCCCCTTTCCATAAATGTGTAGCAGATTGGTTCAAACAGATTTGTTGTTTTTTTTTTTTTATCGTATTCTGCAGTTACTTATATTGGCTTTTATTTTTACCTAATCAGATGATAGAAGCAATAAAATACAAATGTGATCTTGTCAACTATAGCTATGGTGAGGCAACGCATTGGCCAAATTCTGGGTAAGTGATGCTGTGGTTAGCATAAGGTAATTTAACATCACACAAGTGGAATTCCAGGTGTTGATTTTTCTGTAAATATAACATCAGTAAGAATGAATTGTCCAGGCCCAAATGATGGCCTTAAAATATTGCAGCTTGGTTTTTTTAAAATACCTACGAAGACTGCATAAATATATTGAAAATGTTATTAGTTGTAATACAAGGAGTATTTTAGAGCAGTGAGGTATTGTCATCGTTGAAACAACATGTAATCTGGGTGTTTTTTTGTTTTCTGGGTTTTTATTTTGTTTTAAGACTTAATGTTGCCATGTGGCTGCTACTCCCTTTATTAATAAATAGCATCTTCTGGAATCAGTTCTGCCTGGTATGAAAGGCTGACTGCGTAATATTCCTCTGACTGATCACAGAGATCCTTCTGTGAATCTTCTCCTACACAGAGAGGAAAAAAAAAACCATTTTGTTAATTAAGGAACTATTTTTTTCCTTATTTCAGGAGAATTTGTGAAGTAATTAATGAAGCAGTGTGGAAACACAATGTAATCTATGTTTCAAGTGCAGGAAATAATGGCCCTTGCCTTTCTACAGTAGGATGTCCTGGTGGCACTACATCTAGTGTAATAGGTATGAATGTTTTATTTTTCCTCCCTTACAGCCATTCTTTTTTTGTTTTTTTTTCTTCCGTCCTTCCAAGCTTTTTCATTTTGCTTTATATTTGGGCTTGCTGGCCTGTGAGATTAATTTTAAGGCAGTTACTGTGCACTTGAAAATGTAGTTTATCTTCTTACCATTCAAGAACGACACAGAAAACTGGTGTTGGAGGTGGTTGATGTAGATTTGAGGTGGGTTTGTATGAAATGTACAGAAAACATCTTATTTAAAGTGTAGGAGGTGATTCTTTTTAAACCTAACAGTCTAAGCACACCTCTCAGACTATTAGCTATTGCAGGCATGGCCAGCCTGTGACCTGCGGGCCACATGTAGCTCAGCACAGCTCCACTCCAAGAATGCTTCCTTGACACTACATTCCAAAAACACAATTTTATCAGGCTTTGACATAGTCATTTATACGCTCTGGAAGTGATCTGTTGTGAAATAAATGCAGATAGTGGATACAGATTGTTCCAGTTGAATTCAAGTGACTCTTCAAAGTTATTCATTTTATATAAGGTTTAGGTGTTACACAGTAACAGTATCAGTGTTATGATGGTGTAGCATGCTCTTTGTACTAGCTTTGTAACAGTACTTGAATTTACTGAGGTGGGAAAATCTTGATTGTCCATTTAAAACTTTCTTTAAATAATAATTTCATGTTGTATTTAAAACAGTTTATTTTTAGTTTTACGACAAATTCATTGTACATCTAACATGCTTGTTTTGTAATAGGTGTTGGTGCCTATGTGTCACCTGATATGATGGTTGCTGAATATTCTCTGAGGGAAAAACTGCCAGCAAATCAATATACTTGGTCATCCAGAGGGCCGAGGTAAGTTAGGATAAGAGGAAATTCATTACTTTGCAGTTCCGATGAAGTAATTGCAAGTCTAAAAATTGGTCACTGAAAGCAGGATGGAAGTATTTCTTTTCCCCAGGAAGAACTTAGGTAGTTTTCTGTTCTTGGAAGGTTTTTGTCTGTACCCCTCTAGAACTCTTAGTGGGAGGGAGGAGAACTGAACTGTCACAGCCTGTACGTTTCAGGGAAGCCTAGTTAGAAAATGAAAACCTGATTTCATTTGTTTGGAGATGTGTTCTATTTCGAGTTGTTTTCTGTTGTTTTTCAGGATCTCTTCAGCAGCATTTGTTTCATTAAGTAGAATGGTATAGCTAACTGTTCCGTTGCTGCTGAAGTCTAGAAGAAATACTGTTGTGATACTGTTATTTCTGGCTTCAGTGACATTACAATGGCTCAATTTAATTATTGGTTTTGCTTGAAGGTAGTGGAAGTGTTAGTCAACACAAAAATCCTTCTCTACCTCTTTATAGGAAATTATCTCAAAGATCTATGAAAGAAAATGTGGAGGCTTTGAGATTTTTTTTTCCCATTATTATTATTTTATGTCTCAGAAGAATTTGATAGTTGTAGCCAAAAGAAGTCTGAGAAAGCACTAGAGGCATTCAGGCAGATATGCCATGCACTGCTTGCCTGGAGGTATGATTTAAAAAAACAAAACAAAACACTAGTTTATATAGGACTGTCATAAAATGTATTAAGATCATTATGATTCTGTAATGTAGAATACTCTGATTTTGAGACGTGTCTTAGGTGAAGCTGTTAGCATAGGATACATATACACCTGAAAAATCACCTCCTCAAAACCTAATCGCTCAGGCACAGTGTGGTCCTTAGTAAAGTGATACTTTTTTCATCTCTACAGAGTGGGGAATATTTAGTGTATTTGCCTCTACTAGGCAGCTAGCTAGGTACTCCATGGATACTCACTGAGGTTTTGAAAAGTGCTTGGGCAAGAAAGAAAGTGACTTGCCCTGCTGATGCTGAACTACTTCTTGAGACAGGAATATCAAGGAACGAAGATAAAAATGTATCAAGTTCTGTATTGTTATTCAAAATTTGACCTGCTCGTGCAATGGCTGTGGGAAATCCAGATCTCTAGATTCTGCAGTTTTTTTTCTGGTCTCTATCTCTTTTACTAATTTTGCTTTAAAATATACTTTATTTTCTTGAAAAATAATAGTAGTTGAATAGGCTTAGTGAAATGCTTTTTTACGTAATGAAGTATTTCGTACATTTGTGTGTGTTTTCTAATTCAAATTCAGCTAGCTAAGTCAGCTGACTAAAATGTAGCCCTTTGTAGAGTGTTGAAGGAGTGGAAGTTCAGAAAACTCACTGTGGAAAACAGGCATAGCAGATGATTAATTTGACATTAAGTTGCTATTTAATGCTTTATCTTGTATTTAATGGCTTAATGATTTGGTGAAGTATTATTTGAGAATGTGCCAAAGCTAAAATGATCTTTTTAAGTGCACATTTAACTTCAAGGTAAGGTGTGCAGAAAAGAAAAGCTTGTCTTTCAACAATTCTGTTTCTCACACTAGCACTGACGGAGCCCTTGGAGTAAGTATCAGTGCACCAGGAGGTGCTATTGCTTCAGTTCCAAACTGGACTCTGCGAGGAACACAACTCATGAATGGCACATCCATGTCTTCTCCCAATGCATGTGGAGGCATTGCATTAGTGCTGTCAGGTAATGACAGTGCACTGTGTAAAAGATTAGGTCTTTTTTCTATAACTTTCAAACTTTGTGATTTTTTTATTTTTCTGATAACATCCTTACTTTTAATTTTAGGGCTCAAAGCTAATGATATTCATTACACTGTTCATTCTGTCAGAAGAGCCTTAGAAAATACAGCAGTGAAAGCTGAAAATATAGAAGTATTTGCACAAGGACATGGTGTTATTCAGGTAATTGCCAACAAAACGATCAAGCAAACATAAAAGACTTAAATAACTGTCAGAAGAAAACTACCTGAAGTTTTCTAGATGAGCTCACTCAGCTTGCTCTCAAGCAACTTAATTAGCAGATCTGATTCAGGATAAAGAAGGGAATGTAGTGGGAGGGGAGGAGGAATGAAATACTTCTCTTGGCTTCAGCTTGCAGTTGGTTTTTCTTAAATATGTGTTAAGTAGACACATTCCTTGCCTGATGAATAGGGTGTGTGGACATAAAAGTAGATGTGGGTTTTTGTCACCCACATTTGGATTTGTATGCCTGAATTCTGTCTTAATGTCGGAAAATGTTTTTCTGCTGTCAGAGAGCTGAACTTGTTCTTTGCAGACAGAAGCTGGAACAGTAAGTTCTGAGCAATGAAAACGCAGAGATGTCCTTTGCTTTAGTGTGGGTACCTTTGCTTCACAAAACAGTTCATCTGCAGTAGTGGGGTGACTTTTCTGTGAACGAGCGTGCACTGAAAAATCTGAGCATTCATTGTGTTGTCTTTTAAGTAGCTTGGAAATTTTCAGTGTGATTTTTTTTTTTTTTTTTTTTTTATGATAGAGGCAACATGAATTACAGTATCCCTTTGTATAATGTTAAGCTGTTCAGGATTTACTGATGGTTTTGCTTATGGTCACTCCCAGCCTAGCCTAAAAGAGGTACCAAAATATTACACTCATGCTTGAAGGCATTGCTTATTAAGTGCTTAGCTAAACTCATGTTCTGGAAATTCTAGAATGCAGTAGCAGATGTCTCCTGGATACATCTGTAATGCTGAGTTTGTTGCAGAAGGCAAAAGGGTAGTGATCACGTCAAATAAAAGTATTTCCAAAACTGAAAGGAAATGCACAGGGCTTTAGTATTCTGTGGTTAAAGCATATATGTAAAATGTTAAATATGGTTAATTTGGTTAAAACTCTGACTTGGGAGACTGAGACTATAGAGCATCCACTTGTGTCAGGTGTCCTGATCTTCGCAGATGAAGGTAGTTTGCTGAAATATAAGAGAATGTTAAGATTGTGAGAGTCGGTAGAATAGAAAGCTTGATAGTGAGATGCCCTTTTAAAACAAAAAGATGGACTTGTCATTGGAGTTTAAAGGAATAAACAAGCAAACCCTTCTTTTATTTCTACTCGTGTGGGCGTTCTGTCTTGTTTGTATGTTTTCAAGTGCTTAATTTCTAGTACTGTATAAGAGGTTTAAACCCTTGACTAATTTAGCTTCGCATATGAGAAAGGAACCTAAAGTAGTATTGTAGACCTGGGCCTTTTACTTCCAATTCATCTGTGGAAGCCTTTATTTTGTGTCTTCGGATAAATTTATTGCAAAGGGAATTTGTCATGTTATTTTTTTTAAATGGTTCTTTACTATTTCAGTGCTGTATTATGTGGCTGTCACATGAAGCATTGCCTCAAAATCAGTGTGACTGTAACAGTACAGTGTTAGTAACTTCATTGCTTGTTGGTACGCTTGCTGAATACCTCATGACAGGGATAATGCGCATGAATGACTACTGAGGTTGAGCTGTGTTAATTTAGAATGTGTTCTAACAGGTTGATAAAGCCTATGACTACCTCATCCAGAATTCATCGTTCACAAGCAACATAGGCTTTACTGTTACTGTTGGAAGCAATCGTGGCATCTACCTCAGAGATCCTGCCCAGATATCTGCACCTTCTGATCACGGGGTTGGCATAGAGCCTGTCTTTCCTGAGAATACAGGTAGGAAAGCTTCCTTTGTATGAGTTAAAAACAAAGTGTGGTCTTCAAATAGAAAAGCTGTGATAATGAGGAGCAGTACAGGTCTTCTACTGCAGAAGGAATAAATGCAACTTCAAAATTGTTGGTGAATGAAGGCAAGAATCCAGATGGCTTTTCCGTTCTATTGTCAGACTTAGAATTACGAAACTTCTATGTTTCTGGTGATTGCGTTGCTTCAGGCTTCCTTCTGCTCTAAACGACTAAAGTCAAGTCTGTAGAACTACATGGGATTTCCATGAGGTTCACACAGGCTCGCTTCTCCAGCCTGTCCAGGTCACTCAGGATGACCTCCCTTCCCTCCAGTGTATTGATTGCACTGCTCAGCTTGGGGTCATCCACAGACTTGCTGAGGGTGGGCAACTGAAGCATTGTTTACTACCTTACCTTTGCCTCTTTCAGGTTTGACTGTTTTACGTGGTGAAAAACTGAAATTAGATATAAGCTCGATTGTGTTTTACGCTGAGGTTTTGCTGTTTTATCAAGTTAAAAGAGATAATATAGCACGCTGTCCTCTTGTGGAGAATATGACTTCAGGGGACTCCAAGGAATTGCTTCCTACAATGTTTAATTGAGATGGGTGCATTTTAATGGCAAATTCTTTGTTGGAGTGGTATGTGAATGTGTTATCTGGTGTTGATTTAGCTGTTTCTTGACAGAAAACACTGAAAGGATATCTCTTCAGCTTCATTTGGCTTTAACTTCAACTGCACCGTGGGTCCAGTGCCCCAGTCACTTAGAGCTTATGAATCAGTGTCGACACATTAATGTTCGCGTGGATCCACGTGGCCTGAGAGAAGGAGTACATTATACAGAGGTATTAAAGTTCTGGTATTCTATGCAATGCTGTATGCCCTTCCCTTTTCATACTGCCTCTATCTACTCTTTTTTTAGAATTAATTTTGAAGGCGATGAAAGGTGTGTGGTGTACAAATGAGGAAATACTGTCACCCTCTGTGCTACACAGGCTGAGTGCAGGGCTTGGCAGCTCATCTGTTTTACAGTTTCATACACTAAATTCCAAGGGATTTTTGACTATCCTTATTGGAAAAATAAAAGCATATAAAATACGAATGA
Organism: Oreortyx pictus; assembly: GCA_036925125.1. Taxonomy (NCBI): domain Eukaryota; kingdom Metazoa; phylum Chordata; class Aves; order Galliformes; family Odontophoridae; genus Oreortyx; species Oreortyx pictus. Next base: position 50,049,109 of record JAUPFR010000001.1, read on the forward strand.
AATAAATGTATATGAAGTGTTTCCTTCTCTGTATATATTCATCCATAACAGTTGAAAGCACTTGGCAGCTCGTTCAAGTTTAATGTTGTCTTCTATAATTTCACTTCGACCAAAGATCTTAAGCAGCTGTATTTTATTTTGTCAGGTTTGTGGATATGATATAGCAATGCCTAATGCAGGCCCGCTCTTCAGAGTTCCAATAACTGTTGTTGTACCAACAAGGTCAGTAAAATATAAACTTTATTGGCTTTTTTTTTTTTTTTTCACTTGTTTCATATACTTGTGTTGTCCTACTTATTTCACCTTCTTTCTCTGGAAGTTCTTGAACTAGCTCTGATAGGGGAGCAGAGCTCTGAAAAGATTCTTGCAGTGGACAAAAAGCAACTGCTTTTGTTTTATATCTTGATGATGGAAGCCAAAAGGGAGCATATTCTTGACCACAGCAGCAGAGCTGTTCTGTTCCATCAGAATACAAATGACTTCAGACTTCTTGAACAAAATATCAATGTATTTTTTAAGTGTAAATCAGCTCAAGTTTGGATGGTGTTTTCCCCCACTGCTAGCTGATGTACTGGAGTCCTTAAGGGCAGAGGGTGTTATCTGGGAGACAGAATCAGGGATGGATTTCTTTTTCAACTTTATTACAGAGAATTTACAGAGTTAGTATTGTTAGCTTCTTTACAAAGAGAGCAGAGGGGCAGCCACTGACCTTTTCTCTGGTGAATGTGACAGTCCTCAAGAGAACTGCATGAGGCTGTGTCAGGAGAGCATCAGTCTGGGTGTTTGGGAAAGTTTCTTCACCACAGGCACTGGAACAGGTTCACCAGAATAGTGGTCATAACCTCAAGGAGCGTTTGGATAATGCTTTCAGACCCAGAGTTTGAATTCTGGGTTGGACCCCATGGCCACTGTGGGTCCATACCGATTCTGGGTATTCTGGAAGTATCAGGAACAGTCTCAGAAAGAGCCTCATCTAACACTGAACACAGGTTCCATTTTTTATCTTCATAAATCCATTCTGGTTCGTGTCAGCTTATTTTTGTGGGTATTTCTATCTCACTGAGTAGTGCAATTAAATAGAAGCAGATCTGCAGATCAAAATACCTTTGGTGCTGAGGACTGAATATCTTCATTATATTCCTTTTGAGGAGAATTTCTATATTTAAAAATGTCTTTTAAAAAAAATTCATAGCTTGTTCCTTTACTTTTTGATGTACAGAGTAGATGAATCGTCAAGCTACGACCTTGCATATACAGATGTTCACTTTAAACCTGGCCAAATTCGAAGGCACTTCATTGATGTTCCCCAGGGAGCTACGTGGGCTGGTAAGGAAAATGAGCATACTAATTAAATAACAAATCACAGCTATCAAACTTGACACAGTTAATCTGAAATCGTTGCTTCTTTCTGCTCGAGTAAGAATTTAAGCATTTGATCCAGGAATATGTAACATATCAGTTTGATTCTAGGCTCTTATAACAGTGATTCTTTTTTTTATTTTTTGTCTCATGGTTTCTGTTATAGTGAAATACTGATTGTCTTCTAGAAACTAGCAAATATTCCTCCAGTAATGGGCCATCATTTCAGATCATATCTCCTGTTCATGGGAAGATATTACTGTCTGAGTTGTGCATAATTTTTAACTTCTGTAGGCACAGCTTTGAATGATGCCTTAACTGAAGAAAATGTGATGGGCAAGAAGCTTTTAATCCAAAAGGGGAAAAAAAGTAGTCCTTTTTTGCATATGTGATAGTAATGAATAAAAATCTTTCATACGGACTGAAGTTTACGGATAAGACTCTTTAATTTGAAATTCAGCAGCAATTGATTCTGTACAGATATATGGTAAAAACTAATGGGAAAGTAGACGATATAGTTGGGTAACATCTGTCTTATCTGATCTCTGAACTTGCCTAGTCTTCCTTAATCTGACAAGGTCTTAGTGAGTAACTGATATATAGACATTATTTACATATGGGCTGCATAACTTAAATTGTGACTGTCCTGTGAAAATGGTCATCTTCTGTTGAATCTCCATCTCCTGTCTCAAATTCCTCATTGTTGTAACTAAACTTTGTTTCTTCTTTTGTCTAGAAGTGACAATATGTTCATGTTCGTCTGATGTGACTGCCAAGTTTGTGCTTCATGCTGTTCAACTAGTGAAACAAAAAGCATATAGAAGTCATGAGTTCTACAAATTTCTATCCTTACCAGAAAAAGGATCAGTGACTGAAGCATTTCCTGTCTTAGTAAGTTATGCTGGGAGGCAGAAGGAAGAGAGCATTTGGGTTTTTGTTGTTGATCTTGGGATTTTGTGTTTTGCCCTTGTTAAGGGGAAAAAAATATAATAAAAAATAATTAAAAAACCCAATAAATCACCTGTTTCTTATAGTAGAGAGTTAAACATTTTTTCTTGCTTTGGGAAGGTCTCATAGTTTCATCAGTTTGTTAGTACTTGTTTATACGGACCAATTTGTTTCCCTTTAAATAGAGACTATGGCGTGTTGAATAGATTCAGTTTAGCACATTTTGCTTGTAATGCTTACTGGGATAATCTCAGAAATCTCTTTGATTTTGAAGCCAAGTGATACTGACTGGCTTACAGTTGTACTTATTTTGGTTAATTCTCGTTCAAGAGTCCAAAACAGAACCAGGGGATTCGGGTGTGTGGATGAGCCCACTGATCATGTTGGCCCTGCTTAATTTAGGCACCTAAGAGAGGTTGTGATTTCTGTGCTGCCCAGTGCTGTGTGAAAATGACAAGTGGGGATACTAAGATACGTGGTCTGATTTTATGTTTTATCACGTTAGTTTAACAAAAGCAAGCAAAAAAAAATGCAACCAACAACAGCCTCCCAAGCTTCATCTCTTCTTGAGGCAGAGAGCACTTATTTTCTGATATGCACTAATGTCTTCTATAAACAACCCTGTCTGTTTAGTTTGCAAGAGCGGGAAAGGAATATGTAATGATTAAAAGCTGTAGCTTTTATTGTGTACCTCTGGCACGCTTTGTTTTGTTGGGACTCAAGTATAGTACCTTATTTGCTACTGTACCAATTAATACAGTAGGAGTAAACTGGACATGATAGGGACTACTTTCATCTGTATTCCCTCTTTTTTTTTTTTTTGGCTTTGGGGCAAGTGAGGCAGGAGTGAATAGAAAGAAGATGAGAGTTTGTGTCTGTCTAACTTTGCATTTTTATTACTCAGGCTGGAAAAACAATTGAATTTTGTGTTGCTCGGTGGTGGGCAAGCCTTAGCGACGTTAGCATTAACTACACAATTTCTTTTCATGGTGTACTTTGTGCTACTCCTCAGCTAAACATGGTAAGTCTTCCATGTTTATCTTGAGTTATTCTGAAGTCCTCTGACATCTCAGAATTAAAAAAATAAATAAATGAAGTTTTCTTTTTCCTTTTCTGTATTTAGGTAGACTAAAAGCATGGTTATACCTGAGATATTTGTGTTTTCTATTTACCTGTTTTAAAGGAAACTTAGTCCTGCTCAAATATAATTAGTTACGAATTTTCCATTATGAATCAGTGGGGAAAAAATGAGCAGGAAAAAAAAATACAACACCAGTAGAAAGGTTCCAACTATAACTATTGCAAGTTCTTGCATGAAGAAACTTTGCTGAACCGCAGTTGTTGGAAAACAGTACTCCAAATAGCATTTTCAGAATAAAATGTCATTAAAATTGAAAATTCTGTTCGATCTTTTGTCGAGATGTTCTGATTCTGGTTTGGGATTTGTTAGGTCCGTTGAAGGCATGATGGATGGGCAGAGTCATGACTGCTAAGACTCTGTGATAACAAAGGGTTGCAAAGTTACTAAAAATATTAATGTAGTATTACTCGGCAGTACTTTGCCTTGCTCCAGTGTTCTTTGCTGCCCTGTGCAGTCTGCCTTGTCTTGATTTTTTTGCTGCTTCCTCTTCAACTGTTGAGTTAGTTCTACTTAAGGAAGCAGTTGCGTGCTAATTTCTCCTTGCTCCTCTCTTTTTTTATTCAGCTGAGGGCCAGAACAAATTGTAGTGGGATGCATTCAGGCACTAAGAGCTGAGCAACCTGGGGAAAAAAAGAAAGGGTGCGCTGTGCCAAGGAGCCAGGTCTTGAGTCAGTAGAGCAGAGGGAAGAAGTGGTGTTGGTGTTGTGCATGGCAGCCTCTGCTGAAGTGGGTTCAAGCCACACTGGCAGTATCAGGTGTACTGAAAAGTGAGGAGTTAAACATCAGAGAATACATTTGTAGCCTTTCTTGAGCATTTTAAAGTTTCATAAAATATACTTTAACAAAGCTGATATACTGGTGGCTTTGTCTTGAAATACTGCTAGAAAAAGCAAATTTTCACAATAACTTTTAACCATCACTAAATTGTGTGTGTACTGTTTTCTTTTTCATTCTGCTTAATTATTATATAATAGCAATCCTACGCAGAAACATTGTAAAATACTTGATTTAAGATTCTAGGTGAGAAATGCTTGTGTTTATTGAGTTCAGAGGAAATCATCGCTTATGCCCTGCGTGTGATTTGTACAGTTCTGTACAAAGTCCTTAAATTATAATCCTTAAATTATTAATAGTGGTATTCTTGGAAAAATAAGTATAAGTGAGACCTCTGTCGATATCAGTAACTTTCTTGCTTTTGTTGTGTTTGTTGCTGTTGTTGTTGTAAGTCCCAGTGTCTCTGTCTTCTTAAAACAGAGATAAGCTTGTGGTGCTGAATCTTAGAGTATTATGTTTAGTGTGGATAGATGTAGCTGTTATATTTATGAAGGATAAGTCAGATGGTCTGTCTGATGTCACAAATGCATAGAAGCGTAATTGTTATACATTCTCTCTCTAGCACGCTTCAGAAGGAATTGTACGGTTTGACGTTCAGTCCATGTTGAAGTATGAAGATATTGCACCGTGCATAAACCTGAAAAGCTGGATTCAAACTCTTAGGTACTGTTTCTGAGGAGTTGTGTGGAGAAAATGAGAGAACTATTACTGTGTGGCTAAAACAGTCACAAACGAGTGGTGAAATCTAGGGTAACAAGAGTATTCTTGTAAAATTTCAAGTGGTTTTGGAAGTATGAATTTAGAAATCTTGTTAAATTTCATAGCATGTTCTTTTTTAGTTCCATTTAGCTTTGACAGAATTGGACAGTTATTGTGACTTCTTCCATACAAGTTATTTGACTTGATCTAAATTTAGGAGAAAAAAAAAATACAAAAACTTTAGTGCTTCCGTGTTGTATCTAAACAAATTCTGCAGAGTTATCTGGTGCCACCTTTTTGTTTTCTATTTTCTGGGCCCTACAGTAGTGATATTGGGACTCAGAATTCTTAAAGACTGCTGCTTGGAATTGAGGTCAGTGGGGATTTGGTGATGACTGTATATGCTGCCTAATTTCTAGAGTCAGAAATATCTGACTTCATATGACATCAGTGAGGAAATAGAACAATCCCATAATATATATTTGCCTCCTTCTTGGCTTGTAAATTATAAATATTATTTCCTTGTAAAATTTAAGGCATTCCTTTGGTAGGAAATTAACTCTAGATGCAAATTCTAATGAGAAATGTTTATATATTTGAATTAAGGTTTGATAGTTCTCAAATGAAGTAGTGTACCATAACAACAAGGGGGAAAAGTCATTAAATGCTTGGAAGCAGTGTTGTACTGAAAGAGCTGACAGGATCCTATAGAAAAATTTTTGATCATATAATTAAAGACTGTCAGAATTGTACAGCTGCAGTGTAGTCTTATCTGATGTATAGACTACCTTATGTCTTCAGTTCTGTTATTTCTGAAGTTGTGATTTTTTTTTTAATCTTGTTTACTTCAGCTATGTTCTTTAAGATCTAAAGGATTTGTTCTTTTCAGAACAATTGCTTATCCCAACTGTTTGAGTTTTACGTAGGCAATATGTATTAAAATTCTTTCTGTGTGGTATTCCAATTTTTCTTACAAATTCCAACATAAATTTGTATAGTAAACAATTATCAACTGTGTAGTCTGGCTTTTAGTTACTATGCATTAACCTTTCAATCTGTGAATAAGAATACTGATTAAAGCACAGATGAGACATAAAGCAACTTAATTTTTTTCCCATTATAAGTCTTTTTTATGTTTGTTTTTCTTGTTTGTTTGCTTTTCAAATGGCTTTTCATTCTGAGTTTAGATGTGCTCACTGGGTTCTGTTGGCTTCTTTTTTTGGCAGTGTCTGTAATATTAAGCATTCTTCTTGAACTGTCATTCATTTTAAGCAGAGATTTTACCGTGTTGAATTCAGATGTGCTTCAAAATTTGTTTCTGCTTAAAGAATACAAATTTTGACAGCAGACGTGTTTCTTAGCAGTGCCTTCTGTTTGGTTTTTTTTGTTTGTTTTTATTTTAACTGCAGGCCAGTGAGTGCAAAAATAAAACCTTTGGGATCGAGAGATATTTTACCAAATAATCGTCAACTGTATGAGATGATTTTGACCTACAACTTTCATCAGGTACAGTTTATGCTTGCTGGGTTTTTTTTTTTTATATAAGTCATTGATAAACATAGCGTGTTTTTTAAAAACAGGTTTTAAGTTTTACCTTTCTGTCAGAAGAAATTCTTTTAAGTTCTAGATTCTTTACATTCGGAATTCTAGTCTGGTTCTCCTTAGGAACTCCTGTGTCTTAAGGTAGCTTCAGATCAAATTTTTTCTTGAATACGTGTGACAATTATACTTGTTTTATTCAGTAGTGACTGAAATGTTTTGAACTTTCCTTTTAATAGCCTAAGAGTGGAGAAGTAACACCAAGCTGTCCTCTGCTTTGTGAATTGTTGTATGAATCTGAATTTGATAGCCAACTGTGGATTATTTTTGACCAAAACAAAAGACAGATGGGGTCAGGAGATGCCTATCCACACCAGGTATGGAGTACTGTATTTATTGTATCTTCTGTTTTCTGCACGTTGTGGAACTTGAATCTTTTTCCCCTTCCATACCTCCTGTTACTTCCTAACAGATCCTGATGCATAGGCATAATGTCATCTTGTGGGGAGATGATAAAAAGTTCAATAGTTCCTTTCAGTGGTGATACCTTTGTATGGAAAAAAAATAATAATTGACAGATTTGTTTCCGTGAAATAGAACTTTGAGTTTTATTCGTGTTTCCAAGAAAAGAGTAAGAGCTCTGGTATGTTCTGTTTCAACAGAAAGCAGCTAACTCAAGATCTCTTTTTTCGATAGGACTTCTCAAGAAATGAGCTCAAGTTCAGTTGCCTTTAGAGACTTTTTGTTTGTTTTACAAAGATGATACTGTAAACTTGTTTAATGTGAAAAGGATGTGCTGTTTCTTTCTGTAGTCTAACTGATAGCTCAGATGCTGCTTCATTCCTGAAGCCTGTCATTTATGCCGTTTGTCTTTGAGCAGCCTTCTGAATGCTAAAGCTCAGTTACTTCCTGTTGCTGCCTTTCAGAGTGAGTTTCAAAGGAGGGACTGATCACTCTGGAAACATATGAAAGATAACTTTTGAGGCATGTCTTGAGAAGTACCAGAGTAGTCTGTTCCTTGCACCAGGTGGGCCACCACACTGCATATCTGGTGTACTGCACCACAGAACAATTCCAAAGCAATTCAGAATTGTCTAATCCAGGAAGTTGTATCAGCAGAGAAAGCATGATTCTAATCCAGAAGAAGGAGATTCTGGGAGAAGGGTAATCCTTAATTAGCCCCTCTCAGGACTGCCTTTTGGATTATAGCAACAGCACCAGAAACATCCTAAAGAGAACTGAAAATACTGTTACTCAAAGTATCCTTGTGGAGAGCCTTTGCTAAAAATGGAAGAACATTTTCATAACTAAAAATCCATGTGGTTTTTTTTTTGCTTTGTAAATAAATATATCATCTGCCTCTTTCTAATGGAATATATAAAAAGCTTTGCAGAATCAGATCAAAGAGTCTGCTAGTTCTTAAAAGTGCAGCCTTAAATCCTGCTTTGTAACTTGTAGAACAATAGAACATGTACTGTGATCTAAACCACTGAACACCTGAAGTTATGTAGTAAACAGAACATGTGTTAAGGCAGACCTGCTGGAAGTTTTGAACTGAAAGCTTAACAAGAAGTCTGATTTCTGTTTGAGCAGCTAATACAGTGTTAGAATGGGAATGAATTCTGTTAGCCTATTTTGTGGTCTGAAAACTATTAATTATTTTCAGTTGATTAAAAATGTGTTTAGCTGTTTTCAAGAGACTTCAAAACTAAGCTATCCAGAATATTTTAAATGACCTGAGCTATATAAATCAATACAAATTGGGCAGTCTTACTTTTAGTGTTTCTGTGTTCATAGTGAAGTATTTAATCCTGACATTTACAAGTGCTTCTTTCTTTCAGTATTCTGTGAAACTGGAAAAAGGAGATTACACTATTCGGTTACAAATTCGTCACGAGCAGAACAGTGAGCTGGATCGCATCAAAGACCTTCCATTTATTGTTTCACACAGGTTGTCTAGTACCTTGAGCTTAGATATTTATGAAAACCATAGTCTTGCTCTCTTAGGAAAGAAGAAATCCAACAGTTTGACATTACCACCAAAACACAGTCAGCCATTCTTTGTTACATCTCTGCCTGATGACAAGTAAGTTAGTGAAGTCCTGTTTTCTCATCTGTATCTAATCAGCTACCTCTATACCTAACTAAAATCATGTTTTGCTTAATAGTGTGTACCTGTCTAGGCTTGGTATTCTTCTTGTATTGTTCTCATGCTACTCAAGTTCTTTATTGCATTCCAGATAGAATGTTAGTGAACCTAGTTCTAACGCTGAGTTTTCTTTCTCTGAATAGAATACCAAAAGGAGCAGGACCAGGATGTTATCTTGCAGGAGCTCTTACACTGTCTAAAACAGAACTTGGAAAGAAAGCTGTGAGTATTTGAAAAAGAAGCTGTCATCCATTTTAGAAATTTCTGAAGTGGGTAGATGGCATGCCAAGGAGGCACACCGAACGTGATGGTTTTTAGTACGGTGAAGAACACCACTTCTAATGACATAACACATTTTTGAAGCAGTTGATTCGTTATAAAGTCAGAGTAACTTAATGCTGTTTTAATCTTAAAATTTCAAATATAATTGCATCTTCTAAATTTTGAATTCTAATTCTTTGTCTTTGAATCCTGCAACTGCTTTTTGGTTGGTGTGGCAGCCTTTAAAAGTGACTTTAAAATGCTTCATTTGGTGTCGTTTTTTGAATGAGAAATATGTACATATGTTTTGTGCATGTTGGTTCTCTAATCAACAAGTCTATATACTCTCCCTTGCATGCATACAGTTTTCAGCAAAAAATATAAGTCCTTCTTTAACACCTACGCGTTATTTTTACAGAGGAGGCGTTTTGTTGACTCAAATGCTTAAGCAGATATTTTTACCTGCTGCAGACTGATGTTGTCAACCACTAATATGACTTTATGCTTCAACAGAATGACCTAAGATCTCTTATGTTTTGGTGGGGAAAAAAGCTATGTGGTATTTTTTGCTCATAATGTAGTATCCTATAAAAGTTGCTTGCTAACTTGAAAGAATCTGCAGTGCAGCAGTGCTTACAAGTGACCAGGTCATTTGTGTGTGTATCTTGTGATCTCTTTAGCTATTCAGGTATTTTTAAATAGTTGGCAAAGTGAAGAATAAATTTTGAACAGTGCTGATGGTTAGTATTTAGAAGTAATTCTTGTCCATGTATCACTAAATGTGACTTATCAACTTAGAACTACAGTATTTATTTATTTTACAGAAAGTAAGTCTGTGAGGAGGTAAACATTTAGATCTTGTTGAGTAGACAGGTCTAGTTCATTCAGTCTGATGTGTTGCTGGTAGTACTTCCGAAGAAAATTGCACATATTAATCTGAGATGTAACTGCAGGTCGGATAATGCCAGGAGAATTAATGAACGAATGAGGGGTGGGGAAAAAAAAAAAAAAAAACTATTTAAGCTCTTAGATATATCTAAATCTTTATATTTTAGTTATTCCTGCAAAGTTGCAAGCATGTTTTCTCGAAATCCATGATAAATCCATTATAACAGTGTAGTATACTTAACCCAACCTGAAGTCTGCACTTTGAGCTACTGGTTGTAATTCTTATTTTAAAGTTGGTTTAAGTGATTATTTACAGGGATTTAAGTGATTATATACAGGGATTTCTGGGATGGGAAGTAGAAGGTAATAGGTATTGCCTGTCGAATTTCATTTCTTGATGGTGAAGATACATAAGAGCTTACATTCAGAGAAATTCTAGCTGAGGCCTGTTGTGTTATCATATTCTAAAGCTTAAATGTTGTGTTTGTATTTCACTGAAAAAATGATGATATCAAATAATATCAGCTTCTTTCCATTGCCTTTAGTGGATCTCAGTATGTAACAGCAAACAAGAGAGAATGAGTGGTCAGGGAAGTTCTCTAGTTCAGCCAGTGGGGTGCAGTTTCAGGGAAGTGTCTTATTTCTGTACGTTTCCTGGGAAATGGAACAATGCCACTAAACAGACAAAACCAAAACTCTACGCTTCTGAAAATGGATTTCTGTAATTTCATTAATGTAAGCGAAGTGGTTAACAACACTTGCTTGTCTTACAGGAATAAAGAACTACACACAATGCTGTTCTGTTTTATTAGCCTTAAAATGAAAGAGCATGCTTTAAGAGCATGTTTGGTCATAGATGCGACTCTCTAACAGTTTGAAAATGTGTAGGTTGAAAATATAACCGTAATTGTACAGAGAAGGTGTCTCCATCCTGTGTGGTGTGTGCATGTTTTCTTACAGTATGTTATTCTAACTCCCAGGGGCAGTCTGCAGCAAAGCGACAAGGAAAATTTAAAAAGGTACTGAATGTTAGTTTTTGACAAAGATTATATATTATATATATATAAGTCTCTTTGCATATGACTTAAAGAATTTGTCTACCAGTATTGATTTTTAATTTGTCTCCCCCACCTACCTCCTTAGCCCTGGGTTATTTGCTTCAGCACCGTAAATGCATCTCACTGTAACTGAGAGGCACATGAGGGTCTGAATACTTCTGCAATAAGTGCCATAAAAATGCATGTGATTAGTGGTCTGTAACTTTTCTTTCTGTGAGATATGCAGGCATCTTCAGTGTTTGTAGTGAAGATTTTCTGTGGCAAGTGGTTCTACCCGTTGTGTTCTGTCTTTGGATTAGGAATTGAATACCAACCTAACACTTTACACGGTATTGGATACCGAGCTGCATACTAAAAGAGTTGTCTGATAACAAGGGCTTTGTTACAGTTGTAGAAAAATATCCTGAAAAGCAGCTTTTGTTAGTAAGGATGGACTTGATTAAGGAGTGCCTCGATTCAAGATTGAGATTTATTCAAACTTGACTTGCTATAGGCTGGAGTATATACAGTGATGTAGGAGGCAGTGGAATTTTGGGGGTGAGAGAATGTGTGGCATGTCTAAGATGCATCTTGGGTAGTGGGACACAGGGAGTGACTTACAGTGATGTTCAGTCTTACGCTTTCTCATACTTTTACTCTCAGTTAACACAATGTTCTCCCAGCAGACAAAGACTTTCTTTTTTTAAATAAGGTTTGTTTTAACAGGCTACCTCTACAGGGCTGCTGTTTGGGGGGAGGGGGGGGAGGTCCTGTGTTTATTTCTTGTTTTGTTCTTTTAAAGCTGCAAGGCTATACTCATTTCCTGTTTGTCAAGGTACTGTTCTCTAGGATGGCATCTAAATTAACAAGAATCCTAATTAGAAAGAAATAAGGCATGAGAGTTGTGAGTACCACAGCTGATGGCAGTATTCAGTCTGGGTTTTTGGGGTTTTTTTGCGTTTGGTTGGTTTCTTTAAGTGAGCTGGTAACTAAGCCTGCTAACTTAATTTCATATTGGTGTCATAACTGTGTGGGAATATGGTTAGACTTCAGCAAGGTTTTAATTTGATTACCTTGCTGCAATTTGATTTTCATAATGTGACTGAAAATTACGCAGATCACTTTTTGGGAAGTTGTTTTAAAAGCCCATGTAAATGCATGGTTTCCAATGGATAGGATATAAAGTTTTCTCATTAAGTAGAGGTTAACTCCCTCATTACCGATCTAATCATAATTCAGTTTAACAAACCAAACTCAGGAGATCCAGGAGGTTGCATGTTATGCGATGTTTTTCTTCTTTTGCTTGTAGAACAGATTTGTGTTATATACCCGAGCAGTATATGTATGCCCAAACCAAAGCAAAAGCTGTTCCTTTTCTGGATGTTTCCTATTATCTATAAGTTACATCTGCGTAATAACAGGGAATATGTGAAATTCACTGTATTTCACTGCATAGATCCGTAACAGTTTCTTTTATGAAGAACTTTTTCCAAGAGTTACAGGTCTGTGGGCATCCTTCTGGGTGAGTTTTGAATGTTTACCCTGCCCTCTCACTCTGAGTTTCCACGCAGAGCAGTTTTTTTTTTTTTTTTTTTTTTTTTCCTGTGCTGAAAAACTTCTTTCTATATTTCTTTCTTAGCCTGGACAGTCAAAAGGCCTTATGTAGATTTTTTTTTTTTTTTTTTTTTTTTTTCAGGTAAGTCCAGGACCCACTTACAGGATTAGCAGTGTTTTCATTTTATGGGGAATTTTGTTCTAATATCAGTGACTAGTGAGCAGATTTGTTTTGTGGGTTGTTTTTTGTTCTTTTTTGGGGGTAATGGTACAGTAGAAAGGAGAGGTACGGAGAAGGGCAATGTTAGCTTGACCCTGTATGCTCAGCACTACCAGAAATCTAAGATGGCTGTTTCTTACAGTTTGAAAGTGCTTCTGTTTTGTATGAAAGCAGCTTGAGGATATGCCAAGAAATAGTACCCTGATTTTCTGAAGAAGATAGTTAATTCGTTTACAACTCGACAAAAAGCCAGGAGGTTCTTTCTGCAGAAAGAGTCTTTGTCTTACTGAACGCATACCTCAGAAGCATTCATCTAGTCCCTAATTTTCTGGACAAAAGCAATTCTGAGAGACTGGATTTTATCTGAAGACAAAACCAAAATCCCTTAGTTATGGGTTTTTATGAAGTCTTTCTTTCTCTAGTTTGTCTAGATCTTAAAAAATAATGATTCCTTTCTCTGTTTCTACTGAACTATAAAGTTCAGAATTCAGTGATGTTTTTCTTGGGACTCTTCCCATTGAAGTAGAGAGAACGATGTAGTGGTGGCATGGAAAGCTGATGTACCCTTGGCTTGCAGTGTGGAAGCACATGCTAAACAGCCATATATGAAAAAATAATAATAATAATTAAAAATGTGGCTCTATAGACATTTCTTCTTTCACAAATTACCTTTTGTTATATGGTTGCAATCTGACATTTGCCCTGTCTCCACCTTTTGTTTTTAATATAGAATGGAAATAGAAGCCAGAAGCAGTCAGTGCTAAGAAACCATTTTGTTATTTTACGTCATGCAGCTTTTGAACAGCGGTATCATAGAAACACAGAGTGATTTGGGTTAGATAGCAGCTTAAAGTCATCTAGGTCTACCTCACCTCCCACTAGATCAAGCTGCCCAAGACCCAGTCCAACCTGGCCTTGAACATTTCCATGGATGGGGCATCTGCAGCTTCTCTGGGCAATTTGTTCCAGTTCATCACCACTCTCGTGTCTAATCTGAATCTCCTTTATTTATTTTTTTAAACTATGAAACTGGATGCCCTGTTCTGTCATTACAGTCCCAGATAAGAAGTCTTTCCCAGTCTTTTCTGTAGGCCTCAGTGAGGTCTTCTTGGAGCTTTGTCTTCTCTGGGCTGGACTAGCCCAGCTCCCTCAAACTTTTCTTCATATGAGAGGTGCTCCAGCCCTCTGATCGCCTTTGTGGCCCTCTTTGGTACCTGCTCATATGCTGGGGATCCCCAGGCCTGCATGCAGTACTCCGTTTATGGCCTCACAATGGCAGAGCAGAGAGGGATGTTCATCTCCCTCATTGTTCCTGGTTGAGAGGTAGAGAATTTGTGCATCTTTCTCCCTAATTTGCCATTGTTTCTTATGCAAATATTAATAAATAATAGTCAAAGCCTAATAAATACAATTGTGAAATCAGTCATAAGAAATGTCAGACGACTTCCTTTCCGCTTTGAACATTATCCTTGTCTGTCCACGATGCTTTCAGTAATACAGTGAAGAATGTGTGCCCAATTTTAATTTTTGCTTCTGACTTTTGTTTAACTGAAAATAAAGTACCTAAATGGTTGCCATAAAAACAATGTCACACAAATTGACTGCATCTTAAAGTAGATACACATTCCTTGGACACATTCAACTGTGTGTAGACGTGCATGTGCAAGGCATTTTACCTGGTGCAGGGAGCCTGCCACCTGGTGTAGGGAGCCTGCTTTGCCAGGGGGGTTGGACTCAATGATCTCTTGAGATCCAGCCCCTATGATTCTGTGATTTATTGAATGGAAAATAAGACCAGAGATGTTGTTCTTCAAGGAGGTTTTATTTAGTTATTCTGTGGAACGCCTTGAAGTGAAAATAATATTTTTTTACGGAATTTCCGTAGAAAGTTCCAGATTTTGAAACATCAGACATAAGTGTAAATTAAAATACTTAAATGAAATTGTTAGCTCTTAATATAGGTGTTTTGAGGGCATTGTGTGTGTTGTATATGTACAAGTTATAGTCCGAGTAGAACTAAACCCTCTGAGGCTTACCAAATTGTATACAGAGTGTAGTGGCCAAAGCGTATACCATATATACTTCCGAAGTTTTTAGTATTGCTTAAGTTTTTTAGAGGGTAAACAAAGGGCAGCTTTCTCACTCATTTGTGAGTTGCCTTAAAGTAATCTTTTCAGTGTATAATATGCTTGCTTGCTGCCATTCAGTTTGTAGCTCTTGTAGAGAGCTACCTTCCTTCTCCTTATCTCCAGTAAGAGTTTCTGTAAAAGCAGTGACACCAGAGCATCCCAGAATGACACTAACTTAAGAGGGATGCAAAGCTTTTTAAGTAATGCTAGCATTCACTTATGGAATAAAGAGAAGAGAATGCAGAAGCCTTCAGTCTATCTTGTGGTCTAGTAAAATGCAATAGGCATCTTACTTACCCTTTGATATACATTTGATTTCTGCAGAGAAGTATGCATGTTTTTCTGTAAACTCTTGAAAAAGGTGCCAGGATACGAGGCTTTCAGTGGTCATAGCTTGTAGTGTTTGTTGAATCTCATGAGACCAAGAACAGCTAGCTGAGAGAGCGGTGATTTTATTGCCTTGATGATGGCTTAGCTATGTACAAGGGCTGCTCTGGAAGTAATCTCTTCATTTTATTATGTTGGTCCATGAAGTCATAGGCAGGTGGTTGGTGATACGGTAGTAGAAGCTGAACCTTCTGCCAGTATTCCATTCTGTTTAGTTGCTGTGTGGCAGTTGGTAACAGAAGGGAGTTCTGATAAAATGATGTCTGTCACAGAAGTGCATGTGAAGAAAAAAATGTCATGGTACTCCTTCAGGATGGAAAAAAAAGTGCCCAGTGGCATTCACCTATTCTTGCCGAATGTTTATGGACACCTAACAATGGATGTGAGTGCAGTGAGGCAGTGGCTGATGCTTTTCAGCAGTGGTAGCAGTGGGTCACCTCTGCTGGGGCAGTTTGTTATGGCTCTTATTTGTTGCAGGCAAAAATGTCAAACCAATGGTGATGAATACAGTGAAAAATGTTTTGTAACTGAGAATGTATTCTATCAAATAGTGTTATTGTGTTGTAGTTTCCATGGAAATAAATAGGAGGTATTACTTTCAGAGCAACCTACATCTAATTAGTCTCCGTTCATCCTCGTAACTAGAATTTTGCTAATATAGTTGTGCTTCGTTAGAAACCTCGAACTGGATTAGCAAAGACTTCTGATACAGACAAGGCTTGAGAATGCCCAGGACATGTAGATAAGTAACCTCAAACTTTTGTTGCCAAGCAAGAGAGAGGAGGACCTTAAAGCGAGGAGACCTTGAAATGTTACAGTACTTCTAGGAATGCAAAATTCTTTCTCAGGGAAGTGGTAGTAGAGTGTGTCTCATAAAACACTGCAAACTACTGACTCACATTTTCTGACTGGACTAACTTAGGCATCTTAAAATGTTTGATTTGCTTTGTGAACTGTGGTATTGGTTTCTATTTTTCCAATTACTGTAGCCAGCCTTAGCACCCTGTTCCTGACTTCTGTATCCTCCACTGCACGAGTTTGCCTTTGTGAACTGTTTTGTCATGCTTTGGTCTCGATATTGCTGAAGTCTTGTTTAGGTGTGCCTACGCAGGTCATGCACTTTATACTGGTGTAGGGTAGCACCCATGAAAACTATAACACGTACTGGTGCTCTAAACAGTCTTTAAAAAATCTGTCTGTAAATGTCACTTCTGTGTTTCAACCTGCAACTACACAATAAGTAGCAGGAAGAACTGTCAGAAGGGAATACTGATGTTATTTTGTCTTGCCAGCAGGTTTTCAGTATGCCTTATTTAGCAAGCTGTCATTTGAAATGAAAGTGTTCTACCTCGGTGTTCTTGAATAGATTCACAACTGTACTGATAAAGTCCGTTATTCCAAAGTTATGCGTAGTCATTTCTTATAGTCACCTTTATACTTGTTACTTAAATGACTGAAATACATCGTGCACAAATTGCATTTCATTTGCAGTGCTGATTTCATTTATGTATTCACACAAGTCTGTTTCAGAGTAATTGGTCTGAATAACTGAATTGCCAGAACAGTTGATCAGGCAACACGGCAGTTTACACGATGTTTCCCCAGGATAACTGTATCTGAAGGATTTAAATTGAAGTAATCTTCTTTGTGAAATGTTTTAAATAGAGAATAGCTGGGTATGTGCCCTCACTGTTTAGTTTCTAGTGTTGTTTTTGTGGTAGTGGTCTTTTTTTTTTTTTTTTAAGACAACATTAAAAACAACAAAATAACCTTCTCCATCAGCTGTCACGTCTTAGGAAGAAAGACTGAAATCTAATACTGACTTCTTTGAAAACTTTGTCTTTCAGAGTGTGGCATTAGGTTAGTTAGCTATTTAAAATGAAAATCTTGTAGCTGATTTTCTTGTGCTAACTGTTGGCTAGCATGAACTCAAGTTCCATTTCAGCGCTAGCGTTTAGAGTTTCCAAAGCAGTAAGTTAGTTGTGTTGTCTTCCATCTGTTTTGAACGCCAATACGGGTGAAACTTGGATGTCTGTAACAGCAAGCTAGGACACAGTTGACTGCGGGTGCGGGGGAAGAAATACTCTTTCAGGAGAAATAAACTTGATTATCGTATGATGTAATTCAAGTGTATATTACTGTAGTATTTCTAGAGTTCAGTCATCTCCATTTGCTTGTTTATTGCCAGTTTTATGGGATAGGATCTCTGACTTCTTTACCTTTTAATCAGACTGCTCTCCTTAAAAATAAAATAAAAAAATAAACTGCTGTTTTTCTAACTAATATTATATAAAATTATATGAATGCACAAAAATCAACTCGTTCAATTTTAAGCTTTGTCTTGTACCAAGTATGCTATTTTATTTGCACCTTTAAAAAGACAGTCCTTAGAGACTAATAATACCTTTGCCCTTGGAATTCCTATTCAGTGTATGTGTAGCTCAGAGTAGTTGCTTGCTGTGATTTATTTACCTTCTGTATCCCCCTCAGTATGTTCCTCTTCTCCCACCTCCAGGATGTCCTTACAGTTCACTATCACCTGATACCATCACCATCCAAGAGTAAAAATGGCAGTAAAGAGAAAGAAAGGGAACAGGAGAAAGAAAAAGATGTAAAAGAAGAATTTGCTGAAGCTTTACGAGATCTAAAAATACAATGGATGACCAAGTACGTCTGCTGTTGTTACTACAGAACCTTGAAGCAGCTATACAAAAGAAAATAGGAAGAACGTTGTGTGCTTTGAACTTCAGAATCTGTACTTTCATGTTCTTCCCTTCTCTCTTCTAGGCTGGATACCCCTGATGTGTACAATGAGTTGAAAGAAGCCTTTCCTAATCATCTTCCACTATATGTTGCAAGACTTCATCAGCTGGATTCTGAAAAGGTTATTTAACATGTTAAAACTTTGTCTCACTGCATCTGTGTAGCCTAAACAGCTGAATCTTTCTTCATGCATGTTTGGCCTTGAGTTGATTGCCATAGCTGTACTCCGTGCAATACAGCAGAAATTCCTGATTAGATTGACAGTGATATAAGCTAACTGAATATGAATTACTTAATCCTGCAATAGAGTGAAAGAAGGTGTGCCTTCATAAAGTACGTTGGCTTATCATCTGTCCTATGTTCAGTATTGTAAGCTTATGTATTGCTTTGGGCTACAAAGTGTTGCTCAGATACCATCAGGGCACGTTTCCCATTTTGCTCTGCTTAGGACTGATAATATCTTATAGTAGAATTGCCCAGACAAGTGAGGACTGTAACCCTCTGAAATAACACAGCTAAATTCACCATCTGTCATTGTCCTCAAAAATGAGAACTGCAAATCATTATACAGGAGTGTCTATGTGCATGGGGGTTTTTTTTGTTCATCTTAAACATTAACAGCTTCACGTGTATGTCAGTAGTTTCAATTTTTTTTTATTTTGATTTTGAGTCTCAGCCTAAAGTAAATAATTGCTATCATTATTTCTTGAGAGATTATCTATTTGTTCTGTGAGGTGTGTTTTCCTCTTTTAAAATCTACGTGTGTGGGTAAAACAAAATAAGCAGTCTGCTTTGAGCAAAATGTACTGCATAATGTGGAATATCTTAATAATAAAGATTCAGCATCGGGATTTTCCATCTGAAAAGTTGGAGAAAGTGTAGAAAAGGGCATATTGAATCACTCAGTCTTCTTTCTGCACGCCTTTGCTTATTCTTATTATACTTACTCTAGTAGTAGTACAATCAACGATCAAGTAGCATGATTTTTTTATCACTAAATACATTTCGTACTCTTCTTCTAGGAACGTATGAAAAGACTTGATGAAATTGTCGAAGCAGCAAATACTGTAATCTCTCATATTGATCAAACAGCATTAGCAGTTTATTTTGCTATGAAGACTGATCCCAGACCTGATGCAACTACTATAAAAAAGTACCTAACCAGTAAATAATTTTCTTGCATCCTATTTTTGTAATCTCTCTACTGTCTCTGCATATACCAATTGGAATGACTGCAGTTGTTTTGAATGACTTGTGTTATTATTTTAAGCAAGGACAGTTTCAAGCTTGTTTGCATGATTTTGTTCCTTATTGTATTTCAAGAGTACAGGAACACTGCAGTCTGTAATTTGTTGCCTAGAAATGATAAATAAAATAGGGGTGCTTTCAGGATGTAAATGAGTCTGAAAAAACAGGTTTGTATCAAGCTTGGTGTCAAATCAGAGAGACCATTAGAACCTTGATGTAGAGGCTTGTGTTTCCAATGCTAACTTCCTTTTCAATAGTACTTGCAATCTTTTATAACTGGGTTAGAAGCTAAAATTGACAGCAATCTTACAAGTAGCTGCTTGCCAAAGATCTCATTTGTGAAAAGCATGGTGACCATACTTGTGCTTGTGAGTATTTTTGGGAATCCTTTTAGTGTTAGATACGTTTCTCTGAATTACCAGTATTCATCCCTAGGAAGACAGTATGTTCAAGTTGATATCCTAGACTGGAGAATTATTGTGGTGCTGTTTTAGTCACAAATACAGGAGCTACAGACTTGAAGATTGGGGCCTTAGAAGGGGAGCTTGAACATTTGTTATGTTAGACAATATACCAGATTTCAGTAGTAAAGCTAGTCTGTCTGTTCTAGCTTTCCTAAAAGTGTGTGTATAGTTCTAGAGTTACTGTTATAAGAACAAAGTTATGCTATAATAAATTTCATTCTAAACATTTCTTGGTAAGTTGAACCATTAGGTCATGTGGTTGAATCTAACAGCTGAAACTGAACACCAGATGTAATGGTGCTTTAAATGGGTGCAATTCCTTAGAAGTCAGCGGAATTGTATCTGCTCATGTTAGCGATGGATTTGACTCTGTTTATAACGCTAAGAGCTGTAAAGCTTTATTTCTAGATGCTGCCTTATTCAGTTATAAAATCCTGAACTGCCCTTGCCATAAGACACCAAAGATTTTTCAAACTCAAGAGAACAGTTGAGTTTTTGTAATATAGAGTGTCTTAGATATTTTTTCTCAATTTGTTTTATTTATAGTAAATAGCCCTGTTTTTAAGAGTTTGTGCTTATTTTCAATCTGTTGTGCTAACTGCTGATTGTCCGTGCTGACTGTGTTCTTAATGATGTATCTATGAAAAGTCCTTAACGTTTTTCATGCTGCTTTTTTTTCCAGTGAAATGGAAAAACAGAAGACTACTTTAGTGGACGCCCTTTGTCGGAAGGGAAGTGCGCTGGCTGACCAGCTTCTTCATCTGCAGACCCAAGATGGGGCTGCTTCCAGCGATGCTGAAGGCAAAGATGAGGATCACGAGAGTTGCTCAGAAGCCTTGACAGAGACGTTCTGGGAAACAACAAAATGGACCGATTTATTTGACAGCAAGGTAAGCGTGCAGAACAGACTTTCTTTTGCACATTGTATTTTTTATGCTCTTCCTTGGAGTTATGCACGACCTTTGTGTGCACTCATACATTCCTCCTTTCTGCATTTTCATGCTGTCCCCATAACTTGTGCTTCCCTAACGACCTTTTTTCACAGAGATTTTGCGAAGCCTATCGAATCTGTGGTAAGCCCATCTCTCTGTATGTTAATGTAGGGTTAAAAGGAAGGGTATAGAATACAGATTTCCTTGAAAAAACTTCTTGCTTTATTGATTCGCCTCTTTCTGTACCTTTCAGGCTGCTACAGCTGTATGCAGAAGTGTAAACAGCGACTCATTTTAGTTCTCAATTCTGTTGCTTCTTCTGCAGCATGGACAGCAGTTTTGTGTTTTGCTGTCAGTAATGTCTGTAGAAGTAAAAGTTGCTGTTCCTGGAAATGATTACACTGAAAAATTTATTAGCAAAATATTTCCTGTTATTTGAAGTTGACTAAATACTGGGACTAAGTTTGTTTCAATTTGAAACAGCTATTCTAGAAGAGAGAAGATATATATTTGAGGCATTATACTTCTCATTCGCTGAGTTTGACTTTTTTAATGGTTGAATTACTGTTTATTATTTAATTAATTGCTGTGTGCAACTCTACATTTGGCTTTGGAAGATGAAGTGGCTAATGCATTTAATGCTATTTCAGTTAAGCTGCCAAAGCACTTCAGATGGTTACAAAACAAAATCTTTAATTAATTTTCTTGACAATAAGTAGTCTTCCTGTTAAGAACTTGTGCTTTAGCTGGAGGCTTGAGCAAGAAGGCCAATGGTGGCTACTTTCACTTCTTCTAGTGCGTGTATTCTTGTACACAAACATCTTCTAAGCATTTTCCTTCTCATCTTTATCCGATTATAGTATCCCGTGGCAGCAGATTTTGTGCTTTAATCATACTGTGCAAGACAGAATTTTCTTGCTGCTTATCTGTAAATACAGTACTAGGAATAATGAACCATGTTCTACTTTCATCTTTTGATTACAAACATGATATGAATATTTTCAAAGGAAAAACTGCCAGCATAACTGTCCTACTGCAAGTTTATCAAGAGAAGTGTTCTTGGTCTGGAATGAGCAACTGTGGTTTGATTTGGACAGGTTGGGGATTTAAACCTATATTTAAACCATGTCATTGTCCTGTGCTTTTCTGTCCTGTACCCATACCTATCCTTGCTTACTAGGCCCCGCCTAGCCTGTTGGACTTTGTCGTCCCTGGTCACGTGCTGCTGAACAAATTGCTGTCTGTCAGTACAGTGTAGCGATGACTGATGTGGCCTTTGTAGTATTATTCACAAAAATGATTGTTGTATCTGTCGTGTGAGGAGAGGATGAGTCCGTTCAGCCTGTAGAGAATATTTCTACCAGAGCCTTCTCTATGTGAATGGATGGGTGATGGGGTTAGGGGGTGAAAAGAAGATGCAGCCAGGCTCTTCACAGCGGTCCCAGTGGCAGGGCAGGAGGCTGTGGACGCAAACTGAACTACAGGAATTACTACTTAAGCAAACGAAAAGTCTTCCTGCTGTAAGAGTGATCCAACACTAGAACGACTTTCCCAGATAAGTGTTGAAGTCTGTCCTTTGAAGTGTTTCAGTCACAGCTTGGCAAGTGGCTTAGACAGCCTGCTTGTTTCTGTGGTCCTTTTATTCATGCTTTCTGCATTCTGCAAACATGCTTATTGGTCAGAAATTATGCAGTGATAATTTTGCTATTAGTTTAATCTTTCAGAAGACCAGATATATCAGATGAATATATCTTCTCATCTTTCCAGAGGTACTGTTCAGCAGTTGTAACCCCTACAGATTAAACAAGATTACTTGAAGGGAAAGAAATAAGAGTACTTCAAGCAGCATCCTCTGAGACTTGGTTTTTCACGTTTTTACTTCTGTTTTCTCTTTCTGGAAACTCTGACAGGAATGAGGAGTGAAAACAGTTTGACTTCAGTTCTTAGTTTGCTTTTAGAGGAGACAGTAGTGCACCCCAGTGGTTTTCCTTTCTAACGGATTTGGAGCAAAGAACTAAGGCCAGACCCAGATGAATTATTCTGAAATGTGAAATTAGTACTGTTTCTCTTCATTGCTTTGTAGAAGTTTTATGTTTGCTGTGCTTTGTATTCTCTTGTTTCCATTGCTAACGGGTGTCATGCCCACCTGGTAGTTTCCAAAAGAACTGTAGTAAGCAATTTGACAGCTCAGACCTGCTGTTCAAGCTGTTAGCACTGTGCTTTCCAGACAGCGAAGGTGTGCAACAAAAGAAAGCAATGATAGTGCCTTCAAATGGGTTACAGGCACTATGGAGCAATAGCAGATAAATAAAGAAGGAAAAGTGATTCATCCCTACTGATCATCAGTGACAGCTTGAGAGGAACGTGATTACTATCCAGAGAGATGCAGCTCCTCTGGCTGCTAATCCTTAAATGGGGGTGAGGAGGGGTGGACCCAGGCTCCACTCCTGGTCACTCAGGTGCATTGCTTGCACCTGAGCTCCCTGGGTTAGTCGTGCCTTCTCACCTGGTGCTCAACCATTGTTTGAGGCCATGACCTGGCAGTTCCACTGGATGTGGTCATTCAAAAACATAAACATATAACAAAGACCCAATTATGCTTTATCTACCTCTATTAATGTGTGAGACTACAGATCAGTATTATGGTATAGTCTGATATGAGAATAGATAAGAAAAGGGTAGTTATGTTCAGCTGTCTATTGTTGTGAGAATAACAGTATGTGTGTATCATGGGCTGTTGCTTTTCTACAGGAAATGAATTTAACAATTTGCAGCTCCTTCCTTCCACTCACTTCTAACAAACTGCATCTGATGTTCAAACTGACGGGTCAATATTCATATATATTTTTATTGTGACAAGTTTTGTAGGTGGGATTGTGCTTAGAACTTTCTCAGCCTTCTGCCTGAATCATCTGTCATCTTGTTTTAAATACCGCCATTGGTTTTCTTCCTTTCTAACTGTTTATCCACGTAGAATCATTGTTCCTATAAGTCTTTGGCTCTGTGTTGCATACAGTTTTACTGTTTTACTACTGCGGTATTTTACTACTTTAAAAACAAATAGCTTTATGCAAATAATTTTGTTCTGAAGACTGGTAGAGGAAAACCTTAAGTTCTGAGCATCTAAGGAACCTCAGTGTTCATGGAGCTCACATCCTTTTAGGAGGGAAGTTTGAGAATAGCCTTGAGAACATGTCAGTTGTATTTAAAGCCTCAAAAACAAGTCATAAGGATCAGCCACATATTGTTGCAACAAAGGGCAAGAGCGTCTCTTCCGTTGATGATTTTCAATACAACAGACTTGGGCTTGACAAAATTCACATTGTTAAAGAAAAAATGGCTAGAATGCATTCCTGTGTATGTATTCTGGACAGTCTTAATGGGACTGACAAACGTGATGTGTTAAAGCTTGCTTGTATCACTTAATTGTGGATGGCTCATTTCTTTTTTGGGAATTAGAAATGCAGAAGGAGGAAAGGTGAAATCTGGAATAGTGTAGGATGAGGAGTAGGCCTTGTGTTGAACAACCTCATAATCCTCAAGAGGCAGCTCAGTTATTCCAACACGTGAGGTTAAAGTGATAATTAAACACGTCGTGATAATTTAACATGTGATAGTTAAAGTGATAATGTGGAGCTACAGGTGTATTGAGAATATCGTCACTTCTGTGTGTTTTGGCTCATCCTCTTGTAAATCAGTTACTATTTGTATCTCTTGTGCTGCTGAAGTATGTGCATTACCGTGGTGTGTTCTTAACTTCCCTTAAGTGCCTATTTTCCGTTGAAGTGTCATGCTTGTTGTCATGTTATAGCAAGTATGTAGAGAAAACCGGTGCTCGCTGTTGATAGGAAGCATCTTGTTCCTATTTCCATCTGTTCTAGTTAGATCACTTGGCTCTGAAGTTTTATTTTAAAAGACGCATGAGAGAAAATGCAAATTCTACACAGAAAAGCATTTTGAATATACCACAGCTGAGCCAGCTCTGTTCAGCTCCTATTTGTTTGATTGATAGTACTTTAGTACTGAAGTATAAATTACGGTATATATAATTTTAATTTACCTGAATGTAACTGTAAACTTTGTAGAGCCAAAATGACCAGTTTTAAACGAAACTGCTACGGGAGAGTAGGAGGGTTTACCTATTTCTTACTGACTCATCTATACAATTTAATTCCCTGTATCTACAGCAGCTAATCCAAAGGTTAAGCAAAAAGTCACGTTTAAAAATAAGTAAACAGATAAAATACCCAGACCCTTCCATCCCTCATTTTAAGCATCTTTGGTGTGGAGCTGTCTCTTCCAGCAGATCTCACTCGGTCTCTGCCAAAAGCTTGTTGCTGTGCACTTGATTCCTTGAACTCCCTTCCCTCTCTTGAAAATAAGATAAGTTGATTTTTGTATGAACACTGCTTTTATTTGTAATATTTGATAGAGCAGAGAGTCAGCATAAGTGCTAGGAGATGTTAGTTTATTCCCGTGGATGTATTTCAGGCTGGAGAAAGTCACTCACTGATCATTATAAGCAGGACAGCTTCAGTATTCTTACTGCGAGGTGTGTTGGCTGTAGATGTTGTGTAACCTAGCACTTTAATTATTAGTAAACGTAGATACTGCTTTAATCAACAGTTCCAATAATGAAGTAACAGATTACGCAAGTCTCTTTTCTTTTTGCTAAATGTTGGTCTTAGGATTCCCAGAGAGGTTTTCATAAGGAAGCTGTTTAGCATTGCTGGATTTTAAGTGCATGGGTTTTTGAAGAGCATTTTCAGATTTGAAAACGCGGTAGCGGTGAAAACGTCCTGGGAGATCATTTCAGAACTTTATCCTCCGAAGTATATGTGTGTGCAGCTGCCAGCAAGTTGGGCAGGCAGGCAGCAGGTCAACATCCAACTACTTCTGTGAGTCTGGCTTTTAGTACACTTATTATTACAGGCCATTAGCCTGAGGAGTGTAGGATCAAACATTTATCTCCCAACCCCAAAGCATCTTAAAAATGCGTATTGTTTTTATTTCCCTTGATACAGTTTTTTGGCCACTTTCTCATCTATGTCAGTTGTTCTATAGAAGCCAGCCTTGTATTTATTGAAATTATGAAATAATATCAAGCGTTTAGAATTCATACCCATTCTTACATCCAGCAACTGCTTTTGTATGGTATGGATTTATTCACTGTTGTTACACATTCTGATAGCAGCTGTTTGTTATATCTCAATGGCATTCCAGTTTCTATTGTTTACACGTATCGAGGGATCACCTCCAGTTCTGTGATACTGTAAAGCTTGCACTATTGTCATTATAAGGCTTAATTTGATCAATATATGCACAAGTTATAAAGTATTATTTCTCAATTTTTTTTTTTTTGCTTGTGAATTTATACTGATTTTAAAGCATTTCATGCGTTATTCTTAACTTCTAAAGTGCTAACAAACTTTTAGTATTTTTACTTGTTTACAGGGTTGGGTTTTTTTTTGTTTTCTTTTTTTTTTTTTCAAGCACTTGGACAGAAATTATCTTTTACGAAAAAGTCTTGGAGCATTGTTTCAAGATTTTGGTCCTTCTGAGATTATTTTTTTTCTCATTTAGAAATACCCAAACTTTTATTTGGCCAAAGTAAGGGTGTTTCGTAAAATACTTTGTTTTCTTGCCACAAAAACTCTAGGAAGCCCTGTTACGAAAGAAATGCTGTCAAGTGGCTTTCCTCCTGCCTTTATCACTGATGTTCAATAACCATTCAAAACTTACAGGGTCAGGTAAGAGACTTCTTAATAGAGCAGTGACGTTATTTCTGGATAGCCTTTAATATGTTACATTTGCTGAAAGCTCCAGTGCATCTCTCACTTAATTTTGGTTTTTCTTCCATTTTGTTTTGTGGTTCTATCATACTTCCGGCAAGAATTTATTTATTTTCTCATTTTATTTATTTAAGTTTAGTTTAATCGATGGAGTCTGCTGATGGATCCACTGAGCAGTTGTTCAGAAGTGTTTGGATTGAGAACGCAGCATGCAAAGAACTTTTCCAATAGTGATATTTGGAAAAATTTGTATGTGGATGGTGCTGTACGCTCATTGTTGCATATGTGTGTGTGCTTTGACTCGGACAAGTTGTACTCAAAAGCTATTGCAGCTTAAGTTAATACTTTGACATAACGACACACTACTGGAAGACAGAAGAAGAATGAGCGACGCTTGAGTGCTTGGCGTACAAACTGTTCGGCTCTTCAGAGCTTGGAAATGATACCTCCACTTCCGTGATAATTAAGGGTGCTGTTTCCTTTTCTAGCTCAGACTTTTAAGTATAGATACCGTAAGGAATTGCATGTCAATTAATATTCAATAAGAGTATTCAGTTAGCTAAAATTAGGCAGGTTCTTCAGTCCTTGCAGGGTAGGGGTATCAGATTCCTTAATATTCTATTGCTGGAAAATAGAAAAAAAAATATAATGCAAATTATTCATTTCTGGACATCCTTGAAGTGTTTTTCCGTTGGCTTCTCGATGGTATATTTTAAGAATATATTGTTGGAAAACTGACTTTTGATTTGAGGAGTTGGAGAAAAGGAAAATCATTGTACCGAGTGAAGGGAAAACAAATCACAAAGTCTAATTCCAGATTTCATTAAAACTTTGCTAACAAGAATAGTAATGCTGTGTTCTCCAACTTTGATGCTGCCACTCTTTTTAAAAGGAAGAAAAAAAACAAAAGTATAATAGGCCACTTACTGTGAGTATTCCAGAGGGAGTAGGTGGAAGTGACTTGATTCACCACTAATTCTTAGTGACGGGTGAAGTAGTGTGAACCACCTTGCAGCACTCTGAGCACTGTTAGAGTGTACAGAACCTGATTTACTTTATCTCTGAAGTAAACACATTGGTTTATATCTGCTAGTTACAGTGTTGTCAGGAATTGTGAACTCTGTCTTTGGAGTCTGTATTATCAAGAGGAAGCTTTCTTATCTGTTCTCAATACATTGCCAGTGTTGAGGAGTTGACCAAAACCAGAGGTTTGTCTTCATGCTTCCTTGTCTTCATTGCCTGTTTATAACTATGTGCATACCTCTGTATGTATACATATATATACATATATCATTCAGTATATATGTTCATACTTGTTTCTGCAGTAAGTTTATTTCCTGCAAGCCAACACTCTTAATGGGGTCTTTGTTTCTGCGAATCAAAGATATATCTGCCTGGTTCTTGATGATTTTATTTGGTTTAAACTGCTTTTTTACTGTACAGTTGTGCCTCTGTTAATGAAAATCCAAACCTAGAAATGTGATGAATAACGAATATGAATAATGATGGCTGTACTGCATAAAATGTTCTGAATTCAGCTACATTCACGAAGCCCTAAGTAGTTTCTAGGAAGTTCTTATTTATAATCTTGTTTTAAATCACTTCTACTACCTGCAGAGAATCTGCTATTATTTGTTAAGCCTTGTAAGAGCCGAGTATTGTAATATCTAAGCTGTTTCATTTTCACGTTGTAGGTTTTGACCTTTGCCTATAAGCATGCGCTGGTAAACAAAATGTATGGGAGGGGTCTCAAGTTTGCAACAAAACTTGCAGAAGAAAAGCCAACAAAAGACAACTTGAAAAACTGCATTCAGGTAAAGTTCACTTAGACAAATAATGGGCTGTACTGATGCTGAGTAAATGTTTAAACCTAGGAGGCATATAACCTTTGTTATATTTTACATTGTAGAAGTCGTACTCAAAATGTTGACCTTATCCAAACTTTTGAGGTTTGGGTCTGTTTTTAAGAGAGATTTCTTCTTTCATTTTTTTTCTGGAGTATCTGGTTTGTGAATAATTGTCACTTGTAGCAGATTTACCTTCTGGTATATATACTGCAGAACATCGAGAACGTTGAGACAAATTGGCCAAAACTCTTGTGCGTGTTTAAATCGTTCCGTTGGTGTTCAGCCACTGTTATCAGTACTGTAATTAATCACAAGTACTACTAGAGTAACACAGGTAGAGAATTAATGGGAATTACTATACCTCCTGTGAAGTCTGGTCACATTAAAGGTTTGTGTGTTGAACTGAAAGGCCGTAGATCACTTGGCTTTTCAGGGCTAAGTAAATCAAAGTGTTCTCCAGACTCGTCTTCCTGATTACAGATATCCTTAGTGCGATGTTGATGCAATGTCTGTTGGAAGGATGTAAATTGGGGAATAAGACCCGTGAGCGTCTCACTTTCTTTATTTTAATGTTTTTCTCCTTCAGTTAATGAAGTTGCTCGGATGGACTCACTGTGCAACTTTCTCTGAGAACTGGCTTCCTGTTATGTATCCCCCCGATTACTGCGTATTCTAGAAATGCAAGACTTGTAAACCTAAAGTAATCCTATATGGGCAGGATATGAAAAAATAAGTGATTTTTTTTTTTTATAGGAACGCATGTTTTCATTACTGAATGTTGATTATTAAATTGTGTGTATTTATCAGTAAAGGCACCTGGGTACAGCTTAATACCTGTTCACCTGACTCCGGTCATCAGGGAGTTACCTTATTGTGCATCCCATTGCTGGCAATGGATGTGCCAGAACTGCCAACACAAAGGATTCGGAATTAGGCTGACACAGCTTACTGCGTGCATGTTAGGTTCTTAACTGTTCATTTTAACTGCAAACCTGTACAAGCTCCGTATTTTTTACAGTAAAATGACTTTTAACACGTGTGATCTTAATTTCATTTTCAATCGTATGAAGGCCTTAAAGCTACTTTAGGAGTAGCTCAAAT
Source organism: Oreortyx pictus (assembly GCA_036925125.1). Taxonomy (NCBI): domain Eukaryota; kingdom Metazoa; phylum Chordata; class Aves; order Galliformes; family Odontophoridae; genus Oreortyx; species Oreortyx pictus. Next base: position 50,078,401 of record JAUPFR010000001.1, read on the forward strand.
CTTATTTATTAGATGAAAGTAACGGGACATAGTTATCCATATTGTTTGCGAGAGTTTACATTTGTGGTTTTGTTTTGTTTTTTAAAGAAAAATTCAACCTCTGAAACCGTTAATACATGCAGCTCAGAGTTGCTGATACATAGGTGCTCCTGTAAATCTTCATTTGGGAATGTTTTCAGGCAAACTCAAAACTCCATGTGAACCCAGGTATCAGGGCAGGCTGATACGTGTACGAAGTGCCAGTTGAATCTTAACCAGGTATTGTAAAGCTAAACACACACGTTTAAAAATGTAAAACACAGCAGAATAAATGTGCAGGGCTGATGATCACAAAACACCACGTGCGCTCTGATACTTTAAAAGATGGTTTTTATAAGTAATAAAAACAAATACCAGAACTGAAAGTATGGCTTTATCCGGGATTACGGAAAGGAAACTCGCAGAGGGAGAACACCTTACCAACAGCAGAAGGTCAGTGCTCTCCCTTAACACCTCCCTGCTGTCTGACTGCTTATTAGCATTGTTCCTCCAGTGCAGTGAGCTCGGCCTGTTTGAATAGGTTGCACGTATGAAGCCAAGACGAATGAACTGTGTTACTGTCATGGCAGATTTCTGCTAACGCTTCATGCGGGATTCAAATGCAGCTACAACTTTAAGGACACAAATGCGCAGAAGGCGTGCCGTAGTTCCACATCCCATCCCAAACTGCAAGATGCTGGCATGAAATCAGAACTAGTGGTTGTTTTTGTTCTGTTTTGTTTTGTTTTCTTCAGTTCTCTCTTACCGTGGCTTTAAGCAACTTGACATTTGATTCTGGAAATTCTGCTAGGACGGACGTATCAAATATATTGCAGAGCTGTTCCAAAAATTCATAGTCTGTACTGAATCTGAATTTATTTGCCCATAGTAGTACTGTCCCTGGCTGACAGAAGTACACCATCGTTGCTAGCAGGGCATCCAGAGCAGTGTGATGGTATACCACGTCACTTGCCAGTACAAAATCGTAATGGTAAGTTGATAAAGGGAAGTCTTCACTGAGGCCTTCTCCCCACACCAGTTTTCTCACTTCAGGTTTGTGCGTGTTCATGTTGTGTGTATTTCTTGAAATATTAAATGCGAGATTTTCAAGGACTTCAGGCAAATCAGTAGCTGTAACATAAGCTCCTAAAGAATACGTAAATTTGTTTTAATTCAAGGGTTGAACCTAAAGACACACAGCTTTTTTGCTGTAACTTCCCTTGCTTCCCCCCCCTCAGCAGTCACTAGAGTCTTTATTAACAAAACAGTGTTCGACTGACTTTCGTTTTGAAAAGAAGCAGTGGCTAACGTGTTCATTTCAGCTGTTGCTTCATTGCTTTTTACAGTGACAGTTGCAGACTCAAATCATGTTTCATAAGAAATCTGAAAGGAAATAGTTTACTAACCTAAGATGCAAGCCACGATGGAAACCAAGCCTGTTCCAGCACCAATTTCCAAAACTTTCTTGTCTTTGAGGTTGAATCGTTCTTGATTTGATTCCAGATATTGAGACAAAGCCAGTGCCTGTAATAGTTACCACGTATTCATAAGATGGTATCAATTAAGTTGCACAAAAATTAATTTGATGTTTTTATACTGTATTTTTTTATACAGTGGAAAACACTGACGGCTGTAACATAAACATAATATGGAAAGAAACATTGTGTCCTGTTCTTTATATCAAGTAATGCAATTAAAGCAGTGTGTTTTTAATTGTAGGTTTTGCAGCAGACATTGTATACCTCTTGTGGTTCCTCTCACAGCTCCAGACAGGCAGTGTTCAGATGGGAACCATGCACGAAACAGCACATAAGAGATTTAGTGTTATGCAAAAAGACATGCTATGGTTTAGAGTCACGTCCTGTTTCTTAACGTAAAATCGATCCAGGCTTCAGAGATTTTTTGGGAGGGGGAATTGGTTTTTATTTTTGGTGGAGGAAGCATTAAAAAAATGATTATTTACCAACTCAACACGTGCCTTGATGATAACTGGAAACTGAAAAGATGATGTACCACAGGATTGGAGAATTATTGCTTCCCGATCATAAATATGTGTATATACATAAATGCTTCAGGCACTTCTGAAAGTATTATAAATAGGAATTATGCGTTGTATAGATAAGCAACATAAACAGATGTCAAAGAAGTTAACGGCCCTTTTGCTTGTCTTCTTTCGATTGCTGTTAGGGTTTTCATTCCTGTGCCTTTTCATAATGCAGCACTGACTACCTGCCCTGGGAAGGTTGGCAGCCCATCAATCACCGGTCCAATTTGTGCAAGCTCTCGCTTTTCTTGGAAAGTTTTACCATCCGCATTCTGACACCTGGTTAATTTGAGAACTGATGTTCTGACAGAGTAAGATACTGTTTCACTTCTCCATGCACTTCACTTTTTATTTTATTTATTTTGGGGTTTTTTTTTGTTTGTTTTGTTTTGGTTTTTTTTTTTTTTGGTCAGACATTGGTGAGCTTTTCCAATAAACGTGGATCTGAAAAATTCTGAAACCCTCTCTTCCTTTAAAGGCACATCTACGTAAAGTTCCTTTTGAGAGCAGGAGGAGCAAAGAGTGGAGGAAACCTGTTTGCAAGTATGGGTTTCCATACTGCAGTGGAATACTTCAACTGTTCTTTAAAAGAAACGTTTTCATTATTGTAAAATCCCTTATTTTTAATCTTTCACCATTTTCTTCTTGAGTCTCCTTTTCGTAATGCTGACTGATTGCTTCCCAGCAGTGACTGATTGGAAATTTGGAAGAAACTGAACAGTTCTTTCCAAACATTTCTGAACAGTTTTAACATTATTTTTTTCCCAACATCTTCATCCAGCTGACAAATAGGAAGGCAGGTGTGTGCAGGTTGGTTTTTTCTTACTTCTGTACATAGAAATAATTTACCAATTGTTCACTTCCATGCCCCGCTTCTTTTGGTGCAAACTATCAAATTAGTGTAAGGCAGAGCTTTCTGCTCCAGTACTTCTCAGCTTTGTTCCTCACAAGGAACAGCTGTTAACCAGAAGATCAGCTTGAGTTTTGTCTGCCACTGTCACGATTGACTTACCTGTCCCGTCAACTCCCTGGGTGCCATTTTGAGTACTCACCCCGGGCCATACCACTGCTCCGTAGTGTTCTATGGATTCCTGGATGACAATCTGCTGCCCTGCATAAGTATAATGCTCTTTGTCGAAGTAGTGGGAAACTCTAGGAACCCAGTTCTGCAGTATTTTAAGAATCACTGGTGAATCTGTGTGTGTGTGAGAGAGAGAGAGAGAGAGAGAGAGAAAGCAAAGCTGGTGTTTTATACATGTGTTAATGCAGGGCTTGTTAAAAGGATGGGAACTATCTTGAGAATACGTGCAGAGGGAAAGCTGTCAGGTCATTGAGTTCATGACCATCCGCTTTCCAGACATGGACAGTCTGGCTGCTGAAGGAGCAGAAGCAGTGTTTTTAACAGGCTGTCCAGAGAACCTTTGGATGCCCCATCCCTAGAGGTACTCGGGCCAGGTTGGGTGGGGGCAGCCCTGCACATGGCAGGGGGCTGGAGCTGGACCAGCTTTAAAGTCCTTTCCATGATGGTTTACATGGCACTTCACAGATGTCAAAATAAAAAATACAGAGCTGATCTGTGCAACTCATGTTATACTTGAGATTTAAATAACTTGTGTTAAAACTTGTAATGCCACAGCTTCAGCAGTGCCAGCCCAACCGATGCATGTTATAATCAGCTCTCTGGTGGTGCTTAAGAAAGAATTCTCTGATGTCTAAATAAAATCATGTGGCTTTTTACAGCATACGTGTCAATTATGGAGTTAGAATAGTTTTCCAAGATTAGGTCCAAAAATAAATTACAACAGAGGGTAAAAAAAAAAAAAAAAAACTGGGAAATGTAGAGTTCAAGAAGAAAAGTGACAGATCTACTGCCTGGAGGCAGAAAAATGAAGCGATGAAATGCCAGCATGCCACAGCCATTACAGTATTTAAAAAGGGTTATACCTGAGTTGGACTCTGCTGTTGATGTGCAGTTGGAGCTGCAGGTGCAGCTCTCAGAGTTGCACGCCTCTTCACACGCTTCTCCTTCTGCAGTTTGGCAGTCCGCTGCTCTTTGCATCGTGCTGGGAAATGGTGGCTGCTGTGCGGAGATCATGGAGGAAGATCTGAAATAGAAACACATATATACATGCGTATAACAAGTTGAGGGCAGTTCCTTTGTGTAAGATGATTGGTAAGCTGGCTGCGGGATCTCCCATCCTGCTTTAGCTCCTCCTGGGCTCGGGTTGGGTGGCCTTGCACTGCTGGAGGTTCCTCTCCTCCAACCTCCAGGCTGGCAGGTACTTTTTAAGGGCAGAACAAGTGCTGACGTATGGGGATTTATTTGCACATGGTACTGACCCCATTGACCCAATATCTTCTTTACGACTCTGTTTATAAACAGGCACAAGGTTTGTGTGCTGACTCCCATAGCACTGTGTTTGTTAGCAGGCACGGCGAGTGATTTTGTTTTTTCACTGATTCAGAAGGGAGAACGCTTTAATGTAACTGCAATTCTGCAGATTTCACTTTTTCTTCCTCCTTGGAGTGCCTCCATCTAGTGGGTTAACGAGTCCTGGCCACACGCCCTTTGTGTGAAATTCAAGATACGGTGGAGTTACAGGAGGTAGGAGACAGAAGGTAATGCTGGAGCCACAGCAGCCAGTTCCTGGCACTTGGGTGCCTTCACATTATATTTTTCTTTTGCTTTTGGCAGCGTGCCCCCTCAGAGAACAGTAGCGGTTTCTACGCGACCTCACGTTTCCAGAAGTACTCTGCCAGCTCTCAGCAATGCCTCTTTTTTTCCATATCTGAAGCTAGAATAAGTATTCTGAATTGTTACTGCGACAATTCAGACTTGGCCGTGTGAATACTACAGAACATACTTGAAATAGCTTAGTTTAATGTGTATTTGCTGCTGCGCTGTTAAGCACTTGTAGTAAATAGCTCCTCTGATACCACCTGGTGCAGATGCACTGAATTCAGAACTAAATGAGAGATGTTCTGTTGCACTTTAAAAATTATGCTTTCTCCTGCTTTTCTTCTTTGAGGTCCTCTGAAATAGGAGTCAGCTTAAATGTTCGTGAAGACGCTTTGCTGTTTTTATTAAAGTCCTTAAAAGGATCAAGAGATCCAAAAAATAACTAGCACTCACACTGATGGACCCAGTCTGGCCCCGAAGTCCCTCAGGTGCCCGAGTTCTCAGATGATAATCTGGGAGAAGAGATTACGCACTCCAGATTTATTCACAGTAATATTTTAGCTACAAATTACGTGTAGTCTGGATTCAAGTATATTAGTGTGTTAACAGTCTGTCATTTATTGTAATCAATGAAAACTACCTGAGGGCTGTGGGCACAGTCCCCTGCTGAGTGCTTCTGTTGCGCGTGGACAGCACTGCATCATTACGTGCCCAGTGTGCAGGACGGTCAAGTTGCTGCTGTCTTTCTAGAATACGAAATGTCAGTTTTCTGACCCTTATTTCACTGGAAGTGGTCCATCTACAAACATTTAGTTTATGAAGATGATACGGCAAGCAAATTGTAAGATGGTAATAAACCTGCTGATAATGCTTTATCCCCTCTAATAAACCTCCTGCTTGACTGATTGCTCGGCCCTAAATAGTGGGGAAAAAAAAAAATAGGTTGCTGAGCAGGAGTACTGTGCCACTCAGTCCTCAGTGGTGAGCACAGCTCTGCTGAAATGCTGTTCCCTTTTCTTGGCACAAGGTCGCACCGCGTTGCCGCTTGTAGTCACAACTACCGGGCAAAAGCCGCCTCCATCTGCTCGGAGGGTAAGTGCAGCTGCACCGCGCTGTGAGCAAGGACTGGCCGTGCACTCAGGCCAAGTTCTCACACACCGTATGTGTGTGTGTGTACAAAAGCACTGCTATACACCCTTAGGATATTTCAGCCCACACGTACCTGCATCCAAACGCAGGAAACCAATAGCAGCAGTTGAACCCGGTGAAGCACCACGCTTAGGTGTGCCGGGCCAGAGAAGGTGAGGAGCACAGGGCTGTGTTAATTTGTTAGTCATCACGAAGCAGCCACGCGAGGGTTAGGGCAGAGGAGCAGTGCCGTTACCTGTAACGGTGCAGGGTGCTGGGAGGCTCCCACAGGCCGATGCCCGCTCCAGAGGTTTTTATACTGCCGCGCACCTGGAAGCAGCCGTGCTGCCCGCCGGGGCTGCCGGGCTATTTACAGCAACATGACCAGGCAGCACGCTCCGATCTTTTCCACTTGTGGCATGAAATGCAAACGCTCCAGAACCTCACAGTCTCGAGCGCTGCAGCCTCAGAAACAAAACTCTCAACCTCTTCCAGCCTCTCTTGTTTTTTCAGGCTGGCTGTGCCCCGTTAGGATCTCTGAGGCTGACCCAAGGGAGCAGCTGCGTGCGGGAGGCACAGCCCAAACGCGGGGGAAAGTGAGAGGCCAGAGAGGGCTCGGAAGACCTGGCAGCCTCCCTGAAGTGAGTCCTGCAGCCGGGAATCGGGAGCAGCAGCGGTTTGCGGATCCTGAGGGAACCCGAAAAGAGCCCTTTGGGGCCGTGCGTTTCCCGCCTCGGCCACGGGATGGCTCCAGCAGTCGCACCAAGTGCGGGAAACGCCTGGATGCTTGCGCCAAGGCTCCCTGCTGCTCTCTTTTCTCTGAAATCTAGAATTTAAACGAGTGTATCTGTTTATGGATCCTAGGGACCGAGCGTTAACTCTGTTAAGCCACGACTTAAGTGCTGCACCTGGTCCTTGAGCACCACGCAGCCCCCTCCGTTTCCCCTCACTGTGGAAACGAGGGGCCCTGAGCTAGGTCAGGAGATAACAGCAGAAAGAATTAGGCAGGCACATCACCACGAGAGTGACTGTCGACCCTGTTGAGCTGGTTTTGTCGTTGCTGTTGTTTTTAAGCCGTGGTCTTTCAAGTAGGCGTGCTCGTGGCTCTCACACCTGTGTTCTGCCTCCACAGGTGGATGTAGCTCAGGCCAGTACTGCTGCCAGTGCTCCGCCTTCAGCTGTGGCACGGGGATTAGTGCTGAGCACGGGCACTGCGCTTTTTAAAATCAAACCAAAGGGAAGGGCTTGCTCCTTGCTTCGTGTCGTGCAAGCAGCGCTTCAGCATCTATGGTACAGCATAGTTAGAAATAAATTAGGCATGGGTTCATCTCTTGCTTGTGAGTTACACAGGTAGCAACACCAAAGGCCTTAGACCACCCAGCTACAATCCACTGCCATGGGCAGGGCTGTCCCTCACCAGCTCAGGCTGCCCATGAGCACCTGTGGGCTTGGGGCACCACAACTTCTCTGGGGAGCTGTGCCAGCATCACCGCCCTGAGTTTCTTCCTAACATCTAGCCTAAATCTTCCCTCTGTTAATTTAAAACCATTCCTCCTTGATCTATCACTCTCAAGCCACATGAAAAGTCAGTCCCCCTCCAGCGTATGAGCTCTCTTTAGGTACTGGAATGATACAGTGAGGTCTCCCTGGAGCCTCCTCCAAGCTGAACAAGTGCAGCCCTCAGCCTGTCTCCACAGGACAGGTGCTCCAGCCTTCAGGACATCTTCATGTCCCTCCTCTGGACTCACTCCAATAGCTTCACATCCCTCCTGTGCTGGGTGCAGTGCTCCAAGTGGATCTTAAAACAGGCAGAGTAGAGGGGAAGAAGTGTGGCCTGAAGTGGAATTAAAAGTAAGCTGAAGAATTGCAGAGGGATCTCTGATACATTGTGAGAGGTGCAAAAATGATAAATGAGGTGCCGTGATGACAGGCTTAGCATAATGCAAAGGGACGGGCTCAAGCCTGGTGTCACTTAGGAAGGCGATATTAGTGGCACTGGCAACAGCTATACAAAAATACCTTTCCAAAGTATATATCAGTAGTCAAAAAGATAACGGGACTGTTGGGAAGCATGTCTGCATTCTCCAAATCGCAGGGACTTCTTAGTTGCTGCCGTGCACCCAACTGCCAGGTGAAGCTTGCTCCACGTTAGCATCCTCAGTGGGATGCTCTCCCCATTCCCACGGTGGTGGGATGAGCACTCAGCACCCCGCAGTACCAGTGGCCTTCCCAGTCAGCAACAGCCAAAAGGTGCAGAGCAGCATGGAGGGAATCACTGAAGTAACCCCAGTGTTCTTATCACATTTTTTAAATGAAAAGATCCCTTATCCTAGCCTTCTGTTGAGCACCTGAGGGGGCTGCCTTCCTTAGTGACAGGGGTATGGCTTCTCAAAGGCTCCTGATATTTTGACTCCAGCTTCTCTGTTTCTCCTGTCATGGCAGAGGTCCATTAAACAAATCATAGTGGTTTAACTAGGCAGAACACACTCATGTTAAGGGGTCGGCTGGAGAGGGAAGGTGGTGGTGAGTATGTGGGGAGGGAGGACCAGTATCTGGTACAGCTGGGTGTGAAGAGTGCATGTGGCTGGGTGAAGTTTTTGGTGAACCAAATCATTCACCTTTGTATTGGCAGTATTGACAGTGGAGAAAATAAAGATGCCTGTGGTGTTTGTTGCAGCTGATGTTGTCCTGTCAACTGTGTAAAGTTGTAAACTTGTGCTTCCCTCAGCAATGAGTTATGGTGACGTCTCCAGCTCTTGCTGAGACAATTTTACAAAACTCAAAGCTGCGTGCCCTTGGGGGGCTGTTTCAGTTTGGACTTCCCCACTGATCTCAGTCCTCCACAGTGCTCCCTCTGTATTGGGGTGGCCCTGTCCCCCACAGGACAGCTTTCTCACACAGGGCCACCTTCTCGCTGCTTGTTTGTCCCTTTGTCTGAAGATACACCACTCCCTGGGGAGGAAGTCACTCGAGCTGAACTGTCTGCTGTGGTTTTTAACTGAAGGATTCTAACCCTCCACCAAGGAGCTCTCAGCCCTGCCGCAGGCAGGGTACTGCCTTAATTTCTTGGTCCCCTCTGCCATTTCTCAGCTGGTAGCTCAGAAAAAGACTCAATGCCATCTGCTATTTTTTCCTTATGGCAAGGAAAGAGATCATGAACTAATTCCACAGAGCTTTTTATAGAACAAAGATCGCGATGGTCTTAATTTACCGAACTGGAAGTTTTACAGCACGGCTGATTTATTTGATCTGTTTGGGGCTGGTTACTATATACACAGATGAAGAACCAAATAGAGCGAGTTATGTTAAGGGTGAACACCCCATTCACAGCACTATAGACTTTGGTCAGCTGCAGCCAACACCACATGGAGATGAACCTGGCAAGGCATTTTGATGATCTTATTTTTTTTTTTTTTTGTTATGGGATGCATGGTTATATTCTGTTGTAATTATATTTGCCTGTGATTAAAATTAAGGAAGTCCTGATTCAGGAGAAGCTACTGAAGTCAGGGAGTTTTGCTGTGGTAAGAGCTGATGGAATTGTTCATCAATGGAACCCAACTGAGGAGGCTCCTTGCTTAAAGGCCACTTGTGAAAAATGGGTGTTTACCTACATAGGAGAGGGAATAACTTGGCCTTAGTAAAAAGCATCAGGTGGAAGAACCTCTATTGATTTGGCAGTCAGTGAGTGCAGCGTTTTCTAACAAACCTGGCCTTGGATGAGCTCAACTACAAATTCAAAGGGCAGTAGAATGTCTCTTTCCATAATTACTGTGCAGTGGAATAAAAAATCAACTGAAAGTCAGAGCAGCTCCATGCCTGAGTAGTCCTCCAACCTGATGGTGGTATTGACACCAAAATAATAATGTCATAACATGACCCGAAGGAAAAATACTGTGTCATTGGAGACAGTGGGATTTTTGCCTTGAACTACAAGGAATGTAAGACCTTAGAGCTGTAAGATGGCTCTTGTGTGTTCGATATTTTATTTTTCTTGTCCTGTTTTGTTGGTTGTTTTTGTTGGTTGTTTTTCACTTATACATGGGCTGCTCTGAAAGTCATAGAACCATAGAATGGCTTGAGTTGAAAGGGACATCAAAGATCATCTATTTCCAACTCCTCTGCCACAGGCAGTGTTGTCAGCCACTAAATCAGGCACTAGATCAAGTTGCCAGGGCCGCATCTAAACTGGTCTTGAACACCTTCAGTGATGAGACATCCATAATTTCTCTGTGTCAGTGCCTCACCACTCTCTTAGTGAAACATTTCCCTGACTTCTAATCTAAATCTCTTTTCATTTAAAACTGTTCCCCCTTGTCCTGCCACTATTAGCTCATGAAAAAGGTTTATTTCCTTCCTGTGAGTGCTGAAAGGCCTGAGCCATCTCTTCTTGAGACTGAGCAAGTCCAGCTCCCTCAGCCTGTCTTCACAGGAGAGGTGCTCCAGCCCTCTGATCATCCTCGTGGCCTCCTCTGGACCCACTCCAACAACTCTATGTCATTCTCGTGCTGGGGGCCCTAGGCCTGGATGCAGTACTCCAGGCGGAGCCTCACGAGGGCAGGGCAGAGGGGAACAATCCCTTCCCTCTCCCTGCTGGCCATCCCTCTTTTGGTGCAGCCCAGCACCGCTGGCTCATGTTCAGCTCTTTGTCTGCCAGAACCCCCGAGTCCTTCTCCACAGGGCTATTCTCGAGGAATTTTTCTCCCAGTCTGTACACGTGTCTGTGATTGCTCCAACCCAAGTGCAACACCTTGCACTTGGACTTGTTGGCTGTCACGAGGTTCATGCGGGCTCACTTTTCAGGCTTGTTCAGGTCCCTTGGGACAGCATCCCCTACCTGTATTGCATCAACTGCACCATTCAGCTTGGAGTCATCAGCAAATTCGCTTAGGACGCACTCAGCCCCACTGTCTAGATCATTGATAAAGATATTGAAGAGCACTGGCCCCAAGACGGACCTCTGGAGGACACCACTCACAGCCAGCCTGTACCAGGATATAGAACCGTTTGTATTCCATTCAGTTTTGTTGTCTTTTGGCAGATGGCAACAGAGGGGCAGTCTGACAAAACGTCACCTGACATGGAAGTGCGTATGTAGAGAAGGTGTGTCACTGAATTCCTCTACATGGAAAAAACGGCACCCATTGACATTCATCGATGCTTGCTGAATGTTTATGGGGACCAAGGAGTGGATGTGAGCACAGTGAGGCGGTGGGTGGTGCGTTTCAGCAGTGGTGACAACAACAGTGGGTCCTGTTCACTGCTGGTGAAAATGCATTGCTAACGGTGGTGACTATGTTGAAAAAGAGATTTTTGTAGCTGGGAATCTGCTCTATCAAATAGTGTTATTCTGCTCTCTGTATCAGTTGAAGTTTTCATGGTTATAAATAGGAGGTGACCAGCATAGATGTTGCGAAGCACCAACTGGACTATCTGGGTTATCTGAACAGTACCAGTAATACTTAAAGCTGTGAAAGATTTGCCTGACAGCTTTTGTGAGGTTATTCGGAGACATTATTTTGACAACACCGTTGCCTCAGGGTCAAAGCTGCTCCCCATCACTACTACCACAAAGAGGAAGGAATCAATTCCTTCATTTGAGGCCCAGCAAACGGAATGTTTGCCTACTCAGCCCCAGAGAAGGCAGTTCCAGGTAGAGATAATGGTAAAGGATATTACGTTTTTCATCCACTTGTCCTTCACATAGCAATAACAATAAATCACTCAGCGGATGGATATTCAGACAAAAAGCAATGGAAGGAAAAATAAGGAAGGAAAGGAAGGAAAGGACTCACCTATACTGATGTGTGCCTTCTACCCCACACTCCAACGTAGCATTATGGTTGCTCCCAGCAGCCATCACACTTCAGTCAATAGCAGCTCAGCCTTCAAACAAAGTCTATCCGGCACGTGGCCTGGCCCAAAGGAAAAGAACAGGAGCAGAGATGAGGAACAAACAGGTTTCTTTTTGAGTAAAAGAAGTGCCAGTGCCAGCAGTTGTAAGTAATAGGGCCCAACTTTTTACAGAATGTGCAATTGTACTATGCAGAACCCTGGTAATACTGCCTTTCAAACACACTGGGATTGCAACATATGTAACAGTGAAGCATTGTTCATTGGGGGGAAGTTGGACTAGATAACCATGAAGGGTCGCTTCCAACTCAAGTGATTGAGTTATCTATTAATTACTGAGTGAATCTATTAATCATAGATTGATTAACTATGGGCCAGTTAAGCTCATCTCCCTCCCTTTTTCTCTTTTTCCCGTCCCCCTCTCCTGGGGTGTGGGTCTGTGTGTCCCTCTGCCCCATTTAGTCACGAAACTGGGTGAAACCAGTCCCAAACCACTGTCATTCTATGATTCATTAACTGCTTAGGGTTCATCCAGCACTGATGTGGGCTGAGGAGGCACTGCCCTTTCTCAGTGCATCCTCCTGTGCACAGCAGTGAGCTGCCCACAGGCAGATGCTAACACTTCCCCCACACATTGCCTAGCCTCTATTTGGCGCTCCCATTTCCTAAGCCTGTACTGAAGTGCTACCAACACAACTTGAAGGGCAAGGCATCCTTTAAAAGAATCCCACTACAGCTGCCAATATTTTCTGAAGCACCTAAGAAAGAGATTTCTTTCTGAAGGAGTTGCTTCTTCTTTCTTCCCTCAGGTGGTGTTAAATTGTGGTTTGGTTTAAATGAACCAAATGCAAAGCAAAAACAATCTGCTGTCCCATAAACCCTACGGATACACAGGGTGTTGTTGTGCTTGTAGCTTCCTGGTTTGCACCAGAACTGCTCTTTTTGGCTGAACTTTGTTTCTTTTTAAATGATGCTTCTGAGTTCCAACGTCATCAAGTCCTTTGACTTAAATATGGTGTTGCAGGTGGAAGGTGGCAGAATTCATTCCTTTCAGTTAATTGATTATTTTAGCAATACGGAAGATAAGTTCACTTTTATCTGCAAATGGAAAAATACCTGCCACGTCCATTGCCTGTCATGGTGTGAGCTGCTAATTGAAAGCTTCCATCTTTGAAGCAGCTCGGATAGGGCCCAAGGTTCTCAGGTAACAGGTTTTTCCACACCAGTCCCAGCTCAATTGTTGTCATTGCAATCCCATATTGCTCAACTGGTTGTGCCTGGATGTGCCCATGGAAAGTTTTCATCACCTCAGCACTGAGATCACCTTTTATCCCCTTGCCTGACATGAAACAGCAACAAGGCATTAAGGGCTTTGTTGAAGTGAATTTGTTATTCTCTCACCTGCTTGGTGAGATAAAATAAGGGATCAGAGCTGTGTGAGCTGCTGTCACACAACGGAAAGATACGCTCATGAGCAAGGGTTATGTTTGAGTGCTTATATGCACAGAAAATTGTGTGTACTTGCCAAGTAAATCCCATTGGAAAGTTGGTGAAGACATACTGTGAACAACAGTTGACTAGGGTGAGCCAATCCTGCCCTCCCCTCTTGCTTATGGATGAGCCCCATCGTTTTCACATTCTCAGTTCCTGTTGTCACAGTGCTAATACAGTCACTTGAACAAGACCACTAGGTTTAAATTAAATAAACAAACAAATGGAAAATGGAATTTTCAGCATCAGCCTCCAGGATGCTTTAGAAAGCAGACAGTGGCGTATATGGAGAGACAGCCAAGCCATCCCAGACAGCAGGCTTCTGCTCCAAACCAGCATAAATGTCTCACCTACCCTGGAGAACCAGACAGCATCAAGGAGCCTGTGTTAAAGAAGTGTCTCTGTACTGCCGTTCTCTTATCTCCCAGACTGGTGAATTCAGCTTTCAGACTGAGGATCGTTTTTAAGTCAGTTTTTCGTAGTCAACCCTGATGGAACCAACGACCTGAGTATGAAGAGGCTCAAGCATCCCCTGTGGGCCAGAGGCAGTGTCACAGCACACATTCAACCAGGCAGTCAGAGAGAAGTATGACATGATGCAAAAGTTAGACTTAAACACAACTCTTCAAACATGCAATAGGTGGAAAAGCATTTCTTTAGGAAGCCCAGAGGGTCTTGTGTTCAGACAGAAGTATTTGTATTTCATTAATTGTAACTATGGCCTGCAACTGATGAGACAGGGACATGTGGGAACAAAGCCACAGGGTAGCTTTCACTAAAGCAAAGAGGAAGCTCAGAGCACAAATCACAGAATGTACATCTGTGATCCTAGCTGAGACAGTCAGAGACCTGCTCCTCCATCTGAACTGCCACAGGTCCATGGGACCAGATGGGATCCACCCAAGGGTGCTGAGGGCACTGGCAGAGGTGATTGCCAAGCCACTTTCTACCATCTATCAGCATTCCTGGTTATCTGGAGAGGTCGCACAAGATTGGAGTCTTGCCGATGTGACTCCCATCTACAAGAAGGAAGGAAGTAAGGAAGATCCGGGGAACTACAGGCCTGTCAGCCTGACCTCGGTATCAGGGAAAGTTATGGAGCAACTGATCTTGAGAGAGATCACACGGCACGTGCATGGCAATCAGGGGATCAGACCCAGCCAGCACGGGTTCACAAAGGGCAGGTCGTGCTTGTCCAACCTCATCTCCTTCTACGACTGGGTGACCAGACTGGTAGATGAGGGAAAGGCTGTTGATGTAGTCTACCTGGACTTCAGCAAAGCCTTTGACACGGTCTCCCACAGTATTCTCCTGGGGAAACTGGCAGCCCGTGGTGTGGACAGGTTTACTCTTCTTTGGATTGAGAACTGGCTAGAGGGCCGTGCCCAGCGGGTAGTGGTTAATGGAGTCAAGTCCAGCTGGCGTCCTGTTACAAGTGGTGTCCCCCAGGGGTCGGTATTGGGGCCCATCTTGTTTAATATCTTTACTGATGACCTAGACGAGGGGATCGAGTGTACCCTCAGTAAGTTTGCGGATGACACCAAGTTGGGAGGATGTGTCGATCTGCCTGAGGGTGGGGAGGCCCTTCAGCGGGATCTGGATAGGCTGGACAGTTGGGCTGAGGTCAATGGGATGAGGTTCAATAAGGCCAAGTGCCGGGTCCTGCACTTTGGCCACAATAACCCCATGCAATGCTACAGGCTTGGGGCAGAATGGCTTGAGGAGTGTATAGAGGAAAAGGACCTGGGGGTGTTGGTTGATGCTCGGCTCAACATGAGCTGGCAGTGTGCCCAGGTGGCCAAGAAGGCCAATGGCATCCTGGCCTGTATCAGGAATAGTGTGGCCAGCAGGAGCAGGGAGGTGATCATCCCCCTGTACTCAGCTCTGGTGCGGCCGCACCTCGAGTACTGTGTTCAGTTTTGGGCCCCTCACTACAAGAAAGACATTGAGGCCCTGGAGCGTGTTCAGAGAAGGGCAACAAAACTGATGAGGGGTCTGGAGCACAAGTCTTACGAGGAGCGGCTGAGGGAGCTGGGATTCTTTAGTCTAGAGAAAAGGAGGCTCAGAGGAGACCTCATCGCACTCTACCACTTCCTGAAGGGAGGCTGTGGTGAGGAGGGGGTCGGCCTCTTCTCCCAGATAACTAATGACAGGACGAGAGGGAATGGCCACAAGTTGCGCCGGGGAAGATTTAGATTAGATTTGAGGAAAAATTTTCTCTCTGAAGGAGTGGTCAGGCACTGGAATGGCCTGCCTAGGGAGGTGGTTGAGGCACCGTCCCTAGCGCTGTTCAAGAAGCGTTTAAATGAGGTGCTAAGGGATTTGATTTAGTAGCTTGGTGGGTAGGGATGGTGGTGGGAGGATGGTTGGACTAGATGATGGTCCTTTCCAACCTAATGAATCTATGAATCTATGAATCTACATTTTGAATTAAACTGCCCGAGTGGGACTTAAAATTACCATTTCTGATTTAGACTTTATTTTTCTGTCTAGGAGACAGAACCCTGGGGAGAGATCAAAGGTAAAATGGGACAGAAAGTTCCCTCAATTAGTAGGTTAAAAAAGTATTCTCATTTCTCCAGTCTTCTCTTCTGGAAGATGTCAAGGTAAACTGAAACCACAGCAAATTGGGTTCCAGTTGCATGTAGAAAGACATTCTTCCAGCTCAAGGCAGAAGAAACCATCATAAACGATTTCTAAACCATTCTAAGCTTAAACATGACTCAGTCTTCACTTCATTGAGGTCTACAATAAACAGTGGGTCACAGGTGCAAGGGTCAGAGCAGGTTTGGAAGGTTGAAACTCTACATCAGATCACTCAACTGCAACACAATAATTAAGGGCATTCCAAATCTCATTAAATTCAATAAAATTAAGTTGAAAAATATGTGTTACCACTGTGCTGAATGACAGCTACAGGTGTGTTAGAGAATAGGGCAGCTTGCCACCTCACCGTATCACTAGCCTTGATATCTAGCCTTGCTAGATCCAAAAGGATGTGGCAAGTATTTCCAACACCTGATAAGCCAACAGGTTTCACAGGGACAGTAAGTGCTGAGTGTCCTCTGAGTTAAACAGTGCCTTCATATAAATATTATATAGAAATTATTAATTTAAACAGAACAAATGGCATGGGTAGATAGACACACTATTCTGTTCACATTTCCCACTACCTTTCAAAACTGTAATCTGTTTCTAAACTAAAAAGTGTATATGTCACCCACTCTTGTGGACATCCATGCTGTCAGAAGACCACAAGGCAGGAAACTTTGGCAAGTTGTGTTTTTTTTCCAAACTGCAGCTCTGAAGACCGGACAAGAATGTGCTCACTCTTCAGTCTTGGAAGGAGACTCTGCAAACAGTGCTATATCCAGCAAAGTTTTATAGACTCGGGATTATCTCCAGCATCTGTGCAGGAAACATGAGAAAGGACATTCTCTCTGGTTTAAGATGTTGCTAATGAGGGTAAGGTTGCCTCCATTCCCTCACGTCAACTCCCCCAGGCGCATTCAGGCTATTCCATCATTTCAAGCCTCCCCCTTCAATAACAAACTGCAAAGTGCTCTTTTCTGAAGGCCGCCATCTAAAGCACTGGCGGCATTGCAGTGTGCTTGTAAAGCACAAGAAGACTTCTCTGAGAGCATACACTGGCACCTGCCTCAAAGACCCCTCCTCCATATGACTGGTTTTGCATCTCCATATCTGGTTTGTACCGGACCAGAGAAATGTTTCCCTCCCGCTCTACTGGCAGAAGAAATTGGGAGTGGTTCGTCACTGCCTTAGTTCCAAGTGACAGTATTCATCTTCAAAGGTCAATGCTGGCACAACTATTAGGAGCATTGCAGCACAGGTCTTTTCAGCCACTGTTATCCGAGACCAGAATGGCAAGAGGTAAGACAACCAGAGTCAACTGGAAGCAGCAAAAAGAGCACGAAATCCTTTCAGAGAATACCACTTCCAATTTTTTCTTTTTAAATGACTGAAAAACCTCAGTTGAAGGGGGCAATTTCTGCAAACATACTACTTAAGTCACAGAGTTCTAAAGGTTTACTTCTGCACTTGTAATTCAACATCTGTTTACTGCTCTGAAGAGAAGACTTGCCTTGCTCATAAGCTCCTTGAAACAGGTTCTTTGACTTTGTGGTTGTAAATTACCACTAACAAAACAACCTAATTCTTATTTGCTTCCAAGTAATAACAAACATCAGAGGAAAAAGACACATATAGCAAAGTTTGTTATGTCTTCCTATTTAAATTCACCAATACTAACATTATTTAGGAGGATGCCTTGCCAGTGTTTGCTAATCACTCTTCCTAGCTGTAACAGATATCCTGGATGGCCCAACAAGTTGTAAGATAATCTTCAGGTTGAGTGCAAAGCAATATCCTGAAAGAAAAATGACTTGGACACTTTGTGATCAGCAACTTGAATTACAGCCCTGATGCTCTGAGCATCACACAGCTTCATTTAAAAAGCATGACCACATGTTTGCAAACTGACGACTGGTTTTTGATTTCATTGCAGAAGCCAAGTTGGAAATTGTAAAGATAGTATGATAGCAGCAGCTTGCCTCATCCAGAAGAGGAAAAATCAAAAACTGTCTTTTGCATTTGAGAGGGAGACACTGATGTTCATGAAATGAAATATAATAATGATATACAACTTTATAATAGCAATTGTTAACTGTAATGTATAGAATACATTACAAGGTACTTTGTATGTTATGTACGTAATATTAATCATAACATTGGGCTGAAGAAGAGCTTCTGTGCTCATTCCATTGCTCTGATCTCTGAATACAAATATGGTATTCAGTATTTCCATTACAAGAACCAGTTATTATAAATTTACCGGAAGCATTTAAATGATTGGTGTCACCTGTCTCCAGCTAGGTCCCTTCATTTCAACTTGAGCTCTGCACGATTGATCAAAGCCAGCACAGAAGTGAACACAGGGCCAGGAGCTGCCCCACCTCATGCTCCCACTGGTGGTAGGAAGGACGATGCTGAGGCTCTCACACACCCTGGCCTTATCTCCGTGGCTGAATTTGGCTCAGCACAAGGAGATAAACCAAACAGTGCCCAGCATACGTTTCTGTGCTTCCTTTGCAGGTGAGAAAAGAATATCCACAGATGACTGAGCTTGTTACCAGGGGCTCAGCACTGGAGATTGAGTTCTTCAGTTGGGGGTTTGCCAGCAGGCCGGGGCTCATAGCACCAGTTACTGCCACATCCAGAACCTTCTCATGGAGGAGGTTTGGCTACCCACGGCTAGGCCTGTCTCCAACAGGTGGGCTTGCCTGTGACACCACCAGCTTTCTAACCCTCTCCCCATGTGGGAAGGCTCACACGTGCCACGGTGGCCAGCCAGCACTTGAGTGTGGGCAAACAGAAAGCAGGACTGTGTGATGTGAAACAGAGTGGAGAGGAGCAGAAGTAGAGAAGGAAGAAAATCCACATCTTCTCTCTCTTGTTTTCTGCAACCGCCTGTTGCTTCCATTCACCATCCTGGCATACAGGCTCCAGTCTTGCCAAGAGCCCTGCAGCTGACTCGTTTAAATCAATTAAATGGGACATTCGTGCACTGGGAATGAACCCCGTGTTTTGGAGGCCTCATTTGTGTTCTGCAGGAGTGCTGCAGCAGGCCTTTCTCCAACCAGATTCAGGAGTACCAGCACATTCATGTTGTACGTGGAAAGCAATAGAGATGTTAGGGAGTCATCTCTCACCATTTTTTCCCCCTCATCCCCCTTACTCTGTTGTGTTTTCAGAACACGTTCCTTGCTTCTTAGCTGACTTCCCTTCACAGAAAACATATCTTCTCCCTGCTTTAAAGACCTGCATCTGTACCTCTGACTAAGCTCCTAGTTAGTTATCACGTCTGTTGCTGCATTTCTAGTTCAGGAGGGCAGCAAATAACTCAGGCTGCCTTTGGCCCCTTTAAGCTTGCTGGATTGGTAGCTAGGCAGTTGCTGTATTTATGTTCACCTTTCTACTGCCAGTTACTTTCTCTTATTGACTCAAATCTACTGTTGAGTTTCCCAGTGTGGGACCACATCCGTTTGCCAGTTAACACTTAGCACAGTGATCTTTCCATGGCTGACAGTATCAGTAACAAGTAATACATCGCATACTCCACTCCCCACTTGGCTCTGGTTTTAAGTTTTTTCCATTTCTGTCCCCACAAGCAATACCAGAAGGCACCGTGGACATCACACTGGATGTGAACCAAGGGCTGGAGATGACCAACATATCGTGTGTATGTGTAAAGAAACCCTTCCAACGGAACTCAATATAACAACTCACTACGCATCATCTATGAACAAAAAGCCATGAACATACAAACATGCCATTGTGCTAAGGCACTGGACGGGAAAAATAAATCCATTATGCTGTTATATTATAATGGCTCTTCCTGCAGTAATTCACAGCTGTAGCTGCTACCTTGAGGAAGACGTACAGGCTTCCCGGGCTCCACCTGCACAGGAACTATCTAACTCCAGCTCTGTGCAGCTGCTTAGACAGGAGATTCAGATGTTAGAGATCATGGATTGTATGCATGGAAATCCCTGTGTAACACAAAGTATCACAGGGTAACGCTTTCATCTAAGCGCACATATTGCTCTCTGAAGAGCTTTTGTGTTTGCAGTCACTTCTTGAGCCCACTCCCTTGCAAAAGACATAGTTTGCAAAAGACCTTTTTAATCCCAGAGTAAAAACAAACAAACAAACAAACAAAAAACAGAAGAGTTTGCTCAGGCCACACTGCGTATTGCTAATGTAACACCACAGTTACGCACCCCTGTGCATCTCACTTCATTTTGCTTTCTAACCGCTACAGGCATCTGAAATAGAAAAGTGACTTTCCCTGAATCCAGAAAACATTAGGACAAATGTCACCGTGATGCAGAGGGGACTTTGTGAAGAGCTGTCCCTCCCCTTTGTGTCAGAAAGGCTGGCAGGGTGCCTTTTCATCTCATGCAGTTGCAGATGTCCCATCAGGATGGGGATTTCCCCTCTTCCTTCAGACTGGGGAAGGAGGAGGACAGGGAGGCGATAAATCTTCTGAATGCCAGAATTCAATACACAGGCAGCATCATCTTTCTGATTCAAAGAAGCCCGGCGTAATGGGACCCATTCATCTTGGAAGGGAAACACAATCCCTCTAGAATGAAGTTTACTACAAAAACCGAGCCTGCTAAGTCGGTGGTTTCAGTTCACCAAACTTGCACCTCAAATTTTAGTTCAACGAAGTTCATGGTGACACAAGTGTGGATCATCACGTGGGCGTGTATGGCTGCGAGCATCGAGTAACACACGGCATGCTGAAGTGATGCAAGAGCTTAAGAGCTTATATTTGACCTTGCTCCCCGGAATCAAACTCCTTGAGATCTGAAGTGGGTGTGATCTAGTTGTGGGAAATCCCTTCTTCAGTTCAGTATCACCTAGAAAGCAGCTGTTTACTAGCTGCAAATGCTGCTAGGGAAGGTCTCCCCATTTAAGATGACTTCTCATTTTCAAAGAATGCGGGAATACCTATTTCTATCAGAGTGCAGCATTTCAGGTGTTTTCATCTGATCATCTTGCTTTCTTAAGCAGCTTCTTCTAAATCCTCAGACTTTCCAGAAGGGTCCTGAAAGCACTGGGGTTAATCTTCTTCCTTATGCTGATGCACTTCAGATGCATCGTACTCCTGGAATAGCCCTAATATTGTAGTTAACCTTCCTTTCTCTACATATGCTTAAGTTTAGGCTGAAATATGCATATGCTTATATGTGTACTTGGAGTCTACACATATATATGAAAACACAAACAGTATTTTTTAAAAAATAAAATACTTTGAAAAGCATTTGAGATATATCTGTTTAGAAATGTGCAGCGACTTTTGAATGCAGGTGAATATTCAGGCTCAGCTCAGGCAGCCCCCAAAACTGATCTAGATTTTTAACTCTGCAGCATAAACCCCACAGCACCAGGGAAGCATGCAGAATTTAGCTACCTGACCTGCCCGGAGACCATCAGGCCAACTCTCCTCTGATTCTCCTCCCCACACCTTAGATCAAAGACGAAACACTCTGGCATGGTCCATCCTCAGGAAACTGACACCTGAAGTTAGAAGCAGAAATTAAAGCACTGCCACAGCCTGCTCTGGAGATGAGTCAGAACGGTGCCAGGACGTCGTCTATGATATCTGTCACGGGATCAGGGAAGCTAACATCCGATTACAAGAAAAAATGAGGTTTGCGACCAAGGAAGGTTGCTCTTCCATTATCCTGAGAGAGTTTTGTTCCTGGGGGAGAGGTGGTGTTGTGAACTATGATATAAATAAAGCGACCGTGAGATGTGATGTGCTTTCCATTAAACTGAAAACAGGGGTTCTTTCATTGTGCAGATATTCTACCAGAGCACGAGGGATGCTGTACACAGGAAGGTTTTACTAATGAATGAGAACGAGGAAATTACACTGCTTGGTACTGATGAAAAAAAAGTAAGGATATCTGACCAATGTCTGGGACTCAGTAAGGTTTGGAAGTTCAATTTGCCTTTCTCTGTTTTCCACTGTATTCCTATGTTTTTGCAAGCTTTTCTATAGTCACAGCTTTCAACGTTACATGAGCTAAAATGGCTGAGTAAAGAATGGCATCAGCCTTGCACACTGGCATTTAGGATCTCCCTGCCTCTGTAGGGATTAAGTTACGGGTGAGTTAGAAAGCCTTCATGGTCAAAAATATCCCGGGGACAGTCCACTTCCCAACTTTCCAAAATAAGCAGCAAGGAAACAAAATCTGCTATGGGCACACGCAAACATAGTTGCTTTCTTCACTGTCTAATGGAAGTCTGGGGTCTCTCTGCCTTGCTGAGAGTCAGCTCAGCTGACTCCTTAGCTGTGCCTTGTGTTGGGTTCCCATGTGCAACCCAAGGGTGATGGAAGCTGTGCTGTCCCTATGGGAGCTGCCACCTGTGAGGCTAGGCTGCTCCCACCTGCTTTTGTGACCCCACGGTGAGCTGATGCAGAAAACAGAGGGGGCAGAAAACTAGCCCCGTGGGGCCAAAAAAAAAAAAAAAAGAGTCACACTCTTCTCAAGCTTTTTGCCCATTCGGTTCCCTGAATTCAGCTACACTTCCTACAGGAACACCTAAAAGCAACGCATTTTAGAAATAAAGGAGAAAGGAGGGAGAGTCCCAAGTAGGCATTTACAGAGGCAGGCAAACTGAAGGGACGAGAACCTTACATTTCCACCTTACAATATGATTGGACATCAGTGCCCAAACCACACGTTTTGACTTCTGGAAGTCAGAAAAAGATAGAAGTAAGTTGAAATTTCAAGGACTCGCTCCACCAACAGCATTGCAGCCTTGTTCTGTCAGATCTTCATGTGAGCACAAAGTCTCACTTAAGCCTTATGGTGATAAGTCTTGATAGTCTGGGCCACCTTGAGGGCACAGAAGAGAGTCGTGCTACATCTAGACTGCTCTTATCTCAAACATAGCCTCAGACATGATTTGACATCAGCAGAGCAAATTCCTTGGTCTAGCTACCTTTTGCTCTCGAGGCTGCCTACCAACACTGTGCATATTAAGCATGAGCTGAGGAGTATACCTAAAAATCGTATTCCCCAGTGAACATACAACTTGCAGCTTCTGAATGCCCAAACCTAGGACACAACTACTGACACACGCAGCCCTGCCAAGATACAGGCATTTTCTGAGGTTACTTGGAAAACTTGCAGTGCATGAGAGGATGTGCCGCGGCTGCATTCCTGGGATTTGGAATACGCATTTTGCTGAAGTCACACACACTGAGATGCCCTTTGTAAAGGTGGCGTCCTTTGCACAAAGACATCACTAACATAGAGGTGCTCTGTCTGAGCTGATCTGAAAATGAGGGCGCTACGGACGTACCTCTGTCTGGATTTGCAGCACCTGTGCTCCCTCCCCCCTAAATGATGTTTTGATGGAGTTTTCCGCGATCCAGAGAGCACCCAAAGAATAATTTCCTAAAACAAGCAGCTGACCAGCAAGAGATCCAGCAGCCCTCAAAGCTGTCATGTGAGATTTTTCAAAGCATTCCCGAGAGGGCACCGAAATCAACAAGATCACACACTTCCAGGCACGGATTCCCAGTCACTCCACCTGCAACTATTAACACTAGCATTACTTCACAGGCAATGAACTCTTCCTCCTCCCCTTGCAACTTTTCATGCTATTTAAGCTATCATAATAGGGCATTCACTGTGCTTAAATTCTGGGTTTTACTGTCCAGAGGGAAGTTAACTTCAACCTGCAGGCCTAAAATCATGAATCTGAAAGCAACTGTCATATTTGTTGGTTGTTAAAACCCTAAAAATTTATTTTTATATGCATGTAAATATATGTGCATATTCTTTTGGATATCCCCATGTGCTGATATTTGAAAATGCACCCCATAAAGCTTTTGGCCAAAGACAAATTGTAAAAATGTAAGCATGAAAGGTTCTTTTGTTTTCTTTTGTTTTCTTTTTTCTGCTATGTTTTATTGTCTCCAATAAGTATGATAATAGCAGTGCAAAATGAAGAATGGGAAGCTCCCTGGCTGCAAACATAGCCCATCAATGGGCATGCATTGCAAGTCTTCATCTGTACACACTCACTGGACAGTGTAGAAAACATTACCAATCATTCCTGTGGTGCTGTGATGCTCAAGGTGTTCTAACCAATCCTTGCAGCTTGGAAAATCCTTTTATCACTAGCTGAGAGATCTGCTGTCATATAAATACTGCAATAAGTGTATGTGTTTCTTCCAAATATGTGGTCTTATTTCTACAGCACCTTTGAAATTGGGAAAAGTAAGCTGGTAAAGGGAAAATCTTTTTGTTAACATTGCAGTCATTTTGTTCCTTTGCTTTAATCAGCAGTTTCTTCTCCTCTCTAAGATGCAGACGGAAGAAGCCTACACACACTTCTCCCATGCAGTTACAGCTAAGACAAGAACTCAGTAGGATCTGGAAGGACCATGTGCTTCTGTGTCCAAAGCCAGTGATCGGGTTTCCACATGAACACCTAACTTGTAGCACTGATTAGCTTTAGGAGCATGGCTGCCACTTTGGTGGCTTCAGTGCTCTTACTGCTGAACATACACCCAGTGACTCGTCCAAGTATTTAACAAACTGTCTGCCGTCCATATGAGAGACACAAGCAATACAAAACGAAACCTTCAAGACAACAAAAGCCACAACTGCCACTGGATGATTTAAGACTCCCAAAAAAGGTCGGGAAGAATGAAAGAAGGAAAGATGTGGAAAGTATCCTTGGTAAATAAAAGGCTTGGGCTTTGGTTCAAAAGATAGGTGAAATGATATGGAAAGAAACCATGACATTCAACTCTTTATCTGCAAAAAAACAAGGTAGCCTCATCCTCATGCTATGTCCCGAGCTATCACTGGAAGAAGGCTAGTTGGCATCAGCAAGAACTGTGCCAAGGCTCGTGCCAACAGTTAAATAGTGAGAATGATTGTCAGCTTGAGGGTACACACTGGTATTGCCTCATTCTCTGATATAGATACAGCTCAAGATAGAAGGAATTGTTTAAATAGAGCTATTGTGTGGGTTTCTACGATTCTGTGTTGCACTGATCAGAGCAGGAATGAACGCAAGCTCCACAAGTCAGTGCGGAGCATCAAACTTTCCTTCAGTTTAAAATACGTGCCATGGCAGCAGCAGATCCTGCTGTGACCAGAGAGGGTTAAGCTATGGCCAGGCAAGGACTTGGTCAGCATTTGTCATCTTCTGCACGATGAAGGAGAAAATTCCAGTCAAAATTCACAGTGGGCGCAGATAAAACACATGCAGGAGGGATAGGGCTGATGCACTCTGTAAGATAGAAGGCCACGATTTCTGCTTTTCTCCTGGGTCCTCTCCACTTTCTTGCTGGCACTGCATAGAGGTGATTCCCCACTCCCACTTCTTCCTAGGGCCACGCACTAGGAAGCATGGTTGGCCTTTGCTGCCCAGAAATGCATCTGACGGATCTCAGCACATCTGGTACAAAGAGGGGCATGTAAATACTTTCCAGAGAGAAGTGCTGCGCCCAGTTTGACGGTGGGAACAGTAGGTGGTACAAAGGAAGCAGTCATGGAATGTGCCACATTTGATATACTGTTATGTTTAGCAGTGGCTGAAAAAAAAATAAATCATATTTAGGATTTAGACAATGTGTAGTCCAAGAGAGATATTCCTAGCTAATAACATCACGGCCTTCTCACGAGAGCTCCAGAGCTGTGAAAGGTGTGCTTTTAATCCTCTGAAACTGGTCCAGTTTGTGCCCATTGCCCATCTGACACTCACCCATTAGATATTTAGAAGCATTGATAAGATTGCCTCTCAGTCTTCTCCAGACTGAACAGTCCCAGGCCTCCAAACCTTTCCTCACACGGGAGCTGCTCCAGGCCCCTCATCGTGTTTGTAGCAGTCTGCTGGACTCCCTCTAGCAATTCCCTGAACTGAGGAGCCCACCGTCGGGCGCAGTACTCCAGATGTGACCTCACCAGGACAGGGAGAGGCTGAGGATCCCCCCCCGTGATGTGCTGGCCACTCTCTTTGTAATGCAACCCCGGATATCATTGGCCTTCTTGGCCACAAAGGCACAGTGCTGCTCGTGGCCAACCTGTTGCCCACCAGAACACCTAGGACTTTCTCTGCAGAGCTCTTTTCCAGCAGGTTAGCCCTCAACCTGCACTGCTGCTTGCATTACAGCATACACAGTTATTCCTCCCCAGGTGCAGAACCTAACATCTGCTCTTCTCGAACCTCGTAGAGTTCCTCTCTGCCCACCTCCCCTCTGCTGCATCTCCTTCTGTGGTGTCCACTAAAATACACTGAAATAAATATTGTTAAGAGTTTTAACAAAATGATGCGAAAGCATTAGTTTCTTCAGCTCCTCTGACACCACAGCCAACCGACCCCACCAATTCACTAATCTGATCTCCTTCTGTGTTGATACAAATTGTTATCTGACTTCTGGCTTGGATACGGTACGACCCATGTGAGGGTTTATAATCTCAGCCCAGCATTTGGATGGGGTCAACAGCTCAAAGGGAACCTAGCATCCAAGAGAATAAAAAGTTTACAAGCACAATCTGACACCACTGGATCCTAAGACCGATTTTGAAATAGTACAACACTGGACTGCTTGACCCCGATCCAAATTGAGGACTGATAGGTCTCCCTTAATCTGGAAGTGACTTGCTGTCTTGAGGGGCAAAATTGTAAACTCACTCCCTAGAAATTTTTCAGTTATTCACTTTGGAAAATGAGAACATTAAAAATAATAATAATAATAATAAAAACCACAGGGAGAAAACACTCCCTTTGGAGAACATAAAATTGGAATGACTGAAAGCAGCAATTAAACTACAAAATAAATAGCACTATCAATTCCAAGCTGTGGATGATCTTTTTCCAGGTCCCCTTTTCACCACCCCTTTCATCAGTTCTGCTCCTGTCCATCATGCTATAAAGCAGAAGGCCAAAGCCTTGCTGCGTGCACCAGACCAAGTTGGAATACACATGATGCAGTTTGCCAAGCCTTCCTCCTTCTGATTTTATCACTAGCTTGCCTCTTGACCTCAGGGTCGTTGTGCCTGATGTCATTGCTCAGGCATCCTCTGATTTGCTGCCGTTGGCAAAGACGTACAAATTTCCTATGGCAATATGTTCTCTTAACTTCAAAGTGTAATGTTACTATCCTTAGCATTATCACAGAAGGCTAAAGTGCAATGAACTTTTTTTTTTTTTTGAGTTGTTTTTCATCTAATGAGATTATTTGTGGAACAGACGTGTGAGGGAACTGTGATCTTAGACACGGCCTCCAAAGTACAGGACTGGGCTTAGCTAAAGTAGCAAGGTGATCGATGCCAGGCTGCTTGTCCACTTCAGGGGTTAAAACTGGGACGACTGGCCCCTCGTAAATAAAACCTGCGTGATATTACAGGGTCTTTGAAGTATTCACTGTGGATGAAGCCCTGTTTCATCTTTCTCCTAAGCATTCATGTCATACAATCTACTGATTTACAAATGCTGAGGAAAAGAAATGCCAAACATTTCTGAGGCTAAAACTTGTCACGGGGATTCCAGTAACTTGTTGCCCCCCGCAGAATTTCATGGAAGTGATTAACACCACTTGGCACTAAGCCTTGTGAAAGGAAGGCAGATTTTTTGACATGCATCCTATTACTTAAAGCAGAAGTCAGAATAGCTGACATGATTAACTTCACAGAGCAACAAGCTTAAAAAATAAATAGGTCAGGACACATTCAGCGTTGTAGTGGAAAAACTGTTATCAGGCTTAGCTTTAAGTAAAGCCTTTCCTTACTTGGGACATGAGATAATACACATTGCGTATTATATCTGTGCTTTGTTGGGCTAGAGAATATGGGGAAAAAAAGAATGCACAGTAGGAATCGATAAAGAGGACTTAGAACGGATAGTAGAACAGTCTAAAAACAACAAAATGAGATTCAAGATGAAAAATTGATCCCAAAAGGGTACTCCTGGGCATAAAGATATTGGAAAATACCAGTAATGACAGGGGGATGGTCATTGGGCAGTCTGCTGACAGCCAAAGATGGTCTTTTTTTTCCCATTTTGAACTCTGTTTGCAGACATGCAGCATCTGTGAAGAGCGCTCCAGAAGCTGATGAAACACTTTTGCACAACATATTTTTTGCTGCAGTTCTGTATGACCAACTCCAGCAGTAAAGAGGCCTACAAAAGTAACTTAATAGGATAGAGATATAGAACATTTCTTGCTATGAGATAGTGCACTTGTGCCAGCAGACAGAAGTATATAAATCTCGAAAGAGGCAGTATTTGTTCATTAAGTGAAAGCATTCACTCAGTCAGGAGTGATATCATGAGAGGTTTACGATCACTTGTCCATTAGATACTTGCTGCTACCAGCTAAAACAAATATCTAGGTAGGTAAAGACAAGTCCAGACAAAGCCCTGACAAGTCTTGAGTCCTGCGCCAGTAAATGAACGCACAGGCTGCAACCTGGGACAAAACACAGTGGAATTTACTGGTTTTCATAAATGAAATAGATTGCTGACGACAAGACTGCAGGGGGTATTAGCTAATTCTGGTGAGAGAATTAAATGTTGAAGTCTCATATCTCAGTGTTCTTACAATGTTCAAATAAAGGTAATGCTAGCAGCGACAGTAGTGTTTGCCACCATTCCTAAACATGCTCATCTATCTGATGAAGAGCAATAGATAGAAATGGAGTGAAATTTCAGGTTGAAAACGTGTATGGAACAGAGTTAAGCATCTGCAGATTATATGAGCATGCCAAAAGTATTAATTCTTCTGATGGGGGAGCAGAAAAATTTGTTCCATTGTTTCCTAGCCAGCTCAGCTTACTGACAGACAAGCAAAGAATAGCCAGGACTACCTCCTGCCAGCAACAACCAGTTCAGTGCACTAATGAACTGTAGCAGCTGCTACTTGAAAATGAAGTGGTTGCAAAGAACACAGAATCCCCCATAAAGATCAAGAGAAAGGTATAGCATCCAAAATTTGTGATTCCAGAAGCACATACTATGATGACACATCTGTACTCAAAGCATAGCCCCTACATTGAGCACTGCAATTACAAAGGCAAAAATTTTCCCCAGTATTATTTCGAAAATGCCCAGTTCCCTCTACATGTCACAGTTTCAAAGAAATCAGTATCTACCCAATGGACGTAACAGACACTACAGTAGATGTTACAGATACCTTACAGCATGAATAGGCTAATTAATGATGGAGGCAATGAGCAAGCTGAGATCAGAATAAAAACTAAGACAATAAAGCAGTGATGTCATCAATGTTAAATGGACAAGTCGTCATCCAGTAAACACAACAGCTTATTCATAAATTACAAAATTACCACTTGCAGACAAGGTTTAAGTTCAGCTTGAGTAATTCATCCTCTGATTAGTCCCAAACGAAGCCCTAACAAGAAGCTTACTTATTTTGTTGACAGATGACATCACTAATGGCAGAAGGTAAGCATTTGTGTGATGCAGTCCCAAAACCTAACGAGTCCCAAGTTTGGATGCTGGATAATGTCATTCTTTGATAAACAGACACTGTTTCTTCAAAGCCAACTGCCCTTGGCATGTAAGATCTGTCACAGGTGCCTACAGCAGTATATATATGTATGTTATTATAACACACAACATACATTCTCAGCGACACACATCACACCACGTATCTGTCATAATCTTCATACTCGGCGATAAATTTAGATTACTGCGCATCACATATTGTTTTGAGAACAAAATTCTATTTCCAGAAGCGATGTAAGGTTAACGCTATGAAACGATGCGAACCAAGTTTTCTTAGATGTTTCATTGAGAACATTAATTCAGAAAATACTCATAAACAATCTCTGGGAGTTTCCCGTTAGACTTCTAATTCACATTTAAGCAGATTAATTTTAAATACCACTGGCAGCGGACACTTTCACATCTCAGAGGAGGTACTCTGCGGACTGGAATATCAATCCCAACCACCTCACCGCCTCTCTGGGCAACCTCCTACCGCTGCTAATAGCAGCACGGGCTGTCGGGACGGCGACTGGGGAGGCGGGCTGTCACCCGACATGAGGCGGGAACAGCCGCACCCGGGGTTCGCGCATGCGCTCTTCCTGCTTTAGGCGGGAGGCCGTGTGCGCATGCTCGGTTCGCGCCGCGCTGTGGTGCTGCTGGCGGGAGGCTGCGGCGGGTGCCCCCACAGCGGAGGGAAATGAGCGGGTACGCGGAGGTACGGCCGGAGCTCCTCCGAGTTTTCAGTGCCTCTCTGGGCGGCCTGTTCCAGCGTCACACCACCCTTATTGGAAATAATAATGATAATAATCCTTATTTCCAGTCTAAATCTCCCCTCTTTTTCCCTTCGTAATCAAGCTTGCGTGTTGATACCGCGGCTGTGGGATTAAACAGTGTCAAACGGTTTACCGGGCTGGATCGGCCCGGTTCCGTGACGATTGGTGTGGGGGACCCACAGACCCACACCCCAGGAAAGGGGAAGGGGGAAAAGGGAAAAGGAAAAAAGGGAGATGGGCCTAGAAACAAAACAGCGGCAACGATCTGAGGAGGAAAGCTAATTTACTAAATAAGATATCAGAAAGCAAAATAACACAATATAATACAATATAATTGGAATTGAAGCTAATAAATCAAATAAAATGAGCAAGAGAGAGTGTCCGATAAACCGAAGGCCTTACGCTAACGCTGAAGGCGATACGGCAGCGAGCACCCACTGCTGAGTCGATCCCGAAGGAAAAAAAGTGTCCCGTGACTGCAGAGGGTTTTTATCTTTTCCCTCTGAGCGGAAAATACGTAAAAATGCAAAGCATCGCAAAGTCTTCTGGGGAATATAGTTCTTCTCTTCTGAGACAGGTATACCCGGAAAATATCAATGATCTGTGGAGTTGGAGTATTAACTCTTTAACTCTTAATGCACTACATGTTGTTATGATGTGGAATACCAATACCAAAAATCATAAAACCATGACATTCCACCCCTTATTCCACATCATTACATCATGCTTGATACATATAGAAGAACAATGATTAACATGCATTATACACACACACACACAACATATATATAAATCTATATACATGGAATTACTGACTGCACTCCCCCAACATCAAATTCCCTTGTGGTACACACTGAACATCCCCATTCTTCTGCATCACCCACCAAGTGGACCCAGGTCCCTGAGCAAAGACAGTTCCACGGAGAGGTTTGCCCTTTCCAGAAGCTGGAAGGACCCAAACCGCTTTCCCCAACATGTTCTTTACATGCACTACAGGGACTTTATCTCCCTCTACAGTAGGTAGAGAGCTGGATTGGGCAGGACCATCGCGATTGATGGATCCTCGGGTGTTGACCAACCAGGTGGCTTCTGCCAAATGCTTCTCCCAGTGCTTAAATGTTCCGCCACCCATTGCTTTCAACATGGTTTTTAACAACCCATTGTATCTTTCAATCTTACCAGAAGCTGGTGCGTGATAGGGGATATGATAAATCCATTCAATACCATGATCTTTGGCCCAATTATTTACAAGAGAATTTTTGAAATGAGTCCCATTATCTGACTCAATTCTTTCTGGAGTGCCATGTCGCCATAGGACTTGTTTCTCGAGACCTAGAATGGTGTTTCGGGCGGTAGTATGGGGTACTGCATATGTTTCAAGCCACCCAGTGGTTGCTTCCACCATGGTAAGCACGTAACGCTTGCCATTGCGAGATCGTGGCAAGGTGATATAATCAACCTGCCACGCCTCCCCATATTTATATTTTTGCCATCGCCCTTCCCCCCAAAGAGGTTTCATCCTCTTGGCTTGTTTAATTGTGGCGCATGTATCACAGTCATGGATAACCTGTGCAATAGCGTCCATAGTTAAGTCCACCCCTCGGTCTCTAGCCCATTTATATGTTGCGTCTCTTCCCTGATGGCCCGAGGTCTCATGGGCCCATCGAGCTAAAAATAACTCACTCTTATGTTGCCAGTCCAAGTCTACTTGAGCCATCTTAACTTTGGCAGCTCGATCTACCTGATTGTTATTCTGTTGTTCTTCAGTTGCCCGGCTTTTAGGAACATGAGCATCTACATGGCGCACCTTCACAACTATATTCTTTACTCGGTCAGCAATATCTTTCCACAGTTCAGCAGCCCAAATAGGTTTACCCCTCCGTTGCCAGCCATTTTGTTCCCATTGCTGTAACCACCCCCATAAAGCATTTGCCACCATCCATGAGTCAGTGTAAAGATAAAGCGTTGGCCACCTCTCTCGTTCAGCAATATCTAAGGCCAGTTGGACAGCCTTTACCTCTGCAAATTGGCTTGATTCTCCTTTTCCTTCAGTGGCCTCTGCAACTCGTCGCGTGGGGCTCCACACAGCAGATTTCCATCTGCGGTGCTTTCCCACAATGCGACACGATCCATCTGTGAACAGGGCGTATCTCTTTTCATCTTCTGGTAGTTCATTATATGGTGGGGCCTCTTTAGCACGTGATACCTCCTCTGCTGGTATTGTTCCAAACTTTTTACCTTCAGGCCAGTCCATAATCACCTCCAGGATTCCTGGATGACTGAGGTTCCCCATCCGAGCTCGCTGTGTAATCAGCGCAATCCACTTACTCCAAGTGGCATCAGTAGCATGATGGGTAGAGGGAACCTTTCCTTTGAACATCCAGTTCAGCACTGGCAGTCGAGGTGCCAGAAGGAGCTGCGCTTCAGTTCCAATTACTTCGGAAGCAGCTCGAACCCCCTC
Organism: Oreortyx pictus; assembly: GCA_036925125.1. Classification (NCBI taxonomy): domain Eukaryota; kingdom Metazoa; phylum Chordata; class Aves; order Galliformes; family Odontophoridae; genus Oreortyx; species Oreortyx pictus. Next base: position 50,110,920 of record JAUPFR010000001.1, read on the forward strand.
GTACACGGCTAAGATCTCCTTCTCAGTTGGAGTGTAGCGCTCCTCAGACCCCCTGTATGCTCGACTCCAGAAACCAAGGGGTCGGCCTCGGGTCTCTCCAGAAGCTCTTTGCCACAAACTCCAAGTGGGACCTTCCTTTCCAGCAGCAGTGTAGAGGATGTTCTTTACATCCTGTCCCGTCCGCACTGGCCCCAGGGCCACGGCACGGGCTATCTCCTGCTTGATTTGTTCAAAAGCCTGCTGCTGCTCAGGGCCCCATACAAAATCATTCTTCTTCCGCGTCACCCGAAAGAGAGGGCTCACAATGAGACTATAGTTTGGAACATGCATTCTCCAAAAGCCCACTACACCCAGAAAAGCTTGGGTCTCTGTCTTACTGGTGGGTGGAGACATGGCAGTGATTTTGTCAATCACATCTGTAGGGATGTGACGACGTCCATCTTGCCACTTTATACCTAGGAACTGAATTTCCTGTGCAGGCCCTTTCACTTTGCTTCGCTTAATAGCAAAGCCAGCTCGCAGGAGGATCTGGATTATTCTCTCTCCTTTCTCGAAAACTTCCCCTGCTGTATTGCCCCACACAATGATGTCATCAATGTATTGTAAGTGCTCAGGAGCACCACCCTGTTCCAATGCAGTTTGGATCAACCCATGACAAATGGTTGGGCTGTGCTTCCACCCCTGGGGCAAACGGTTCCAGGTGTACTGAACGCCCCTCCAGGTGAAGGCAAACTGCGGCCTGCATTCTGTGGCCAGAGGAATTGAAAAGAAGGCATTGGCAATGTCAATAGTGGCATACCACTTGGCTGCTTTTGACTCCAGTTCGTACTGGAGTTGAAGCATGTCCGGCACAGCAGCACTCAGTGGGGGTGTGACTTCATTCAGGCCACGGTAATCTACCGTCAGCCTCCATTCTCCACTGGCTTTACGCACTGGCCATATGGGGCTGTTAAAAGGAGAGTGAGTTTTACTGATCACTCCCTGGCTTTCTAGCTGACGAATCAGATTATGAATGGGGAGCAAGGAATCCCTGTTAGTGCGGTACTGCCGTCTGTGCACCGTTTTTGTAGCAATCGGTACCTGTTGCTCTTCCACTTGTAGCAACCCCACAACAGACGGATCTTCTGACAGGCCAGGCAAAGCAGACAGCTGCTTAATGTCATCTGCATCCACAGCAGCTATTCCAAAAGCCCATCGATACCCTTTGGGATCCTTAAAATATCCCCTTTTGAGATAATCAATACCAAGTATACATGGAGCCCCTGGGCCAGTCACAATAGGATGTTTTTGCCAGTCTTTACCAGTGAGGCTTATTTCAGCTTCCAACTTGGTCAGCTCTTGGGAACCCCCAGTCACCCCAGAAATATAAATTAATTCTGTCCCTTGGTGACTCGAAGGCATTAGAGTGCATTGTGCACCAGTGTCCACCAATGCCTTATATTTTTGTGGTTCTGATGTGCCAGGCCATCGAATCCACACAGTCCAATACACTCTATTATCCCTTTCCCCCCCCTGGCTGGGGGGCAGAGGCTATTGTGGCTGGTAGGTACCTCGCTCAGTTCTGAAGAAGTACTGTTCAGGCAAGAGGACATTTCGCTCAGACTGCAGGGTGTCTCTTTCAGGTTGGAGGGCGCCTTGCTCAGACTGGAGACCATCTTGTTGAGACTGAGGGTTATTGAGTTCAGACTGGAGGGCATCTCGCTCAGTTTGGAGGGCATCTCTTTCAGGCTGGAGGGCGTCTTTCTCGAACGGAAAAGCGACTTGCTTGGTCTGGAGGGTGTCTTGATCAGACTGGAGGCTGTCTAAATTGGTCAGGAGAGTCTGACTGTCAGCTAAAAGACTCTCTTTCTGGATCTGAACACTATCCCTTTCGGCTCGGAGACTCTCTCGCTCTATTTCAGAAACACTGTGCCTCTCTGGGATAGTACTGAATAAGGTCTGATTGGCATAAGCCAGACCCCAAATAATTTGGGCCTCCTCAGATCTGTCTGAGCCGCAACATCCCTGTCTCAAATATCTGCTCAAGTTCTCAGGATCTTGCAGGTGCTCAGGGAAAAGGTCCCAGTATGTTTTGAGCATTAAAAGGGAAAAAACAATGAAATGCAGCTCCTTTAAGAGCAGTTTAAAAAGTGAGAGCATTTTTTTTTCTTTTTACTAAAACAAGCTGGCAGCACCCAAAAAAGTTTACAAATATCCCAGAACAAATGGCAGTATGCCCAGACTTCAAGGTCGTGTTATGCCGTACAGTACCAGCAGTACAGATAAGCTTAGCAAGAGACAGAGATTCACTCTAAGAGTATGTCTCTGCCCGGCTAAGGCAGCTGCTTTGCCCCACGTTGGGCGCCAAAAATGTCAACGGTTTACCGGGCTGGATCGGCCCGGTTCCGTGACGATTGGTGTGGGGGACCCACAGACCCACACCCCAGGAAAGGGGAAGGGGGAAAAGGGAAAAGGAAAAAAGGGAGATGGGCCTAGAAACAAAACAGCGGCAACGATCTGAGGAGGAAAGCTAATTTACTAAATAAGATATCAGAAAGCAAAATAACACAATATAATACAATATAATTGGAATTGAAGCTAATAAATCAAATAAAATGAGCAAGAGAGAGTGTCCGATAAACCGAAGGCCTTACGCTAACGCTGAAGGCGATACGGCAGCGAGCACCCACTGCTGAGTCGATCCCGAAGGAAAAAAAGTGTCCCGTGACTGCAGAGGGTTTTTATCTTTTCCCTCTGAGCGGAAAATACGTAAAAATGCAAAGCATCGCAAAGTCTTCTGGGGAATATAGTTCTTCTCTTCTGAGACAGGTATACCCGGAAAATATCAATGATCTGTGGAGTTGGAGTATTAACTCTTTAACTCTTAATGCACTACATGTTGTTATGATGTGGAATACCAATACCAAAAATCATAAAACCATGACAAACAGTTTCTGCCAGGATGAAGTTGTCTTGGTTTTGTATAATCTGTATGGCTCTGCAGACCCAGAAGCCTTTGGCTGCAGTTAATGTTTAGGGACTTCCTTAATTGTCTCACTTTAATAGTGTCTATGAGAGAAGAGAGAGGAAAAAAAAAAAAACACCTTCTATAGGAAAATAAAAACTGACTCATTTTTTTAGTTTTAGATCTTTCTGTAAAAGAAGTAGCATTTTTTAACATGGAAGACAATGTCCAAATCAATTAGCCCTCAAATAGTTACATAGAGAACACAGGAAACGTTTCTGTTTCTGTTTCTGTTTGTGAAGCATCACTTGAAGCTAGGGATGCTGCTTTTCCTAATGGAGAAAATAAGATCGGTGGAGTGGCAAAATCACTCGCTTATCTTTGCATGAAAAATCTTTGATCCATTTTGTCATCTAATGCTCTTAAGCAGAGGGAATACAAGTGAAATCCTCATCTTTTTCCCCCTCTGTTATCCCGTATTCTTCTTCATAATGTGCAGACTGGAAAAATGATCTCTTAATGACATTTTTTTCTGTTTCATTTGTAGGTTAAAGTGAAAATACCTTTTGGAAACAAACAACTTGATGCCATCTTTAATGTCCCAAAGAAGAAATTGAAATACGGAGTGATTCTTACCCACGGAGCTGGAGGAGACATGAATTTCCCTCAGTTAGTTTCTTTGGCAGCCTACCTTGCGTCACGGGGAATTCTGTGCCTGCGGTTTACTTGTAAAGGCCTTAATATTGCTTATAGGACTAAAGCTTACAGAACAGTTGTGGTAAGAATTGACTAAAATCTGCCAACTGTAAAGAATTTACATATATATTTAAATATAGAAATACATTTCGATTCTGTCTGATTCAGACTGTACTGATTTGTCAGCAGAGATTAGCCAAGCAGCAACGGGGAGATGAGAAGCGATAGTGAGCCGATACAGTTAGCTTAATGGAGCAGCACCCATGTGCATAAGGAGCAGGGACAATCCTCACAGGGACAGTAGCTGGAATGACTGCAGTACGTATGTGGCTCTGTGCTCAAGGAGAGAAAGAAAAGCTTGAGAAAAGTATTTGAAGAGTGCAGGGATGTTCTGTGGGGAAATCTAAAGGTGGGAAAAATGAAATAATTTTATCAGGGTGGAAATAGGAGGTAGGAGTTACAGAAAGGCCTGGTTGAGGAGAGAAAGGGATACGCATATATGACTGGGAGGGCTTTTTCAGAGGAAGGAAGCTGAGCTGGGAATTGTGCTCGATCTCTGAGGGCTTGGGGATGAAAGAACATGACTTCACGGAGACAGATGCCGGAGAACAGATGCATGGTGGACAGATGCAGGAGAATTTATGGCAAAAGAGATCGGGTATATTTGGGTGTAGCCTATGAGATCCCTAGAATCTAAGCAGTCTTTGATTTCAAAATCGTTTTGAATTGTTAATGCCCATGGTTATCCATTTCTGCTGCTACTACATGATTTAAAATGTGTTTCTATACCTAGATTTTGTTAAAATGAACTATGTTTTGCTGTAGTTGTAGCAGCCTGGAGTCTCCTGTTGTAGAGCATGGAGGAAGGAGTGGAAATGCTCCCCTGATTCGCTAGCTACTATTACTAGGGCATAAGAAGGTAGCTTGAGCACTTTGCGTCTGGCATCAGACACTTCCACTGTAGAACTAAGTTCATTTAAGTAATTAATTTGCATGATGACATTGCAGTTTTATTACATAGTTGTATGTTACTTTGAAGTTGGACTTTGCTAACTTTAATATGGGTTTGTTTTCTATTCTTTTTCGAGGAAGCACGGAGTTGTCAATGAGTTTGTATTGATATGGTAACATAAGGGCCTCTCTACTGAGAGAACATCTAATTAGTTATCTCTTGAAAGCTGAAAAAGTCATTGCTGAATTTTACCTGTTCTGTCTGACTGTCTCTTAAATGCTGTTTTTGTTGTTGTTGGAAAGACATTCCTTAAGCTCTAGTGTTGGATATTTGTATTACCTTTTCTTTTTGCGTTTTGATGGACTAAGAGGCGGTAGGGAGGTAAGCTGATACACAGTAATCACGTTTTGGTCACTTGATGATGTGTCTGAAATTTTGCTGAGAGCTGTTTGAAATCTTTTGCTGAGATCATGTGTGAAATTGCTTGTTATGTTTTTGCTACAAAATATAATGAGGTGATTTTTATGGGGAGAAAAGAACAAAAACCAAAACCGAGAAGTAATTGATGTAACTGTTCTTTGTTTAATCTGCAGTGCTGGAGGAGCTTCCCATTCCGTGGTTAAGTGTCTGCGAGCAAAAGGAAAAATAGAACAAGCTCAACCTCTCAGCTGTCTTAATTTTGATTTGTAATGTTTCTTTCTTGTCATATTTCTTCAGGACTACTTGAAGCTTTCTGATGATTATAAGCTTTCAGGTGTCTTCCTTGCAGGTACGGTTTTTGTTGTCCATGATTCTCCCGTATGCTGACTGTAATGATCATGATCTGTAGTTACTCCATTTTTGTGAGTCTGTCCTGTTGGGGAAGAAGTGGAAGAGCAGGCACGGCTGAGAGGTTTCAGTTTCACAACCTGGAGCTGAATCCTACGAGCTCTGTAGCTGGTGGATGAGCCAGGTGGGTGTACAGCTTAGCTGGCTCGTGGCTGGCTTGAAAGCACTGCTTCTTGGATCCCGGGTGAAAATATCCAGCCTCACAGAATTTGTGCTGAAGCGTGGTCATCTAGATCTGTTGACTGTCTTCGTGATTCTGTAGATCTCTAAGAAGGAAATAGACCGTGTTTTGCAGATAGTTTGGGAGAAAACTTGCTTACCACTTGGAAGTTACAAGGTTTGAGTTCTCTGATAATCCCCATGGACTTCCTGATTAAACTTCTTCAAGATTCCTGGTTACTGGTAAATAACTTTTCCCAGAGCAGATTTTGATGTATAATTCTAGTGGCAGATAGAATATCAGCTACACTGTGTGAAGAGGGAAGTGGATGGGAGTAACTAGGAATAACTTGATACTAGAAACTTAGAATGTTGTCCGACTAAGCGAAATCAAATCTGCCCTGATGCAAGTTAATCCCACTGGAATCAACCGCTTCTGACACTCAATTATGGAGCATTGTCAGCTCGTATGCTTCTTCCAAAAGACACTTTGATATCCACTCAGTGTTATTAGCTGACATCATTTTTACAAAGTCATTCTTGGTGTTTTACCCTTTTTACGTTTCAGTTGAAATTTGTTGTGAGCATGAACACCTGTTGGGTTCGTTTTGGTAGTGAGGAGCATAAAACTAAGGATGCAGATGAGTGAGAGTGGATATCCTTTTTTCCTTTATTTTCACGTGGGGGAAAGGTCGTTCCATGGGCTCGCGAGCTGCTGCCTCTGTGATACGCCAGCTGAGCCAGGGTGATGATAACGATGACTTCATCCAAGGTCTGCTGTGCTTATCGTACCCCTTGCATCGACCAAAACTGCAGTCCAAGCTCCGGGATGAAGATTTATTATTTATCAGGTGCCCAGTGCTGTTTGTCTCAGGATCAGCAGATGAGATGTGTGAAAAAGTGAGTATCCTTGTCAGTCTTGCTGTGACAGAGGAGTGTGGAGGAAGTGGAATGAGTGCGAGTGCTGTTTGTGCTGGTATCCACAGCTGAAACACTGGCAGAGCAGTTCCACCTGCAGGTCGGCCATTTATGATAGCATTGCTTTTGTTGAGAGCAGGTGTGCCGTGATCAGAGTGCAGTGCTTTTTCTGTCTTGATTTCTTGCCAGATCCCTGTTGTTCTTGAACAGTTCAGCTTGAATTTGGGACAGTACGCAGTTGTTATTTTCTGTGCAAGGACGTTTTCTAAGTAGACTTAACATTTCCGTGAGGGGTTGTAACTGAATCTGGCCTGCTGATTACATCTTGCGTAGGCAAAGTGAGGGACGTGTGTGTTCTGCAATGAACAGCTGCTGATTTTCTCACTTCCCATTCTTATTTTCCCTGCAGCAATTGTTAGAAAGCATGGCCAGCAAAATGAAAGCCCCTAAAAAAATCCATTGGATTGATAAAGCAAACCACGGCTTGGCGGTTAAAGGGCGAGCAGAAGGTGATGTCATGGAAGAAGTAAATGTACAGGTTTTTTCTTGGCTCAGAGAGAACGTTGAACTGGAGCACAAATGACTCGCGGCGGTTATACCTTCAGCTGGCTTTTCCTGAGTGCAGCACATCAGCTGGAGATGTGCTTTTGGAAACAAGTGCTTTCCAAGGTCTAAAATGTAAATGATGCTTTATGAATGTAAAAAAACCCCAAAAAACCTGCAATAAAGAACATTCTAAAGGAAAGATGGAAAGTTAATCGAAGTAGTGTGGGCAGTGCTGCTATCAGTGATTCCATTCCAAACGTGTGTCGTATTTAATGCTCCGCGTTACCGAATAAATATTGTTGGGGTTTTTATATGTTAAAATATGATTTTGATACGGAATCTTTTGATGCATTTATCAGCGGAGTGGATACCTGTGGGCTGTGAAATGGCTGGGTCGGTCCTGAGGAAAACGTCTTGATGCTGTCATGTGAGAGGGTGGTCGCATCCCCGCTGCCGAGAGTTCCCTAAAACCTCCTCTGGTTGCTGTGCTCTTAGCGCCGTCCGCTCGCTGCCGCGGCGTGGTCGGTTGTGAGCTGTGTGAAGTGGCAGTTCTAACCTGGCCGTTCCCGGCAGCAGTTCCTGTGTGACAGTGCGGAGCTGCTGCTTAAAATGTGCTGAGTCAGCCGTGGTGAGCTGCGAGGATTTCTGTGACGCTTCCATCAGCTGAATGCCTCTGCTACCTAAATAAAGAAGCCCCCAGATGACTGTAGTTAAATTATGGTGCTTATGGAGCGGTTGAACAAAGCACTCCTCAGGCTTGCCTGTGCTACGGTGGAAATAAGAGGCAGATGAAAGTTAAGCGTGTTAATCAGATATAATATTCTTCTATCACAAGACGCCGTGGGAATGCTGATCTCCAGGCAGTAACGTGCAATAAGCCCGGAGCACATTCACAGCCTGTTCTAAAGGAGCATAAAATAGCCTTGCAGGTTTGAAGGTGGTTATGTTGACACGGGAGTTAAGTTCAGACTTGAGAACTGGATGGATTTAAAGTTGACCTTCCATCCATCAGAATGGGATTTGGAGACGAGGTTGGTACGTTCATAAAACGAAAGTTGAGTTCCTTAGTGTCAGTGGAAAAACAGCTCCCTCAGCCTTTCTTCATAGGTGCTCCAGCCCTCTGATCGTCTTCAAGGTTCTCCTCAGCACTTGCTCAGACAGCTCCTTGTCATTATGTTGAGGGGCCCGGATCTGAACCTGAGCATCTTTTCTCCCCTTCACCCCCTTCTCCATCCTCTTCCCAAGTGATGCAGGAGAACAGGCTGTCATCACGGCCACAAACTGAAGCACAGGAAGTTCTGCACAAATGTGTGTGGGAACTTCCTCGCAGTGCAGTGACGGAGCACTGGCATAGGCTACACAGAGAAGTGGTGGAGTCTCCTTCTCTGGAGACGTCCCAGACCCGCCTGGACGCTTACCTGTGCAACCTGGGCTAGGGAGCTGCTTTGGCAGGGGGGTGGACTCCATGATCTCTAGAGGTCCCTTCCAACACCTACAGTTCTGTGCTTCTGTGATCAGTCCCTAATCCAGCTCAAGGATCCAGCTCCAGCCCGAGGCCGCTCCTGCAGGGAGCACTTGTAACTAGTCTCAGTATTCTGAACACCCCGAGTAAAAAGTGTCTACGTGAAAAGTATCTCAGAACTGTGAGAAATGGCTGATATAAACATGGCTTTTATTTAAAAAAAGCAATAAAAATTACAAAGTGTTTTTTTTGAACGAGGCTCCATCGCTACTGCAACGTAAGGAAAGAGGAGGTGGCTGGTTTTCTTCTGTACGTAGATCGTGACAGAGAGAACTTCTTAATATCCACTGAGGTTTTAATTAAGTTTTTCCTTCATTCCTTACGTGATTTTGTATGTAGGTATATATAAAAAAAAAAAAAAAAAAATTCTGTCAGAGTTCATCTTTGGTCTGCAATCAAGAAAGAATAAACGTATTTCAGTCAATTGGAAACTCAAATTTCAACTGTCTAGTCCTGCAAAATACAGCAAGAAATGTTTCTAAGACATTAATAGCCCGGTAACTGACAGATACTACGTGGCACTGAGCGACAGTAGTTCCAGTCTGCTTGAATCTGAACTAAATACATTCAGCACCATACATTCAGTGCTTTGTCTGTTACCTTTTTTCTGTGGCAGGTACATGGAAAAAGGTCATCATCAGGCTGCTGCACTTTCTCCATGCCATCTCTGATTTTTGGCTCGCTCACTTGCAAACTGGAGTACTCCTGGGATTTAGAAAGGAAGGTGACATCAATTCGTAACTTACTGCATTATATACTGGGTTGTAAACAGTGTAACAGCTCAATAGTTCTGTAAACATTCCAGAGCTACACAGTCTGTCCCTCCATCCCCACCGTGACACAGAAGGAGTAAGCAGATACTTCAGTGTTGACAGGAACCCCTTCGGGTGCCTCACTGCAGTTTCAGTGTCTCGGTGCTAATGCACAGATATTTTCAGCTGTGCTTCACGGAGCGTGCGTCTGACGTGGAATTCTTTGATCATTGTGAGCAACGTGTTACTGCAGATTGAATCCACCTGTATCGGATCGGGTGGCTTCTCTCACACCACCGGCATAGTCTTGAAGAGCTTGACAGGAGACAACTGCAAACAATGTTTATCTGCCAACTGGAATTATTGCTGCGTGCTTTGTGGCTTCAAGCACTGGATTGGCCAATTTCAAACAGCTGTGCTGTGTGGATTCTGTTTCAGGGATTCCTATTTTCGTAGTAGTGGCAGTGAAAAGCGTACTCACCTGGAAAAGCTTGAAATAGTAGCAGAAGATGTGATCTCCCATGAGATTGTTTCTTGCAAATTCTTGGCCAGATTTTGCGATCTTTCTTGCCTGTCAAAGATAAAAAAAGGGTTTTTTTTTTTAACAATTCTGTGATCTCAGGGTGATTGATTCCAGTCATGTGCAGCGTCGACAGTTTAGGGTAACTTAGTGTTTATATTTGTTAAAAGTTCCTGCTTGAACTGCCAACAAAATGACGAATGTAACCGTCTTACTGATAAATGGCAAGGAGCAGGAACTTGTGCATTCCTTATAAGTAAGGCAGTCTCCAAAATTCAATGTAATTTCCAAACTAAGTGCGGTATTACGTATCTTTAAAAAGAGCTTTTATTTGTGCAGTTGATGACGCTCGTTCTGATGTCATTTCAGAAGGAGACAGTAAGTTAAAAAATGAAAGAAATGCGTTTCCTTTATTTTGTCAAGGAACATGGCTGAGTACTTCTAACGGTGGACTTTACCTCTTCATCATGCTCTTTCGCCCACTGGAGTTTTTCGAGCAGATCGCTCAGGTCACTTTTGAATGGAATATAGTGTTTCCATGGTTGCAGCTCGTTATAAAAATGCTCATAGTAGATGGAGTCTTGCTTTAGCACTACACTGTTTCCTGCTAGTAGATAAGGCAGTCTATATGCTGCCACTGTGCCATCAATATTAATTTGGTATTTATACTGGAAAAAAAAAAAAATGACCAGAGATGATTAACAAGCAAGGCACAAGTAACTTGGTTAGACTGTATTACTGCAAGGGCACTGGTATTACTGACTTGCCCACATTGGGAAATGTAGGATTGGCAAGGCAAGCACCAGTTTTTAAGTAGGGAATTCATCACAGTGCAGGGTACACAGAGATGCCCTCTTCATCAGTTAAGTTCTCCGGAACTCTCAGTCGCTCATCCTCGGATGTGAGGGTAGAGGTGCCACTTCATCCACTGATTTTCCCACTATGTTAGTTATGTTAGTAGTCCTGATCGCTGAACCAGGAGAAAGAAATAAAAAGGAACTTGGGGTTATTGGGTAACAAAAGGTTCTAAAGAACCTTCAGATGTAAATCAAATATCATTACTCTCAATCTTAAGAGCTACACAGCAGTTAATCCCAGTGCAGGGATGCCTATTCACACCTGTCAATGGTGCTGTGCTGAAAAACGAAGATCATTTTATTGTAAGTAATACATGCAAAGTTATTCGATGACGGGAAACGCTAAGAACCCAATTCTACGAAAGTGATGAGTGGCTTACCTTAAAAAAATCAAAAAATGAAATGTGCTTGACAATGGGGCCATAGAGGTTTTCATCGTGTTTAAAAAAGAAGAAGTTTGTGAAAGCAGCATCTATAACCTCTGGATATTTTCTACTGAGCTTTACAAGTTCGAGTCTCTCTTTGCGGCTGTCACGTCCTCTCCAGAACGCTGTGGTGTTCTTGTCTTCCCAGGAAGGGCCAGTGTTGGCTTGAACTGACATCATATCCAGACTGACCCTGAGGGAGAAAGAAAAGATTGAACAGTGATGCCTCCGGAATGTCTTTATATGTGATTTTGATTTATTTAAGCGCAGTTACCTGAAATAACTTGATGGGTACTAGAAGGTAAAACCAAAGATGAAGGTAAGGTATAAGCACGCCCGTACATGGATTGTATCAGTCATTTTCACAGCGATAAAGATAAGGAATAGTTTACAGCTTTGTGCCAAGACAGCATCCAAGACAACATCAATGACAACACTGGGTGTGGAACGAGGACCCGTCACAAAAAGAGTGGCCAAAAGTGGATATGGTTTCCAGCCAGATGTGTGAGGCAGGGTCATGATAACAGCAGCCATGATTAGTCCAAAGCAAAGTTTGTATGTAACTAGCTTAATAAAGCACACTTAATTTACCTCAGACCCTGCTGAATTAAAGCACAAAAATTGTGGGTGAGGGGAGCAAGCAAAGGTTAGAAACCCTGACATAATGCACTGCAGTGATAAACAGGCTACAAGTGGCTAATGAAGATATCTTAGAAGCTGATTCTGTAGCGTTCCAAGACAGAGCAGGGTTGTTACCGTGGCCAGGTACCATCAGTAATCAGAGTGTGAGATGGTGGATCCTTGGCTGAGAATTCTGGCTACAGAGGTCTATAAGAGACACGGTGTTGTGGAAAAATCAGGGAGAAAGAGTCCTGGCCAGTTGTCAGCATGTTCACTGAGGTGAAACGAAGGAAGCAGACCAAGTATCTACCCTTACCAATACGCTCTTAGTGGTGTTTTCAGTGACGTGACCACATCTAGACAAACTGTGATCTTTGAAACAGAAGAGTAATAATGGTATTTTGAATAAGACTATACTGCCGTCCATTCCATTTGTGTGTCGTATAATGCACAAACTGGTTAATGCTTAGGTGCTGATTACGTAGCTGTTGACTACCTGCAGCGCACCAACAGCTCAATGAATAAATAAAACAATTAATTTCCTGAGAATATCTTTCCGGAAGATCACGCACTGTGAACTTTGTGAACAACTTAACAGATTTCTTACCGTCCCATCGTCTCCAAAACTGAATCTGTTAAGTCGTATGTTGGCATGACAATATCCTTTGACTCACTGGAACCACACCATGAGAAGATAGGGTGCAAGTTCTGTGGGGGTTTCTTTTTCTCCAGAGGCCAATCCCCCAAGTTAACAAAGAATTCCACATCTGGCATTTTCACCTTGACGGAAGTAAAGGAGGTACAAGTTTTCTAATTAAAATACGCATACACATGTAAAAATAGAATTAAAACCCACTGCTGACCCCCCCCCACCACATATAAATATCTCAAAGCATTTCTTCTCAGGAAACATCCTTGAAGATATTTTCCTCTAATGACTTAGCAAAGACACCCAGAAATTCTAAAGACGAAGACCCAAAACAGTACTTCCTGTCTTCAGTACACACGGACAGAAGAGGTTTTGCAGGCCTTCATTTCAAAGGGGGCTGGCTGCACTTTCTGATCTTCAGCAGTTAACTTTATTAGTACAGTGCCATCTAACGGTTATAACAGGCACAGAAAGGCTGTACGTTGTATTTTTAGAACTGCATCGTAGAATCATTGAATCTTTAGTCAACCAACACCATCAAATCCTTCTCCTCAGGGCTGCCCTCAAGCCATTCTCCACCCAACCTGTATCTGTGCTTGGGATTAACCCCACCCAGGTGCAGGACCTTCCACTTGGCCTCGCTGAACGTCATGGCGTTGGCACGGGCCCACCTCTCCAGCCTGTCCACATCCCTCTGGATAGCATCCCTTCCCTCGAGGTGCCAGCTGCACCACTCAGCTTGGCTCACTAATTCCGACCGTATAGAAAAAATTGCTTTTATTTAGTCTGTCAGTGCGTACATTTGTCACAGAATAAAATCATACAATTTGACAGAAATATACTTGATTTCTGGATTATAAATCCAAGTTGTTCCATACCAATTGCCTTATCCTTCAAGATGCTTTCTGCGTTTATCACTTCTGAACATATTTTTAATGATTCTTTTAGTTGAACAGCTCCATACTTTAGTAGCTCCTGTTTCTTTCTTTAAAGACAAGTGCTTTGTCATTTTACGGTAAAAAAGAAGAGAACGTTGCTCAACTCTGACATCTTGATATTGCTGTTCCTACCTACATTTCTCTGTGTTGAAACTTCAGCTCTGCTGTATATTCTGTTACTACGTACACATAGTATCCTTTTTTTTTTTTTTCAGATATTTCCTAGAAAAGTGTCTGTGCAGTGCTTTTTGCCTGGGAGTTTCCTCACATGCCACTAATGGGATTTTGGTGCTTTCCAGCTTAAAGGAAAACTGATCTGATCTTTCCATTATCAAGAAAATAAGAGCTTTTTAACAGAAGCAGCAACAAACTATATTGAAGTATATTTGTTAAGCAGAAGTCTAATAAATCAGAACACGTAGAATAAAGGACTGTATCGATATACTCACTTTCCTTGTCAAAGAAAGAAGTATAGCATCCATGAAAATTCTGAAGCCAACGTGTTCCCCATACGTCTTTATGTAAACCTGAAAATAACCCAAATGTTTTACTGCTGTGGTGTCTTCACATCAGAGAATGGCTGACACAATTTGCAGCTCTTTTAATAACTCAGTAACTAGTCAGACTGTGTGCTTCATAGATTTATTCATCACCTGGGACACTTTACAAATCTCCCTGTTGATGGGAAAGGAGCGGGGCGGAAGACAAGTTTTGCTTGTTTTTGTAGACATTTTAGATCTGTCTGTGGAAACAGAAGCTGGTTGTTGGTTTCTGTTGTTCTCACTTCCACATCAAACTACTGAAGCAAGTACAGTTTTATTACAGAGAATTGTAGCTCTGATCTCAATTGAGCTAAGTTGTATTTCTTCAGCTCAGAGTTATGCACAATGTAGTTCACTGACGGATGACCACAACACTCCACAGCAGTACTATGGAGAACAAAAAACTGAACTACTATTTAAGAGACTTAGTTCTGTTCCCAATACTCACGCTGATTGCTCAAAAAGTAATCTGCCTTCACTGTGCTTCAGTTGCTTTAGTTGTAGCACGGACAAAAAGCACTTTACAAAGCAGAACAGATAGAAGTAGCTCATATACAAACTCAGTTCCAAGGACAGAGAAGCCAGCAAAATAAGTTCTTTAAAGAACATGTAACAAGAGGCCTTTCAGCCGGAGACAGCCCAGAGGCCCAATTGTGTCTTGCCACCAAATCCCCACATGTACTTTAGACTGACCCATACTGTACCTCATTGTCTTTGATGGTGTAATGACACAAGCTCTGTCTTTGTCCAAACCTCTGTGGGATCTCTGTTGCAATCTTATCTGGATCAACAACTGGAAAATTTGCTAGGTCTCTCTGAATCTGTGGAAAGACCTGGGGACAGTTCATGTCTTCCAGCCATGTACTGCTCTCCTCCTGAGGGCAGTCACAGTTTTCATGGTAAACTGGTCCTGTTAGGAACACATTTAACATTTTTTTTTTTCAGTAAGTCACAGTATAAAACCACAGAGACCAGAAAAGAGAGTCAGGCACTGGGCATTAGTACTTTAGGACCAAACCTTCAGGAACTCTAAACAGACACAGGCTGCCAGGTGTTTTTTTTTTCACTACAATGGAGTCATGCCTAGCTACACCAGCTTCTGTGTGAACCCTCCACACATACTTGCATGGAATTAGATTCACCGCACTTATTCCTTTTTACTAAAGTGAACAGCACACATAGGACACATACAAGAAGTCCATAATTCCAATGGGATTTGACAGTCCTCAACATTTCTGGAGGAGTGCTGAGGTCCTGCAGAATTCTACACTGATTCCTGAAAACACCCCAGGAGAGAGTTTCTGAGTCAAAGCCACAGTATGAAATCTGTGCGTAGTGCTGCTTCTTACCTCTTAAAATATACGGAGACTTTGCAACATGTTTATCTTTGATTTTGACTTCTATCTTCAGGCTTTTGTAGCTGGCATACATCCTGTATCTCACAATGAAGGACCCATCTTTCCTGTCTAATACTTGCACGCCAACCCGAGTGAACTGTTCATCGGGAGCAGTGATCTTCACCTGGAATGCATTTTCACCTGGTGATGAAGTGAACCTACCAAGAGAAAAAGCTTAAATAAGAAGTAAATAGACAACAGTTCTCTTTAGTTTTATCCATTCTTTCTGAAGTCGTTGGGTTTCCAGTGACTTCACTGAGTAGCACTAGATCTTTATCAGCACATCCTAATGTTCACAGAGCAGGCACGATTTTCCAGAAGATAGTTTTCTCAGGTGAGCTCAGATGAGTCATGCTCTTAAAACACTAGGCATCAAAACATTTCCACTCAGATATCCACGAACGTATCCTGAAAATTACGTGGTGTTCTACATGTTGAACGGTGCTGGAAATAGTCTTTGCTTTGATTACTTGGGAAGGGTACCTTGAAAAATCCAGTGGAGAGCGGAGCTTTTGGTTAGTAATAGCTCAAGTGTAAAATGAGAAGGTAGAAAGCACAGAAATTAATGGATTTTGGTGGATATATTAAATATATATACATATCTCAGAACAAGCTTCATTTTACCAGCTTAACAGTACTGTTGCTTTGTTTTTTTTTTACATACTTGGAAGCAGAATAATTCCAGTTTACTTCCTTTTCCAGATGTTACTTAGAGAAGTAAAGAAAGAAGTTAAACTTTTAACGAAGTTTGCAATCCTTAATCTTTACGGAAGCTTGTGCACGGAAAAAAAGGGATATCACAAATGCTGGTGTTTTGGTAGGGAAAAAAATACTGTAGCAGGACCATATAATTCAATTATATACTTGTCCAGTCCTGCAAGAGAGCTGCCAGTTCAATTGGGCACATCTGCTGTCCAAGATAAGTTGAACTGGCAGCTGCCAGACTTGCATGTATCTCAGTGCACCTAATCTGGACAACCTGGTTGCAGCAATCTGAGCTCCTCTCCAGCTTGTGAGGTTGGGATTTATATCCTGTAGAAAGCTGCAGAAGAGGTGTGGAGAACCTTGTCACATCCCAATACTGGGATGAAATGTGGCTGAGGCATCTCTCTGGACCTAGGTAATGAAAAGCCTTCCCTAGCCTTGGAGCAATCACTATGGGATCAGAGTAACGTGGAGTCCATCCCTTCAGGGATACCTGGATAAAGCCACACAGCCCTGATTAGGAAAGAAATGAGAAGGTATGCTGACGAAAGGGAAAGCCACATGGTTCCACACTAAGATTACCTATTTAACTGCCACGAATCACAGAATTGTTTGAGTTGGAGGGACTCTTATAGGCCAGCTAGTCCAAATTGCCAGCAGTGAACAAGGGCACCTACATCAGGCTGCTCAGAGCCCTGTTCACCTTGAATGTCTCCAAGGACGGGGCATCCACCACCACCATCAAGTTACCTACCGGGTTACAGCGTACAGCGTAAATAATCTGGAGCCTCCCTGTTAAACACTCGAATTTCTAACAGTGGAAACAAGCAGGACACTCACATAGCTGTACTGCAGATTAAATATCCCAGTTAGTGTTACGTATGTGACAGAGCTGATTAACTCACAAACTGTAGCCTGGACCAGCGTTTCACGGCTCACCATTTTAGGCTGTTTCACCTCGTCCCACTGCTGGTATCTGATACCTGCAAACACCTCAAGAAAGCTGCTCAGCTCGGGGAAGGTCACTCCGCCACACACCTGCGAGGTAACGAAGCAACTTTTCCACCCATCTCTCGGTTTCCCTCCCATGGGCGAAGAGCAAAGTCTGCCACGCTTACCTCTGCCCCTCGCCGTCCACGGCCTGCAGGTAGAAGTAGCGCGCGGGGAGCACGGCCTCAGCGCGCAGCCCGGGCCCCCATACGGCGCTGCGCTCGGCGCTCAGCCGGCCCCCGGCGCCCGCGGCGGCGCCCAGCGCCAGGACCCCCAGCGCCACGCACCACCGCCAAATGCTGCACATTTACAGCCGGAGCCGCGCCGCCGAGGAGCCGGGGGAGCGCAGCGGGGCGGGGAAGCAGCCGGCGAGGACGCGATCCTCGTTCTTCCCTCAGCGCCGCACCGGGGCGTCCTGCCTTCGGCGCGGCCGCATGGAGCGGGGCAGGGAGCCTGGTCCCCGTGCGGGTGGCTGCTGGCGGCCGGCCGGCTCTGCTCAGCGCGGCATCCCGCACGGAGGGCACGGACGGAAAGGAGCGGACTTCCCGGCGCGGCGCTGCTGGGAGATGTAGTCCTGCGTTGGCCCGCCGAGCCGGGACGGCCCCGAGCAGACCCGCAGCGCCCCGAGCGGATGAGCGCCTCTGCTGCGACCGACCCCGGCGGAGCGGGGCACGGAGGACCGGCTCCGACCGCGTTACGAAGTGTCCCAGTGTTTGTGCTGTTCACCTAATGTGGTGCGAGAACTGAAAGGCTTTCGCGTCCTGTAACCGAACCTCTAAGTCTAACCTCCCTGCTAAAGCATTTCCATAGAGCAGGTCATACAGGAAAGCATCCGGGCGGGTTCTGAAGACCTCCAGAGATGAAGACTCCACGCCCTCTCTGGGCAGCCTGCTCCAGCGCTCTGCTGCCTTCGCAGTACAGAAGTTATATCCACACCTGTCTCGTGAAGCGTTGCCACGTTCAGCTCCTCGCACAATCCCGGGGAGGCCTCATGCCTTGGGCACTGCAATAAACAGTCCCTACCTCTGGACACTTGGGTCTTCATCAGTAAAACGGTCCAGGTGCTCAGCGCTCATGAGCTGACAAAAAGCATGAAAACACACCAGCTTCATCAAAACATAAGTACGCATATTTTCTCCTAATAAACATTCAGCATTCACTCCAGGAATTCTGGAATTTCTAGGTTTGGAAGCAAGCAAGCTAAGGTAATTTAAGTTGAACAAATATCAATTATGCAAAGTTTTTCCATAATGTTCAATGTTAGCTATAAAGTTCTGCTTTCCTAAATGATTCGCATGTATATACGTGGCGGGTTTCTTCCTCCCTCCCTCCCTCCCTCCCTCCCCTCCGCACAGCAGGAGAATGGAACCTGATGTTCTTTAAAGTCTCTTCCAACCTAAGCCATTCTATGATCCTTTGATTCTTAAGAATGTTTCTTAAGAAATGGTGAGACCTGGATTTCCAGATTAGGAAGACACCACGGAAAAGGTTAACGGGGTATCTAGCCTATCAGAGATGTTTCTTTTAGGGCTTGAAATGAGGCTTCAGAGGTTTAAAACGAATCCTCTGTTTCTTGAAAATGGTCATAGTTAGTACCAGGCTGGAAGCAGCACAGCTCCATTTGCACAGAAGAGCGAGTGCAGAGAGAGAACAGGAGATGCTGTTATATATATAACTGCGTATGTGTACATGCATACCAAAACGCTTTTTTTGTCATCTGGCTACGGAAATATTCCCAAGATGAAAGCTTCCTTGCGGAAGAGCTTCAATTGCAAGAGACACTTAGAATATTTCTCTTCATAGTTTTTCCTGCCTTAAGGCAAGCAATACAGGACATTGAACCTCATTATTGAGAAGTCTTGCACTCTGAGGAAATTTTACATTTTGAAGTACTGCAATATGTTTGTATTTAATAAAATGCACAACAAATCAATTGCTGTGAGGAAATCACAGGCTGAAAAAGGGCTGTGAATTTAATATTTTCTAGTGAGCATCTTCGTCAAAAGGTGCCTTCAAAATTTTCAAGCTTTAAAAACATAGTTTTTGCCCCCCGTTGGTCCTGTTTGGCTTTTCAGACTCCATCAGCAGTTGGAAGACTTCCAACCCCTAATCTAAAAATTGACGCAGGTTGCATTTTATGCCTATGACCATTTAGCTCCTCTCTCTCCCCTATCTTTACCGTCTTTTGTATTTTGCAGACAGAAATTGCGCTCCTCCTCAGCTTATGTTTTGCTGTATGAAAGAAGCCAACAGCCTTAAATTTATCTTAACATAAATTTCCTAACTGTAGAAAGCCAAGAACATACTACCTCTTCTCGTAAGAAGAGTGGCACAGTAAGGAAAGCACAACAGCAGTGAAGTAAAGGCGACACACTTTCACCTCCCTCCTCCACCCTGTCTTTCTCTCCTCCAGTTTTTCTTCCTCCATATAAATACAGCTCAGGGTATCTGTGTACAGATCTGGCACTATTTGTCAGCACCCAAACAAGCTGTAAAATAAATCACACAACCTAATTTTAGTTCTGGCTGGTGAAGCCAACACTGCTGCTATCCTATTGCCTGTAATTTGGCTCTGAGAAAAATGTTTTGGAGGCATCATTGTTTAACTACTTCAAAAGCAGTTGGCCGACTGAGGCTCAGCAGGCTTCCAGCTGGCAAGGACACGAGAGACACTGTTCTCCAATCGAGGTACATCGCTTCTGGATGGAGCCACATAAAATCCCACATTTGATATGGGTTTTGTTGTTGGATCTGCCAACAAACATTGTAGGACTTTCTGCCACTTTGCTCTAGTTAATCACTGAACACTACCAATTAACTCCGATGCTGGAGATTTGATTCTTAGTTCAGTTATCTGCAGCGTTGCTCACAGAAGCTGCTGCTTGTGTTAGGGCTCTGCGGTCTGAGGACACTGTGCTGCAGTGGCACTGAATCTTGTCTCAGCCAAACACTGCAACTTTTATGATCTTTCTGGCTTTTGTTTTTAATTCTAGAATAAGTACGTAGTAAGCCATGTAAGTGATCTTTTAACGGCACCAATATCATTATTTTAATATAAATATTTTTTAAATAATTGTGGCAATACCCCATTGGGGGGCATTCAGAGTCACTACACATCGAAAAAAATGGCAACTTCCAGATAACTTCCAGGACAAAAGGGTTGCATGAAAAGAATGTGGCCAGCAGGTCAAGGGAGGTGATTCTCCCCCTTTACTCTGCCCCGGTGAGGCCACATCTAGAGTGCTTCATCCAGTTCTGGGCTCCTCAGTGAAAGAAGGAGGGAACTTCTGGAGAGTCTGGTGGAACAGCACAAAGATGATGAGGGGCCTGAAGCATCTCTCTTATGAGGAAAAGCTGAGAGACCTGGCACCGTTCAGCCCGGAAGAGTCTGAGAGGGGATGCTTATAAATGCCTGAAGTGCAGCAGGGCTGGGCTCTTCTCACAGTGGTGTACAGCAGCAGAGGGACAACTGGAACGCAGGACGTTTCACAAGAAACTGCGATGGTGACAGAGCGCAGGAGCAGGCTGCCCAGAGAGCTGGTGGAGTCCTCCTCTGATTCAAGAGTCACCTGGACGCTCTCCTGTGTGACCTGGTGGAGAGACCTGCTTTAAACAGCGTGTTGGACTCAGTGATCTCAGCGATCTGTGAAATATTTCCAGCACCTCTAGACATCGTTTTCTGAAATCATCTTTTGTCCTTTCGCACAGTGTTCTCGAGGCACTGCAGTTACACTTGTGCCGCGATCTCCACGCAGCCAGAGAGAACAGAAGCCGGGAACAAAGGGCAGACTCAGCCGTCCGCACCTGGTTCACAGCTGCTTTATGCTCCCACATCTTCCCTGCCCCGAGATGGGAAGATTTAGCTACTTTGTAAGGCCGAAACACGCCGCACCAGCGCTTGCCATCCGCACTTCAACGCGACGCCGTCTTGAGGCCTCAACCCAGGCTCAGAGCTGAGACACCGGCCGCCGCCGGACGAGACCATGAGGGCGCAGACCCGGGGGACGGCGGAGGGACACGGGAGCAGTGGCGGCGCCTCTCTCCGGCGCCGAGACACTGTGCCCCCCCCTCCCCCTCAGGGAGACGCGCGGGCGGCCGCTGCGCGCCAACCGCCAGAGCCCGCGGCACGAGCGCTGCGGACGCCGGCGTCCGTCCCGCACCCCCGGCCGGATGCGGGAGGTGGAGGCGCCCGGCGGCTGCGGCGGGGCGAGGAGTCCGGGGGGCGGCGGGGGCGCGGGTGAGCGCGCCGCGTGGTTCCTATTCTCCCCCCCCCCCCCCCCCCACCTCGCGTCGCGTCTGCTTCCGGATCGCGCACATCCCTGCTCCGCCGGCGGGCGCCGCGCAGGTAACGGGCCGCGCAGCCGCTCGGCCCTCTTTGGCCCTCTCCCGGCCCCTCTCCCTGCTTCGCGGTGGGCGCATCTTCCACAGCTCGTGGCTTTTAGCGCACCGCCGGGGGTTGGGGGGGAGGGGGTGGAGTGCTCCGCGGGGCCGGGAGTCGTATCGCTGCCGTGTGCAGGGCCCCGCTGGTGGTTATGTGCGGGCAGGGGAGGGCTCGAACGCTGCTGGCTGCGCCCGGTGAGCGGACGTGGGGGCTGCAGGGCGGTGCTGCTGGGTGCCGGCTTTCCTGCTGGCGTGACGGACAGCACATAGCAGCGATTTGGTTGTCAGAGGCAGAGAATCGGAAGCAAGCCAACCTGATAAATCGGGTTTTGATCATTCTTAGCTGCTGTCGGCAGAGCCAGACGCTCTTCTTTAGCGCTGTTTGAAGAATAAGAGGGAGCCCTTAATAACTGGCCAAAGGGAAGCGCTGAACAGGCTGATCGTAGTGCTGGCAGTTTGCAGTAAGCAGAGGGAATCGGCACTGCCATTTTCTGTAGGCTTAAGCTTTGCTTGCCTCGGAAGTACGCAGAATTCTTCCAGATTCGGTGACCTTACGTTCCTTTGTGATTTATTCACTTGTTTTGTACTATAGCCACGCAAGATGTTATTAGAGGAGCAGAAGCGAGCAGGCGCAGTTATGTATTTACTCATGATGTCATCATCGTAGCATCACTACAGCGTGTGCAACTGATGCTTCAGCAATAATACAAAAGCACCATTTCTAAAACTCCGGAGATGCTTAGGAGAAGATATGGTGTGCGTTTTGGTGTGTCTCAAAAGATATTTCAGGTGTGTTCGGGAATAAGCCTGGCGTGTGTATTTTTAAGTTCACTGAGATGCGTGTGCTAACCGAGTGTATTCTTTCAGGTACCTCAGCAATAGCTTGCAGTAACGATGGAGGCAGCAATGCGAACTATGTGGTAATAAAAAACCAGCGAAACCATTCCTCTCGGTACAGGACACTTCCAATATTATTCAATGCCTCACATCTCAGAAGATGAAAAGGAGAATGGTTCTGGAAACAATGGAAACACTGAAAAGAAACCTGGGAAAGAATCCTCAGAAGCTTCTCTTCGTGATCCTATGAAGTCGTACTGCATCTCAGATGCCTCCACTGTGTCTTTGGTGTCCAGGGGAGATGGACATTACCCGTGGGGATGTCCTGTGACTCATACACGAGAGAAATTTTATACCATTTGCTCAGACTATGCTTTTTTAAACAGAGTAACATCTATTTGTAAAAGCCCAAGTGCTTCAGTTAGTGCCTGCCTGTCTGGCAGTGCTGCCTTAAATGTTGGAAATAACACGCCTAGCTTACTGGGCATTCAAACTGGTGCTTCAGAGATAATCTACAGTGAAGATGCTAACTTGGAAACGTTGTCTGGCAGCCTTGGAAAGCTTCCGCTGGCGTGGGAAATCGACAAATCAGAATTCAACAGTGTGACCGCAAATCATAGAAACAAAGCAGGTGAGATGGTGGTGTGGTAGAGAAAGGTTAAGACATGTATTTCTTGAAGTGCTATTGGAGAGCCTGTGTATTATTTCAAACAACTTGCTCATCAGCAAAGGAGAAACTGAGGTAGGAGTGGTGAAAGCCAAATCTTAGCGGCTCTCAAACAGCACTGGCTTGTACTTAACTGTGTGTGGTGGCTTTGGTGGTTCCTTTGTTTAGTAGAATCTGGTAAATTTCGTTGTGATTATTTTTACCTGTTAAATGCGCTTCTGTCACTTGAAGCGTCGTCAGGTACTTCAGAGGTGTGTTTGGAAATTAAAGGTGTGCTTTATTCGTCACAAGAAGCAAATGAGGTGATTACAGGTATCTAGGAGAGCATTTTGTTTCTGTAACAAAATGGTTTATATTTTGATTAACTGTATTTATACAGAGCTAAGGAGCAAGTTGCATTAAAATTGGCTTTGCTGCCTCCTGTCATCTTCCTCTCAGAGTGCAGCTGTAAATCAAGCACCCATACCCGCATAGTTTTCTTTGTTTTGTAATCCCTCTGCTTTTTTTTTTTTTTTTTTTTTTTGCTTATTCTGTTGGCTAGCTAGTCAGTAGCTGTTTTATCCACCTCATTGTGAAAGCAGTTTAGCAAAACGTCAGCATTTTTAGCAGATTGCTATTGTATTTTGATGTGTACAAGTAGTATCATCAAATAAAAACAAGAAGCAGTGACGACATCTTACAAGATAGTCAGTTTGGCCCAAAATACGTGTAGTATGTTTTATTTGGATATAGTGGCTTTAAAATGAGAGAAATACTTCCACTATTACTTTTTTTGCTTTTCCACCGCCTCAGTGGCTTAAACAGGGTGTATTATTCTCTCTGATGTTGCCTGTAAGCTTTTATCAGAAAATGTAGCTGGTTACACAGATTGACTGTGAAAAGGAAATGTTTAATTATATTTTCCTGTGCATTTAATAGTATGTGGTGGGAAGTTTTTGTTAGGCTGGCTGTTAGTCTTGCAACATATTTTCAGCTTTCAGAGAAGGTATTTCTGGGACAGCTGTTGTAACTCATCGTAGAGTAGTCAGATTGACTGCTTTCTCAGGTTAGTTGAGCAGATCATTCTTAATTCTCTTAAAAAGAACACGATGTTTCTCATATAGCAAATAGGTTCTTTGGTATTTACAGACCGGCTGAAAATCTTGATTATTTGACCCTTCATCGCAGTGTTTAGTCCCAGTTGGCACTCACACAGCTGGCATCTCTTGTTTGAGGTGCATGATATTTCTGAAAACCGTTAAGGAATAAGATACAAAAAAGTAAGTGAGGTATTAATTGGTTTCTGAAATCTTCTTCGCAGGCAACATGAAGAAGCAAGTGGCAAAGAAAAAATCCTCAGACAAAAAAAGCAAACAGTACAAGGAGTGTCCTCAGCTCTCTGCTCTTGAAGATGTGAAGGAGAGGAAGGTGTTGGACCTTCGAAGATGGTAGTATTTATGACATGTATTTAAGATTATCCCCATGCAGTTTGTTGGTAAACACTGTTGCTTATCTAAAACTTCTTAATAATATCTAATTGTATTTCACTAGAAGGACTGTATGGGCTGTGTGCATTATGCATATGTATTCTAAATCTCGTACTTTCTGGAAGCAGGAAAGAATGAGAGCTTCTCATCTTCAGAAATCCTAAAACCTTTTCTTATTTTCATAAACAACTTTTTGTTTCAATATAGAGAGAATTTATGTGGGAGTTAAGTGCTTAAAACAATGCAAGGTCATTGCCATGGTCAGGCAAAAACTGACTTGAAGTACAGTATAGATGTATCTTACTCCTGAGTTTTCTTTAAACTTTCCAATGCTAAGTAAGAGTCTGGTCAATTCTATACAGTCTTTGTAAATTGTGTGAACATAGATCACTTAGTTTAATGGATTCATCAGGTTCTTATCATAAGTCCGTGGCATCAGGAAGCTGGAGTTAGACTAGAGAATGTGCAACCTGGAATGTCATTTACTAGTAAGTCATCGGAAACTCAGTTTACTAAAAATTCCTCTCTTTAGAAAACACGTGTATCGAACCTGTAGTGTGCTCTTACAGATCATTTGTACAGAACTTCCACGGGGCTGTTAGGAATTCAGCTGCTTTTTATGAGATAGGATAGTAATGCGTGATGAGCATTAATAAACTGAAATGCTTACTGATGCATTTGCTGTTGCTGTTGATTTAGGTATTGTATTAGCCGACCTCAGTACAAGACTTCTTGTGGAATTTCTTCCTTAGTGTCTTGCTGGAATTTCTTATATAGTACGCTGGGAGCTGGCAGGTGAGTCACACGTGGACGCCCATTTACCTGTAAAAAATGTAAAATAAGGTTTCAGTTACTTTATTTAATGAACTTTTTTCTCAGTTTACCACCAATTACGCAAGAGGAAGCTTTGCACATATTGGGTTTTCAACCCCCATTTGAGGAGATCAGGTTTGGACCCTTCACTGGAAACACAACTTTAATGAGGTATGCTTAGTTGTTTTGATGCAGCCAGATAGTCATTATATGGAAAACTAACGTGATGTAAACTGAATCATGAAACATCTAAAGATACAGCAGTAATTCAGTTATTAGAAAAGGAAAGAAGTTGTGGCTGGAGCAAGTTAGAGCAGCAGAGCATACATAGGCATACATTTCTTAATAGCTTTATGAATCATAGTTCATCTATTTGATATTTTTTAAAGGTGATATAGATGGTTTGGCACAGAGTGTGGGTGCTGGATTTGAAAATGTGGCAGCAGGCTGTTCTTAAATAGTGGCATACTGTCTAGATCATTGAAGAGTGTCATGAAAACTTCCTTCTCTGCCTGAGGAGACACAGAACCAGATTTTTTTTCTCTGTCAGGAATATGTCAACCCTTACAAAAACAAGCTTATAGGAAATTCTGCTTCTTTATGGTAACGGTCTGCACAGCAGAAAGTGTAACTTGGCATTCTTCTTTCTTTTTGCCTGTGAGTGCCCTAAC
This sequence comes from Oreortyx pictus, assembly GCA_036925125.1. Taxonomy (NCBI): domain Eukaryota; kingdom Metazoa; phylum Chordata; class Aves; order Galliformes; family Odontophoridae; genus Oreortyx; species Oreortyx pictus. The sequence goes on from JAUPFR010000001.1 coordinate 50,136,715, forward strand.
TGCTCCAGAAAAGCACTTTTTTAGTTAGTTTGTTTTTTTTTTTCTGATCAATTTTTAAGCATGTGACTGACTGAAGAGCAAGATGGCTGAGAGACAAACCCAGCCCAGCATAGCTTTATGATTGAGGTATTATCTTGGATGTGAATTTCAGTCTTCTAATGCTGCAAACTGAAGTGAGTATCTGAGACAGACCTGCTGTCACTTGCTGTTGTGAGGAGTTCTGGCTCTGGACTCCTATGATGCTTTAGGAACACGAAGTAAATGACAGAAGCCCAGTATAACATGCAGAAAGTCCCACTGAAGTCTCTTGCCTTCTAATGTCTTAGAAGATTTCCCATGTTGTACCTTAAAAGTCACGGTCGGAACTCAGCAATTCAGAACTTGGGCCTTTCTGAAGGCAGAGTTACTGAAAATTATATGTGAGTGGGCTGAACAGGATAGGGCCAATATTTCTAAATCCAAGGCTTTGCTAATTATGGGTCAATAAAAGGTCTGATGAAGCAAGGGAAAAGTCTTTGAGTATTTATTTACCTTCCTAGAATGGTTTGCCTGCGTTAAGATCATCATGTACTAGTATTGTGGATACTTAGTAGCACGCCAAAACTTCCTTTCTAAACTGCCAAGCAGGGAGAAGTGAGAAAAAAGAAAATTGTATTTAATAACTCTTGAGTTATCTTTAAACTTACTGTTTCAGATGGTTTAGGCAAATAAATGATCACTTTCATATCAAGGGATGCTCATATGTTCTATATAAACCTCATGGGAAGAACAAGACAGCTGGAGAAACTGGTAAGTGAGTAATCCTAAAGCATTCACCTTACGGTATATAAATTGAAAAAAAAAGGGCAGCATTTGGCAGGGCTTATTAGGTATCTGTTCTGCTTCAGGTAAGCTATCAAATAGCTCCAAATTGCCTGATTTTTTTTTTTATTTCACTTTTCCTTGTATTTTGTCAATGCTTGCATTTGAAATTAAAGAAGAAAATAAGACGTTTATTGCTATAAAATTTTAAGGTAGTCAAGTTTCCTGGAAGAGGCGTTTGCTGTAATAGTGGAGGAGTAGCAGTTTTTTATTTCAACATTTTGGAAATCTCTGTATAAAAATTTAGAATGTACAGCATCAAAGCATTAATACAGTAACTAAATTAAATGCTTGATACTTGTTAAAATAATTTTCTGAAGTCGGTGTGCTCATGGATAGTGATGGTGGTACACCATGACAGTGATAGCGTAAGAGGGAGTGGTTTTAAACTAAGGTGAGAGGTTTAGGTAAGGTATTAGGAAGAAGTTTTTCACTAAGAGGGTGGCGATGCACTGGAGCAGGTTGCCCAGAGAGGCTGTGGATGCTCCATCCTTGGAGGGGGATGGCCAGGCTGGATGTGTCTCTGGGCAGCCTGCTCTAGTGGTTGGCAACCCCGCTCACAGCAGGGGAGTTGAAACTGCATGATCTTTGAGGTGCTTCTCAATCCAGGACATTCCATGATTCTATGATTTATTGTGCCTGCCTTTAGCTAACATATGCCTCTGAATGTTATATGATTATTTTTGACGAGGTGCTGGCACTGCATTTTCATGCATGATTTTAAATGTGCTGTCTATAGAGAAGCTGTGCTTTTATGTGCAATTCATTAGCCTTTCGTTTGAGAGTATTTAGTTTCTAAATGTAGGGGTAGTTTAATCAGGCTCGGGCAACTTGATCTAGCTGTAGTTGTCCCTGTTCAGTGGAGGGGAATTGTACTGTATGATGTTTAAAGGTGCCTTCCAACTCTACGGATTCTATGGTGAACCATGCTGAAAAGTTATGGCCCTGATTATTAAAGTGGGAATCACAACACACTGCTCTTCAGTCTTTAATTTCAGTACAAGCAGGTACTTCTTGTTCTCAGAATTCTTGAATGGGATGCCATGTTTCGGAAACTCTTGTAGTATTTTCTGAAATGGAGCACTGTAGTCACGTTACTGAATATGGTACTTTCTAGTATGGACATCCTGAAACTATGAAGCTCCAAGCGTTGGGAAGCTTTCAAGCGGTGTCATTGTTACGTAACTCAACTGACTTGGAGCAGTGGAATTTCTTTATGTGTATTTCGTACGTTGAAATGCTTCTTTTTGTCAGAAAAAGTAATTTTAATATGATATTGATGTAAATACGCTGCGTGCTCTATATTACGTGTCCTTGTCACAGTCTGTGGGAGATGTTAAGTTTTTTGTACCAGGATGGAAATAAAACACAAGGTTAAAAGTTTTAAATCGACACCGTTTTGCATGTGTCTGTCAGAGCACATACTCCAATTAAAAATAAATACATAAATAAAAGTGATGTCACTCTTTTATAGTAGGAAGTGCAACTTTGTTTTTGTAGAGTATGTTATGCAGGATCCAAAGCATTCTGAACTGTAACATTAACTTTCTTTTGTAGCTGTGGGGGCCCTTGCAAAGCTAACGCGTGGACTGAAAGACGAATCAATGGCCTACATCTACCATTGCCAAAACCATTATTTTTGCCCAATCGGATTTGAAGCAACTCCAGTAAAAGCTAGTAAAGCATACAGGTATGATTAGATGCTTATGCTTATTTTAGTGGAGAAATATACAGAAAAACTTACTGCAAGGTGATACCATTTTCCTCCCTAAATGATGTTTCAGTGTATGTTGTGGAAGCATTTATGTCTGAACTAGCAAAACACTGTATATTTTTAAAGGATTGAGTTAAAGCTAAAAACTTGTGAAGTCGCTTAAAGATGTGTATTTGTACAGTGTAGTTATTTACATGAAGGACAAGTAGCTAGTCTGAGAAATAAAACCATGCAGACAAAAAACAAGGTGAAAGTGCATGTATGGGTTAGGGACTAAAAGCAAAAAGCTTTGTGGTGGTACTAATCCATTGTGGATTGTGAGGAAATCTGCAGTTGCTGAAACAACTATTTATGTATGGTAAGAACAGGGGGATCTTGTGGTGCTGCAGTATTGTGATTACATATGTCTGCAGTGATGACTAAAAATGGTGACAAAGTTGGAGTGTAAGGCTTAGAAAAATAAGTAAAGCTGTCTGAATAATTTGTTACCCAGGATCTTGAAAAGAGGGATAGTGAGAAGCTTAAAAGAGATTTCTGGGCTATCGTAGTATGTTTGGCTTTTATAAATGACTATTGTAATGCTGAATCACTTCTCGAAGACCAGGAGAAATGTACTATGATGGTTGTTTTAGAACAAAAACGTGATGATTTGAATAATTTCAGATTTGTCAGTAATTTGACACTGCACAGGGTAAAATAATGGGACAGTCAATATGAGTTTTGATTAAATATAGGTTTAAAAAGGAGATGATGGCACTGATATACATACTGAGATTAGGTGAAATCCTCCATAAAACCACAGATGCCCTCATGATTGACATTTGTCAGCCTTAGCAAACTTTGTCTGAGATTTTGTAAGGTTATTACCTTGCTACTGTCTGATATGCTAGAAGTAGTTTTGCTTTTTATTTTTTTTCTTTGCGCATCATTCACTCTAGCTCTGTTTCATTCACTGTTAGCTCTACTATTATAATTGAGTGGTAGTTGCATGGGTTCAATAAAGAGTAATCATCTGAATCTCCCCTAAACCTCCTCCAAGCTAAACAGTTCCAGATCCTTCAGCCGTTTCTTGCAAGTCTTGTGCTTTATACTCCTCGCTAACTTCATTGCCCTTCTCTGGACGTGCTCCAGGGCTTCAGTCTTTCTTGTAGTGAAGGGTCCAAAACTGAACATAGCACTTGAGGTGTGGCCTTCCTTGTGTTGAGTACAGAGGGTCAGTCACCATCTTAATCCTGCTGGCTTCACAATTTCTCATACAAGCCAGGTTGCCATTGGCCTCCTTGACCACCTGGAAACACTTCTGGCTCGTGTTTATTTGGCTATCAACTAACACCCACAGGTCCTTTTCCACAAAGCCCTCCAGCCACTCTGCCCCAAGCGTGTAGTTTCATGGGGTTGTTGTGACCAGAGTGCAGTCCCCAGCACTTGATCATGTTCAAGCTCATACAGTTGACCTCAGCCCATTGATCCTGCCTTTCCGGATTCCTCTGTAGGGTCTTCCTACGCTCAAGTAGATCAGCACTTCCTCCCAGCTTGCTGCCATTTGCAGACTAACTGAGGGTGCACTCAATGTCCTCATCAGTATGTTAACAAAAGAGTATGTAAGGTGGTTGGTGATTTTTTTTTTTTCATTCACTGAAATGCTGTGTGAGTGAGATGAGTGTGGAAAACATGTCCCAGATAGAAGTTCAGCACGTTAATCTGCTTAAGATTACCTAACAGTTAATAACTTGCTTACTCCATCACTTACTGAGAGTATTCACTGGAAGAGCAAAGGAGTTAAAATAAATAAATATAATGTGCAAGTCAGATTGAAAGCACTGTTAAAAGAGTATTGTGTTCCAGTGTGTGGAAATTTCTGATACCTTACGAATCTAGTTTGAATTTATATTGCTTAGTAGTGAACAAAAGCAGTGATCGTAGTACCCATGATTGAAATGGATTCTCAGTCACTGCTGTTATTATTTTAAGTCATTACTGGATTTCTTAACAACAGATCTCTCCTAAAGATATAATACGAAGTAATGAGTTCAAAGAACTTGTGCAGCCTTATTTTAGGCTAGGGTTCAAACCACAGGAGCATCCTGTTTTCTTTGTATCTTCTAACATCTTGCTTTGAAAAATCCTGTTAGTACTCTAGAGGCACTGTCACTAGATTTTGTAGTAATTCTTGTATAACTTTTTTTCTTTTTGTGCTCTAGTTGTAAGAAAAGCTTTTGATTAACTATAATACTAAGAAACACTTAAGCTTCAAAAGAAATGGGGAGGTAGGTTGCTAGGTTGAGCTTAGTAGACAGTTCTTAGGTCAACCATAGACTTCCTATGATCTTAGGTTGCTGGACTTGGACTCGGGAGACCTGGGTTCGGTTCCCAGTTCAACCACAGACTTCCATTGTGATTTTAGGTAAGTCAATCTATCCTGTGTCTCAGTTTCCCAGGTGTGGGATGATGGCATACATTGTTACATCACAGGGAATGTTAGGAAAACAAATAGTTGCAAGCAGTAAGGCCACATGCTGTTTAATTACCTGGGCAGGAACAGCTCATTTTTTGTTACTGTTGAAACTGAAGCGGTTTTCCATTGGATAATTACACACTGGAAGTCACAGAACAGCCTCGGTATCTCTTCAGTCTGCCCTAATATGTCTGTCACAAATTTTCCCTGAAACAGTTATAAAGCGCCTTGAATTTCTTGAAAGTTGCTCGCAAATATTAATTAAGTCTCAGTTGAGGGGTTTGTTTCTTTGGCTTTTATTTATTTATTTATTTATTTTCTTGTAGATGCTTATGAGGGAGTGACTGAAGTTAAGAGTTATTTTCGTACGTTACCAAAGTTCTTTTAATAATAACTGTTAGGTGGGCTGTAGTTTAAAAATGGTGGAAGGAGCTAATTGATGGCTCTGTTAGAAGTCAAAACTGGGGAGTAAAATGTTTCTTCCACCTTCTCGTGGCTTTTCACAACTCTTATTTGAATTCTTATAGTGTGAGATCTAAATATAAACATACCTAGATTGTCTTTCAACTGAGTAATGCTGTTTTTACAGAAGATCTGTCTTTTCCCCAAGGAATAAGCCATAGTACTTCTCTTTTGCTTCTATGACTTGTGAAACAGAAAGCTTCCCTGTAGGCAATTGTAAGTGCTATAACATGGGAAATGATTTTTAGTTTGCCTGAGAAGACAATTGTACAATTGGAAAATCCTTTAAAAACAAACAAATTAAAAAGATACATGTAATATATCCCTATTACATACATATATATAGTATAGTGATTTTAATCTTTTTTTTTCCATTAAGTAATCTTTTTTTTCCATTTAGTATGCACAGTAAGCCTTACTAGCGTTATATCTTCTATTGAACAGAGGTCGTGTTTTGCAGCAAGAAGTAGAATATTGGATCTTAATTGGAGAGCCGAGCAGAAAACATCCGACAATACACTGTAAAAGGTATGTTACTTGATAAGAATTCTTAGGTTATGCATTTTAAAAGAGTAAGCAGTTTGTATGTGTCTTCTAAGGGCCACTAACAGGCTTACTGTTTCTACTGAATGAATATACTGTAGTTATAAGAGAAGCAGGTGTTCTAGTGAGAAACTTCATATTGACTTCAGGGCTAGCTTCGCAATTTTAGATGTGTCAAGACACATGAAAGCCAAAACCTTAGATGTGACAGCTTTTATTAGTCAGGGGAAGAAGACACGTAGTGTGCTTACAGCCATATCAGTTGTGATTTTAGTTTGTGCGAACCTTGAATGAGCAGATGTTGCAGTTGAGGAAGTACATAGGCTGTGTCTTGGGTGTGCACTGGATATTCAACATCTAGCTTAGATGTACATAGAGCCTGTAATCTGCTGCGTTGTTAATTTGTATATGCATAAAAACAGTATATCATGATGAGGTCTGGTTCATAAGAAGTTGGTGAGTAAATGAGGTGCACGGACACCAGGGCAGCTAGAGGGTTCTGTACTGAAGTTTCATCGAACTCGAGGTCACAGAACTTCTACTTTGTTTTCTCTTTTTTATTCTCTCAGTTATTTTGAAAAATTATTTGGAAGAGCTTATCTGAAATAGACAGACAGATTGATCCCAGTGTCTAAAACAAAGTTTCTCTTTTTCTTGGCTTGTGATGTGACTCTGTCCACAATTGCTGCATGTTTTGAACTGCTGAGATTAAGTGCAGTGAAATAAAAATCACACTATGTATGTGTTTGCTGTATTGAGAAGTGTAATACTGTGCATCCTACTGACCAGCATTGTCCTGGGGTGTATGAACTACAAATGGCAAGTGCAGACTTGAGTAATACAGCAAATGTAACCATGATAAAAACAGCCTTTCTTCAGTCCCACCAAGAGCTAGTAAAAAGCTCTGTGTATCAGGTACGATGGGAAAAAGGTTGGGATAGAAATCTGTTTTCTGAATTTGGAAGGAGACATAAAAGGGAAAATGTGTAATTAGACATTTAAGGGACTGAAAAGGTGATACAGATAGGAAAATGTGTAAAATACAGGGATGTTGATTTGCGCTGGTCTAGAAGGAGCTATGAAACCTTGAAGAGCTGAGTAGATGGGGAGTGATTGAACTGATAGTTTATTAGAGGTGGGACTTGCATAGAATGGAAGAGTGGGTTGTGGGTAAGGGTCTAGTTAAAAATAGTGGATAAGGAAAAGAAGAATTTGATTGAAATGCTGCACAGTAGTGAGAGGAGTAATACAATAAAAGAACTTATGCCTAAAGCACACTTAGCTTCTTTCTTTCACAACTTGGAAATTGGTAAGCAACACAACAAATGACTTGTGACGCAGTTATTCATTTTAGAAGCTGTTAACAAGTGCAGCACAATAGCTGTGAATGCTTTAATTTAAATCTTATATCTAACTTGATGTCTCCAATATAGAGGTGTTTATATTTTTATGTTAGTTTATCTTCATGTTCCTGTTAAGACTATGTAAAACTTCAGATTTCTATTCTCATGGGTGTGAGGGAGGTGCATGGTGTTGAGGATTCAAATTCTCAGCTGAGTAGTAATAATCTTGTCTTGTAGGTGGGCAGATATTGTCACTGACCTAAACACCCAAAATCCAGAGTATCTAGATATTCGACACCTAGAGAGAGGACTGCAGCATCGGAAAACTAAGAAGGTAAGATAAATGCCGTGAAGAAGGGAGAAAATTTGTGATAGATTTTGGCAAACCTAATCATAGTTAAGAAGTTAGAAACTTTTTTATGAAGTGGTTGCAGAAGGAAAAACTCGAATGTGTGTACTTGCTTACAGTCGTGTATGTTTACTTGCAGAACAAGGTGTGATACAGCAGTAGCCTGGCATGTGCTAGGCTGTCTGCCTATACCATATATTTGGTCAAAAATGTAGCTGCAGCAAGTATCAAAATATTCTACAAATAATTCAGAGCATCCGTCCATAGTTTCTCTTGATGAGAAAAGAAGACAGATGAATCGTAGAATGACCAAGGCTGGAAGATACCTCCAAGATCATCTAGTCCAACCGTCCATCTACCACCAGTATTTTGGCTCTGAGCCATGTCCCTCAATAGAACATCTAAATATTTCTTGAACACCTACCTCCAGGGATGGTGATATAACCCTCTCCCCAGGCACCATTCCAGCACCTCTGGGAAATTATCAAAATGGATTGAAAACAATTTTTGTTTGTGGGGACGGTTTTGTGGTGCTGAAGTTATGGGTTGGTTTGTTGCTGATTTATTTTTTATTTTTTATTCCAAGAGTTCTGTTACCTGGAAAGGTCTTTATTTGAAATACCTACTTAAGTGATTTATAACAAAGAACTTCTTAAATTTTACTAGGTTGGAGGAAATCTGCATTGCATCATCGCCTTTCAGAGACTCAACTGGCAAAGATTTGGTCCTTGGAATATTCCATTTGGAAATGTCAGACAGGATAAACAATCCCAAACACAAGGACAAGGTATTGCCAAATCGGAGAGTGAAGACAATATCACTAAAAAACAACATGGACGACTGGGTCGATCTTTCAGTGCTAGTTTCCATCAAGAATCTACGTGGAAAAAATCTAGTCTTCGTGAGAGGAGGAACAGTGGGTATCAGAGCTATAATGATTATGATGGAGATGATTAAAATTAACTTAAGGTAATAAGAGTTTATATATCAAAGTTAGTTTTAATCAACACAGAGTAGGGGTTTATTAGTCCTAGGATACATATGAATAGAAAATACGGTATAAGAAACAACTTTGTAATTGTTAAATCAGTTATTATATGGTTAATTAAGTTAAATCAGTTATTATATGGTTGCAGCGGATGAGATCTGATACGTAAACTGACAGATAAGCACAGATTATTGTACTTTTGTAATCAAAAGCAGATATGACAGCTAAATCAATCACTTCTTTTGAAATGACTATACTATATCCGATCTGTGAAAATAAAAGAGCAGATTGAAATTAGCCAATGTAATAAACAGATTTCATTGAAAATACTTGATATTCGAAAGCATGAAAATGTATTATATGACTTTATAAAAAAGGGTTATACTGCATATGGTATAAGGATAAAAGTAAACATCTGCCTTCCTTTTTAGCACTCCATTTTGTTAAGGCTGCTGCTATTCTTGAGAAGAAATTGCATAGGTTAGAAATCCTTGTCAGATTAACAGAATGAATGTATATTCTCAATCTAGTTGCCAGTAGAATTCTGTGAGTCAGATAGTTGTTTTGTAAGTAGATCCCAGTTACTTTTCTCATAGCCAGATAACTGTTTTAGACTGAGAAGAATTGCTGGTGGCGAGGAAGGTTTGAAGATGAATGTTTACTGCTTTTGCTCTGTGGATACAGTAGCAGATTTCGTATCCTGTGAGCTCTGGTGAGCAGTGACTGCAGAACACAAACTTGTGAAAATCGGTTTTATAAAGCTGCATTTAACCTGAGCCCAACGAGCTGGCTGAGCAGAACGTTGTGCTGCCAGTTCTTTTCCTCGTTCAGTCTTAAAACTCCTGTTCTTTTTGTGCTGCTCTCTTAATTTTGTATGAAGGTGATGCAAGTGCCGAAAACTGCTGGCAGCCCTTACGACATACCTCTGTGCCAGCAAACAATCCAAGTCTTTTTCAGGTGTCCACGTGCAGTCTTTCTTTTCTTTCCAGTTTATTCAGTTGTTTGCCCAGTGCATCTCGACAGCTGTAACTTTATGTGCAAGTGTTCATTCCCGCTCGAGGATTTTTATTTTTTACGTCGAATGATTCGTCATGTAACGCAGGGTTTTTTGTAGGTTGATGCTACTGTTAACCAAAAATGGGAGGGAAACTTTCGGATTTCTGTTCGTTCAATAAAATTTGTTTTCTATTTTGCCTTGTTTGCTTTGTCTGGGGAAGAGACGTTTATGAAAGATTTTCCAGGCAGACAGGTAAATGAAGGATTGGGTCTGCGTACAGAGTCATTAAGTTGGAAAGGGCTTCTGTAGTCCACCACGACCACATCCCTCAGTGTAACACCCACACAGCTCTTGCACACCTCCTTTCTTCCTTCTATCCAACCTTTATCAGCTGCCTAACCCTGGGGTCAGGAGCGCTGCGCTCAGAAGGCAGCATACCCTTCTGTTACTTAGGCTGGTAAACGCAGGCTCTTCCGAGGTGTATCTTTATTTCTGCAAGCTGAATGCGGGCTGGGAACTTCGCTCGCCAGTTCGAGCTCCGTGAGGGGCGGTGCCGTCCCGCCCATCATGGCGCCCGGCTCCGCCCCGCCAGCTGCCATTCCCGGCGGGCAGCGCGGCAGGGCGCCGAGTGCGCATGCGCACGTCGCCGCGGGCGGCCGCGGGACGGTGAGGGGCGCCGGTGGGGGATGGTGGCGGGAAGCGGGTGGGTCCCTCGCTGTGTTCCCATCAGTGAGTCGGTACCGTGTCGTGCTTGGCCGATTTGTGTGGGTTCTCAGCTGTTAAACTCTGAGGGGTTCATCCGAAGCGGCGGGGCAGAGTTGGCGGCTTTTGCTGCAGGCTGACGGCCGCAGTGGATCTTAATTTGCTAATGAAACTGAAGTGGGTTTATGCAGTGTTTGCGTTCTAGTTTGAGTCGTGCCTCATGCGTGGATTCTTCTCTCTCGAAGCAGCTGAGAAGGGACAATGGGGGTTCAAGGGCTTTGGAAACTGCTGGAGTGCACTGGAAGACCGATAAACCCAGAAACGCTAGAAGGAAAAATTCTTGCTGTCGGTATCCTTTAAAGTAAGGCTTTAAGGGGAACCAAACGTGTAAGGTGATTTATTCAAACCACTGCGGGAGCAGCTTTTAAAAATGTTTATTTTGAATTGTGGCAATACTTTGATATTTTGCCCTTCTGCTCTGGTGTGACCTCACCCGGAGTACTCTGTCCAGATGTGGAGTCCTCAGCACAGAAGAGATGAGGACCTGTGTGACTGCACCCGGAGATGTGCTGCAAAAATGATCCAAGGGATGGAACAACTCCCCTGCGAGGACAGGCTGAGAGAGCCCAGAGAAGAGAAGGCTCTGGGGAGACCTGAGAGCAGCCGTCCAGGGGGGCTGTAAGAAGAAAGGGGACAGACTTCAGCAGGGTTTCTTGTGACAGGATGAGAGGAAATGGTTTCAAACTAAAACCGCTTTTAGTGGGGTTTAGATTGGAAATAAAGAAAAAGTTTTTTTATGATAAGAGTAGTGAAGCACTGGAACAGGTTGCCCAGGGAAGTGGTGGATTCCCTGCTGCTGGAGGCATTCACGGTCAGTCTGGAAGGGGCTTTGATCATCGTGATCTTCTCTAAGTGTCTCTGTTCATTGCAGGGGGTAGGACTAGATGTCCTTTCAAGTTTCCTTCCGACTCAAATGATTCTGTGATATTTGTAACTTCTGTATGAGCTTTCCTGTTGAATGCACTTGGTTAAATGCTAGAAAAAAATGTTAGGAAGATGTGGAAATAAGTTGCACTTCATTTATTTATAAACATTACTGAGGAGATAATTCTTGCTGCACAAGAGTTTCACTTCTACTCTTTGTCCAGGGCAAGAGAATCAAGAATTTATTCTTCGAAGTTCACAATGATAACAGTGGGTTCAGTAGACCAGGCACGGAGCAGTGAGCCACTCAGTCAAATCTGCACGTTATAAACTGTTCATATGATACAGATGTGAGATTGCACGTTATCTCTTCTTAACCATTCTTCAAGATATCAGTATTTGGTTGAACCAGGCAATAAAGGGAGTCAGAGATCGTCATGGTAACTCTATACAAAACGCTCATCTCCTCACTCTCTTTAATCGACTCTGCAAGTTGCTGTTCTTTCGAATTCGGCCTGTCTTCGTTTTTGATGGGGAGGCACCACTTCTGAAGAGGCAGACCTTGGTGCGTACCTTTTCTGAGTGACTGCAATACAAAGTATGATGCACGTCTGTTGATACTGTGTAGCTGTTTCGAAATTCCTTCTATTCTGCTTATAATTCTGAGCCGTGAAGGTGGATGGCTTGAAGAACACTGCTGTGCAGATGTTCTTCATAATCCCAGCCTTTGTCAGCTTTTGGAGCATGCAGGTGCTCCCATTTCTATTGATAGATCTTCAGGTTTGATTTACACACTAACCAGATTGCAGAGGTGGATGATGGAAAAGGCTGACTTCTACTTTAGAATGGATCTGAAAGTGACACTTGCAAGCATTTGTACACAGAAGCTGGAAACCACTGAGTCCCACAGAGGACACTGACCCAGACTTAGAGGACTTGAAGGATATGTCTATGTAGACTGAGTTAGGAGTTGCTCATGGGCTCAGCGTGCAGAATTCTGTTCACTCCATGCACATCGTCAGCATCCGGCAACATTAACTGCTGTTTTATGTTCACAGGCAAAGCGAAGACACAGAAAGGAATTGGCTGTCAGTGATTCCAGGAAAACTACAGAGAAACTCTTGAAAACATTTTTGAAGAGACAAGCTATCAAAGCTGCTCTTACAGGCAGAAGGCAGGAATAAATACTACTTTGCCTTTGTTTATATGTGGCGGCTAAGTTTTTTGTAGCTGTAAGTCACTATTGTCTTTTTTTTTTTTTTTCCCTGAGCAGTGAAGTTTTTCCCAGTATTTCACAAGTTCGAAGAGAAGAAATTGATGACATATATGTATTGCCTTCTTTAGAGAACGAAGAGAAGAACAGGTAGGTAGAATTAAGAAAAATAGCTTAAATGACTCTAATAAAGTCAGATAATCTGAGTATAAAACACTGTTTTTGAAGATGCTGGAAAATTTTTGACCCATATGATTCCTTAATATGTAAAGTATCTTCAGTTTGTGTTATACTTCAATTTCTTTTTGGACAGATTGGATTGTAGATTTGGATCCAGAAGGCTCCTAGTTATTTATTTTAAAGTAACTAATAGAACAAGCTTTCAGCCCACAGATTAGATTTCTACCCTGAACTCATGATGAGGGCTGAAAGTGCTCCCTCTCTTTCTGTGGCTACATCTACGAGTGTAAGTGAACCTGATTGTTCAAGTGGGTGTCTGGTGTGTGACAGCTGGATGCTAGTTCATGTCCCCTCATCCAGTGGTGTAGATGCACTGAGCAGAAGTGGACTTCATTTGTCAAATATGTGACCTCTTAAGTAACGGCAACGGAGGTGATTGTCTACCACTGCTCTGCCCTTGTGAAGCTCCATCTGGAGTACTGTATCCAAGCCTGGGGCCCCCAGTACAGGAATGTTGTGGAGCTGTTGGAGCAGGTCCAGAGTAGTGCCACGAACATGATTAGGGGACTGGATTACCTTTCCTATGAAGGTAGGTTGAGGGAGCTGGGCTTGTTTATCTCGGAAGATGCTCTGGAGTGACATCACAGCAGCCTTCCAGTACTTGCAAGGGGTTTACAAACAGGAGGGGAACCAACTTTTTAAATGGTCTAACAGTGATAGGACAAGGGGCATGGCTTTACATTCAAAGGGGATTTCGGTTAGATGTTAGGAAGAAATTTTTTCCTCAGAGGATGGTGAAGCATGGGAACAGGTTGCCTGGAGTGGTTGCCTTGTCTCTAGAGATGTTCAAGGCCAGGTTGGATGGGATCCTGGGCAGCCTGATCTGGTGGGTGGCGACCCTGCCCACTGCTGTGGGATTGTAACTAGGTGATCCCTAATGTCTCCTTCAGCCTAAGCCATTTTATTTTTGAATGCGTACTTTGCTGTTGTGTGTGATAATTTTGAGAGTATCAGGAAGGGAAGGGTAATATCTTTTTGGTTGAAATACTAATCTCATCTACTTGAGCAAACGTCGACATCTTTTTTCTCACTGTGATTTTTAGCTCGGAGGAGGAAGAGGAAAAAGAATGGGAAATAAGAATGACCCAGAAAAAGATGTTGCGGGTAAATGCATCCTAATTCCCTTGTTATTGTGAACTGTACTGCCATTCTTATGCAATGTTTATTTTTAAAAAAGTGTTTGGGTTTGAAAGTGTAGGGTTTACTACAGCATTACTGATCAAGCAAGCAAGTTGATTTTAAGAATGCTGTGATTTCCTGCAAATCTGAAAATATAAATGGAATTTTCTTCACTTGAACACGTCAGAGTAGGAAAATTTTATGGCTTCCTTTTGGACTACATTCTCTGGACTGAATGCGTTTCTTTTGTAATATCAAAAAAAATGAAATGCATGCATTTTTTTTTTTTTTCATGTGTGTATGTGCAGATAAGACAGCATATTGAACAGAATTTTCGTACCTGAGTACAAATTGATGTTGAAATGCTTTGGTCCTTGAGTTTTCACTGGCAAACTGTATTCCTTTCTGATGCACTGATCTTAGGGGAAGAGGAGAAAAGAAACACATCAGCTAAGCAGAATGCATAATGGATAGTAAAATCATTTTTCCTTTCATTCAAGCAGAAAAAAAAACCCCACATTAAATAAACTCTCTTGGAAATACTGTTGATGTTTGAAGTAGTTTGACAAAAAAAAAAAAAACAATGCCTTTGGAAGGATAAAAAATCAGACTTGCTGAGTCTGTAAGGCTTACTTCCGTGATTCATACAAAATATATTTTTATAAGAGGAATGAAACCAAGTTTTAAAGTTGTAATGTGTATAGTGTGCATCAGAAAGTATAGGAAATGTTGACAAAGATTTTATAGGTTCGTTGTTTTTTTAAATTGGAAAGGATGATGAAAAAATTTCACTGTTATTTTTAGGCTGTAATACAAAATAAATGTATATATTTTTTCATTTTTTGTAGGAAGAGTTATTTGAAAACCCTCACGCTATAGATATCGATTCAGAAGATTTTAAGAAGCTGCCTCCAGAAGTAAAACACGAGATCTTGACTGATATGAAGGAAGTTACGAAACGAAACAGAACATTATTTGAAGCAATGCCAGAGGTAATATTTAAGACAGCTTTAAACCTTTGGAATTTTTCTATTGCAGGTGAATGCTTACGTAAGGGTATCAGATCTGGAGAGCTTTACTCACAACTCTTTTTAATGAGGAACGTTATGGTAAGGGGGAAGGAAAAACAAGGAAGTAATGACTGCTAAGAGGTCCTTCCCATGTGTGCATTCAGTGTCTCTTGATTTCTGCTAAAATTGGCAGAGGTGATTCGGTTTGGCAAGAATGAAAAAAGCTTGCTGTGCCTCATGCCTCAGCAGCATTGTGCTCAGTGTTTCAGTTATGAAGAACATGCTACTAATGTGGGTAAGTCAGGCAGAACGAACACAGCTTGAATTGCAAACCCTCAGATTGTTACGGGAGCTTACAGCTGGGGAAAGACCTTCATGTTTGTAACTTCGATGTGATACTAAAGCCATTCAGAGATGAGCAGGGAGTCCTGCAGTGTTACAGAATAGCTTTCCAGAGCACGGATATTTTTAAAGTACAGTATCTATCAGATTAAATGATAGCTGGTGCCTCAGTGCAAGCTGAGGACCAGTTTGTGGTGGGCAGCGTCTTAAAAGCACCCACATGTGGATTCTGTTACAATTGCATTGTTTTTAAGATGGGGACCAGCTCTGTTAGCCAGCTGGCTTTTGTTGATCACGTCACTTAGGTCTCATTGTGTTTAATCAGCATTTAGAACTCTTTAATGGTATGTTTTAGAATTGTATTGTGCATTGCAGCAGTAATAGCATTGTCACTTGTAAGTGCAGCAGTCAGTAAGTGCCAAATGTTACCTACTTAAAGGGAAGAAGAAAATACTTCTGTTAAAAAAACATTCCCCAGCAAGGTAATTGCACTTGCTTAAAAGGTGCAGTTGGTTTCATTTTTTTTTTTTAATTGACTTGGATTCTTTTATTTTTATGAAGGACTCTGAAGACTTTTCCCAGTACCAGCTTAGGGGTTTGCTTAAGAAAAGTCACCTCAGTCGGCGCATAGAAGATGTAGAAAAAGAGATGAATCAGCAGCACTCGGGTCAGATCCGGGCACAGTATGAGAATGAAGGTGGTTTTGTGAAAGAAGTGGAATCTAGGAGGATAATCTCTGAAGACTCTTCTCACTATATCTTAATAAAAGGTACATCAGGTCTTCACTTTATAAAACCTTTTATTCAGCGTGTGCAGTCTGCAGCTGTTCGTTTTAAGAAAAGAAATTTACCATACTGTTACACTTCTGTGATCAGCAAATGTAGAAAACTGGCTTATTAATCTTCTGATGGTGTTTTTTCTTATGTAGTATGCAATGATAGTATAAAACAGCCTTTGCTCTTAAATAAACCTATTTTTTTTTTTCCCAGGTCTTCAAGCAAAAGAAGCTACTGATAGAGACTTGGAAGCTACTGCAGGACCCTCATCAGAAAGGTCTGAATTGAAGAAAATTAATGAATCTCCTGCTAATGCAGAGTTAACTGCAACTGACAAGTTGCAGACAGACAAAGATAACGATGTCGTAACAGCATCACCCTCTCCCCAAACATTGCTTGCTATCCAGGCAGCAATGGTGGAAAGCAGCTCAGAAGAAGAACTGGGAGATGAAGCTAAAGAACAACTGACCCTGGCTCAGTCTGTAATGGAAGAAGGCAGTGTGTCTCCAAGAACACTGCAAGCAATTCAGCGAGCTCTGAATGATGATGATGATGAAAAGGAGGAAGTTGTTACTGTTAGAACTAATAGAGTGCAAACAGAAAGGTCAAAAGTGAAGGATCTTCTTAGTAGCTCAGACGAGGAAGGTCAGATTCCTGAAGTCGAGGGGAAAGAAATACTTACATCTTCAATTCATTCACCAATCCAAGTTGTTGTGCAGGACACTGAATTTGGACAAAAGAGTCAGGAGTTGGGAAAAAATCGTATTACACCTGAGAGCACCAGTATATCCACAGATAAAAATCACTCTTGTGTTGATGATACTAGAAAAGGAACAGAAGATGTAGACACAGAAGTAGGTGGTTCAAAAATAGACTCAGTTGATGTGGAAGACAAGGATGTGAACTTGTGCATTCAGAAGCCAAGCTGTTCCCCTTCACAAGCTGGTGTAGGTGCTTTGATTCGTGATGAAACAGCAGGCTTTTCTAAAACTGAGGAAAACTTGAAAGTTTGTAAAATTGTAGAGGAAGTTCATTCACAAACAGAAGAGAATGTATCTGAGGTACAAAAGGAAGCCGAAATTCTTCCAGCAACAGAAGGTCCTAAGGAGGAAAAAGAAGGGACATCACAGTCTGAAGACAGTGATTCTGATGGTATGTGCGTTTTAATCGTGTAAAAAGAGAAGAAATAAAGCCTTACTGTATTTGAAGTCGATTGAATTTAACCTTTTTTCCTTGTAAGTAATGCTTTAAAACACATCTATCCCTGCACTCACTGGAATCGGGGAGAAAATCTGAGCTGTGTTTTCCCCACAGTGCTGTGGTTGTATTGTTCAGGCCTCGGTGTACAGTACAGAAAAGCAAGAAAGTGTCTTTTTCTGTACCTTGATTAAGGTTAATCGATTAACTTATGTATGGATGGTTAACTTCTTGGTTTTTGTTGTTTCACAATTCTTGTATCTTTTTATTGCATATAGCAAAAAGAATAGAAGGACCAAGCCAACAAACTCAACCCCAAACAAAAACCAAACCAACCCACTGCCCAACTGAAAAATAAGATGAAGCACGTGTTTTTAATGTAGGCAGCAAGAAGCTGAGCTCTTTGTTCTCCCTTTATAGGAAGCTTTATTGAAGTGGATACTGTAGTCAGTAATGAGGATGAATTTCCTACTGAATACGATGAGAGACTGGGTGATAAAACAGCACTTTCAGAAATGGAGAAAGACAGACATGATATCATCACACAGGACTTGCTGAATGAGTCAGATGAAGTGCAGCTGACAAACAGTCAGAATGCTGAAAAAGAAGATAATAGAGAAGATGCAGAAGATGAATGGCAAAACATCAGTTTGGTAACTCTTTGCTATTTGTTTTTAAGCTGATAGTGAAGCGCTGTCTCAAAATACGTTTCAAGGAAAACCATTAGGGAACTTTTTACTGTTTCATAACTTTCATGTATTTATTTCAGCTCTGTAGGGGCTTTTTTTAAAGATGACTGAACAGCCTCTGAAATCAGGGGAACTGTAAGGTTTTGGTACTCTGATGAAGAGATCTTGGTATGAGCTTATAATTTACTGCGTAAAAGAAGCTATGACAGTTTCCTGACGTGAATTAATGGAGCTTATACTACTAGGTATTCCTTATGTGAAGTATAAAATTATTGAAATGACCAAAAACATGTTTTACTTTTCAGGAAGAACTAAGAGAATTAGAAAACGACCTTTCTGCTGAGCAGGATATGCTTCAGTCTCAAAAACAGCAGCAGGAGCGTGTTGCTTCTTCTGTAACAGGACAGATGTTCTTGGAAAGCCAGGTAATTTGTTGAATCATTTCAATTTGATACAATATATGATGTGCCCTATAAATGTAAAGCAATATAAAATTGTTAGAGCATATTCTGAAAGATATATAAACACTTGTATTTTCTTTGGGTAAAAGGGATAATTTGGATGGTTACAAAGTGATGGAAATTTTTCTTTCCTGTGTATTTACTCACACTTGTTTCTTCAGATTATTTTTTAAAGGACAATAGATTGTGCTTCCTACTATTACATTCCTTATAACGGTACTATACAATATGTGCAGTACGTAGGTGCATGTATGCATGCATTTACCAAATATGTACCACAGAAAATTAATTTCTTAGCATTTGCAGTGATTATTACATCCAAATTGGGAGCAGTGGCATAAATGGTGAGCGTAATTCCTAGAGATGAAGTAATCCAGAACTGTGTAACTACCACTCACATGTAAACACAGTGTGTGAGTTATTTAACTGAGGTTAAATAATGTCTTATATAGAAGTAGATAATGTAAACTGTATAAAAATACATTTGTATCAAAACATCCTCACAGGATGAGTAGTCTGTCTGCAATTAGTTCCTGATATGCATGTTTCTCATACGCCTTCTACGAAGTCGATGACTAGTTTTTCTTTTTTAATCCTGAATCTTTTTTTCTTCTTTCCTGGAATCCGTATAAATGAAATTACAAAATATGGACTTTTGTCCATGTGGAAGTAGCAGTTATAGAAGGAACGATACTTAAATTTTATTGCATATATACGATAGGAGATTCTCAAAC
The DNA here is from genome assembly GCA_036925125.1 of Oreortyx pictus. Lineage (NCBI taxonomy): Eukaryota > Metazoa > Chordata > Aves > Galliformes > Odontophoridae > Oreortyx > Oreortyx pictus. The sequence continues at coordinate 50,155,834 of JAUPFR010000001.1, forward strand.
TCTGTAGTAATAGTGTGAGCCAGCAGTGCTTTGACATGCGTGGCACTATCTGCCTCAGTTGAGTAAATGGGACTTTTGCCTGGATTTAACTGCACTTAGTACTTCTGGGTGGTAATTTAGATTTGCTGTGAGATATTAAATACCTCCAAAGTGTGAATTTAGCTTTTTTGGGTCACCCAGAAGTATATTACGATTCATTATTTAGATGAAATGTGAACTGTTTTGTCTTCATCCTACAGGAGCTCCTCCGCCTGTTTGGCATTCCGTACATTGAAGCTCCTATGGAAGCAGAGGCGCAGTGTGCTGTATTGGACCTCACTGATCAGACCTCTGGGACAATCACTGATGACAGTGATGTTTGGTTATTCGGCGCACGGCATGTTTATAAAAATTTCTTCAGTCAAAACAAATATGTGGAGTATTACCAATATGTTGATTTTCAAAACCAGCTGGGTAAGGGCCAGTGATTGACGTGTTAGATACAAGCTTTGATAAGACAGTTTTGCCATGTATCTTTCTGAAACTGAATTTCCTACCGAAACAGATGCATAAAATGAAATGTTCTTTGGGAAGTCTCTAAAAACATTCAGTTGGCTTGCTGATTTTACTGCTAGGTGGGAGTTTATTTAAAACGTATTGACACATAATGATTAGAAAGAGATCCAGCAGACCGTCTAAGAAGGTTTTTCAGTTAATATTGACAATGATTGTTCTTGTAACTACCTAATCAAATTATTGCTATTTATGTTGATCAGTTAAAGCTTTAGTGTCATGTATTGTATTGAGGAAAATATGATCCGATTCTGCATAAACAAGACAATAATAATAATAATAATAATGAATAAATGAAACTATAACTCTTTTTAAGGTAATTGTGACACTTTTAGGATATGGTCTTTGAAATCATATTTTAATACCTTCAGCATGTAAAATTCAGCATGCCGTGAAAAATTCTTCTGCTTTCTTTTCTCAGCAAAGTAGATGTAACCTTTTTTCCCCTACTTATTTTAGGCGTGCCACTGTAGTTTACTTGGGAAGAAGTGCTGTATGAGCACATGTGATTTTTTTTTTAGTCATTATTAATATAATAAACCAGATTATTTATTTATTTGTTGGAAAAAAATAGCTGTCATCTATCTTCACGTCACATTCCTCTGCAGTTTATGCACTGAAAAGGAGTTTAAAACAATTCTTTCTTGGCAATTGGTGAATATCCTGGCTAGCATTCTGATGTGTGCTTAGACACACGTCCCTTCTTTTCTCCACAGAAATATTTCTTTTTTGTCTAACTCCTGAAGCTAGTCACTGAAAATCACACTGGTTTCAGAAGATCTTATTAAGTACCGTGTAGAAATGGTCAAGTGAGTTTTTCCTTCTTTCTAGCTGTTTCAAGAGGCTCTTTTGGTCTGCTGGAAAAACTGTTCTGCACAGAGCTAATGACTTCCAGTTTGGGAACTTTTTCATGAAGTAGGGGCATTGATATTATGAACTGAGGACTTGAACATTTCTGATTTAGGAGTTACTGAATTCAGGTCAGCATTAGATGAGAAAAGGATGGCAAAATACATGTAAATTAATACACACAGAAATACATGTAAAATGATGTCTCTTCTTAACGACCATTGGGGAGATCTGAGAGTCTACATTATAACAATTTAATTTTGGCAAGATATGCTAAACTGTGCTAGGTTAACAAATACAGCTATGGGGCATGGGGCAGCAGTAGTGTATTGACTCTGCTCTAGAACATGATTTTGCAAATCCAGATGTTAATGCATCTATACTACTTTTGCTGTTTGTCTTTCAGAAAATACAGTATTTTTAATTTATAAGAGGACGTATGCTGGATTCACTGGCTCTATTTGGTTTATGTATTTTCTTTTACAGGGCTAGATCGAAACAAGTTAATTAATTTGGCATACTTGCTTGGAAGTGACTACACTGAGGGGATCCCAAATGTTGGCTTTGTAACAGCAATGGAGATTTTAAATGAATTTCCTGGACACGGATTGGAACCTCTCCTAAAATTTGCGTATGCTTTGCTGGCTTTTGTTGGTTTTCTTTCTTATTTTTCTGTAGCATCAGTGTTAGGGAATATACTTTGCTGCTGCTGAAGTATACAAGAAAACATACAACCATCGTCAAGGAGGCTGAGTTAACTGTAAAATATGTAACTCCAGTGTACTGGTACTCAAAGTGGCAGGTAATTGAAATGTTATGTTGATACAGCAATTGCAGCAAGACTAGCGAAAACAATGGAACAGTTTTAAAACTGTGCAACTGCCTCTGAGTTCATTGCAGAGCTGGATCCCTAGTGGAGTCGAGGTTGTTTCTCCCTGAGTATGTGAGAAGGTGCTGTAGCTTGCCCATAGAGCAAAGAGACTTGATGAGTGAGGAGTGGATGACCTGGAAAGAGACAGACAGGTAGGCTGTGGGGAAGAACAAGGTTTGAAGAGGGCCGAGCCAATTGTGTTGGCAATTGCAAGGATCACAGAATGTTTTTTGTTGGAAGGGACCTTAAAGATAATCCAGATCCAACTCCCCTGCTGTGCACAGGGGCACTTTCCACCAAGTTGCTCAGAGTGGTAAGAAGTTTCTTTTTTTAATAAACTTTGATTTTTATACAAAAAAAATATATATATATATATATCACATGGGATGTCCTTCCATTTGGCTTCTTAGGAGGAATCCAGGTGATGTTTGCTACCTTGGATGGCAATGTCAGTATTTACTGTATATTTCGTCCTTTCTACTTTCAGATTATTATGCCCCTTTGGCCATTTTTATTTGAAAATCTCCTACTTCGTACTATGTGGTAGCTGAAGTGGGGAGTCTGATTAAAGCCATTTAAGCACAATGGCTCTTAGCATTTCAAGTTACATTTCATGGGAACAAGTGAATACTTTTCTCTCTTCTTCAGTGAGTGGTGGAACGAGGCTCAGAAGAATAAGAAAATCAGACCAAATCCACGTGATACCAGAGTCAAGAAGAAACTGCGGCAGCTGCAGCTTTCTTCAGGTTTCCCAAATCCAGCAGTGGCAGAAGCATACCTGAAGCCTGTGGTGGATGAGTCAAGGGGCTCATTCACCTGGGGGAAGCCTGATGTAGAGCAGATTAAAGAATATCCTTTTACTATAAGACAGGAATTGCTAGCTAAAAATACTCAGATTTATGTTCATAAGTCTAGCTAGTGCCTCAGTAGCAACTCAGTGTCAGATTCATAGCATCTGATTTACATGCTGATATTAGAGTTCTGTAACTAACAGAGATGTAATGTCATGATGGAAATATGTAGCACACTACTAGAATCATCCACATAACGTGGCCCCAATAGCTTAAGATATTTTCTCTGTTTTTGTAGTAGTAAAGTCTGTGAAGAAAGTTTCCTCTAGACATTGGTTATTTGAGCAATTTTTATTTTGTGTTTAGGAAATAGTAACAGTAGCCATTTTTTAATGTTCCTTAACTTTCTGCATATTCTGTAAAGATCACTTTGGCTGGGCTTGGACAAAGACAGATGAAATCCTTTTGCCCGTGATAAAACAGCTTAACTTGCAGCAGGTAAGGTACAGAGCCGTGTATGCCTTAATACCTTAGCTGGAAAATTGTAAGAGAAACATTTCAAAATGAACAGCAAGGCTATTATCTGTAAAATACGTTTCCTAGAAACTGGGATTTGGCCGTATTTTTTATCTTCGTGTATATTTGTATTCAAAATTCATTAAACGATTCTCTAGATTTTATTTCTTTATGATTAGGTTCATTGTGGGGCATTCTACTTAATTTCAAAGGTTGTAATTTTAGTAGCTGATATGTAGTTTTATCAAGTACTTGCCTCAAGTCCAGGTTGCTGTTTTCAGTTACGGATGTAAATAGAACTAGAAGTACCTCCAGTACATTTAGTGCTTTTAAAAGACGTTAGGTTGTCTCAAAATGATTTGTAAGAGTGCCCCTAAGATTACAGTAAAGTGAAACAGACCATTGCGTACCACACCTATCCTTTAAGGAGAAGTGTGGAATGAGCCATTTATTGAGAGCCCATTTATGATGTAATTGTGCTTTACCAATAAACGTGCTGTCAATTTTCATTCAGCTTAGAAGTGAGTAGTGATGTGTGCTGTGTACTCTGAAAGTCAGTTGTAAAATGGTTTACTTCGGCTCGTATTCTTTCCTTCTTTTGTTGTCAATGAGATGTAGTCTACACCAGCCTTCTAGGCTCTCTCAGTGAAAGGAGTGAAGATGACCACAACGCAGGTTGAATCCACGTACTTTCAGGCTGACTAGAACAACCTTTAGAAACATCTGTCTCCTAGCCAGTTTTAGGGATAATATAGAGGACTAGCGTACTCTATACAGCAAGCCTAGCTGTAGTGAAGTAACACAGATCCTTTGCATTTGAATTCCAGTTGTACTCTCAAATCTTTATACTGTAGCACCACGTGTTACAATAACTCCATTTAAATGACAGCTTTTTGTTGCAGTAGCATGTGCAAATACAAAGTGCACTTAACTGTATCTTCTTAGCAAACATTCTGTTGTCTTAGCAGCTTGCGGCTAAGAGTGTTTTTGCAAGGGCATACTTAAGGGCACAACAGAGATTCTCTGCATTAGGGTTTAAAATAGAATTGTGTTTCCAAGTATAATCATACAGACAATGTAAATTCATTCGTTTTGCCCACTGTTTAGTTTCTATCAAGGTTCTCATTGCATAATTTATTATAAAGCGCAGTTATTACTAGAATAATGCATCTGATTATCTGATTTCATTAGCCTTCTATCCTGCTTTAATTTTTGATGTTTTATACTGTAACTTAGGTGACAGCTGTCTTTCTGTCACGAAAACGTCCAAAGCTGTTTCACTGTTTTATTTTTGATAGACTCAGCTTCGAATTGATTCGTTCTTCAGATTAGCAGAACATGAAAAACAAGCTATTAAAAGTCAGAGACTGCGTAGAGCTGTGAGCTGTCTGAAGAGAAAGGAAAAAGAAGAAGCTGATGAAATTTTGGAAGCTACTGCTGTTATGGAGGAAGAACTTAAGCAGCGCAAGGCGAGGAAATGGGGAAGTACTTCAGGGTGCACAGATCATCAAGCCATAGCAACAGAAATCCAAAGCGGGAAGAGAAGGAAGCATTCAAGTTCCAGAAAAGAACATTTATATGCAGGTGGTTTTGTTGGGAATTTGAATCTTTCAGAAACTTCTAGTGACTCCTCAGCAGAAGAATCAGAAAACAGAGATTTAGACAAGAGCAAAAGAAGGAAAATTGCCTCTAAAACAGAGACAGCAGAAGACAAAAAGGGCTGCAGTAGCTCAAGTGGTGAGGATGAAGAACTGGGAAACGTGATATTGGTCACTGCCAAACCTGTATTTAAGGGCAGAAAACAGAAGTCACGGAGTAAGGGAGGAAGAAAAAAGAGAAGGTCTTAAAGAAGTCCTGAAAAGGCAGACCATGTAAATGGGCTTTATTACTTAAACTCTGTAAGTATTCTGATGATCATTTGATATAAAAACAATAAATTATCCTTATTAATCATGCATTTGTCATGTATTGTCTTTGTGTCCAGAGTTTAAGTAGGGATTTAAAACCAGAAAAAGGTAAAAATACTTTCAACACAATTACTCAAAAATGCTGTGAACTGTACTTGATGTAACTTCTATTTTGAGGTTATAAAATTAGGCCCCAAATTGTATCTGTTCATTTGCATTCTCACTGAGATAAAATAGCTGTTAAAATCACATGCAACCTGTTGCTCCCTGAACTTCAAACTTAGATAATACCTTGTAAATTATTTCTAGGTCTTGAGAGAAAGGAAATCGGTTCAATTAGTTTTGTTTCCCTTATTCCTTGCATTATATCAAAGTAGTGTTGACTGTTGAATCGTTTGTGGTGCCCTCATAACATAATATAGAATATAGTACAGTAAATTCTGATGAGCAATTATCATTGTATGTTCTGAATGTAAATTGTGTGTACTAAACGTGGAATTATTTGAGCATAGCCAGAGACAGCGTTTGTTTCCAAAAGTGATGCTCGGAGGTAGTGTGGAGTTTTTCTTATAAACCCCTTAGGTTTCACCTTAGAGCATTTTTGTGGGCGTGTGTGAAATGTTTCCATTTGCTTTCCTGCTTAAACCCTTTGTCATATCAGGTCCTGTTTCTGTTTGTTCTCTCTGTCTTAATGTCTTTTAACTGCCTTAATGCAAGCTGGCATTTATTTTTGTATGTCCACCCAGCAGGATCCTGTCAGCCTGCACCCCACCCCCTGCCCCACACTCTTTTTCCTGCCTGCTCTTGCTTCAGTTTCATCCGTGGGGAGGGTTGTATTAAAAGTGCAGGGGCTTCTTCCTGGAAAACCTGTTTTTTTGGTCAGTGCTTCAGCAACCCAGTGTACGGATGCACTGGTTGCAGCACTCCTGTCAGGTTATTTTGTGAGATAAATAGATCCAGACTTGTTTTTCTTTCCTCAACTCTCTCTCTGATTGTAGAATTTATTTATAGCGCCTGTGGGTTAAGATGGAAAAACACTGATTGCTGCCAATCACACACGTGTTCTTACATTACATTTTACTCCTTTTTGCTTTTTCATCTTTTTGTGTTATTATTTCTTTGTAATTTCTCTCTTATTTCGTTGTCTGAAAGTCCAAGTCCATGCAGCTAAGTTTAGAAACATCAGCTTCTCCTAAAAGGATGAATGGTTGAGGTGATCTGGGTGGGATTTGGCCCTTCTAGCTGCAAGGAGTCTAATACATAATGTACAGTGTTCACTGGGTGAAAAAAATACCCCTTTGGATAGTACTTTAGTAAAAGATTGTCATTTTGTATGTGTCTTCTCAGTCTGGACGATGAGTTTACAGCTTTATTTTGCAGATCACCAGAGTATTGCTGTTTTAACTTCAAAGGGGTTTGTCAGGCCTTGGTTTGTTAACTGGCTTCTAGATGTAGAAGTATGATAAAATAGTTCTTCAGTTTCTGTAAGGTTTGTGCAGTATTCTTGTACAATAAATTACGATTCCCCTGTGTCACCTAGAAACCCCATTTGTGGTTCAATCCAATTTGGCTGAAAAGTGTTCAAGAAAGGGGGAGTTTCCCTCCTGAATAGGTTATATTCTAAATGAAGAGAGGTCTTCAAGTTGCCTCCATTGGTTCCAATGGCAGTAAGCGGTTGCAATCCGTTGAGCAATCCGTTGTAATGTGAAAAGAGGAGTGATGCATGTATATTTGTGTGCACTGGCTGCTGCCTGAATTGAATAGCTGACTGTACAGTAGGCTGCAGTATTCAAGGCTTTGTACCTTGCTGCAGTTCTGCATTCCTTTGTGAGTCTCTGTGCGTTCACAAAACGCTCTCAGAAGGACTTTTGTCAATTGGCCCTTTTTCTGTGAGGAATTACTTTTTGCTCTTCAGTTACTTTGTAGTGACGGTGAGAGGTTACTAAAACTGCGCTACCCTCTTGTCCCTGCCAAAAATGTTTGCAAGTTGGTTACATTATGAGTTGCAGCTCCCCTGATTCCCTACCTGCCGCTGTTAAGAGATCTTCTGTTCCCTTACATAAGAGAGCCATGGTGCCTTGTGCCTACTTTGGGTTCCTGCTGCAGCTGTCAGGATTTATTACTGCTGCTGGTGTGGGGATGTTGGCAATGTGTAACGCGCACTTTAGAGCTTTCCTATCTGGAGCTGCCTGGCAGCTAACGGCGAAGCAAACGATTTGGCAAATAAGGATTCCCGTCTGAGTGCCGTCATTGGAAAGACGCAAGCAGAGATTCAGGTAATGTTAACTGAAACACAGTCGATGTGACTTGCTATGTATTTTACTCTAATTACCTTCTATCATTTGCCTTCGGCAACGTAAGTCAGCAACCGAACTGTACTGCACCTGTGTGTTTTTAGCTGCTGGTACTACTGCTGAATTAATATGCTGAAGTCAGAAGAGTTGTATAGTTCCGTGTAACTTAGAGGGTATTTTTAGAAGGGGAAAAAGAGTGTACAGAACTTAAAAAAAAAAAAAAAAAAAAAAAAGAGAAAAAAGAAAAAGTTTTCCTTTATGAGTGATTAATCTTACAGTTCAGCCTTGCTTTTACTTCAGAATATAGAGGGACTGATTCTTAACCCGTTACTTACATTGTCTTTTTTATACTTCTGAGGTATGTGATCAGCTGATGAGCGTCAGTAGCACTGCTTCCCATCCCACTAGTTTCTAATGCTCCTCGGTGTTCCGAATACAGACTCAAAAGATTTTCAATTCTACTCAGTCTACCTTCTCCATTTCCCACATACTGTTGCTACCACTGCAAAGTTTGTAGACAGACACAGATTCAAAGGCAATATCTTTGTTTTACATGCTGCTGTACTGTGTAACAGCCGGCTAACTTTTCACCTTGAAGTAGGTTAGTGGCTGCTGGCACTGCTGTGGTAAGGTTTAACCCCTTTGCCTTTTGTAGAGTAAAGTGAACAGTGTGTCGTGTGTCTTCTCTAACAAGACAGGGTTGTTCTGTGCTATTCCCTTTCATCCTATGTCTGGAGAGATAACTCTGTCTGAAGCTTTGTGCTGGGAGAGTGTTTTCTTCATATTCAACCCCTATGGTTTTACTTTGTTTCTCTTTTTTAAATTCACAAAATCCTTCATCCCTTGCCTTAATTGTATCCCTTAATTGTACAGTCCCAGCAACCATTCCTGCAAAAAACAGTCAAATTTCCACATTAGAGCATAAGATCTTCAGTATCAGAGCACTGATTTATTTATTTTTTCCCTCACTGAACTCAGTGCTTTTCTGAATACAAAATACCAAGAATTTGAGACCACTGCTTGTCTGCAGACACTGAACACTGCATTGTTCCTTTTTGTTGTTGTTGCTGCTGATATCGCGCTGTGTTGCAAATTTCGTGTTTAAATTTTACTCTGTCACGCTTTCCCCGTTAACTTTTTCTGTGTGTGTTCTGTGTCTGTACACTAGAACATACGTGTTCTGTTTTGTATGTTGCTAATAGCTCCTGCTTCCTACTTATTCTTGTGTACTACTTTTACTAATTGGTTATTCCCTTCCAGGCTAGAGCAAACTATGTGAGCTGGTGCAATTTTTCTTTTCCATCGGACATCTGTTGCTACCTTCCCATTCAAAGAATTGTAAGCCCTCTAATCTTGACTTGCTTCTAATTTTTAACAATTCATAAAATAGTTTTAAACATTCATCAAAGCACTCTTTTTCTCTTTTTTTCCCCCCAATATGTATTTTCCCTTCTTTGAGGGTAGAACAGGTAATCTTGCTTGCTACTTCTGGCTCTTAAATGCTCTTGTATTCATATTTGTATGTCTTAATACAAGGAAGTTACACCACAAAAAATGTAAATCATCAGTTTGAGTTTAAATGTTGTGTTGGGAAAGATGTAAAGCAGTTTTATCCATTTTTTAGCAGGTAGGCAGGCTTGTGCTTATCTGTCCCCGGTCTTGTGGCTCAGTATGGATTTGACATCATCGCAGCATAACCGTCTGCATAATGAAAAGAGAAGAAAATTAGAAAGACAAGCAGGTAAAGTGTTCATTATTGCATCACCTTTTCTTGTTATGCTTAGGAATTTGGTTAAGTAGAAGGAACAAGGCACCTTGCTGACAGAGAGCTATCTTACTTATTTCTCCTGAAGAATTGTGTTTATGGCACTTGTAGAGAAAATGCAATAGATAGCGCTGTTGTAATATTCTAGCTATGTAGTAAATATCTGCTATGCCAGCATACTTGGTATGGTGATTTCCTACCAGTGGTTGGCAACTTGCCCCAGCTATTTGCCTGTGACTAGTTCCAGGGAATGAAGCTGTGGCTATGATCGAGCTATTCAGAATAAGTTTGTTTGTGGAGTGACAGTTAGGCAGGATCAGTTATTACAAGCCCAGTTTCTGTCTAGATAGCCTAACAGCTAATCTTTAGATAGCTTCAGGGGCTGTTAGCAGCTCTTTCTTTTCTATATATTTTTTAAATAGATCTTAAGCCGCACATTTTCAAGATCTGAAAACATCGTGAGTAGGAGAGAGATGATTGAACTGAGATGCAGTTTAAAGCAAAAATGCCCCCAAAACGTTAGGGTTGCCAGAACAGCTACTACACAAGAAGGCTGAGTTTCAGTTGCACAGGTATTGCTATGATTCTGCAAGTTTGGCATTTGGCTTTCTAATATTGATACTTTCTTCTTGCAGGATTTAGGGCACAGAGGAGTGAGTCTGCATGTAATTATGTAAGCTTCTGAATTTTTTAAATAAACTGAGTTCTGGGACATTAGATTGATTTATGCAAAATTAGCTGGTGGCACAGAATCTTTAGATCAAATGCAGAAATGCATTCCTTTTAGCCAACAAACTGTTGATAGCAATAGCAGGTTGCTCACTTCTCTTTCTAGCAACTCTTGTCGAAGAGGACAAAGAGACACTGATGCAAAATGGCACATCTTTACATTTTCAAAGTTTAATCCAACAGCAGGCTTTAGCATATCAAAGTCCATTCCACAAAAGGAAGCAAAGGAAGTTCTGCACAAATGTGTGTGGGAACTTCTTCACAGTGAGGGTGAGAGAGCACTGGCACAGGCTGCACAGAGAGGTGGTGGAGTCTCCTTCTCTGGAGACATTCAAGACCCGCCTGGATCCCTACCTGTAGAACCTGGGCTAGGGAGCTGCTTTGGCAGGGGGTTGGACTCGATGATCTCTAGAGGTCCCTTCCAACCCCTACAGTTCTGTGATTCTGGAGGAAAGTTGTTGAAACTACTGCATGGAAAATTACTGCTTCAATTCCCTCAGCTTGTACGTTCCTTGTTCTCATCCTTTTCCTCTGCCACATTTTCCATTCCCATTTCATTCACTTTGCCCATCCAGTCTCATTCTCAGTTCCTTAGGATTCTTGCTCCAGTTCAGTGTCTGAGCTCTTTGTATTTGCAGTTTCACCACCTCATTCTCCTTTTATTCACTGCCATTCCCACACAAGGTTCTCTTAACTCAATTGGCTTGTCACAAGTTCTCCAGACGAAATTCCTTATCATTGCTCATGGTTACCAGGTTCAAATTTCCAGGTAGTTCCCTACCTGGTCTGATTTTTCCTGGTCCCTTTATCCAATAAGTTCTCCAACACACCTGCATCTTTAGATTTTTCTTTCCTCTCATGATTTCTCTTTCTGACTCTTCTTTGCTAAACTTTTTCTGAGATCAGACTGTAACAATGCTGCCTTTGTTTCTTAGGACCCGAAATTACTTTGCAAGATTAATATTATTTACATTCACCCCAGAATAATTTTCTCTCTGAGACAAAAGGAGAAGAGCAAGTTTGCAACTTGTCCTTGACACTTCGTCGTCTCACTTTACTTGGCTGGAGCCCAGTTTTTAATCCATAAATATCTGAGAAAATGCTGACCTGGTAACCTTCACATACCTTCCAGAGCTTTATAACAGACGTGCTCCTTCTCTTCCCCTGCTCAACAGATGCCCTCATTGATAGTGATTCCTGTCATCATTTCAAGTCTCTGGGGGAAGTCCAGAAAGATGCCTTAAATGGGATGTTGTTGGAATTGAGGCAAGTGAGAAGCAGCCTAACCCTGTGACTTAGAAGTTAAGATATTCAGCTGGGATGAGGGAGTGACTTAGTGTCTTATTTCCATTTCCTGGGTTACTTCTAAGGACACTTCTTACCTTCATCTTCTCTTTCTGCTGCAGAACTTTTACCCCTGACTTCAGAGACTTTTCTATAAAACAGGAAAAGCATTCTGGGACCAGAACATAGAGCCCAAGCCTGACTCTTCACAACTTAGCATCCAGCTTCTAGCTTGGCTTTTCCTTGCTTGTTGTCCTTCTAGACACAAATCTCTCAATCTTTTTTTCCTTATGTCCCGTCTTTAATGGTGATGAAGGGGAGGGGATCCACTTAATTCTGTAGGGTTGACAGACCTGAGGAAAGAGTGAATTTGACTCCCTTTAAAGAAGGCCCAGAACACAATTTCTCTGTTCTGTGAGTGCTTAAAACACCAAATCATTCTTTATAGTCGACTTTGCAATTGGCACCAATAATAATAATAAAAACAGAAACAAAAAAAAAAACTTTATTCCATTAATTCTGATCTCAAAAATATTTCTTAAAAACATAAAAGCAGTATGTTTGGAAGTCACATCATTATTTAACAATATTCTTTGTCTTCACTGCAAGACTGACCCTAAGTATCAGAACTCAAATTTTACTCCACAAAGGTGATGTAGCTACATTTCAACAATAAATGAACTATTCTTGGCGACCTAAAAAAAACTCAAATATTGTAATGGATTGATGTTGTTGGGTAACTTTCAGGTCCTTTCTTCAAAGAATTGTTTTAGTAACGCAAAAATATTGCTGGGGAAAATTGGCAGACATTTTGTTGGAGTCCCTTCTGTTGCACTGGCTAAGATACTTGGATTCTTCTGGCATGCTGTTAGGAGGAAATAGGAACTTTGAATGACACAAAGCCTTTTTGTCCAGGCAAGATAAGAGATGTAAAAGATTGTTAGGCAGTAGCAGCTAAGTTGCTCATTCAGATTACTCCTATCTATCAGAAAATTTTCTGTCACCCTTTTACAGTGCATGGTAGAACACTTAACAGAAAATAGCCTACTTTTGCAAAGGGAAATCATTTACTTACTATTAGCAATTATATAGATGCTGAACATAGGCCTGAAGATATTTTCATTGATGGACAAACATAGTTATGTAATAGGTAATGGGTACATATGAACACATAATGAGTTCAAGAGATAGTCTGACCACAGTACTACTATTTTCAGCTTTCTGATGGTTTTAGATGACCTGTGACTTGGATGAGGCTGTGATGTTAGTGACACGAGTTTCATGTTGAGAATGCACTGCTAAAACCCGGATAAATCCACTACTGGAGAGCATAGCCCTCTCCTGTTCTCATCTTCTTGCTCTCTGAACTAAGGGCATTTTGTCTCTTGGCTGAGATTAGGCTGCTCATGGATAGCAGTTTTGTATTTCTACATTTCCAAGTATGAAGTTTCAAGCATTATATTACACTGATGCAATACATCAGATTAACCTATATAATATACCTTGTCATTGCTATCACTTCAGCAGGTTGAGCCTGGAGTGAATGATCATCGCCACCCTTGTAGATAGGCATGAAGACAGGAAAAAATAACTGGATAGTTTAGATCAGTGAATTTTATTGATTAGAATTTTGATTTATGTTCTTAGAAAGGTGCAGGTTACATCTGACTTCTGGAAGGTCAAGGGGAGTGGTTAGATTTCTCTCCCGTTCCTTTCCTTTCAGGGTCCTTGGGCTGCAATGGATTGGAATGAAATAGAAATAGATGAACAGAAACGAAATACTGAAGTGATATCACCTGGAATTTGGGGACTGTTCTGTGATTCAAGATTGAGTATGTTTCCATGGAGCTATCTGTAATGTTTACAAGACCAGGACTCTGTCTGTGAGACATCAGCAGCTCAGTAAAAATTATGAGGCCTCAGAGTCCCTTAGAAGTGCAAGCTAATGTAGATCTGGGGTCAAGTTCTTCTGAGCCCTTAGAGATACCCAGATGAATTAACTGGGCTACATTTTGAGATTTCCCGTCAGTATAGTGAGGTGACTTTTATCCAGTAAGCTTTTACCATTACTGAACTAGTTCAAAATCTACTCCCTTACTGATCTTTCTGTGGGTTTCTTCTTGGCATTGGTATGCATAGATATAGATAACTATTCCATTTATAATATCTACTCTCATGTGTAGTTCTAAAAACATTTCAAAGTACAGATCAAAATGATGAATCTTCTGTGATTCTTTACTGTTGAAGGTTACAGTGCTCTGAAACAAGCTGCCCAAAGAGGGAGCTCCACTACCTCTCCTATTCTGGAGATATTCAGAATCTGCCTAGACTCTTTCCTTTACAACCTACTGTAGGGAACCTGCTTTTGCAAGGTGTTTGAACTAGATATCTCCAGAGGTCTTTGCCACCCCCTGCATATGTCTTATAACTCTACAGGTGAGTGTATTGCTCCTGAAGAAGAGAGAATGTGTTTGCTGTAGAGCTGAACTTTGTCAGGTCAAGTTCATGTCGAAGGCTTGGATTTCATTCCTTTTGCCAATTGGACATGATCCATGAATGCAGGAGAGACTCAAGATGGCTGGGTCTTATTTCTTTTGCATGCTCCCTTATTCACCTTGTTCTGTGACACCATTTGACCTTAAGAAATTAAATAGAGTTAGCCCAACGCCTGAAAGAGACTAATCTATGATTCCCCTCCCTCCCCATAAATCACTGGCGAAACTACATTTTTGTGGATTAATGCTGTCTTAATGCATTAACAAAGAACTTGAAGGATGTTTTGTTACTCGGTGTGATATTTGTGGGTGTGTCTGAAAATGGAGATATCGACTACAAGTACATTCTTCATAGCTTCCACACGCAAGTGTTGTTCTCTTCCTTTATCTTAATCATATTCTAATTCAGGTCTCTAGATATTTTGATTTTAACTCACATGCATTTTTGTAGGAAGTATCACTAGGTATATGATCAGAGATTTAACACATGGTAATTATTGATGGAGAGTACCCAAGCAAATTTAAAGTTACTATTTCTTGGTAGAGCTGTGCACTACCCAAGTACAATTTTTATGTAACTTCTGGTATAAACAGAACAAAAGATCACGTAGCGTATTTCAAAACATACTATTTTACTTCTTCCTAGCAAAAATCCATGAAGGTAATGTTACCCTAAGGCCCATTCTTAAAATTTCCTTCATTGTTAAAGATGCTGTAATTTGTAGCTTCTTTCATTCTTACCTAATTTACCTATTATCTTCCTCTGCCTTCCCTTCTTCATTTCCCTAGGTCTGTCTCAGCAACACCTAGGTCCTTTTCTTTCTTAAGGTTGATTTGATGTTTAAACGTATGACCAAAAACCTCTGGTTCTCTATGTGAGCTTCTGAAGCTTGTCATACATTCCTGTAATCAATTTGCTACTAACTTCAGAACACCAGTCTTCCACGTGATTTATTATCTCTCCTTGGAAAACTATGTTATTGGCTTTTTTTTTTTTTAATAATAATTATAATTGAATAGACTTTGAGAATGATGTTTTCTTTGCCTTCTAAATTATGTCTTTGGTATAGCGCAAAATTATGTCAGCATTCACGGCTCTCCTTCTGCCCTTGTATTAACTGAAAATTAAAGGAATACAAAGAGTATGCTCCAACAACGTTAGGTTTTTATGATTTTACCTAACATCACAGAAACACAGAATATCTTGAATTGGAAGAGACCCACAAGGATCACTGATTGAATCTGTCTCCACATAGGACTCCCCAGAATTCAAACACTCTGTCTGAGGGCATTGTCCAAATGCAGCTCAGTGCTTTGACCACTGCCCTGGGGAGCCTGTTCCAGAGCCTGGCAGCCCTCTTGCAAAGAATTTTTATTTCAAACGACTCTCCAAGTCATTAACCTGTTACATAGAAAATCTTACAAAACTTGCAGAAATTTAAATTCTATTTCAAGAGGGATTTATGACATCTGTAGGCAGGAATTTCTTTGCGATCAAGAGGAATTAAGCAATTAAAGACTGTATAGAGGAAAAGAACCTGGGGGTGTTGGTTGATGCTCGGCTCAACATGAGCCGGCAGTGTGCCCAGGTGGCCAAGAAGGCCAATGACATCCTGGCCTGTATTAGGAATAGTGTGGCCAGCAGGAGCAGGGAGGTGATCATCCCCCTGTACTCAGCTCTGGTGCGGCTGCACCTCAAGTATTGTGTTCAGTTTTGGGCCCCTCACTACAGGAAAGACATTGAGGCCCTGGAGCGTGTTCAGAGAAGGGCAACAAAACTGGTGAGGGGTCTGGAGCACAAGTCTTACGAGGAGCGGCTGAGGGAGCTGGGATTGTTTAGTCTGGAGAAAAGGAGGCTCAGAGGAGACCTCATCGCACTCCACCACTTCGTGAAGGGAGGCTGTGGTGAGGAGGGGGTCGGCCTCTTCTCCCAGATAACCAATGACAGGACAAGAGGGAATGGCCACAAGTTGTGCCGGGGAAGATTTAGATTAGATTTGAGGAAGAACTTTTTCTCTGAAGGAGTGGTCCGGCACTGGAATGGCCTGCCTAGGGAGGTGGTTGAGGCACCGTCCATAGCGCTGTTCAAGAAGCGTTTAAATGAGGTGCTAAGGGATTTGATTTAGTAGCTTGGTGGGTAGGGATGGTGGTGGGAGGATGGTTGGACTAGATGATCTTGTAGGTCCTTTCTAACCTAATGTATCTATGAATCTAAGTTTAGTTATTTTGAAAGATACAAAGCAGAAAACAGTAGAGTGTTTTTTGGATCTTAAGGGGAGATTTATGTGAATGTAAGCATTTCTGGATAAAGGTTTGTGGTCTTCATTTTGTCATTAGATTTTTTGTCCTGATTAAAATTCTCACTAAGGTGAGCGTTGAAGCCTGTCTTCCATAGACATATGGTGAAACAAACAAAGAGTAGATTGTAAGTGTTATGTAAACTTTTCCAGGTATACCACCTTTGGGATTGCCAAGGGAATAAGAGGGAGCATGGACAATTTATCCTGGGCAGGGAGCAGTGGCCTACAAACTTTAATAGTGTAGGTACAACACAAGCCTTGAGTAAAAAGATTACTGACAATATAAAAATGAAGTGGGAAATGTTTCTTGAACACTAGAGGGGTAGCCGTAATACCTCTAAAGTTTTATAGAAGTTTTGGCTGAAGCTTTTTAAGTTAAGACTTTGTAAGTTAGGGCTTTTCATCAAGATTGGATCCAAAAGAGATATCAAAAAAAGAATAATAAAAGAAAAATGGCTGTAATTGAGTAGTAATAGAAGGAATAGGTTTTTATTTTGACAGCTAGTGCTGATCACAGGATGAGATCAGACTGCTGTAAGCAGACTGAGAAGATTAAAAGCAGACTAGAACCTAGACACAGGATGATAAATTAAACACAGTATTTGTAATAAGAAAACCTCATATTATTTTTTCATAAGAAAAGATTACTTTGGCCCCAAAGCATCATTTCTATCACACTTAAATCCTGTTTGTTTAGAGTTTCCTGCTTTTGGGCTCCATGACGTTCTTTTTCTCTCTGAGTGCTTTCTCTCAACTTTACAGCTCCTGCAAACCTCTACTTAGCATCAGATGTTTTAAAACTTCATGATTTTAAAGTTAAGGTTATTCTATTTATTACCTTTTAAAAATTATACTATTTAACTTTCTTTCCAGTGGTAAATACGTTATTTTATTTCTAGTTTTGCTGTGACCTGTGACTGGTATTTTTTTTTTCCCAATCAATTTGTGGAATACCGTCTTTTTTATTCTTCTTAAATTGTTGTTGTTTAAACTTCCAGGAAAGGAGAGAGGCAGTGCAGACTAGTGATTTGAGGGGGAAAAAACGTGGAATCTTCTGTGGTGACAACAGCTGCTGTTTTCTTGATATAAATTTACTGAAAAATGGTAGACCAGTGTACTCATTTTTCATAGCCATTTGGTCTGCAGATTCTGTGCTACGTATGTCATCCAGGTGTGTGTCATTCTGAGTCACCTAGGTGTTTCTGTCTGTGATTTGGATGGTATGTGCAGGTCTGATACAGGAATTCTGCTTTGGAAAAGATGGTAACCCAGTTACCACAACTTTAACATACTTTCCTGGTGGTATAGCTTGTAAACATGTTTTGCTTTAGCTAATTTGCCAAGAGATCATGTCTGGCTGTGAAAGCAAATTTACCATGCAAACTTGAAATGATCCTTGATTTTGCAAAGAAAATGCTCTGGAAATCTTCATTTACATGTTATCTGCAACACTGCGGTGCGGCTTTGTGTGATGTCTGCAAAACTGACAGAGGCTTGTTATTCAGCTAAAAACGAATGAATCCTCCCTTGTGGAAGTGTTGTCCTGGATTATGTTAGCAATCATAAATATCCTTCACATAGCAGCAAGGATGGCATTCAGAATGTCAAGCCAGCTGGAAAGAATCCCTTTTACAAGGCTCCGTTGGGTGGGTGGATAAGCTTTCTTGACAACAGTAGTGCTTTCTTTCCTGTCTGTCATAATTTGTGTTGCTAGGATCTGTTTCACAAGTTTTGTGACAGACTTATATATGATACTGTGATCCCTTTTATTTACTACAACAGGGAGAAAGTGAACGGTAAAAGGACATGGAAAATAATAAAAAGTCCAGGCACAAGACCACAAGAATAAATATGAGGGCAGCTGTTCTTGAAGTGAAAAAGAATTTTCTGTTGGTTTGATGAAATGAAAATTAATATATGGCAACATTCCACTTTTTCTGAACTTCATTTTTTCAGTAAAGCAGAAACTGAAAACTTCTATTAGAATTCAGGAGACTTCCCATATATCATGGCGCCCATTATTGGTAAAATGCATTTTAATTCACAAGCATAGTTCCAATTCCTGCTTCAAATCAGCATTTCAATATAAATCGGTGATTTCATTGTCAGCCCTCTCAGCTTATTTGACCTTCTGTGTTTTTACTTCCAGGGGAAAAAGAAGATGAACAAATAGTTACTGAAATCATGAGAAGGCGTTTTTTTCCTGACGTTATAACTTACAAGGCCTGGGAAGGCTTTCACTTTGCTGGCCATGAGATAAGGATTACAGAAGCTACTGATTATTATGGGGCAGTCGTCTGGCCATCGGTACAATATTTACATAATATTGTCTCTTAATTTTGGAGTCTGTTAACACATTTAGTTTTTGGATTTTTTTTTTTTTAGTGATAAATATTTTTTGTTTGTGTGTTGTAAAATTAAGAATAAGATTCTGTGCTTTCTCTGTCTCCATTCTACAATTCCAAAACCTGAATTTAGCCTGGTTTTCCTCTGGCTTCCTGGTTCTCAAAGCTTAAATGGAGTGTTGGTTCCTCCAAAGATGTTGCCTCCTATTTATTTCCACTCAATCCACAACAGATACAAAGAGTACAATTACACTGTTTGATGGAGCACATTCTCAGTTACAAAATACTGTTTCTCAATATAGTCACCACCATTAACTATGCATTTTTGCCAGTGATGGACAAGAGCCTGCATGCTGCACTCATAAAAATCTGCAGCAGCAAAGGTGATTCACTGTTTCACAGCTGCTATGTTAGGAAAATTTTGCCCATGCAGTCCATCTTTCATCAGCCCAAACAAATGGAAGTCAGAAGGTGCCAAATTTGAAACCATACTGGTGGGCCTGGATGCCTAACTGTGCAACCTGGTTTAGGGATCCTGCCTTGGCAGGGGGATTGGACTAAATGGTCGCTAGAGGTCCCTTCCAACCCCTACAATTCTGTGATTCTGAATGGTAGGACCATACAAGATTGGCAGTGCGCTCCAGTCTTCAAACTGACATGCAACCTGGTGTTATCGTGTTGTGAGAGAAAGGCTATTATCTTCTTCTCTGATGTGAATTTTGGACTTTGAACCTTCAGCTTACTCAGTGTCGTGATATAATGGACTGATATGATGGTTTCTCTGGGTTCTGGGAAATCAAAAAAAACCCGCCACTTATCCTGAAAAACTGCATACCATTTTATCTGCTGAAGGCTACATCTTGAACCTTTTTGTCTGAAGGAGAATTCAGATATCACCACTCTATGGACTGTTTAATTCTGGCTCTTAGTGGTGATACCACATCTTGACACCACTAATGATCTGATCCAAGAAACTGTCACCTTCAGCCTCATATTAGTTCAGTAGGTCTTGACAAAGTTGCATATGGTGTTCTTTCTGTCCTTGTGTGAGCATTTGTAGGAACCACCTGGTATAAACTTCGTGATATTTCTGCATTGCCATCGTTTCTACCATATTGATACTGATATCCAGCTCCATACATAGTTCCATGACCATAATCTGTTGATTTGCATAGATGGGCTGTTTGAGACACTCTTCGTTTTGTGGTGTGACAGCTGTGCGTGGCCATCCAGAACTTGGCTTGTCTTTCATGTTGTCGTCACCACTGTTGCAAAATGCCATCCACTGCCTCACTGTGCTCACATCCACACTGATAAACATTCAGGAAGAATCAGTGAATGCCAACAGTTTTTTGTGCACAGGGGAATTTAGCTCATCATTGCTTCATACGCACTTTCACGCCAGGGGTCATTTTGTCAGACTGTCCCTCTCCTGCCATCTGTCACACAAAAACAAAATATAACTGAGTACTGGTGAAAGTTTCAGTCTCTATTGCCATACCACCCAACATCCACATCTGACATGCTAAAACAGGAGGCATTACTTTTGGAGCAGCCCTCATGTTTCTCGTTTGTGCCCCATCACAGAGCATGTATAATGTGGTGCCTTCTCCTCACCTGTCAAAACTTTTTGGTTCAACTGGCCAATAAGAAGCAAGTTCTGAAGGGAATATTGGTCTTGTATGAGAATTACATTACTGTACACGTCATAAATAAATGACCCTACAGCAAGTACATTCAGAAAGAGCTGTGATGTGAGCTCTTAAGGTGCTGACACTTATAGATGCTACTGAAGCTACTCACGAGAAAAAGTTACTTGTAAATATGCAGAAGAACTTGTAAATATAGGGAGAATCACACTGAGACTCCAGTTTCTTAAAAAGCCAGAAACCTGCATGGAAGTGAATCCATGCTCTCAGGAATCATCATTCATGACTCTTGATATTGTGTAATCACAGAACTGTTTGAATTGGAAAGGGCCTAAAAAAATACAAGAGGTATCAATGTATCAACCGTACCAAAAACACCTTCTTCAGTGTTTTGAATTTGTGCACTGCAGTTAATGGACTGTTTTGAAATAATTAAGAGTGTGCAGTTGGACAGCTGCCATGATGATCCACTGATGCTTGCATTGCTTGAAGAATATCTCTAAAACAGAAGGATCACCAGGATAGGGCGGACTAAAAGCCAAGAGGCTCCACTGTTGACCCAATAGCATCAGATTCCCAAGATTGTGATGTTTTTAAGAAATATGGCCATAATCCAGCTGAGGAGGGTTAACGTACCCTTCTGTTCTGGATGACAAACGCTTAGCAGAACCAAAGAAGTTGTTTATGCTATATCTCTTAGCAGCCTCAGTGAATATCTTCGAGGCAAGGTTGGCTGGCTGTCAATTATTCTCAAAAATCATGGGCTACACTGAAATGCACATTTTCTTCTGTGAGGGTTCTGTCGATTTTTTCTGCAGAAGGAAGGAAGCCCCCGCTGTATCTCTATATTCTCCCTTCTGTTCCAACCTGCAATATTTGAAATCTTCTGAAAATGTCAGTCACATTTATCAAGAATGCAGAAAATTTAAGAGAAGTTAAGCTTCTGTATGGAAAGGAAGCTATCAAAGGCTATCAAAGATTCCCTAATTTAAGTCACAGAAGTTTTGATCTTGTGAGCCAGTTTCAATGGCAGAACATGGCAAGACACCAAGAAAAGAAGTGATGGGGATGTGCGGAGCTAAAAGGAAATCTTGATAGGATTTGTTTTAGAAAGTCAGTACAACATCACACACAGTCTTCAGGAACCTTGCTTTTATTAATTTAGTGTGCACAAACTTTCTGTTTCTGAGTTTTGTTGATAGAGGAATCTGTATCTTTGTATAAAAGACCTTGTTCTTTTTGCTCTGATTTAAGGGGTTGAATGAAAGCAAAAACACTGACTTTTTATCACTTACTGAGTCAACAGTCCTCCACTCTTCTATTTCTTAATCTGTTAAAGTAAAACCAAGAGTATAATTTTGCAGTGCCAAACTGAATCACTACTAACTATTTTCCCAAATGGTAATCTGTACTGCAAGTTAATATGGCAACCAATGTATGTATTTGTCAGTGTAGACTATATAATTTTCTAAGTGTGGGAAATAATACAGGAAACTGGAAACTGCCTTTGTGAGAGGAGAAAATGCAGCCATTTGTATTTGTACAGAGAGCTAAACAGCACTGGTCAGTGTGAGATAGGACAGAAAAGCTGGAGAAGCTTCTTAGTTGCATTTTATGAGCGTATATATAAGGAATCAGTTGTAGAGAGCTATGGGATTTTGTTTACTAAAATGGTTTTTATGCTTAACGAAGTATGGACATTAAAACTAGAAAGAAACTTAACTGAAAGTAAAGGAGTAAATTTATTTTCCCCTTTTGAATCATAGTGGTCATTAATTATTGTTATAAATAATTAATGATTGGAAAAGGCTACCAAGAGTTGTGGATTTTCTCTCACAAGCGGTTCTTATATCAAGATGTCTTGTGACAGACATGTTTTAACTCAGCCAGAAGTAAGTGTAGGAACTGCTGACTGGAATTTTACAGCTCATGTTATGCAGTGTGACAGATTAGATAATTGCAGTCATTCCTTCTGCCTGTAATGCTTTGCAAGCCCATATCGAAGCATGTGGTGGCATTTGTTTTGTCAGCCTATAGAGCTCAAAAATAGTGAGTCATGATCCTTTCAGGACAGTGTTTGAATGGATATTGCTCATTTAAACAGACACAAAATTATAAAACATTTTTTTGCATGCTTATAAATGACTCCGTGCATTTAGTGAAGGTTTTTATTTCATTTATTTGTTCAGCATACTCACAGATTCCCTCCCTTGCAGGCTCTTGTTCTGTGTTATTTTTTGGAAACCAATTGTAAACAATACAATTTGGTTGACAAAAATGTGATTGAAATTGGAGCTGGAACTGGGTTGGTCTCCATAGTAGCCAGTTTACTGGGTGAGTACATACCACTGCTCTTATACTCCTGGAAACGTCTCTCAGATGAGTACGGAAAACCAAGCAAGTACCTTAGTACTTCTAAAACAGAGTTTTTTGACATTCTCTACGAGAAAGAAGAAGTGAATTCCAGCAGGGTTTCTTGGAAACTTTGTTTGTTTTTCCTCTCTAAAACTGTAAATGCAAAGGTGTAGATGGAGTAAAATTGGTCCCTATAGATGTTGTTACCATTGGCAGTGTTAAACAGGGGACCAAAAAATAAGAAATTAGTGTTTGTCAGAACATCAATGGCAAAAGGTTAAAGTCAGTCACAGGAATGACCAACACATCATCTTCCATTGATTAAAAATACCTCTTGAATGCCAGGTCACTTCCTTTGCACTTGACTTCAGCCTTTCTTTCAGCAACCGATCCTTGACTTTCCCACCACAGAAACTTCTGTTTTCTTTCATGGCAACCTGCTCTTTCTCAAGAGTATTCCAAATCTGTAACTCCTGCATTTTAACAAAGTATAGCTTTCTGCAGCCTGAGAAAGTTTCTTGATATGTTAAAAGGAAAGAATACTAGGCAACACCTAAATGTAGTGTTGATTTTCTGCAGTTAGTAACCGTAACTCTTCAATTCCTAATCTCTCACTGTACTTCCATTCAAAAGGACATCAAGACACAGTATTTGATTTATCCCCACCCAAGCCCAGCTGCCATTAGATGGCAGTAGAACTGCTGGGAACCAAATATTTATTTTAGGTACAATGAGTAATAACAAATGGGAACAATAACAGTGTTCTATTCTCCTAGTGAGAAAATTTGCTAAAATCAGTTCCTTGTGCAGCAGCATTGCAAGTGGGCTTTTACTCATGTCTTGAAGTATACTGAAAGATTGCTGTTGTTTTCTTCTTGTCATAGGTGCACTTGTGACTGCCACTGATTTGCCAGAACTGCTGGGAAACCTTCAGCACAATGTTCTCCAAAATACGAAACTGAAATGCAAGCACCAGCCCTGTGTCAAGGAGCTGTCTTGGGGAATTGATCTGGAAAAAAACTTTCCCAGAGCTTCATGTCACTTCGACTACATCATGGCTGCTGATGTAGTTTACCACCACCCCTTCCTGGATGAACTCCTACTAACTTTTGATCACTTGTGCAAGAATGACACTGTTATTATGTGGGCTATGAAATTTAGGCTGGACAATGAGAACCAATTTGTGGACAGATTTCAGACACTCTTTGACTTAGAGGTCATTTCTAATTTCCCTAGTTTGAACATAACTCTCTATAAGGCAATGAGGAAAGGCATGATGAAAGTCAGACCTTTCAAATTGTCTGTCTGAAAAAGACATACACTGGGGTGATTGTCTCAGATACTTCATAGCTTGTTCTCTTTTTAATAACTTCCACATAAGTAGTTGTCTGCATCTGTACAAATTCCATTTTTAAAGCGTGTAAAATAAAACAATTGTTTTCCAGTGCATTCCCACAGAACTCCTAAATTCAATTTGCTGATAGAAGAGATGCATTTCTGATCTTTTCTTGACTTTTATCTGCTATATTGAGGAAATAATAACATTCACAAGTCTCAGTATTATTTATATGGGATGTGCAATGAATATTTCCACTGCCTTTCAAATGCAGTTTTAAACAGTGTCTTATGAGATCAACCAAACTTTTGAAGATTTGTATTTAATAGACGTTAAATCTGTCTTTCCTCATTCCCACCATAGTGTGCAAATCCTTCCTTCAGATGGCTTTTATGTGACATTCAGTTAACTGAAAGGAAAGATGGGTGATGTGGTATCATAACAAAGGGAGAGAGAGAATTGGTTACTCCTTGATTTAATGATTATGCTGTCATAGAATCATAGAATGGTTTGGGTTAGAAGGGACCTTTAAGATCATCTATTTCCAACCCCCTGCTATAGGCAGGGGCACTTCTCTCTAAAACAGATTGCTCAAAGCCCCATCCAGCCTGGTCTTGAATGCCTCCGGGGGGGGGGGGGGGGGGGGGGCCGGGCCGGGACGGGACACACATCCACAACTTCTCTGGGCAATCTGTTCCAGTATCTTACCTCCCCTACAGTAATGAATTTCTTCCTAATATCTAGTCTAAACCTACCCTCTTCCAGTTTAAAACCATTTATTTCCTTTCCCTTTTATTTAGATTCAGGGTTTCTTCAACAGACAGCTGCACATATGAGGCGACAGGGAGTTAAATATTTTGTTACTTGAACAAAGGTCTGGAATAAGAATAGTACATCACATCCACAGGTCCCCATTGCAAAGACCTTAAATTGTTGGATATCTGCCCCTTCAGAAATAGACTGGTATGTGTACCTCAGGGAACAATGGAAAAACAACTGTGGCACCAGGATAAGTGTTTTGCAGTGCCAGCTGGTGGTGGCTGGAGGTAGAAAACTAGACCTGCCTGACACAGTGGGGCTGAGTCATCGACTGACTAGAGTTTTCGTAAGGGCAAACAGAACATTTTTCTCCTAGCTTCTCCTAGCTAATGTGTATCCCCAATTTCAGTGATCAGATTAATGTACTTAAACACAGAATTTTTCTCTTTATTCCTACTCCCAGTATATGTTTTGGTTTTCTGAGATAAAACTTTCCATCGTTAGACATGAAGTGGTGTAGATAGGATGGCCCAAGCTGTCAGATTTTCCAGTGGGATTTGGGGACCCCAAAGCTGAAAAGAAGTAGTGGCAGGACTGATGAGGATTTGGCAGGAGGAATCTGGATGTAGGAGGAGGATGATGGAGAAAAGGCAGCTGTAAGAGAAGAGGTTGCAGCAGGGACACTAATTTCAAAATACCGGATCCACCTACTGAACGGGGATGTCCTCTGTAATAGCAATTACTTGCAACCATCCAATCCACTGCAACTGAAACTAAAATCCTTTCGACCCGAAGATCATCTCTGTTTACAAATATTTCACAGATAAATGGATTGGCACTGGGTAACGAGCAAGACAACTCTGTATGCACCAAAATCCTTCAGTGAAAATATCCCGTGAACTACAAAGCAGCGCAGGCTAAGGAGGGAAAGCCCAGCAAAATAGTAAAGTGGGGCCACTTTTAATACCAACAAGCCCTTCTATTTTGTTTGAGGCTGTCCCCCACTGAGCTCCTGCTGAATTCAACAGGAGCTGTGTTTGTAGTGCAGATTCAGAATTGGGCTCTTCAGGCCTAGCAGCACGGTAATGTTTAGTGTAATCTAACACTGCTCCCCTTTCTCACAAGTCTGTCTAGCAACACTGTGTGAAGCTCCCTGGGAAAGCTCCAGAGCCAGGCTGCTCTATTGTATGAAGGCCTTTTGTCCTCTGTTATGATAGACAGGTTATTAGCCATGATCATCGGGTGGTAGAGGTTATATCTGGCATTTGCCTGTGGAGATTATTTCTACTCTTTGAGAACAGGTCTCTCAGACGACTGTCAGATATCACAGTTTCCTAAAGTCAGTTATAGTTTTACTAATCGCTTACCCTTTGGTCTAAAACTTTAAATAAAATTTGAACTGTTATGCAGTGCACCATGTTGCACATGCACATGGCATTTGCATCTGTAGTTAAACTGTGGATGAAAGAATTCCTCCTACAAGGAATGATAGAGAGGCTGTGTAAGCTTACAGGCGTTTACAGTATATTGTGAAATGTTATGGTAATGGTATTAATTGAAGCTATAAGTCATGTATTATGTAGGTTCAGTCAATTCCTTCTGATCTACCAGTAACTTATTGAACAACAATACCAACAATACACACAAGTGACTTGACAGCATTTTCTAGGTTTTCCACAGATGTTTTACTGACCTCACAATTTTCACATGCTAATGTTTATTATCATCATTAATATTATCTGTGTATATATACAAACATTAAAGAAATTTATTTTGCTGTTAATTATACGATATCTCCATGAAAGTCTTATAAATCCTTCTTTTTTCTCCTAAACGTTAAAGTAGCAAATATTTTCAGCATTGTATTGTTTCTATACAGTCATACTGAGTTTTTGTTTCTGTCTTGTTGAATTGTGATGTTGCTGCTCTTGGTGATAGGGTTGCATTTTCATTACTAAATACACTGATTTGGGCTTCTGCCTCTTATAAGAGCTGTAAGAAAAAGCTATAGCCATTGCACATTTAGAAAAATCAGCCAAGTGACAACATAGATTGTCTAAGCAAATCTCATTTTCATTTAGAAGCAGTAAGGGAGGCCAAGACTATGAAATAAAACCGCCACAAAATATTCAAATAACTATCCATAGCATAAATGGCAGTTGATTGATGAAGAGCTTATATTAGTTATTGCACAATGACTTGTCTGCATTAGGTGAGCAACAAAGACTCTAGCTGCCATGGGTGTCCTTAATGGTGATTGATATTGAAGATCCATTGAGTGTGTCAATAGATGTAACAATCACTTGAAAAAAGCACTGCATTTTATAATCAAAGAGCAGAGGATCCCAAAAACAGGATGGGTCTAGAAATCCACTGAACCCTTTCAATTTTTGAGAACTGAAAGGTAGAGAACTTTTCTGCTCATAGTTTCTGATATTACACTGGTAACTACGAGGTGATCTGAAATAAATTCGGTGAGAAAGGAAGATAGAGGCTGTTGAGATGTCATTGCTCCTCTGACGTACTTCAGAAATCGATATGCTCATGCTTATAATAGCTCTGTGACGTAAGGGAAATATGGTGATACAGTTCTACAGCAAAGAGAGAACTGAGATAAATGTCAAGTAATATAACCATAGTCACACTACTGAGTACAGTACAAAAGCTCTTTCACAGTAAAAACAGTATTTCCTGTGGTGCTTTTTTTCTTGTTAGAATTTGCTCACATGGAGATAGAATTTAAACTGAAAAAAGACCCCATACAGCTCTGTAAATAAACAATAAAAAGCCAGTAAGTGTAAGCGCTCAGCAATAGACTAGAAGAAAATCTCAGATTTCATGTCGTTATTCCAATAGTACCATGTAATACACTGACTGTAGTGGATACAGCGAAATTCTAGAATCATCCAGGTAGGAAGTCACCTTTGAAGACTGTCTTGCTCAGAACAGGTCTAGATTCAAAATTCAAAGATGGTCCTCAGGTTCTCCAGGATGGATATACTACTAGATCTCCAAATAGAAGTTTGGTTTTTATTTTTTTCTTCTCTACTTATGATTGGAATTACTCTTATTGCAGTTGGACAGCCATCTGTGGTCATTTTGCAGTGGACCTCTGGCAGTGCACCCAGCACTCTCAGTCACTCCATCCTCCATCCTCTTTACCACTTTAATCCTCCTCTTCTGGATTCTGTTTGTTTTGTCAAGATCTCCGTTATTAGAGGGTCCAAAACTGGACAAAACACTGCACATGAGACATCACGACGCTATGTACAGGGATAAAATATGTACAGGTACAAAATAGTCGCTTCTGATGATCTTGCAGCTGCACTCTTCCCAGTGCAGATCAATATACATTTAATTCATATCTAACAATCCAGACAGATTTTTAAACTACTTTGTAGTCCATCCGTCTTCTCTGCACCTCTATGATTAGCCTACAGGACATTTTTAGGAAAAAAGGTGTGATACATTTATCAAAGAGAAGGCAAGTGATATTCATTTTGCTCTGCTTATCCACAGGACCAATCAGAGAAGGCAATTAGGTTCTTAGTAAATTAGTTATTTGCAGACATGTACCTGAAAATGTCCTCCAGGTAGGTTCATTGCAGTCTTTCCAGGGACTGAGATGAAGCATCCTGGACTGCAGTCTTTACCTAATGTTTTTATCCCACTGTATGCTTTCCTTGCTCTTCTCAGAATCTTCAAACCCCACTCCAGGTTCACTGTCTCACAGGTTAGGTTTGTCCTCTCTTCCTGTCCTTAGATATCTCTCAGCCAAAGCACTGAATTTATGCTGTTTGTCTGAGAGAAAAGGCTCTAAAATATACCTGAATGACTCTATATCTATCTCTGGGGAAGAAATTGAGAGAGAAGTAAATCAAAACATGAGGTCCTGAAGACTCTTTATTGCTGGCCATACGTAAGATTTGGATGCTCTGAAATCCTGAGCTCCTGTGTCCCAGAAGGTCTGTATTTACAGGACTTTCCTATAGAACATTACTCACTGACTATTACAGATGATTAATCTCTAGTGTCAGATTATTGCATTATTGGATTATCCAGATTATTTATTATCAGGTTTTTATTATTAGCTATAGGTCATCTGTCCTCTATGTTATTGGCTCCACACACAATTCTTTCAGGCTTGAAGACAGTTCATGAAATCAGAAGAGGCTGTTGCCCTCATGATGCCTGTGATTATTACACCCCTGTGTGAGGCAATGAATGCTTCTTTCTGAGGTGCTCAGCCTTGGCAGCAGAGTAAAAGGATCATTAGATATTGGCTGTGTTCCTGCCAGAAGTTCATGAGATTACAGTAGCATTAGAAGTGCACGGACACTTTGGGTAACTGAATGTTTTTCTTTGACAGAGGATGAGGCCATTTTTATTAGGAACACATGTTTTCTCATGATTTATTCTACTGATTTATCACAATAAAATGTTAGCAATATTTTCCAACTGGGGAACAGTTGTGAACAATCACAGAAGGCACACCTGATGCCCTGAAAGTGAAATCCCAAAAGGCTCTGCAGTCATGCTGCTGCAAAAAGTCAGAAAAATCATACATCTCCCTTCCAGTTTATTGAACTTAGAACAGCATTGCTTTGATTTACAATGTGAGAACACAGACAGAGGTAGATGGTAAATCCGATTTAGAGGATCACAGCAACAGTAATCTGACAGCATTTTCTTGCCTATTTCTGCCTGATATGGATGACTTCAAAATATTTCAAAGTGCACACCATCAAGACAGTCTGCTCCCTTCCAGACTGGAGCGCTTCATCAAAGAAAGGAAACTTTTGGGAAGCGTTTTAGCCCGAATTAAGATGAAAAACTTCCAGGCTCACCCAAATAATTGAGGCCTGAGGAGCCCTGTCCTGTCTCTTATGATGGGTGGTACCCAGAGCTTTGACACAAGTGCCTTAAAAGCTTCAGAGAGAGAATCGTTGACTTCTGAAATCTGGTTTTTCTTGCAGCACATTAGGAGAATTAATAATTTCAAAGTACACTCACTGAAACTGAGATATTCAATAGAAGCAGTGTTTTGTACTGCAAGACAGGTTTGTCAGATGATTCCTAGCTCATTCTAGTTAGGAAAATACAGTGTGAAGAAATCCGTTCAACAAGTTGTGCAAAAGATAGCAGAAATAAGAAATCACATGGAAATTATTGCTAAGCCACGTAAAAGAGCACAACCAATATTCACTACTTGTTTTCAATCTAGTGCCCAGTTTTCTGTAAACTCCTTGCAGGCAGTCTTTATAAAAGCCATAAGCACCTGAATAATACGGATAGGAGAAAGATCATTTAAGAAGAAGTCTCTGACACAGCTTTTGAAATCCGGCTTTTAATAAATATGTAAGGATTTCCACTTGGAATCTCAACATTATCTGTATATAAAAGGTATATGCTACCCATGGCATAGCTATGATTTAGTCATGGAAAACAAAAATATCTTCTGTGCATCTTTAATCAGTGTTCTCACATCAATACCAAGAACAGAAATTCTGTTTCTACCCTTTCTCACAAATGCATTCAGTCCCCAGATTTGATTTCTTCCTCACATGTTGTAATGGCTGCAGCAAATAGGGTTGACAGAGTACAGGAAAAGGAGGAGAGAATAGGTCTG
Organism: Oreortyx pictus; assembly: GCA_036925125.1. NCBI lineage: Eukaryota > Metazoa > Chordata > Aves > Galliformes > Odontophoridae > Oreortyx > Oreortyx pictus. Next base: position 50,186,260 of record JAUPFR010000001.1, read on the forward strand.
AGATTCTTTGTCGTGCATATGGCATTACCTGTTTTCCTCCATCTCAAAACAGTTCGATATAAAATGGATGTGCATTTGAAGAATGATCTGGATCCCCTCTTATTTTAATCCATGCAAGGTTAAGCTTACTCTTGGGCTTGTGGGATCTGATCCTGTGACTCTTATATTCCTGAACCTGGAGCAGTCCAGCCTCAGAAAGAACGTGGAGACTGTTCACAAGTAGCTCCAGGAGGAGAAGAGAACTTGAACTTCCTATCCTTCATCTACTTGAGGAAGTACTGCAACCATTAGACCAGCTCACCACAGGGAGTGCATATAAGCATCAGCACTCAAAGCTGTGGCTGTCCTAGAAAGATGCAGATAACAGCAACTCTGCTGTTAAAGCATCTTTGAAATCTGATTTACATTTGGCAGCTAATGCTCCTGATTTCAACACAGTTCTGTTTTTTTTCCCTAGCATACAGACAATTGTTTTGACTACTAAACAGTGTTTGTCAGTCTTTCACTGCATAGCATATAGGCTTTGCATGTATGTCAACTGCTGATTAACTAGTATCACATGCAGTGTTACAAGCTCCATAAATGCAGCCAACACCTTCAGTATGCATATTTTATCCCACTATGATAGCTAAGAAATTTCTTAGCTGGATACTTCATGTCTTCCAAAGGAAAGTGTGAAGCTAACCACTCCTCTTTTTATGAAGAGGTTCATTTAATTTTCACACAAAGGTTTGTGTTGCACAGAAAGCTTTCACTCAGCATTTGCATTTCAGCTGACCTGATTCCTTGACCATCTTTTTTTTTTTTTTATGCTTCCTAGTGTCAGTCTTCCCCAAACCATGAAGTTCCCACAGAGATTCAAACTAGTGTGTTGCCTAAGCAACAAGTAATCTGAATCAAATCAAACACTTTTACATACCGAGAGTTGTGAATATTATCTTCTCACCTTCTTCCTGACAACAGAAACCTCTATAAATAATTTTTTTCAAAGTGTAAATGTCTATGTTTTCCTTTGTCTGAAAGTTATTTATCAAAGGGAAATGCTACAGTTGGTGCAGTATCTCAAGTTTGCACAGCAATATTTGTGTCTCCACTGAACCCCAATTTTTTTACAGGGATTCCTCTTCTAAGTCTTCTCTCCAACAAAAGGACATTGCGTCCCTTGGTGTGCAAAAAACCTCGTGCAATCTTGTCTCAGTATTTGGACTTCGTGTCACTCATGACACCCAGTACAGGAGGGATGTGGAGCTGCTGAAGTGGATCCAGAGTAGGGCCATGAAGATGATCAGAAGGATCACCTGGAGCACCTTTCCTATGATGATAGGTTGAGGGAGTTGGGGTTATTGGGCTTGGTGAATAGTAGTCTCTGGGAGACCTCATGGAAGCCTTCCAGTACTTGAAGAGAGTTTCTAAGTAGGAGGGAGACCAACTTTTTACATCGTCTGATAGTGATGGGACAAGGGGGAATGGTGTTAAAGTGAAAGAGGGGAGATTTATTTTAGATATTAGGAAAAAATTTTTTACTTCACAGAGTGATGAAGCACTGGCACAGGCTGTGCAGAAAAGGTGTGGATGCCCTGTCCCTGGAGGGGTTCAAGGCCAGTTTGGATGGGGCCTTGGGCAGCCTTATCTGATGGGTGGCAATCCCGACTATGGCAATGTTTGGGACTGGGTGATCTTTAAGGCCCTTTCCAATCCAAACCACTCTATGTTTCCTTCCTGTCTGAGACTGATAAAGAGTGACTCAAATCAACATCAGGCAATCAACACTGTTTTGTGGAAAATTTTAAATTTGAAAACATCTCTTTGAAGTTGTTTGCCTTCGAAAGGGAGGGCTCAGGAATGTGTATTGGCTGAACATTTGTCCTGGGAGCTTGATATAGGAGACTGGGAGATGATAACACTGTAACCTATGAAGGCAAGATACAAGCCCTCTCCTTCCTCTTATCTACTAACTTAGATTCAATGTCTGGAAGATGGGAACAAAGGAGTTCCTGCTGAGATTCCAAGGTCAGAAGCTGTCACTCCAACTTAACAACACAAGCTCAGATGACCCACCACTACTGAAGATCAGCACCTGATGCCAACACATTGCTGGATCAGGAAGTGGTGAACCACTTTGCTTTGCTTTTGTGCTTTGCTCTGTGTTTTTTTATCTGCCTGTCTGTCTCTCTTCACCTGTTTTCTATCTTTTCTCTTTATTCTCTTTTATTCTTTTACTCCTTATAGTAGCTGTTGCCTAAAATTGTCTTATTTTCAATGCTTATTAATCATAATTAGCCAATTAGCTGGTTTTATCTTCAAGTAGTTGTTGTTAGTTGTTGTTAAGAAAGCTCTCGATAAATTGGTGTGCAGTTTTCCCGAGTCTTGGATAACTCTGTGACAGTAACAAGCCCTTGCTGACTAGGGGAGGTACAACTCAGGATATAGAAAAAAATTCACCTCCCTCGAAAGCCACTGAGTGGGACAAGGCACAACCCCCGCAGAGTTCAGATTTCAGTGTGAATATCTGTCCTCTGTACAGTTTCCCAAAGCTGTGAGGCACAGTACTGACCAGTGAGAAACACTGCAGTGGTGAATCTAGAATCATAGAATGTCTTTGGTAGGAAGGGACCCCATTAAAGCAAAGAATGTCACAGCATCTAACATATACTGAATGTAAAGTGGGTTTTTAGTAATGAGGGAACAAGACTGCTCAAGAAAACCCTGCTTGTACCACTCTGCAGCTGAAAGATCTATAGGATTTGCCATTTTGGCACAAAGGTTGGATAACATCCTTTGGAAACTAAAAAGAACAGAACCAACTGTGAGATTTAGAGGTGGATTCTGCCAGACCTTGAGCAACTTTGCTGCTTTACCTTTTGGGCATTTACAAACTACTGCTTGAATCTTTGCGGTATTATCAAAACTTATCAGTTTGTTACTGCCTCTCACATTTTGTCTTTCAGTGCTTTATTCAGCCTGGAACTCCCTCATTTCTCAGGTGTGTGTGCTGCTGGGAGTCACCTGCACAGAAAGAAATAATATAACATAATTGGGTTTTCTGTAGGTGCTCTCCAGCTTGTCCTACCTGTCTTACTGAGGCTTAGTAAGATTTCCTGGAAATATGAGGTTGAGATAGAGGGACATGAAACAATGCTGTCCTGACCACATGTACGTTTGTGGAGGGGAGTTAGAGCCTTTATATGCCCTAAATAGGTATTGCAAAATAGAAACATTTTTGTCTCTTCTTGAGGTCATGTTTGTGAACTCAGTAGCATGTATCAAAAAAGATCAAGTAGAGTTGCTTTTCTATGTCTTAATCTCTTTTTAAAATGCCTTTTTTTTTTCATTAATACCTGTCAACAATTAGTTTACTATCTGTGTCAGTAAATCTCCTTGGAAACCATTAGCCTGACAGTAATATTTGAGTGGTGTAGAAACCATGACGAGTGCTACCTAGACAAATGGATGTTTGGGTAGATGATAGCTCTCATTTCAGGCCAAATTTAAGGAGGCTGAACCTGCTGTCTCGGCAGTGTGTGTTCAGCTATGTGACTCCAAATGGCAGAGGCTGTTAATAGAATAGGATTTGTCATACAGTAGTCTTCATAAAGGGCTGTGCTGTTCCTGCAGTTCACCCACAAAAGCTCTTCAGTCCCACATGGGAAAGTTTCAGTACTTGAACAAAGCTGTTGCACTCATCAGAAGCTGAAATATAAAATTCTTTTTAAAAACATTCTAGATCCAAAGATACTTAGTATGTTCTCATGCAGACATGTCCGCATTATTCATCTGACCGCGTACTAGCTACACATTCTTATATTTGAATTTTTCTTCCCCCTATTTTATAGTTTCAAGTTTTATTTGATAACTTCTTATGCTTTTTATCTTTGATAAGGAGACATGAAATGTGTCCCACTAAACTCTAAGAGATGCTGCTAGGGAGATTTATTCATACCTTGTCTAATTAAAGGCATACCTGCTAAAGAACTGGCTACAATAACGAACTAATTACTTCCTTTTTGCTACTTAATTCGAGTTAACAGAATTAGTCTTCAGTTTTTGTCCAAGAGTACATGGATCTACCTCAATTTCCAGACCCACCTGTCACATGGGGACAGTGTACGCGCTCCTGCGTTTGGCAAAGTAAGAAGCTCATATTGGCCTCTGGAGGTCACTGTAGCTCTACAAAAAGGAGAGAACCACTAATTGACGACTGACTAGGAAAGGATTTGGAGACAGAGCTTTCTGGAATTTGGTATCTTTACAGTGTGAAAACCATGTGATAAAAACAATAAAATCCTACTGCAGAATTTGACTTTTTTATTTTCTTTTATTTGTTTTTATTTTTTTCCCAAATTGTGCATATCTAGGGCTTATTTTGAACAAGGAGTCTATGAGTCCACTTCCCTCATGTTCCTTTCCTATGTGCTATGGAGATTTCAAGTGCTCGGTGTGCAGGAGGTGGCTCTATGCTAGAGCCCATTTTCTCCTCTTTGCATAAAGAAGTACTGCAGCCTTCTTGTGAGCGCTCTGCTTCTCTCAGCTGATCTCTCTGGAAGAGAGAGCTAAGAATGTAGGAAAATAGGTTATTGTTTTGGGAGGATTTCGGGAGGATTTTTCTGAAAAAGCAGACTGTGGAAAGCACCACTGCCCTCCAGCAGACCAGCAATGTATTTAGCTCCCAGCTGTGCACCCCGTGGGACACCCACCCTCCTGGGACGGGAGGGAAGAGCAGCTTTTGCTACTTCAGGTAACTGAGACCTAAACAAAAGAGTAACTGGCAACAGCTATTCTGTCACTAAATTGCCTTGACTTAAATTCGTTACCTGCATGTGTAACAGGGGCACCAGGGAAGGCTGCAAAAACCTGTCTGAATAGATTGTTGGACTGTCTGGCCTTTACACCATTCTGAGATCCTTGTAGTGGCTGGTGCTGCAGTGGCACTGCTGTCAGCAGTTGAGCTGCCAGCTTGAAGCCAGCTCAGGATTGCTGAAGTGTTGGTGGTAATACACAAAGTGCTTTTCTGCAGCAGAACACTTAAGCATATGCTCATGCTCAGGCATAGCTGTGTCCCTGACATCAAATGGTGCATAAGAATTGGAGTGCCTACAAACTTTTTAAAAAGATGTAGAATATGTTAAGTTCTTGTACCAGAGTGGTTATGAAATGTCCCATCTCATTTACTCTAATAGCTGTTCCTTGGAGCTTTTTCACAGGAAGGCACAGATATTGCCTCCAAGAAGTCTTCAGCTAAAGATAAACAGCATATAAAAAGTACAAGTGAGGAAAAATGCAGAGAGACTGACGTACATCTCTATCTCCTGATCTACATCTACCGGAAGCACTGAGGCCTGGGCTCACCCTACCTATGCTACAAGCCTGGTTGCTTTAATTTCCTTTTGTAATACAAGTAGCAGATAAGGTCAAAAATGTGGTGTATTTCATAGAGAAGGCAGGGTCCCCCACTTAACTTCTTCTGAGGGAGGTCATAACAAGCCAGTTTAATAGAGAAAAAATCCAGGCAAACTTTATGATCCGCTGTTTTTATGTACATTGAAATCTGATAGCCTATGAAAATAACCCGCTCGTCATATCTGGACACTGATAATACAAGTAGTGGCTTATGTGTTTGGAAGATGAGTGTGCTGTGAGTTAAGATAAAAAGCAACCAAATCCTGTAGTGAAAGTCTGCAGGTTCATCTGTCTGCATAGATATTTAGCTTTCTTGCACTCAGTGCAAATCAGAGCTGTAATGAACTTGTGCAATGCACAATAGCCCTTCAAGGTATCTAGTGTAGGTGTGTACTCTGCTATTATACTGCAGCTGCTGGTTTTGTGTCTGCAACACAGTATATCTCAACAAAGAGGCAAAGAATTTGAGCACGAGATTTTGGCATTTCCATTTAAAATGTACACTGTCTGGTTTTTTTCCTGGTGAGAGAATGTCCAGAAAGTGGACAGGCACTCAAAAAGCCCTGGCGCTCCTTTTCAGTGTTTAGAAACCTCATTCTTTCTTCTTCAGAGAAAATATGGGAGTCACGCACTTAACAACTCAGCAGCAAAATAGGTTGTTTTCAGAATGTTTTGTGTATACATTCTCATCCTAGCAATGAATTTGCATAGCAGGGAAAAAAAAAAAAAGGATTTTGGAGGAAGAGAAGGTAGTTTTCAGGGGATTCACTGCAAGGGTTTCACTGTAGAATGATTTCTTAAGGGGAAATTTTTTAGAACAGTTAACATTTGATCTTGACCTCCAGTATAATTTGGAAAATCAGCTCTGTAGCTCCTGATTAGTAAGTGTGGCTTACTCCTGTATAAAGAGCTACCGTGCTTTAAACAGGAGTTCTAACACCTTAAAGACATTATGAATCAGACTGTCATTAACGCCACATTGTGTTCTCCAGGAGAAGTAGGGACAAATGCAGTGTCATATTTTGATCTTGACTTTGCTTATTATTTGCAACTGACTGATTCTGAGCAAGCGTCTGCATTCCTACCTCCGTTTTCTGATCAAATACTATTTTCCTGCTGAGTGCTATGATGTCTATATTTTCTTAGGCATTCTAGTTTTTCCAGTCTTTTTTTACCAGTTCTCTGTTTTTCAAAGGACTGTTGCTCGAGCTGTTACCATGTGTTTGGATTATCTGACTGCCTTGGCATAAGCTGCCTTCCCCTTGTAGACCGTCCTAAGGAGCCTACTATGTGTCTCATTCTGTGGACCTCCTATTTTACACAGCCCCATATTCACCATGGTGGCACATCTGAGAGCAAAACCCAGACCTCCTGATCTGTATTTCCAAGCTGCTCATGTTCTGTACTTTCTGTCAATACAAATCCTATTGAAATAGTAGCTGTAACCTCTACCCAACCTTTAGCTGATGGAGATGAGCCGATTAAATCGAGAAATCTCTACATGCACTCATGAGCCCTGTTCAGCAAAAAGCTTGAGATTTTATAGACCACGAGACATAAGAGAGGGGGTGATAGAGCAAGCTGGATGAGTCAATTCATGTCTTCAGTGTCACTAAATTCTGTCTTAGCTCCTTAATGTCAGGTTGCTTTCGGAGGGACAAACTGGACTCAGCCTTTCTCTGTGCCTTTAGTAGGCACAGTCCTTGATTTATTATTATCTTTTATTCCTTTCTAACTTTCTGAGGGCTTGCTGTCTCTACCAGGCAGGTTGAAGGGGTTTCTCTGTTCTCCAGGAGAGGTCATGGTCAGATCTCAGCTTGGCTCCAGATCTCAGACACCTCTGTCACACAAGGCTGTGTGATGTCCTCTTCTTAGATGATCTGATGGCTGCTGCAGATGCTCAAAGCATTGTCAGCAAATGCAGGAACATTGCAATACTCTTTACCAGGATGCTTCTGTGAGAAGAGTGGAGTTGTTTCTGTGCTTCATACAGAAGTGGAAGGACTGTTCTGGCTTTCTATTAGAACATCTCTGTACAAGACAAGGAAGGGAAAAGTGCCTCCAAGCCTGGCTCCCTTTCTGCTGGGATAGATTCTCAGATCTTTTCCCTGCCAGTTGGAGCAGCCCTGAAGGGCTGGGCTTTTTCTCAGGCAGCAAATGCTCTTTTGCATTTGGACCTTGCAAGTTGCCCTTTCTTATCTTTAACATTATCAAATTACAGCAAAACAAAACCACCTCCAGATGGACAGTTGTTACCTCACAGCTTGCCATCAGTTGGGACACATGATCTCTACCCCCTCAGTTTAACAGGATGCAATCACAAATGTGACAAAGACTCAGAAAGCGGGTACAAACAGACAAATACTTTCAGTCATTCATATGCTTATGCTGTGTCTAGCTCATTGCTCTGGTATAAACTCACTTCTCTGATTTACGCATCTTGTGAGGGCAGTGGAGACGTTCTCTGGTGGCTTATAGTAGGTGTGCTCAAGGCACTGAAGGTGTGCAATTAGCAGGGCTTATTTCTAGCGATTGGGATTTGGTTGCAGCATGCATGATTTTGGACATGCTTACAAAATTTCCTCCCTTAGAATTAAACGGCCTCAAGGGAATTTTATCTCTTGTTGTTGATTTTTCTCAATAAATCAAACAAAACTTTCTGTTTGGTTGGTTAAAAAAGATTGCTGAGGGCTTTATTTTGGACTGCTATTCTCATTTGTCCACAGCAGATACTACAGAAACACATGGCCATACATATCCAGCCCATCTTTTACTACATGTTGTACATAGTGAATAATATTGTCTGACTCTGGACCACAGTTTAGAAAACATACCGTTGGGCAATTTGCAATAAAATTTGGATTTAGACACATTACTGCTAGACTCCATCATTCCCAGTATAACAGACAATGGAAAAAAGGCATTCAAATAATGAATCGTCCACTGAAAAAGCTGTAAATCCAGACTCTGCTCTGAATTTAACACCACAGAATTGCCTTAATGAGCCATAGGCTGCCGGCTACTGATATGATGTTCGGCAGGAGACTGAGGGCAAGAAGGCTGTAATGTTAGAAACATTATGAGATTCACTGGAAAGCTGCAGATGTATGAAGAAATAGGTAAGGAGAAAAAATCATTACTTTGTTCATGTTCACAGCAAGGAGTAACAGCTGCAGCTCAGGGAGATGGTGTTGTCACACTGTAAGCGCTTAAACATCATATAACTCTGTGATTAGATTTTCCTTTAGGATTTATTCATCGTTGCTCTTCACCTTGCAAAATGAGCATGACATTTGGCTCGTGCAGTTGCACTAGGAGGTAGGGTACTGCAAGGACATCAGGATTAGTTTGTCTCAGTACGGTATGAAACAGCTCAAACCCAAGTCAATATACTAAAAAATAGGAAAGAAGAAGAGCCACTGTTCTTGTTTATCAGACAAGTCTTAAGATTCTAAGGACTTGATTTAGCACTGCTGAAATCTTCAAATTATCCATTCTTTAACTGTCCAAGCAGTGGAGGTCCAAGCAGAATAGCTTAAGAATTTGTATTCTGAGCAGGGAATTAGAAATGTATGCGTTACTAAGGGAACAGTTATTTAACATTATATTTGATCTTAATAAGAATAATTCCTCATTTATATATTAAGCAACATTTGGATTTTCATACTTAAATATTAAAAGAAATGCAACATTTCTGTGTTGAATTCCAGTGTAAAGAATTACACCGATTGCACCATCAGGGGAATTCACCTTCTTTGTGAAAGAAACAAAGTTTTAAACAGCACAAGAAACCGTTTAGAACAAAAACAAAGCTAGATTATCTTTCACTTCCATTTTATGTCTGCCATTATGGAATGCACTAATGAATGTATTTCCCCCAGACACTTGCATGGTGCATGCAGGAAAGGATTAGATTACTATCTGCGGACCTGGACTGGGATTTATCTTGCTGAGTTTCACACACTTACATGATCATTTTCTACATTTTCTGCTAGAGAGTTCCCGAGTTCCTTAAAATAGATGCTTGTAAATGTAGTTTAACTATTTTGCTTTAACTGCCCACCTGTGGATGATGGAACCATGTTCCCAAAGTGTCTGCTTCTTTCTCTTTACTAAAGAGGGAACTGATGTAGCAGTCTCAGACAAACTCCCTCTTTCTATCTTCTGAGTTCCCACGCAGCAGGCGTGGTTGGAAAGGACAGCACAACATTTTCCAAAGTACCCTACCGTTTTCTCTTGCCCTTGCTTTTGAAAAGCTGTGCAGGAGGGAAGAAGGAGGGGGTTCATTATTCAGGAAGCACTTCTGCACAGTGTGGGTGCCGGAGCACTGGCACAGGCTGCCCAGAGGCTGTGGGGTCTCCTCCCTGGAGCTCTCCAGAAGCCGCCTGGCCGTGGCCTGGGCACCCTGCTCTGGGTGCTGCTGCTGGAGCAGGGGCTGCGACACAGGGACACAGAGGGCCCTGCCCACCTCTGCAAGCATGGGGTTCTGGGATAATTTCTCCAGCCATGTTTGCACAGTCTTTGACAAGCAGCTCTGAGAGCATTCACTAACACTAGTGTCCCTGGCCTGCTCAGATCTTGCTCCACTTGGTTTTCTGGCTCATACACTGCAGACTCCATGTGGTTGGGTCCTGGTGCTAAGCCATTCTCAGGTGGGCCTGCTCTGCTTGCTGGGGTGCCCTTCACTTGTCCCTAGGCCGTGCTGGCAGCTTCTGCCTTCAGGGACTCTGGCTCTTGGTTTTGCATGGCTGTGGGCCAGCAAATAAAAATGGTGCAGGCATATTTCTTGTTCTTTCAATTCTTGGCTTTTCTATTGTAAAGGGAATCCAAAAAGACCAACCAGGGTGATTGTTCTTGTGAGGACACACAGTCCTGAGAACTTGACTGAAACAAGTAAATATTTCCCAGGTGAGAACATTTCAATGACAAGCTGCATTAGAATTAAAGAGCAACACGGGCAAAGCAGGGGACACTGTCCATCTAGATAAGAATATGCTTCAGAAACATTCAGCTTTCAATGAAAAACAGTATAAAATGTAACCTTACTTTTTCTTTCCTATAGCTACCCCCCTCCCTTCACGTCTCACAGCTGATCAATAATTTGCTTTGACATCTGAGCTGTGAAAAGAAGAGGGAAAAAAAGGGAGCTCATGGCAATATGCCACCTAATTATATCTACAACACAAAATCACTGCTTCAGCTGTATCTGACAAACATCAGGGAAGCCTTAAAGCTAACTATGCATGAAATTTCGAACAGACTTACTACATGTGTGAAAATTGCCTGCAAAACATTAAAAAGGATAAATTCTACACTTCATTGTGTTCCAATTAAATAGACAATCAGGCACCGTGTCTGTTTTTTCTTTTTAAAGCCTTATATTCTTGCATACGTTATTATAATAATTAACAATACCTCTGCACGAGAAAATCAGTTTTGAGCGAACTGATGCCCAAGTTGTCATGAAAGAGAATGGTGAGGAGAATTGCTTTATACTGGGAGAAAAGGAAGCTGCGAGATTTCAAAAATAATTATCATGACTGTGAAAAATTTGCTTGGCAGTTCATTTCACTTGTGTCTCAGGGTTGCCATTCTTTCTTTTAAGTGATTTCTTGCTAGGTCTAAATACAGGCCTCCAGTCTGAAGCTAATTCCCTACTTCAACTTTTAAACTCGCTTTTGAAGAGAACTGGGAAAGAATTATGTTTGCTGACTTCCATGATACTCAGAGTCTGACTGCACTTCATTTTCACTCTTGAATCTAGACTTCAAAGTGCCACAGAGCTATTAATCCATCCTCCAGTGTTAGCTATTTATTATTACTGTAAGTTCTTATTTTGCTGTGGTTGGCATCAGAAAATGTGGGCTAGCTTTAGCAGAGGGAATCATGGGAAGCTTGGTTGTCAGTAATGTTTGACTTTTCAGAGCTCAGCATGTGTCCTAGGACTTCAGTATAAGGTCCTGCTTTTTTGACTGTTGTGCAAATGCTTAATTTCATTCACCTTAGCAGTCCCAATCAATACATTACCTTATATTATTTTTAATAAAAAGGGAAAAATGAGAAACCCTTGTAAACAGTCTCACATATTGAACCTTGTTAGAAAGAATTCCTCAGTGTTCTATAATGTAGAAACAGTACTCTGTTGATGACATACATACTGTTGGTTTTTAATGCAGTTCTATGGGATGTGTCAAGAGTATTCCTTTGAGGGAAAATGGAAAAAGAAGTGCTTGTTATGGGCTTCTGTTAGCAGTACATACTGCAAATAAAACTAAGCTATGCTCTATTAAATTTTGTCTTGGCTCTGTCTCCAAGGAAAAAAAGAACTAAACCAAAACACACAGACATACAGATACATACACACACAAATGTGCACCAGAACCACAGGTTAGAATCTCCTAAAAAGAATGGCCTTGAATAGAGAAATTGCCCATATTTTTCTAAGCTTATTGAAAATGTTTAATTCTGTAAGAAACGTGATGTTATTCATTTTTTTCCTCCCATGCTGGTCTTTTGAATATTACCTTTTAACATACTCCTGATGCCAAATCTCTTCTGAGAGCATGCTTACAAGTGTGTGCATGGCTAGAAGAATGGCAGAGGGTCCCCCTAAGGAACCACGAGTAAATGGGGAACAAAGTCTCTTTTCCCCGAGAAAGGCTGTGGGGAGAAGGAACGCCCAGAAGGATGTGCTTTTAGAGCAAAAATTTTTACTCTAAGGTTCTGGGTGCAGAACAATATACTCATCAAAAGAGGGCCTCTTCCTTTTGTTGCACTTCTCAGTCCCTTCTATTTGCTGCCTTCATTTGTCTTTCACTTCCTTGATGTCGAGCTCCTAGCGACAATGACTGCCTTCTTGTGTAGGTGTGTTTCTTATCCACATAAGCAGAAAGGGGTGAGATGTTTTGTGTGCTAGCACAACAGTAATTAATATTGAGATGACTGGCACTGGTGGCAGCAGGGATTCTGCCTTAATTTGAAAATGCATAGCGACAATTTTATACGTGTATCTGGATATACTGTATAATAACAAATTTGAGAGTAAGAATGAAGTCTCTGATTTATATGATGCTGGGTACATCTGTAGACCTGTCCAGAGTACTTTTTAAATGTATTTTTTACTTGCATAAATGTATACTGTGTGCTTCAGGTAAGTGGTTTTTTTTTTTTTTTTTTTAAGAGGTGTTTTACTTATGCTCGCTCTCCACTTGTGGGGTTAAGTTCTCTTTCCATAAGCAAAGACAAAGGATTGCATTCAGTTTTTCCTCTTTTCATTGGAAGAGCAGAGAATATACAGATTTGAACTTTCTGACCTAAAGACCAAATATCCCAGATTGTGGACACGTGATGAGATTGATAAGCAGAACTACAAAGTGAGAGCAACAGTCTTTCCCCCTTGCCAGCACACTGTGGGCAAGGAATGTGAAGTCTAGGGTTTGCTGTCCTCTCCTGTGGGGTTCCATTTTCTCCTTGGTACTTTTGGACTGTCCTGAACCAGGTTATGTGGAAGATGACACATGACAGCTGCTGTTTTGAAGAAAACCAAATTAAATGTCACAGAGAGCAAAATTCTCCTTGGAAAACTCTTTTTATTCCAATGAACACATTGTAATTGCTTGCCAGTGGCCACGAATGTACTGGAAAGAGAACTCACTTATAACATATGAAGAATAAAAATCCTCCCTGGTGTTCAAACTGCACTGAAATACTGTTTTCCTTGCCTACAGCTCTGAACTGCTCTCTTCTCCTGCTACTGTATTTATTGTTTAACTGAAATGAGTCCATTATTTAGCAGAGCAACGTGGGAGACAGTTTTTAATAAAAGATATTAAATGAAGTAAAGTTTATTGTATTATAAAGCTTTATGTTTCAACCCCAATGTTACCACTAGCAAACCAACCACAAAACCCAAGTGATGATTTTTATATTCTGCTATTCCCATAAGGATATGAATTTTGCTCTTTAAATGTTTCGTACTAAATTTCCCCCTCATTGCATGCTAATTAAAAACAAGAAGGGCATTGCCATTGCTTTTCTGGAGCATTGGACAAATCTCTGTGTATCTACATACTTACATGCAAAGTATATACTGAAGCCTTGATGCCCATTGCACAAAATTGACTGCTCTCTTGGTGACTGAATCTCTCCGTTTGTAGAAAGCAGACTTGTGTCTACCCTTGTGTCTCCTGTAGCTCTGACTCACCTCTGAGACTTCTGTCACCCCGTGACAATAACTGTTTTTGTCACATTAGTCTGTCACCCTGGAAAACACAGGAACACTCTGAAATGACGGAAAGTCTTCCAAGAATGAGGTGTACAAAAATCACCTTTTGTTTTTTAGCTGTCTTAAATATATCCTGAATCAATAAAAATGAAATGATCTATGACTGATTGCAATAATAAATTAAACAAATATGTTCTCAACACTGTAAACATTCGAAACATGAATATATTTATTACATGTACTTCTCAAAATTAACGTGAAACTTAGAGCATCGGGAAGAGAGAAGACACCTTTCTCGTATTTCTGAAAAAATACAAATTAAAAGTCTGTGTTTGGCATTTTTAATCTAAGGATTTTATTCCCCTCACAAGCATATAGACATCATGAGGCCATCAAGTGTCTGCTTATTGCCTTTATTTCACCTGTTTTGCTGCATCCAGGTAGATTCTACTGCCGCTTTCCTTTGCTGCCTCCCCTCCCACTCTGGTAGCCCGAGCTACCTGGAGCTCAGCCCTGGGCCAGATCTCAACACAGGCGGCTGTGCTTGGTTTGTGCAGACTGCATGGCTCCCTAAAGACTTCCTCCGCTCTTTTGGCTCTGCTGCTCTGCTCCTGGCTTCTGGAATTTAAGTGTTTGTCTTTAAAATGTGCTGTCTTCCAATTCCTACAGAAATTGGGACAAACAGATGCACAATTTGATCCTCCGTTTGACTCTGAAATGCTTTTAGAAGTCGAGGCTATAAATCCTTTGTCTGGATGAAGGGAGAGTTTATCAGGAAAAAGATTAAGTTTAAATCCAGCATTTCCACATTGATAGCGGCATTATTATTGCCACCAAGTGCACGCACTGCATATCTCACCAGTAAGTAGCTCCAGCATATCACTCAGCTTCAAGGTCTAGTCAAAGGATTTTTTTTTCCTGATTTTGTTAGCTTTGGATTGACCTTGCTTTATTTCTGTACCGTTTCTGTTTGTTTGAGGGACAATTTTAAGAATAAATCTGTGAGCATTTTAAAAGAAAATCTGTTCAGAATGTCTCGCATGCACAAATATTCTAGTTCAGTAGAATTAAGGCACATTAGATAGTTTTATATATATATATACACACACACATACATATGTATATATGTATAAATATGTATCAGAATGCTATTGCTTAGTAACTATTTTGTTTTATTCAAGTGTGGCTGTTACAAGGGGAAGAGCATCAGTTTTCCCACTAGCTGAAATTTCTTAGTGAGCAAATACTTATGGACTCTTTCATACTTTCTCTTGGTCTCAGCAGTTAACCTGATCCAGTTGCCCACAGCACTGCTTGGTGGCCAGCCAAAGTCCTGGGGTGAAGCTGGGCTTCTGTCCAACGTGTCTGTATGATTTCTGATGCAAATACAGAGAAAATTTGTGAAGCCTCTTTTTTTTTTTTTTTTTTTTCAGATAATTCAGTCTAATATATTTGCGGGTTTACATCATGTCCTCTTTTTTGGCCTCTGACTGTGCAGCTCATTTTGAGACTTCTCAGCGGTCTCTCTCTCTCATCTTCATAAAGGGCAAAGCTTCTTCTTAGCACCATCCGTGATGTCTCTTTTTAAGACCAGTCACACACTGCAACTATTTCTTGTACCACATGCTGAAGGTTGGAGTGCCCGGACTTCTACAGACCCATTGTTCTTTGGCTGATTTCATAGATTGCATCTGGTCAATGCAAAAACGATCTCCTTTCCACTTGTTCAATACCATGCGCAAATGATCTTCTATGCACCTTGTAAACAAAGCACATTCACCTTCTCCAGCTACATAATGACTGTCGCAAGTAAAACATGCTGGAGCATATACAGATTAATTGAGCTGATTTAAACACATTACATGTGGGAGATATTTTGGTATTGCTGAACACAGAAGAAAGAAACAATAGTTTATTTGCATTAAATATATTAATTAAATAATTTAAACTTCTATCATCTTAATTCCTAGTCAGGTTGGTCGCAAAAAAGGGCTTGAAGGTTATCAGAACAGATCTCTGCACCTTGAGATTTTATAATCTGGTGTCCTGAAGTATCCTGACATAGTATATGCTTTCAAATTATTTTTATCCTTGCTTGTTTACAGCTACCCATTCATTTCCTACAGGTCTTTCAATATTAACACTTCCTTCCAGTCTCACTCAGCCTCCCAATTACACGTGGCAAGGGGTTAACCCGAGATCTAATTTTAGATATTTAATGTAAGTGACTAAATTAGGAATCAGCACAGGCAGCCAGCCTGTAAAGGTAAGAGGCAGTTTCTCTGTGCAGACATTCTTGGTTTCCAGCTCAGGAATCTGCCCAAGGTTCCTTAAAGTGGGCTGTGCTGCAGCAGGATGGAGCAGCTGACTGTATGCTTTGAAGTTGTTCAGTTGTTAAACATGCTTAACGATACGTTATTATCTACTGAGTGTAAATCAGATGAACAGTGATCAGTCATGAAAACAATCTGTCTAATCTCACACATTTGTTTAAATGAAAACCTGCATTTGTAGTGACACTGTTGTGATTTTCTTGGCAAAATCTTAGTGATAAACTTTGGTGGTCACTGTTACAAATGTCATTGCAGTCATATAGAATCATAAATTGCCACTTGAGTTGAAAAAGTATTTGCTGAATGATTCTTTTCAATGCATGAAACTTCAAATGGTTTGAAAAATGGACAGAAATTGTTCTTTTTTGTACAATGACATTGATCCTCATAAGATGAAAAACCTCTCATATCTCCTTTTAAAAGCCGTGTGTGTTGCCATGAAATGAATTATTTTACATGAATTTCTTAGTTCTATGATTAATGATAAAAATGAAGAATGTTTTATGATACAGGAAAACATTTAGCTCTATCCAAAAGAAAACACCAGAAGTACAAGTGAGAAGTTCATCAAATGGGCAGAAAAATTTGAGAGAATAATTTTGTGGGTACAAAAAATGATGGTTTTGCAAATAATGGTTTTTTTTTTTAATTTTATTGACTGTCTCCCATTAAGTGTAAATTGTTTAAATACCAATGTCAATAGGTGTAGAATGAAAAATGAAAAGGATTTTGTGCACGTGTGATGCATTATGTTTTCATTTATGTTGGAAGCAATTTCAGGCAAATAATTTGAAACGTCAGCTTTGTAACTACAGTATCTGAACCTGCTAACACTACAGCGCCTCATCCAAGATCAAGCTGAGCTTCATACTTAAAGCTCAGTCTGTGATAACTCCTTCACTGTTTGGCTCTCTTTCAGCTTTGTCATGCCTTTTGCTTTTCCACTTCTGTTACCCTTTACTCATGGCTACAGCAGTGTTCCAGAGACCCGGACTTGTCTTCTTGCTTCGGGCCCTATCTGAAGCACACAAAACTTGTTCAGGTGCAGCCCATACATGTCTGGAGCCTTCTGGAACACTAAAGGACACTTGAGACACCTGGCAGATATACTAAAGGATGTATGATCGATCAGTGCTCTTTCAAAGGGGCAGGTGGAGGCCAGGTGGGTACTCTGAGGCACCCAAAATAGCCCTGGCTACCCATACTCAGGCAGCTAAATCACACTCTCAGACCCCTCTATAATCAAGGGGGAGCAATAATCACTGTTTGAGGATGGTTCAGATTTTGAGTAAGTTGAATCATGCTGCTATTTCTTTTTCTGTCAACTGTGGAAGACTCTTCAGCTGATAATGCTCCTAATGCTAAGCATTTCAGTTTGATTAGGTCTGGGTTTGTATATCTAGCTGCTGCAGATGACACAGTAACTGTGCAGAAAAGCATATGCTGATTTTAATTAGTTTCTGATTAGACCGAGGCAAAGTGTTTTTCTCTGAATAACATATTTACAAAAAAAAAAAAAAAAACCACTAAAAAAAAACAACAAAAAAACAACCCTGGAGTTTCAAGCTGGCTGAAAATAATTCATGACATTTGTCTCAGTTTTGCTGAGAGACCGGCTTATTTAAAAGTGACAGAAAACTGTAGAGGAAAGGCATAGACCTATTTTCAGAATGATTGTTTCTCACATTTGTTGACAGTGTGAGGTTCCCATACTGACCAGAGCAAAAAGCGACTGACGCCAGATTTCCAGAATAGAAGAAATGTGCTGCCTCTTCTTCTTCGCACCTCTTCAGCTTTCCTTCTCCTTATCATTTGAAGTCTTATTCACTTTATTTTCCTTCATATCCTGATTAGAAGCTTCCTTGTACTATCCACGGGTGAGTTACCAAAGCTGCAGTACATTTTGTCACTTAATGCTGTTTCTGCTGCTGGTTCGTTTTCATTCTTGATGCCTTGGAGCAGATGTTGCTCACTGGAGGTGGAGTTGGTCTCCAAGCTGGGTCTGTATCTCTGCTTCATGCAGGATGTTGTCAACAAGGGTTCACCTTCTTCCCCTGCCTAAAGATTGTCACTCATCTTCCTGGGGATCTGGGATAAACACAGAGATCATCTGACAGTGTTTCCTCTTCTTCTCTGTTTGTCGCTATTGTTTCCTCTTCCTCTTCTGCTGATGCTGGTGTCTAATGCTTGTGCATTTCAACCAAGAAAGACTTGTTTTAGGGAGAGGATTGAGGTTTGAACTTTTCTTTCACTAAGCCGTACATTCATTCTAGTTCAACTTTGAGTATCAGAATATTACAAAAAGTAAAGGGATATCAGGAGGAATGGTTGTAGCCTATCAAGAACAGACAGTAGCCCAGTTACTAGGAAGCTCTCCTGTCGATCCCTCCTGTGGGAGATATGTCTCCCTTGTGTGGGTTGTGTGCCTGCCAGACAGAAGGCCTGGCCTATCCTTCAGTAGGCTTGTAAGCCTGGCTGCTTGTTTTCATCTCCTTTTCCTGTTTTCCTCTGGGGAGCAAATGTCAGGATGACAGCACATTTTTTCAGGGTTACTGTTTTGCTGGCTTGTTTTGACAAGGATTGGCTCATTGCATGACTCCATCCCCAGGACTGTCACTGTGTGTGTGTGAAATAATGAGCAGGACTCATTGTAAAGCTTTCAAGCTGCACTCACAAAAGACAGTGGTAACTTGAGATATCTTAGATTAAGCAGCCAGTGCTGCTGAGGCTTTCAGAAGCACCTAGTGATCTCCATTAACTACTCAGGGAATAAAGAGCTTCTCCAGGGGAGAAGGACTGCTTCCATCAGTGCTGATCCTGCCTACTTTCAAGATTAACAGGTGGGGAGAGAGGGCCAAATAGTCTTCCCTTTACTATATACATAGGCAAATGCTAGAAAAAGGCAAACACTGACATTAAAATACAGTAATAAAATCTAAGTAAGAGACCTTGGGTAATCAGTTCACTGGGGAATGTGACTAAATTGCCTTTTACAGACTTTCTCTATATGAGATGGGATTGCTGTAGTGGGGATGTTTAATTTATTTACTTGCCGTATTAAATTAGATAATTTACACAAATTACCAGCCATAAATTTGCCATGGTGTAAATCAACCTGATCTCTATGAATTAGTTTATCTGTGACCTGTTTTAAGCTACCTGATAGGATTTTGAAGCACAATTAATTAATTAAACAAGACAAATGTTGTCACTCTGAATGAAGTTCTATCTTACTCATTTCAGGAATCACAGCTGTAGGTGTTCATCTCATTGGCCATGCATTGCTCTGCAATATACTTCTCATCTGAAAGACTGCTGGCTCTCTTGAAAAATCTATAAAATATTCTGTTTGATACCCATCGACCCAGTTGCTTGTTTCTATAGTGCTGAACTCATTTCCTTGGAGGTAATTGAGGCAATCAGTTTCTCATTATTTAGCTGATCCAGCTTTGGCATTTTAATTTCAGATGTTCAATAATTTCTAGTCTATCAGCTGCTAACTTTGATGTACGCATCTGTTTATAACTATATATTAATAATTTCCTTATTAATTTTGATGTGGATTATATATTATCACGAAGAAACACCTTACCAGTACTTGTGAATATTTTCTATGTTTTGAATTATTTTTATGCTGGTTTCATTATTAATGGATAAAAATAACTTGTATTATAAGGTGCAGACATTTATATTCAAAATTATGGATCCTAGACCTCAGTTTGGTGGAAAGTTAAAATAGCTATCTGATGGTTGTTCTAATTAAAGGACAATCAGATATTTAAATATCAGTATTTCAATAAAAAGAGAATATGAGAAATTTGTCACTATGTGTCACTATCACTTCTATAGCATTATTTGCAACTACTGACACGAGTTCAGAGTGAAAGTACAGAAAGTTATTATACACAATTTATTATATAATTTTAGACATAAATTGATAAGCATGTGTGAGAAATTGGTGTGAAAGAGAGAATGGAGTGTGAAGAGAAAAACATTCCTACCACACACTGTTGTCATTTTTTAAATAAAGTTCCTTTTTACCAAGGAACTTCTGGCTCTTTTTTTTTTTCCCTATCTACTTAACAGTGGAAAATTTCAATATGGATTCACAGAAAAATCCCTTGCAAATCTGTGTAAATATTCCTTTACGTGGAGCGGGACTAGAAGGCCACCTTTAGAACTCCCTAGCTTTTGAAATTTTAACATCCTTGTCTTGAAGGATGTGGCTGGGAATATTACCACCAGAATAACAGCCTTTCAAGTGAATCTTGAGCTAGTGCAAGCACGGTTAGTGAAGGCCTGAAGCTATATGTATGTTGCTGGAGATATGCAGTGTTGGTGCATTCCAGTTGTAAGCTGTTTCTCATGACCTAAACACGCTTTTATTTCACAGAACCCCATGCTGGCTGAGATGGGCAGAGCCCTCTGTGTCCCTGTGTCGCAGCCCCTGCTCCAGCAGCAGCACCCAGAGCAGGGTGCCCAGGCTGTGGCCAGGCGGCTTCTGGAGAGCTCCAGGGAGGAGACCCCACAGCCTCTGGGCAGCCTGTGCCAGTGCTCCGGCACCCACACTGTGCAGCACTGCTCCTGCTGTTCAGAGGGAACATCCTGGGCTCCGTTTTGTCCCCAGGCCTCTTGTCTTGGCACTGGACACCACTGAGAAGAGACTGGCTCCATCGTCTTTGCATCCTTCCTTCAGGAATTTAAGCACTTTTATAATATTGTTGTCCCTAAGTCAAAAATGTCTCTAACTATGGTGTCATTGGCCATTACAAATGTGGACCATGTTTATAACAGCTGCACAATAATCAAGAGTCACATGCACATTAATGCTTCTTTATCACTGTCTCCTGAGGAAGGAAACCCCTGCTGTGCTCTAGCAAGCAGGTTTCTCATGACTGCAGCACTCAGAACCTTGCCTTCACCTGTCATGACATCAAAACAAAGAGCAATAGGCCTTACCTGCTATCTACATATCTGACCTTCGCTGCAGAACTGCAAGCAGTTACTGACTTGACAGACCAGTGTTCATACTTTACCCTTTAGTGCTAAGGTGCTGCTTGTGAATTTAATGCAGGGGGTGAATCTGCTTTTAGAATCAGAAACACTGTGAAAAATATAGCTGCAGCATGAAAAAACAGAACATCAAGGAGGTAGTGGTAGGAGGCCAGGCAGGCATTAAGCCAGCTCTGGGAAATGTCAGTAGTCCATAAAAGAGAGGAAGAAACCCTGGGCCAATGAACTCCCATAAATTAACTTTTGGCACTCCATTCTCTCTTGGGACTTTAGACGCTGTAACTTATGCAAAATACAGAGAGAAGCTTCAGTTCATAAGTCTCTTCGTTAAAAAAATAAATAAAGGTGAACAGGAAAAGACCACCTGGAGTGTGTAAAAGGGAAGAGGTAATGACTGATGATCAAAGTAAATCATGAGTTTTGGGTCTACAAACCAACTCTCAGTCAGAGCCTAGAGCCTTGGAGAATTTGGCAGATTCTAGAGGCTGACGAATCATTCATATGCACTCTTGTTTTTTGCCAGTGAACATAAAATATACTGATTAGCAGATACTTTCAGAGTTCTCCTCTCCTATCTGTTAAGGAACAAAGCAAATTAAAAGTCAAATTAGGCTTCATGGATTGTGTATTAATAAATCAGTTTCTCACATAGTACACATGAAACAGAGGCAGCATTCAGATCGTTTGCTAACGTGTTACTAATATGAGACAGCCCTTGAAATGGAACATCTTATTTAAAAGTCACCTAAAAGCCATTTAGAGAAAATTTAGGTTGGGTAAAAATGCTGAAGAAGTAAATATTTACATGTTTACTAAGAAGACAAACCTCAGCACTAATTTCAGCACTGTTAATACCTAAGACAGATTGATAGTTTTACAATTATTGTGAACTTTACAATAAGTGAAGGTATAGTAAGAGTCATTGAGCTCTGGACCCCCCACTGTCTTTGGAGTGCAGTATATATAAAGATAAGTCCTACAGTCCTGTGAAACGTGGTACACTGACAGACTGTATCACTGCCAAATTACTATCCATGATCCAAAACAAAATGTCCTCCCAAATTATTGTTGTCACTGTGCTTTGAATCATTTCAAGAATGCTGTCTTTAAGAAGGCAAGAAGGACAAACCAAAATGTATAGGTTGTCTTAAGCTCAGTACCAAGCAAGAATGAAGTATCCGTATGGACCATGAAGATGTCTAAGTCTGGGTTGAGTCTTGAGTCAAATTCCTCATCCAGCCAACAGGAAGTTACAAGCATGTCCAGGCTGCAAGTCAGCTAATCCTAACTGAGGTATCAAACATAGGCCAGACCAACCATGCCTGAAAATGCATCCATTCACTACACACTTGAGATGACCAGCTGAGATGTAAATTGTAGCCATTGGAAAATCTGGGAAGATTTTAGCTCAGGTGTCTCTGTAGATGAATTCTCATTTTTCAGCATATGTGCACTACAGCGATTCTTACTGCACTAGGCACTTTTAATCAGTCCTCAAAGTTATTTGCTTCTGGCCCCTTATTTTCTGCTGGGATAAGCAGGTATGTAGCTTTTCTGTTCTGAACCTGCTTCAACTAAACAAATGTTGTACCACTCCAGTGCTGTCCCTTAATGCATTCAAAGAAGTGACTAACATTTGTCACTTTTCTTGAGGAAAGAACTGAACATACAGTACAGAATTTCATTTCATTACATTTCCAGAAGTGTTTATCAGCAAAAGCTTGCTTTATAGAGCATACTTTATGCAAAATTGAGGGTCATGGTATATGAGATAGTTTAGCATTTCAGTGGAAAATATATACCAAAATCATTATGTTAAAGGAGAATAAGATAAATTAGTTCATCTTTTTCTTTTTTATCAGGTACAGAAAAGCTGTTGCCTGCTTTTCTGAGCTAGGCATATGTTTTCATATCCTTAGAGGGAAGGAAGGGTTGAATCTTGTGGAAACATCTTTGTCAGGTGAGGTGAAATGTGGGCTTACAGCACGCTACAAAAATATACTTAGACTTGGCGATACACCACCCTACTAAGAAGTTTGAATCCTTCTGCTACAAAAAAAATGCTATTGTGTTACAGTGCGCCAATCTTTCTGTTGCAAAAGCAGAATAATATGAAAGCAATTCAGATGAATTTATGTAGCAGTGAAAGAAGAATTATATGGTCCAGCCAGCTTTTGTCACATACAAGATATTAGTAGCATTTTGCCCAGTAGGAAAAAATGTTGATTCATCTATACCATGCAATCTACAATTTTCCTCATCTCATATTTTCCATCATCTATTATGTCAGGATTCCAAAGCTCAAGTCTTGAGCATTTCTGGACAGGAAATAAAGAGATCCATTGTGAGCCTATGCAGCTTACTTCAATTCCTGCTTTATTCCGCACTTGAACAAGAACTTTGAACTCATAACAGCATTATGAGACGGTGCTCATCAGGTATTTTCTCTGAACAATGCTTGTTTCACTAAGTTGAATCACCTCAGAGTTAAATGCCTGGACTCCCTTTCCTGTTGATGAAGAGAAATAGCCACCTTCACAGTGTAATTCATCTCTCAGCTACTTTAAACATCTTGAGTGCAGTTTGTACTTCACTTGCCTGTTCCCTATGGAATGTGTGATTAAATAAAAGATACTGGTGTGTAAAGGGTGACTCTTCTGTAGCCTTTCATATAGAATAAATTGTCTTCCCCCCCACCCCAATAAAAAAAAAAAAAAGTAGGAAGAGAAATAGAGGGTAATTTTAGTTGAGTGAGAGAAAAAGCACATCCTTTTAAAAAGTGAAAAGAAAAAAGCATTAGAAATCTCTCATAGTGATACTTAAGAGATAAAAGAGAAAGAAGATGGTGACAGTGTGGAAGAAGTGAATATTGCCTAGTATCCAAAATTGCAATCTCTGTCTGGATCTGCTTTCATTTAATTTAATGGTATAATTCCTGCCCACTTCTTGAAATAGGGCAAAGCCAAAGACAACATGGCAAATGAACATGTATCCATTAGGGAATTAACAGTCACTGTGGCAGGAGTGTTTTGAAACGTCAGATTTTAACTTTAAAATTTAACCTTACTAAACTCATTTATTAACAGCATGCTTCTTGACATTGGCCAAAACTTACACAGTATTAATCATCACCACTGCGTATACAAACCTGTTAGTCTTTAACACGTATTCTTAATTAGCTGTGAGTATGCAATACCATGGAGCTGATGCCAGATAGTCAGCGTGAACCGCTGCCGTTGCTGATGGTCCTTTATCAAAAAGGCTGAAGTGGCTTGAAAACTCATCCACGAGAGATGCTGTGACTGTTGTGGGTTTTTATTTCTTTTTATTTTATCTTGCTTATGCATCTTCTTCTTTTTTCTTTTTTCTTCTTTTTTTTTTTTTTTTCTTCTTCTGCTATTGCCCCTCTACCTCTCTCCGTGAAGGGGCCTCCTCTGCTCCTTATCCTGTTTATCTGGGTTTTGATTTCACCATATGTTATTGTGTGTTTGGGAGGATGCCAGCTGCTTCTCCTTGGGTATATCTCGTTCTATGTCTACCAGCCTTTTGTCACTTACATCCATCCTACCAAGAGCAAGAACCATCTTTCATTGTTTCTGCAGCGATATCATTGCATATATATTTGAGGTTAGATGGTTGCACATTGAGTCTCTCTGCCTTCACCACATTACAAAACATTTAAACACTGTTGCCTGTTTTGTTTACTTAACAGAATAGAATCATAGAAGAGTTTAGGTCGAAAAAGAGCTCCAAGGTCGTCAAGTCCAACAGTTAACTTATCACTGCCGGTTCTATCACTAAGCCATGTCCTTTAGCACCACATCAACCAATGTTTTAAATGTTTCTGGGGATGAAGACAGAACTACTCTCCAAGGCTTCCCATTCCAGTGTTTCACACGATAAAGGCAAATTAATATTCACAGTACTCAGATGAGTACATTTATAATTTGTAGGGACCACAGGTCTCTGTACAGGCTACCAAGGAGTACCTGATAGGCATCCATTACTGTTGGATGTCCTTATATG
Source organism: Oreortyx pictus (assembly GCA_036925125.1). Taxonomy (NCBI): domain Eukaryota; kingdom Metazoa; phylum Chordata; class Aves; order Galliformes; family Odontophoridae; genus Oreortyx; species Oreortyx pictus. The sequence goes on from JAUPFR010000001.1 coordinate 50,211,253, forward strand.
CTTTTAAAAATCTTCAAGGATTAAAGGAGATTCAGAACTGAAGTAGAGAGAAATATCTGTCTTGCTGCTTAAAACTACTGTCTGAGCATCTGGGTTCAAAGTAAATGTCAAGAAAACCAGAAGTAGACAGCCCATATATTAAGACTCTGTAAGGAAGAGAGACATTTCTGAAATACGTTGAGGCTGTTGTTCATACCAGTGCGAAGAAAAACTCAATCCTGTCTCATAAGTAAATCAGAACAGATTGGACACTCCACAGTTTAGAGCTCTCTGTGAAATCTGAAATGTAAACCGAAGTCTGATTTTTCATTTTGAAGGTGTTTTGTAATTTACTTCTATAGCTCCCAGCATCTCAGTTAAAAACCATGGTCAATCGGCAGGAGGGTCATTTCCCTAATTGTTCCAAATTATCTTCCGTGACCCTTACACAGTAGTGACCTTCTCATTTTCTTACTCACTTTTTAATACTGTAATGAGCTGCTTTTGATATATACCAATGTGCCTGCAAACAGATGAACACCCTGCACTGTGGTTACCCTAGAACCCACAGTTCATCTCCTCTTCCCTTGCTTTGTCAAGCTGACCCAGGTGTTGCATGAAACAAAGCTAATTCATGTAACAAACTGGTAGTTCTTGTCACTGGGGCTGATAAGTTGAGCTCTAGATCCCACAGGAATGAAAGCCATGCACTGACAACAAATGAGGAGGAACTGCTGTTGTTTCTTCAGACAGTTGAAAGCGTTGTGAGGAGGACAGTGGGGTTGTGGTGCTTGTAACAACATGATGTGCATTAAAGTTCAAATAATATACACATATGTTCTTGAAGTATTCAAAACTGTGAGTGGTACGAACTGACACAGTCCTTATAATTTTATTTGGCTCCAAGGCAATGCCTGTAATGTATCTGAGAATGTAAACTTTGGGCAGTTCTGACTTGCAAATTCTCTAAATTCCAATGAACAGTAGCTACAGGACTATTTTATTTCATGATGCAGTACTCATTTATCAGTGATTATCTTGAACTTTATCCCTTTTAGATTTTATAGAGTTAACAGTTGATGAAATCATGATTGTACAGTGTAGGCAGTATTGCTGGAATTCATGTAATGATTAGCTTAACAACATACCCTTAAAGTGAACAGCAGAAATCTGCTACAAAATTGATTCCTTTCGTCCTTGCATCTGTGAGAGGAACAATTAAGAAGTACAGAGTAATTCTGTGAAATGAGGTTTAAAAATTATGCTGTACTTTCTCTGTGTAATTTCTGAGAAGGCAATATGGAAGCGTTTCTTGAAACTAAAGGGTGGATTCATGATTTCTGTCTTACAGTGCTGAAACTTCAGGTACTCAGCCTAAGTGAGGAGGCAGCCTCTCCTCTCAGTCTAAATATAGGCTTCATTTAGAGACAGGATGCTGCAGAGGATAATTTAAAGCAGAAATACAATTTTCAGTGCTTTGAGGTTTGATTTGTCTCATAGTGTTACCCCTGCATATATGGGCTCTGGAGTGAAACTGGCAGAGCTTCAGTGTGGCAATACTCTCTATTGCATGCACAGGGAGCCTGGGAAAACGAGGCTTGGATGTAAACTCCAAGTGATTGCCTGAAAGTAGGTGGTGGGAAATCCTTCCATCATGTTCATATTTTGTCAGTGATTTTCCGCAATGAGGAGGAGTTTGTGCCATGCCTGTTTATTTTACTGTCTAATATTTCATGCACCCCTATACAAGTTTTAAAACAAGTGACAAAATCTGCAGAATGAAACTGCAGCTGTTTAGATTCATGGCTCCCTTTTTTGTTGAAAACTAGATGGCTATATAAAAAGATCCATCTTTGTAACGTGGGACATTTTTGTGTGTGATGTTGAAATTACAGCAAGGCAGAGGTGTACACTAGCGCAGCAGATGGAGATTTGGATCTGAACACAGTCACATTGGTTTCTTCATAACAGTGGGAGATGTAGGTGAATATTTTCACGGAATCACAGAATAATAGGAGTTGGAAGGGACCTCTAGAGATCATCGAGTCCAACCCCCTACTCTGCATCAATAATGTGCTGGTTTTTGGTTTTTGTCACCAAATGTGTTCTAGTGATACATTAAATATTAGACTTAATCTTTTATGGATTTTATTTGAAAGTGAGTATTTTTTTCACAAAAAAAGTACTATCAAGTTAAAAACTATTTACTACTATAATTTCTTTTAGAACTTATAGTATTAGAATTAATTATTTGAATGGTTGTAGGCCACTTTCTTATTTAAGAAGGACCTTTGCATTCAGTTTTGGGGAAGAGCATGAAGGCAGAGGGTTTATGGGAAAGCCAACATGTTGCACTGAGTCACATGCAAACATCTTTTGATCACACCTAATGTGACGTAAGCAACTTTCCAGGCGTGAGTGCCAGAACACTCTTCTATTATCTGAAGATAATGGAAAGATTATGTAAGACCAGGAATCAAACTGAGCTAAAATGCTGGCAATTAGTAGGGTAGGCATGTGCTAATTCATCCACATGCAATTTCATCCCCTTATCACGAGGTGGGAATCTGTGGTAACTGATACATTTACTTCTTTTAAAAACAGCTTGCATATATCATCATTGCACCATGAAGGAACAATTCTTTTCTTTCCTGACAAGAATCATAAAAGGTGATGTGTGCAAGATTCACTTAGAAACATCAAATGATTTCATTTGAGACAACAAGAAGCAAAGTGGCACTGGCATCCCATTGCTTTCTAATGCTGGACCAAATTTCTAACGCAAAGTTCCCCTGGGCTCCTCTTATCCTGTTCCAAACTGTTGGGCAATGCTGTTGTGCAGAGGTCCCACATGAATGCCTGGTGGGGACACATTCAAATGAGATCAAGGAGGGCATGGAGTCCCTGGGAGCCATAGGGCCATCAGCTCTACCCGGAGCAGGTGTACAGCCTTGCCCACTCCTTGCAAGGAAGTAGTTATCGCCTTACCTTCAGATAAGAGGTTTCACTATGAGAGTAGCAACTAGATTTTTCCTTGTAAACTTTTTTTTTTTTTTTAACTGTATATCTCCTTCATCTGCCTCTTATTCTAGTATAATTTTTTAGACTTATGGTCAGGAATTTGTTACCTAAACTGTGTAAATGGATGCATTCAATTGTTGCTGTTTGAACAACCACCTCACATTTATTCATGTGAATATTTGCTATACGTGATCAGCAGATGTTTAAGATCAGGTATTGATTTTCATGGCAGCAACATGACACTTTAGTGCCAGGAGTGGAACGGTAAATATTTTTAGCAACAGAAGAACCATGGAATTAAACATGAATAATTTTCACGAATTGTTTTGACACTGGTTTTTACTTCTGTAATTTTTAGCATGAGTTAGTTTTTTAAACTAGTCATTGGTAAGAAGTGAAGAAGGAACTAGAACAGAAAAAGAGCATAAACCCTCACAGTTTACATTACTGAAAACTATCTCCAAGCCTTCTACACTTCAACAAACTGCTCCTTCATTTGATTAGCAATACAAGTGTCTTCTTGCAGTGGACCCAGTCTATTAGAATAATATATTAATAGAGAAATTCAAGAGCTATAGAAAAAAGATTTGAAGAAAGTAAGGCACAAGTAGTATTAATAACTAGAAAAGACTTCAAAAGTTTTAAACTGAAGGTGAAGAATGATATGTTAAAGCTTAGGAGAGTTATTTCAAATGAATGACAAGCAGAGAAGCCTCAAATGTTTTGTAGCTTACAAATTTTTGGGGCTACATGGGTAAAATGAGAAGATTCTTTGGAAAGCATTGAATATATAGTCAGAAAATATGAGCATATCTTCTATTTTTCACCTGATGATAAAAGATGTTTCACTCAAGTTGTATGATAGAATTATATAAATGATAGAAATCAAGCTGAAACTGAGATTTTTTTTTGGTAAAATAACAGAAAATAAAATGATGAATTTAATAATTTGGGAATACTGTTCGTTCTTGGTTCAAGACTGGTGCAGATCTTTGAGAACTAAAGAAGGATTCTCTGCACTGTCATATAGAATGAGATGTTTTCCAGTGCATTGAGGAATGTGTTTGCTGACTACACATTGCATTGTGCTTGGTAGGAAGTCCGTGAATTTTTAATAGTTGGGTAACTCATTTGGGAAATTATTTTAAAATGTCACTTATGCAGTGCAAAAAATGAAAATGGCCATTAAACAATTCAGTACAATGCACTTGACTTAAAAATTGTCCTGAAAGATTCAAAAGACCTATTTGTAGCATTGTGAGAGTATTGTTGCTGAATTCGGGATGATTTATTAGGATCACAAGTTCTAAGGCTTATGCACAGAATGATAAAAACTGCAGTACTGACACACTGAAAGCATTCTGAGACAGAGTGAGACAGAGACAATTAGCCCTGTAGAAGCTGGAAGAAAACAAAAACAAGAAAAAGAAAAGAAAGAAAATAGGTCAGAAGTGGCAAGAATGCTATACAGTCACCTTCTTTTGGAGAGAGAGAAAATGTGGTCTCTGAAAATGAATGTGCTGACATCTAAGAAAAATTATTATTTCCTCTGCCTTAGGTTATATGTTATAGATGTGCTATGGGACTCCATAGCACCAAGTGGGAGAAACAGCTGAACTTGTCCAGGAATGACACTGTCTATTTTTTCCTTGAGGTCAGTGAGAACACTGTTGGCTAAGGTAACAAGATGTTCCTTTAGCTGCTGGGAATACAAGATCCAGAAAGCACTTGCACAGTTTTATTAGTGAAATGTACATTTAGGAGGAAGAATTTAGTAAAGAAGTAAGGAAAGAAGTAAGAAATAGTTTCTCAGAGGCAAAGAAGTGAATTTTCATAAAAATCAATGGAAACAGAAAATAAAGCCATTGGAGTTCTTAACCTGGGTATCCTACAATTAATTATTTATTCCTTAATTGCTGTGTTCATTTTTACATCTATCTCAGCTGCTGATGCAATTGCTTTCCATTAAAAAGGTAAATAAACCCATTAGGGTTAGGTTATGGGTATCACATCAAAAGAATGATGTCTTCCATGTAAGACGTATCTTGATATTAGGTCCAGTGGGAACAGCAACCACAACAATAAACAGCAACAAAAAAGAGGGTTAGTTTTGTGAACTGGTTATAGGACAAGTTTTCAGGAATGAAGTAGGAATAATTTGTCCACAGTTAGAGGCTTGTAATGGTTGGACTTGATGACCTTAGAGGCTTTTTCTAATCTAAATGATTCTATCAAAATTCATGCTCTGCAGACTTCTAACAATGTGGTGGAAATGATACTGTGTATCTGTGAATGATTTCCTGTAAGTGCTATTATCTCGGGGCAACAATTTATGCACAAATTGTCTGATTTTCAGATATGTTTAACAGAAGCACCTTGCACCAAAATCAGCGATAAGTGCCGAACTTCTGCTCAGAGAAACCAATAGAAGCTGTGGGTACTCAGTGTCAATTAAAAAGCATGTCACTTTTTCAAGGGTACTTATGTACTGATGTGGATTCTTGACATCAGGTATCTAGGTTTAAAATTTTTGAGCTTAATAAGATTTACAATGCAAAACAGCCAAGGAAGAATTTATCTATCTCTACTCCTCACTGCCTTTCATTGCTGTTGCTAAAGGAAAGCAGTGCCAGCTATCTCTCTAAGCAGTTAAGATTCTGATGAGCTGCAGTAGTTTAGTAAATTCTTTCTCACTCATTTTACAATATACAATAAAGTATGTCTAGCAGTGTTTTACTGCTTTGTTCTAGGGAATATCCTTACATAATTTGTACGATAATTTTATTAGGAATGCTACAGGTCAAGGATCATCATTAAAACTGGCAGAAGTCAATGGACCAAGTTCTTCTGTTAATTGCACATACAAAAGCTTATTAGGTACAGTGATATTGTAAGGATGTAGCTGAGTTAAAAATATGTCCCTTTATCTGTCTAGCAAATGCTTTTTAAGGAGATTAAGAACAAAACATTTTTGTCTTTTATGCAATCAGCTGCAGGCGATTTTGAAAAAGCTCAGAGCTCTTAGTGTTTCTACTAAGGCCATTGGACTTAGAGCTACTATGATTTATATTAGTATTTTTCCATGCATGCATAGACTATAATGTATATCATGGATGTCTTCAGAGAAAGCAAAAAGTTAAATCAGATGTATATAAAGGAAAAGTGTCTTGTTATTTAAGCAGCTTCAACTTGAACAACTGTTCTGAACCTAACAGAGGTCCCTTTTCTTGGTCCTCCGGTTGTTAAAATGTCCCCAGCTCTGCAGTTAAACTGGTGTTCGGGAGCCAGTATCAATTCATAAGCCCTCAGCCTTCCATTTCCTAGGCTTTGCACCTGTAATGTTGCAGCAGTATCAACTGTGCACAGTTATAGCTGAACATAGGTTCTGTCTGAGCTCTAAGGAGAATAAGTATTTCTGACAAGTGAGGAATGATGAGACAAAATCCACTCTAAGTGCCTATATTAGACAGCCAGCATCTTCTGGGAGTTCCACATAGAGTCCTGACGCTTGTCATCCTATTGAGTTAAGCATGTATAAAATACCTTGATACATAGCTATTTTAGAGACTGGTGATTCAAGGAGACTGAGGAAATAGTATAGGCTCACAGAAATCACTGGCAGAGCAAACCCTCACTGTATCTCACCATGAAAATACTGGAAAACCAAGGTGCTAGCTGACAAATCCTCATGTCTGATCTGTCCGATACATAACTAAGTCTGCAAAAATTTAGGGAATTTCAGAGCTTGTATTTGTGTATGTTAATCCCACACTGCACAAAAAAATGATAATAGTAAGAATCTGTTTTGAACTGCATCCATTAAAATATTAACATAAAATAGACTAAAGTATTAATAAAAAATTACATATTGTCACTATGGTAATATCCCCTGTTGTAACTAATCTACACTGACAACACCAGTCTCACTACAGTTTATTTGTCCACCTATTTCGTGTAGTGGGGATCCTCAGATTGAACACTGTTTTCCTACTGTGGTCACAAGTGTTAGAAAGTCCTTTCCTGCACAACTGCTTCCTAAAAGGTATCCCCCTTGCAACCATTGTATTGTCTCTTGGAGTTGTCCCATATGAGGTTCAGGACTTCATAAGGTTCCTGTCAGTCTGTTTCTCCAACCTGTCCTTCTCCAGCATGTCCTTCTGGACAGCCACATATAGACCGCCCCTCCCAGTTCGTCTTCATATGCAAAGCTGCAGAGACTACACTGTCATCCTTGTTAGTGAAGGAATTAAGCGTGTTTTGTCCCTGAGCGATACCACTTTTCACTGTCTGCCAGCTGGACTTTGCGCAACTGATCACAACTCTGAGCCCAGCAGTTCAGCCAATTTCCCGCCCACTTTATTGTTCATTTATCCAGCTCATATCATATCCATTTGATGACATGGATAATATGAATACAAAGCCTTGCTAAAGTCAAGATATGTAGCATCCCTTGCCCACCTTTTTCCACAGATATAGCCATTTATCACAGAACACAGTCAGACTGATCAGGCATGGCTTTCCCTTTGTACATCCATATTGTCTGTTTGCAGTCACTTTATCCTTTGTATAACTACAAGTGGTTTCTAAGAGGAATTAGTCCATCTCCTTTGCAGGAGCAGAGGTGAAGCTGACTGCCCTATAGTTTCTGGATCCTCTTCCTTGCTCTAACTATGAGCCATGTGACTGTTTTCACTCAGTGGGAACAGAATGGCTCAATTTCCAGAGCCTCATGAAGGCATCAGAGAGATGTCAGCTGGATTATTCCCATCTGGACCCTCTGACTTGTGAATGTCCAAGTGGGATACATATTCCCTGGCTCTTTTTTTCCCTGCTACTTCATTGCCACGGGCTCTGTTAGGAGGCTCAGGAAGCTGTGAGGACTGCAGACAAGCCTTAGAAGTGAAAACTGAGGTAAGAAATGATTTGAGGAACTCAGGTTTTTCCCTCTCACTTGTCAGTGGGACCTCTGCCACACTGGACAAAAGTTAGGATCACAATCTCCCTAGACTTTCTTTTGCTTCTAGTGTCCTTCTAGATGACTGTTTTCTTCTTTCCTCCTGTTTTTTTTTTTTTTTATTGTGTATTTTCTATCTAGATTTTCCTCGTAATGAACACATAATTAATCTCTTTTGTCCCATGCACCCTAAAATTAAAAAAAACTGTTCAGTCCTTGCAGAATTCATGTCGTAGAGTAGAAACATGAAGACTAATCATAACCATGAACCTAATTTTCTACAGGATATAGCAAGTAGCGAGTCCTATATAAGGATGCATGGAATCTCACAGCAGAAAGAGCTCTTTAGGTAGTGAATAATTATCACACCTGTATTTCTGGAACCTGCCTGACTTAAGACCTGACTTTAACATAACATAACATAATCTAAGAGGCATAAACTGGGAGTAATGGCCATCAGTGCAGTGAACTAGCTTCAAAAAAACAAAACCAAAACAATGAGTGGGAGTTCATGCCAGATGTCGTAGTATTTTATAAAAGTGATTATTTTTATGTTATGAGCTGTGCCCGGAACATTCATTTACTTTGTATAATCCTGTAACATCAACAAGACTAAATGTCTGTAAATAAAAGCTTCAACTTCTGTATCAGATACAAGTATTCCTTCTACAATATTGCCCTTCAAATAGTAACCTCTTGTTCTGAGTTTATTGGGTAATAAATTCCAAGCATTATGTTTACAGAGTTATATAGACTGCCAGCGTTTTGCTTTGCAGTTTCTGTAGATACATCTTCATCAGCCTTGTAGAGTGATGCAGGCTCTGTTGTCCTGTGCCTCAAGGCTGGCCCAACCCAAGATTTCCGTCTTGCACTTTTCACTGCTTGAATTTAACCCTGGGTATCCAATAGGCTTATGCCATTGGTCTTATGCCATTATCCTCATCATCTCTTGGCTTTTCATTTCAGAGTGTCTGAATTAATGCCAGTGGATGCATTTCAACACATTAAGGTAGTGATACCATAATACAATATGAAATGTATATGTTTTATAAGCACTCAGGATTCCACAGGTGAAAATAACTCTAAAATTTACATGACAGTGAGTGACCAGGTTCGAAATTAGCATGGAAATGTAATTCTTTAATGTTAAATACATTTATCTTTTGATATCAGAATTTGTTTTTTTTTTGTTTGTGATAATTACAGATTCCTTCTACGTTGCTCATGATACTAGTTCTATTTTCCTATTTTCAAATGTAGTTTTATGGAATTCTTTTACAGCTCTTACTAGTGATGATGGTTTCCAAATGTCATCAACTGCTTAATATTTAACATGCCTTCTGATGTCCTTAACCTCAGAGGTTATCAGATTAGATATTCATTTCCTGCAAGGTGGAGAAAGAAATGGAAAATTGGTCTGGCTGATATTAAGAATGCATTCTGAGTTTTCGTTAAGTCATTACTTTTAATTACTTGGGAAATTCAAAAGATGCTATTAAAAATTACTTGTACATTATTACCAGAGTAAGAATGTTTGCAAAATGTTATTTCTTTTAGAAACTAAAACTGCCTTATCTACTGCATACTGCAAAGACATGGCTAGCAAAATTTTCTGCCAATGCAAGACCTTGGGAAAAGTGGCTGTACTGAAATATATACCTACTTATTTTATGTTGGCTTGGTCCTGCATAGCTCAGAATGAATCAGTGTTGCAAAGCTATGTGAGAGCAATAGTTTCCTTCCACTTTGAAGTTGTGTAAGACCTCACGTGTAGTTATATATAATCACAGAATCATAGAATCATAGGGGTTGGAAAGGACCTCAAGAGATTATTGAGTCCAGCCCCCCTGCCAAAGCAGGTTACCTACACCAGGTAAAGAGGTATAACTGACTGTGGAATTTATAACCCCAAGGACATGCTTACTTATTTTTATCTCTAATTTCCTTTGTGAGCATATCATTGTAATATATTTATAAAGAATTATTTCTACCGAAGCAAGAAACCAACAGTGCTGACTCTGTGTCTTTCTGTCAGGAAGGCAGAATGAAGTATAGCAAACATTTATTTAAGATCTGCAGGAATGTCCCATGAGGACCTTGCCAGGCAATGGGAACAGATAATTTAGGTCTGTTTTATTTTTAATTTCTTCACAGAAAGTTGCAACTGTCGAAGTGCGTTGTTGACAGAAGGGGATTTCCAGAAGAAGCTTGCCTTTGATCTCCTGAAATACAGTGCAGTGGAAGTTATCAAGTGTTTTCAGGGATGATAGAACAAAATGTGCCCTCTGAATGCTCTTATCCATCAGACCATGTCCCGTATCTGTAATAGCTGTCACAGTTTTCTCACCAAGTTATCTCCATTTGAAGGAGAGCAGGTGTTATTTCTAGCACTCCTTCATGGCCTGGCACCAGCAGTCTCTCACTGTCACCGCAGGACTGTGGCTGTGCTCCAATCTTGCACGTTTCCCACAAACACCGGATGGCAGGGATCTGGGGATTAACAAAAGAGCCCACACTTACTTTGCGGAAAAAAATTATGTCATTCAGGCACTCAGTTCCACCTACCTATATTCTTTTAATTCTGTTCCTGTTACAGAAATGTTAGGCTTCAAATGAACACAGACTTTGAGTTTAGTTTTCACTTGCTTTGGGCATAGTGGGGTTGGAAGAAAATCGAGTCTGTAGCAAAATGAAAAACTGCTTCATTTTCAATGTTTCTTTCAGAACTCTGACAACAGATGGCTTTCTCCATGCTTCATGACTCTTTGCACTTTATGTGAATTATCTTCAGCGTTTGAATCTGACATATACAAGAGAACAGCTCCCTGTTTTAACACGGCTTTCATATCTTGGAGATATCTAGGGATGCTACAAGGCACTAGTTCCGATCAGTTCCTTAGGCTGTGGTAGCCCTATGATGCAATCACTGTTAAGAGCAAAAAATGTTCAGTTGTCACTACAGAAAATACTTTGCCTAAGGCCAGTTACACATCTGTATCATCTGGCTGCTAATACATGGAAATTACTGCCTAAAAGGAAGATCCATCAGTATATCATCTTTCTTGCTCAAACAGATCAGAGTTAAACATCCAGACTCATGACCCCATTCTGCTAGCCAGAGTAAAATCATGCAGGAAACCCTGATCTTTTTAAGATATCCATAGACAGCTACAGATAGCTTAAGTTTACAATTTATATTTTCCGTATATCTATTTTCACTGAGAGATATTACAACATATTTTAGTCTAAAAATACTGAGAAAATTTGGAACAATCAGCATTAGACTCTCGAGCCTAAAAAAACCAGCAGTTTTGTTCTTTTTGGATTTGCCATTTCTCTACTTTCTACCCGCACTCAAAGCTGTGCTTTTTTATCTCTGTTTGCAGCTTCTTAGTGAATGTAGACCATTGACTGAGAGATCTTGAGCGGTACAAATAATGCTTAGTGCATCTAATTGTTTTCCGCAATTAAGTTTGTTTATCCTACAGAGTGGGATTTCAAAAAATGAAAAGTGACTCTTCATCCTGAATCAATCATTGCCCTGTTGCAACTGAAATGGCAAGATCTGGCATGCTAAGTCAGAAAGAGAATTATTATAGAAGTGATGTGTAACTGCAACACATAAAGTTGAGATTTCCAGCAACAATATTCTGTCACATATCAAAACTCAGAAAGAAATGCAGAATCATTATGAGTCACAGTTATGGTTTTGAGTTGAGAAAATTAAAAGCACTAAGACTTTTTGGAGTGCTTATCATTTATTTCTTTTTCTTTCAGAGACTTTTCTTCCTCCATTAACTTCATGGGCAATTGAACAAAATACTGAAGGAAGCAATTATTTCTGCTATTGTGCAAAAGACGAATGGCATCAGTATTACCATCATCTTCTTGAGCTATGCTTTAAAAGTACAGAGAAGTAAATTAATAAAAAAATAAATAACTTTGAAGTCTACCTTCAGGCTTGGTTTTGTGCCTAGGAATCATATTTCCACAAACCAGTAATATTAAGTGTATTCCTTTTTGCTCTGATTTACAGCTGGTTATCTTATTATAACCTGCCACTTCCTTCTTCTATCCAGAAAATTGTTGCTAGGAATCCCATGCTCTGTTACCTTGGTCTCTGTCATGTGTAGCTCAGGTAGTGACCTTGGCATGCTCATCTTCCTCTTTGTTTGTGGGTATAGTCATAAATGATTTGTCAGTAGTCCAAGGAAACATTTAACTAAATGGTACACTGAAGCCAGCTCCTAAACCAGCCCTCAAAGCATTTTCCTCATGTTTACTTTGTTTTTTCATGAAAAGTCCAGGCAGACCACATTGCTGTGTCATCTTTTTTTGCAAGGAAGTAATGAATGGCTCTGGGACAGGGGTGATGGCACTTGAATTAACTAGATATATCATGTGATCTTCTTTGAAATATGTGTTTCTGTCTGAAGGGTTGTGCATCAGAATGAGGGGCACCATGGCCTTATGAGCCCACCTAAACAAATAATTGATATCTCAAGCTTCCTGTAATTGAGTATTTTACTGATAGTAAGGACTATAAGTAATGATATAGGCAATGCAATAAAACATGATGAAAGGTAATGAAACCCTGCACTTTGTCCTACTAGATTTACTTGCTTAATTTCTTGTGATGTCTTCAGCAGGACTGGAAGCATAAGTTGCCCAGTCTGATATTTATAAATCGTGGCATTATTCAGATATGTGGCATCTTAAAATCAGGCAGAAAAATACCAATCCAGCCTTAAAGAATGCTGTTGGTGCTGTGTGGTGGGGAAAAAAATTGTGATGATGCTTTCATTACAGTAAGGAAGTTCGTTTCAAAGTAGTTCCTTCTACAGTAATAGAGGCCTGTAGTAGAGTCATCACTAAGTAATCACAATTTCTAACTATTTCTAGCAATGTTATAAGTTAAGATGAGAGAAATTAAAGAAAATGAGGACGTCAAATTTAGCTTTCTAATCTGATAAAAAAAATAAAGGAACAGACCATTCTGGAGCTGAATACTTTCCAGATAAGAGATGTCCAAGCAGTCTTTTTTTGTTGTTGTTGTTCAGGAAAATAAACATCTTCTCTGCCTTTTCATCCATTTCTGCTCTCTTGTATCTCCTTCATTTAAATCAGTGCAGAGCAACAACAAAAGTATCTCTCTTGTCTCATTGTACATTTTTTTTTTCATTTTGATGCTGAAAAGCATGGTTGTTAAGAGAGAAAAGTGATTCTTTTGAAATCAGATGGCTTAAGTACTTTAATTTAAACTCTCACGATTAAGGATGCACAATTTAAAATTTGAGGGTAAATGAGGATGGCATTCAGAAACAACTCAATGCAGATAATCTCAGGTCCAATTATTTTCCTATTGTCATCCTAGAAAAGAACACCTGGGTTACCAAAATAGGAAATAGCAGAAGTTTTTTGCATACAGTAGGAAAAATTAAGAGAAAGGCAAAAGAAAAGATGGCTTCCTGTCTCAGTCATGCCAGTGCTAGAAGAAGGATTAATAAGAAAGATTTAACCCCTCTACATTTTTTATCCCTTAACCAATGTTTTATTGTTATTCCTATGATGGAAAACAGTTATGTAATGACCATCAATCTGAGAGGAAGGTATCAGGAAGTGGAATTTCACTGGAAAACCATGTTCTTCTTATTTGATGATTCCTGAAGTAGACAAAACTCAAAAGAAAAAGGAAAAAAAAAAAAAAGGCCGTAAATAAAAAATATTTCTTCTTCTACCACTAACTAATCATTATCTCTTTCTTGAAGCCTTCACTGCACCCATCTTCATCTCTAAGTTACCTATGGCATGAGGATCTTGCCTTAAGAAAACTAGTTCCTTCAAGACTAAAAATCTGAGTACAGATTGCATGTTCTGAAGCAGGCAAATTTTACTTAGCCAGTATGAATTTTCAGTGACATCTAGCTTATGCATATATTTTGTGTGTGTGCCTGAATGTCTGTATATCTGAATATTATATACACACATAAGGTAATATCTAATTAACATGAAGAATTCTTTAGTAAAGACATTAAGTCTCACAAAAGTGCAACATATATGTCAAGAGCCAAATTAGAAAAGGTTTTTGCCATTTAAATTGCCAAGATAAATACAACACAATTGAAGCAAACCTGTCCCCCTAGGCATTCATGAGCCCATGCCTGGGAGCTCTTAGAAGTGAACTTAGCACCAGTTGTATCTTATTTAACTTGGCCATTTAAAGGACTAACCCCTTAGCAACTTGGCTCACATTGACCATATCACACCTTTAAATGACTGACCTTCCCCTCTCAACTTTCCCTCATTTAGTGTATACTGAATGTTTTTGATCAGATCTGATTTACGTTATTTTGACCAATTAGTATGAAAGACAAAAACAAGATCTCTAAAGAACATGTCTGAACGTAAAATATAATTAGATTGAAACGGGCCTGTTCACATTCTTTTTGCCTTAGCTCAGAATGTGAACATTAAGTGCTAGCCATCTTTTTTTTTTTGCCTGCTTACGGTGGAGCTTTCCTCAAAGCCTGACAGTGCTCTTATGCAGGGCTTGTACTCTGTTTTAGAATAATTGTCCCTCTGCTTTGGGAGAGGGTGTGTGCTTTGTGCAGATGGAGCAGTCAGCCAGCGTGTTACTGAAGACTTCTGCTGTCATATGTCAGGATAGGCATGTCGTACAGGCATATGACACAGTAGTGCTCTGCTCTTTCTTGTAAATTCATGCCTGAATGGGACTAAATTGGAGTATGGGTATCCCATGGAAAACTAACTGCTACTAATCTGAAGAAAGATTTTGGAAAAGGAGTTTTATGTTAGCATCAAGATGCTGCTGTTGTACAAAACACAAGAAATGGAACTCCTTCATGTTATGCACAATCCTTCATAGATTGTATATATTTTAAGTTACTTCCACATAGACTCCCATCATTTGAGTCAGCAAAATCAGAATCAATGACAATGGAATTATATAAAAATTTTGTGTTGCAATCTTCGTAGATTATTACCTACGATAGTTAAATGCTCAGAACTCACAGTAATGACAGCAGTATAAAGGCTTGGACAGATTAGATAGGAAGAACATAAAATGACTTCCCTGAGATGCTTATGTCATCACATACATCTACTGATTTAGCGTGTGATTCTAATCTATGCAATAAAATCTCTGGAAGAGACTCCATTTATGGTGAAGTGGGGGTGGAGCTGCCCAAGGAGCAAAGGAAAAGGGGAAAAGTATGGCTCCCAAGAGTTCTGTGGTGGATAAAGGCAGTTCTTGTGTGTGTGTGTGTGGGAGGAGAAGGGGGCAAGTGTCTCATCCATCTTCTTGGCCATACAACATGATCAGTGTACAGAATGTCCTTATGTCTATATTGCAGCACCTCTTCCTGAAATAGGACTGCTGGCAAAAAAAATGTGGAATAAGATCAGCCAACAAAGACATGTAATTTACTGTACATGGAGGTAACTTCTGCCTTCTTCAAGCCTCTCATGTTAATTTAGGCCTTGTTTATACATGACTTGCTCCACTGTGCAGCTAGCCATGGTCCTAAGGCTTTGAGGGTTATCTGTGCTCCTTAAACATGCTCGGTGGAATCTGTGTTAAAATCTCGTTCCCTTTTGCATCTGCAAGGTTTTTAATAACTAGGTACAGTTCATAACTTCATTAAAAACACAAGGCTTATGACAGGAAAAAGCAGCTAATACTCTTATTGTTCACCTCTACCTCATCCTACCCTCTTCTAATTTCTTCCCTGAAATGAAATAATTTTTGTGCTGATAATAAGTTATAAGAGCATAAGGTGAGAATAGACTATCCTCTGATTAATATCTATCTTGCCTTCTAAAAAGAGGTGCTTTGTGAAGCACTTGAAGAATATCAACCTAACATGTCAGAATATTTTATTATATTGCACATATAATACATCACAGCAGTGAGCAGAAGAGATGAGAATACTACTGGTGCTGTAAGTCCCTGTTATAGAGGAAAATCAGCTAATAAAAATTCCAGAAGTACTGAGCAGATGTCCCATGCACTGCAAGGTGAGACAAAAAGTCCTGCAGCTCCTTCCAATCTTGTATGGGCTTGGGACAGAAATAATCTTTCTGTCCTCAAATCTCCATCTCTGAAAATGTGCAGATGAAGGTACTAACAGGTAAATAAGATAAATACCACCAAGTATTAAGAAGATTCAGTTCTACAATAATTTTTTAGCTACAATAGGTGAAAAAAAATGCAGAAGAAATAATTCTACAGCAGTTACTAGATCATTTGAAGATGTATTGTCATGAAGACAGAAAACATTGCACATCTTGATCTAAGTAGAATGTGAAAACATGATCACTGACCAAATGAGGATGTCTACTCTTTTAAAGTACTACACCTCAGCTAAATAGTCTTGATTCCTTTCTGCGGTCAAGGGAAAGATACAGAGATCCCATTATTCTCAGGTTAAAAATGCTTATAATAAATCAGATAAACTATGTTTATATGTTGTCATTTCTTTCCCTTGATTACAATGAGGTGTCTAAGGAAAGTAGATCAAATACAGATCACTAAAATTAGGAAAGATAAAAGTTTATCTAGGTAGTCAGCCTGTACCTCTTTCACAAGTTAATAATGAAGATTTATTCTTGAACATGTCACTGAAGCTGAAAATATAATTGGAGAAAATAACAGGAGAGGCCTCTGCCACTGTGGCACATGTGGTGATGGGCACCACAGCTGTAGAGATTTTCCTTGCACACATACAGTCCATAAACTGGAAACCTGGGCTTCAGGTTTGAAATAGTAATGTTTTAAATGGACAGGCAGACAGACTGCATTTCAGAGAAGAAAAATAGCAGTGTGAGCATGAGCTGCAATGTGCTGTGAGTAAAGTCTGAAAATTGCCCCTTTATAGTAAGGCCATGATTTTGTTCCCAGCAAAAGTCTAGGAAATGTTGTGTGATAGGGCTTCCCATAAAGAGGACGAGAAGGAAATTCCTTGAAGCCAGAGATGTGACCACCCATCAGGATTCCCTTCTGCACAAGGTAAGCAGCCCTGTGGCTGTGACTTCTTGCAAAGGCTGGGCGTTTTATTTCAAAATAATCAATGTGACCGATTGTCCAAGGATGTATCCAGGAGTCTAGTAACACTCTGAATACTTGTATCCCCTTGATCTTTGAGCTGGAGTTTTTTTATTGGGGAAGGTAAATAAAGATCTTTTAATAGAAGCACATATAGTCTTGATAGTATGCCATCAGCGTACCCTGTAGCTATGTTGTTGAGAGCTAAAAATTAAACCAATTAAATTCTGGCCTTAAACTCCACCTTCATACCTCTGATGTCAGATTTTGAGAACAAGATATGCAAAGAAGCAATAACTTTTTCACACATTCTTCAGTAGGTATTATTTCTGATCTTTTCTTTTTTTTTGAACACGTGCTGGTATGTGCTGCTGCGCAGTGAGACTCTGTGATCTCTGGGGCAAACTATGAAAAATTAAATTCTGGAATTAAATTCTCCGACTTCCATTATACATGAGGTTAAATGATGAAAGTTTCATGTTTCCTTGAAAACATTTCACATAATTTCAGAAATTTAGTTTCAGCACATAGAGTGAGAAATAGAGGGAACACAAAATAATTTAGGCTTTTCAGGAGGAAGAAAGAGTAAATGCAGTAGGATGGGAATTGGGGAAGCTTTTTTTCTTGAAAGAATGAACAAAGGGTTTATCAGTTTAAGTTCACAGTTCTCTTTTTTTTTTTTTTTTGTTTGTTTTTTTTGGTTTAAGATTACTGAATTCTTTTAGTTTGGTAAAGGGGTGAAACATGGAAATTCAAAAGACAAAAAAATCCTGTCCTAAAGGGAAATTAAACTTTTATTGCAAGACTTCAGGCAACAGAGTACTTACCCTCAGTGAGGCTAGTATTTCAAGATATTGGTTAGCTATTAAGATCTAAAACTAGTCTAAAATATGAATTTACAAATTGCCATAATCTGAGCAGAGCTTTCCACACACAGAAATAAGATCTACCTGCTGCTCAATATCAGCTTAGGGATGAGAAAAAGAATCAATTTGTGCAGGCTGCAACCTATGTGAACGCACTAAGATGTTATTAAAACATTTTATATTTGCTTAGGTTGCTTTATGAGCTTTGCCCTATGAATACATTGATTACATTTGCAGCAATTGTATTACAGTGCTGCTTAATAACACAGTGACAGTGGAGAACAAAATTATTCATCTTTTTTGACAAGCCCATTTCTAAGGATGCTAATTCTGATGCATAAATTCAGTAAAACAGTGCATTAGTTGAAACTGTTTAATGTATATCTCACCTTTTCTGACTCACATTAACCAATCAAACTAATGCCAGTCTGAGCACAGTACTGCATCCAGTTAAAACAAATTCTGCTTGAAAGCCACGGAACAAACCTGATTGAAATGTTTAAAAGAACAAAATTAAACAAATCTTTGTATAGTCGAGAAGGTACAGAAAGAGAAAATAAATTATTTTCCTTGTTTCTTTATAGTTAAGTAGTTGCCCATTGCTCACTTGCTCATCCAAAGTGCATATCTTTCAGCTGAACTGCTATTTCTTATCTCCTGAAATTAATCTGATAAGAAAACCTACTTGTATCTTCAGAGTTGTAAAGATGAGACTCTTTAGTAAAAGTGTATGGCACACCCTATTTGATTTCAGTATGCAACTAAAGACAGAAGGAACATTAAGATCCAAGTTGATCTCTACTTTTAAATGGTACTCTTTCAAGAAGAAAAGTCACTTAGAGGCAGACTGAAAGATATTTCTTATGCAGTTCTCGGTATCAGTAAGAAAGAGCATTACAAAACATTTTCTTCCTCCTAAATCTGATCCCTCAGTCAGTTCAGACCTCTTCTTGGCCAGACTGCATTGCTTCAATTTACTTTTCTTTTTTTCTTTTGTGTTACATCCACTTTTGTCTGCTCGTGTTTCTGCTTTGGTCAAAAGTAACAGTAGTTACCCACCCTTCTGTTATCTCTTTCTCATTTATCTTCTTTCTTTACAGTGTCCTGTGTGCAAGTATCTACTTACACATAGACATACGTATTCCTGGAAGAGATAAAGCCTTTTCATGACAGCACACTGACAGTGATCTAGCCTATCTGCCTGCACTTAGATCAGAGGAGTTCTCCTGTGAGAAGCGTACACCTCACTAGCCATATCTAGACTTAACTGCTGTTACATGTTGTACAATTTGTGGTGTTATCTACTAAATGCTGACAAAGGGTTGGTATATACAATGTGCCTTTCCAGATGCAGCATTTATATTTAGTAGAAATCCAAGTAAACACTGTCAGTAACAGGACTACCAGATGTTCTGATACATCTTGATCTGATAAAAAAATGTATGCAGCAACAAGGAAGATTCTCCCACCATATATATATATATACAGCATCTAAGGCACAGACTCAGATGTGGATAATCCAAATCGTTTATTACAGGTTTTAACATCCCTTTTATGCATTCATAAATTTTCTCAAATTTGTGCTCATTGTCAGTGTGACTTTCTCCATCCATCTTCCAGCTGAGCTGTACTCATCATTACTTGTCCTGCTTCTCCAGTGGCAGCCCTAGGAGCAGCAAATGACGTCAGTTCTGTCTCTTGACAATTTTGAAATGAACAGTACTGGACTAATGATCAAAAAGTGGTCTTCTGCATGAACAAAGCACATGTCCCTGTACTAAATTTTATGATTAAGTAGAAATCTACTTATTATACTGGCCAAGATCAGTTACTTTGGGTATTTTGGAGGCAGTCTTCTGTACAGTGATCTGTAAACTCCTGTTTTCTACACACTATTCACTGTGCTCTTGGATCATCTTCATTTCGGGCTTCATCTGAAAGGAAGGGATGTAAGCAGCTGTACCTCCTCCAGGGAAAGATATGCTGTTTGGAGGCTTGTGAGGATGGCCATCAAAGATGTGACCTGGGGAATCCCGTCAAGAGTAGGGCTGTAAAGACCATTTGGGGAACAGTTTACATGCTGCAAATGTTGAGATATACTGAGCACAAGTGAAATACAAAGAATTAAGTGTTTGAACTTTATTTGGGGAATTAAGAAATATGATTTAAATCTCCATAGACAGAAGAAAAAATGGAACTCAGCCCACCATTCAGCAAAGGTCAACTGGCTAATGTGCACTGAAAGCGAGAGATCAAAGGAGTTGAAAATGGGTCATCAACTAGAGCTAGATAGAAAAAAAAACAACCATCCAGAATCTACCTGTTCATCTAGAACTCCACTAGATTTGCTCAGTAAGTTACTATTAAATTTCTCCCGAAGAGAAGCAGGTGTTGGGGCACCATATTTCTAGGACCTGAGTGGGTGCTGGAGTAAACTTGTTTCCAGTCTGAATGGTGTTATCAATGGTGATATAAAAAAATGGTGTTATGAAACACTATCAGAGTCTACATATATTTGTTTCTTGAAATGCCTGATGAATTCTTCAGTAAAATTGTAAGTTGTTTCTGGAGTTTAGACATTTTTGCTGAAAAGTTTGGCATTAAGTACAAAAAATAGTTTTGCACATTTGCAAAGAAATTTACAGATCTCACTGAGTAGCCTCACAGCACCAATATTCTTCTATTCCCTATTTAGTCAAGATGACCTTTCTCATTATATAGAGGTGTGATTCCACATCATCTTAAATATTTGAGTTACACATTTTTGAGAAGCATGCCTGAAGGCAGCACATCACCTCTAAACCCCTGTAGTCCTCTGTAGTTAAGCCCAAATGAGTCATGCCATACAATTAGCCTTCATAACATACTAAAAATCAGAAGTCTGTCTTTGAAAACTTAATTGCAAGGATCACTTTCATTCCTGCTCATAACCTGTGTCCAGGTCTGAGGCCTCCAGTACAGGAAGGATGCAGATGAATTGAAGAAGGTCATGAGGAAGTGTACAGAAATGATCAGAGGGCTTTCCAGGTACTCCAGGTTGAGGGAGTTGGACTTGTTCAGCTTGGAGAACAGAAGACTCTGAGAAGACATCACTGTAGCCTTCCAATACTTGAAGGGAGCTTAGAAGCAGGAGGATCAACATTTTATGTTGCCTGATAGTGGTAGGAGAAGGGGGAATGGTTTTAAATTAAAAGAGGGGAGATTTATTTTAGATATTAGCAGAAAATATTTTACTCAGAGGGTGGTGAGGCACTGACGCAGACTGCTCAGAGAACCTGTGGATGCCCCATCTCTGGAGGAATTCAAAGTCAGGTTAGATGAGATTCTAGGAAGTCTGATCTAGTGCTTGACAACTCTGCCCTTGGCAGGGGTGTTGGAACTAGATGATGTTTAACATCTCCCCCAACCTAAGCTTTTCTACTCTTCTACGCCTGCAGTGTTTGCCTGCTTGAATCCTTCCTGACACAGTTTCATGCAGGAGGGGTTGGGCTGATGAAGAGCATGTGGTAGGAGGCAGACTGAAATGTGATTATCCTGCTCGTGTTCAAAGAGCGCTTCAGTCTGTGCACATGAGAGGAACAATGTCACTTGACTTTGGAGCCAGAGATTGATTTCTAGCTTATTTTATTTATTAGTAGAGGTGCAGCCTAAAATTGCATAGTAGCTGTTGTATAGGCAGGGATTTGTGCCTGAGCCCAACCTATTCTTTCCACAAAAGCTGAAGTGATGAGTGGAAGTCTGCTTCTGGTCTGGAGAAAACTGAGTGTGGAAAACTATGCACAAAGTGCAGGATTGGTTCATCTTCCTTGACCAGATCTATTTGACTCCTCACCACCCACCCTGTGTGATTGTATGACACATTCCTTTGCAAAGACCAGGAGGAATATTTATTAACTCTGAGTGAATGACCTATAATGGCTAGTCTGATCATATTCCAGTAATGCTCTAAATACCATCAATGATTCTGGGGTTGTAAGTGGTCCAACTGTCTTATGTTTTCTAACTGTGACTGTAGTTTGTGTACCAAATGGGTGCTGTGGAAAAAAATTCTGAAAGATGAAATGGAGTGGGTGAGGTGATACAGAATGGAAAGGTCATCCGGGTGATGACTAGTCCTTTTACAGACAACTAGGTATGTCTTCATAAAATAGTTTTCTCTGAGCTTTCTCCCGTTACTCTTCCTAATACATTATTCATTTCACTAGATGCTGTTCTAGTGAATTCCTTCACTCAGCTGTTATTTCCAGACTGAGTGATTTTTACTTTCCTTTCAATAGGCAAAATATCTGTAAGCAGATTGTACTTTTCCTTAGATGTAACAGTTTCTGGAAGTGATTGCACAGACACAAGAACTGCAGAGCTACAGCTAGGTCTGTAATGGTAGAAGCAGGTGCTGGGAAGAAAGGGTGTAAGAGACAAGGGCTCTTATCTCCACAGCTTCCAGAAGTTATTTAAGGATATTCTAAGCTGTGAGTTGTACATCAAGCATCATATTAAATTGCCAGCAATGAAATTCTGGTCCATGAATTAGTTTTCCTTCCCATCTTTCATGTCTATTTTTTGCACATGAATTTTGTTCATTTTTAAATCAATCCTTGGACATTCTGAAATCTGAAATATGTCTTCACCTCCATAAGCTGCGTTTTTTTGCTCTCTTTCCACTGTAGGTGTGCTTTTATGGAAAATTGGTCCATATCAGCTGTGGGCTATTTTATGAGTTCTGGGTATATTTTTAAAGAAAGAGCCTATGTGGAAAGAATGTGTTCTACCTACAGCAGATTTACTACTGACATTAGAAACACATCAGCAGCACAGCCTGTAACCCTGACATTTTCATTAATCCCTCATAGTTAATTCCACTTGTGGGGAATTAATTGTACCATCAAATTATTTAAACAGGGACTTACCATCTTAGTATGACCTCCTTACATTTATTTGTAATTCAGATGGAGGAAAGTGGCTTTTAAAAACTGTGATGAAATCTCCCAAATGAGTAATACATAAACTCATTGCAGAAGAAGGAGACAGAAGGTCTGCAGTCATATTTAAAACAATGTATCAGATTACCTAAATGATATCTGATCAGCATATCTAATCAGTATATCTGAAACAATTAAATTGCCTCTGTAAAATATCAGGCAAAGTTAAATGTGTGTAAGATAGAAATTCAAAGTATATGATTATAAATATTTCTCACTGTTACGAACATTTGCAGTGGATAAAAAGGTGTGTACTAGTGGTGTGCGCTCTAAGGAAATGGAACTTCTCTGATTGCTGGGAAAAACTGTTCCTTTCCATGAGAATATCTAAGATATGTCATAACTCGAAGATAGATACACCACTGAAAGGAACTGGCCAGCTCCCTGTTGTGATCAGTAAGATTTTTCTTCAGTATTGAGATTTTTTTTCTCTCTCTTGGGTGTTTAGAGGTGCTTGATGTTATTGCAATAGATTTCTAAACTGAATAGTTTCAGAAAGGCAAAAGTACAGTCCTCATAGCTAAATTTCCATGCAATTGATGTCCACAGGACAACGATCTTAGTTGCAGTTTATTATTTCTATAGTTGTATGTTCTTAAATCAACCCCATTATTTGAGGGAGGAGGCCGATTTATGTCCTTTTGAATGTTATTGGCAACACAGTTTTGTAGTGATTCATTTTAGACTGTCTTTTATGAGCAAGTAGAGATACCACTAAAACATTTTTACACATTCTTTGTTTACACACACATAGTTTTGAGTGTCCTCACAGGATTTTATTTCTAGCCCTTTGTCCTGATTTCAGCTAGGACAGGGTTGACTTTCTTTACAGTGTCAGGTGTGTTGCTGTGTTTTGGCTTTGATAACACATTGATGCTTTCATTGTTGCTAAGCTGTTCTGCACAGAGCCAAGGACATTTCAGCTTCTCGTTCTGTCCTGCCTGTGCAGAGATGAGGGAACACAAGAAGCTGGGGGTGTCAGAACCAGAATAATTGGCCTACACTGGGCAAAGGGATATTCCATACTATACAACATAATTTGAAAAAACTTGAGTAGTTGGTCAGGGAGGGGGCTGCTGCTCAGAAACTGGAAGGGAGGAACGAGAGGATGAGTTTATGGTGCTGAGCTACTGTTGGGTTAAACTACAACACCCATCCAAAGTCTTGTGTAATTGCCACTGAAAGACTGGAGGAAAATCTTTTAGGAAGTCATGCTCTTGGTCAGTTCCAAGAGGCAGCTCAAAATACCAGTTTTGTATATTTGTTTACTTGTTTCTCAGAATTCTGACTTATTTGTGGTAGCAATTAAAGAGAGGCCTCATGGGAAGAAAAGGACAAAAGTGTTCTTGTGGACTTGCAGTTACCTCAGGTGATGTGCTAATCCTCTTCTGATTGTAGAGGGTTTCATGTAGGTTGAGGGAAACCCTGCAAATAATGGCCATTTGCACAGTAGTCACAAGGAGGATTCAACTGTCTAAACAAGTGTGTGCTACCATTTTAAGTTGTATAGAGTCATGATAGGTAAAGGCAGGACACAAGACTTGCAGAAGACTTGTGACTTCATGGATTTGCAGCTGAAAACCAGGCAGGAGACTGCAGGACATCTCAGGTTGCACTGGAGGGCTATGTCCAGGCATCTTAATTTCATGACTAATTCTGTGTAAGATGTTGCACTCAGAATCCCTCCCATACTATACCAAGTGCCTGAGGGCTGCTAAGGCCTTCTTTCCACTGTTGTTTATATTTTCCTACTGACAGTTCTGAATCATGTTTTCGGGGAAGAATGAAAGTTAACAATGGAAAATTATGTTATACAGTTTAATATAATGGAAACTGAAATGAGGTAGTAATATCATTCCACAGCACATAGCTATCCATGAAAACATATTCAAACTCCTTCAGGGCTTTCAACTATCCATCATCTACCATTCCAGTCTGTAGACATATGGCACATATCATGACAACTAACTGTTAGGTTTTGATTTGATATTTTCACTTAATTTAGTGTTCAGCTTAACTGAGATATTAGTGCTTCTGAAACAAATATATATTCCTTAGCAAAAAGAAGCAGAATTTTCCATGTGTTGCTCATCAGTTCTGGCTCAGAAAATCTAGACAGTCTTGCTTGGTTGCAATTTGGTTGTACTTTTGCATGATACTTGTTTTAATTCCGAATGTGAGCAACTGATACGATTAATCTGGGAAGAACAGGAGCAATATTGTAAAGCACTGAGTAGCAAAGGTCTGTGCTTTCAGAGATAGGGAATATTGATTACCATTTTAGGTTTGCATCAAATGTACTGGATATTGACTGGCTGGACCACCAAAAAATTAGTCCGCCTGTCTTTTCAACGACTGACAAAAACAATAACGATTAGCAGAGTTTATAATTATCTTTCTTGAACATCATAACGTGATTAGTCTGAAGCAACAAACTCATTTAACTTAAATTGCAAATCAATTTAGTTGTTAATTCCATTCAAACTGTACTCTCTTATGACTAAGACAGCACAGTTTGTGTTAGAATCAATTCTTCCACCTGTCTTTAGACATACTGGGTGCTTAGAGATTTTATGCAGAAAAAAGATACATTTAAATTATTATTTTTTAATCTAATAATAAAAAAATGATGCAATTGGTCAGACCATCTAAATCTGCTTTACAGAGACAGACAGTTCTGGTGAATAATTCATCCTATAACAGATATGTGAGTCCTCCCTTTTCTTTGCTGACTAGAGAACATATATGTTCCCAGATTCATAGCTACAAATTTTGGCTTGGAAAGTATGATCACTGAATCTTTGTGGACCTTAAGCCACCAACTGTGGGATTAGATAGACAATTTAGTCAAATGCCTTTTGAATTTTGGGTTATGCTTATCCTTCGATATACTTCAGTTCATTTTCTCCTGTAATGGTTTGGGATCCAGAATTGCAGCAGAGTAAGAGCATGAAGGACTATAAAAAGTAGACTCACTGTGTTAACCTAAAACCTGTTAAGATACTGGCATAACTTTTTAATCTGAATTGGTAAATACATGATTACCAGCATGTGTGTTAACTGGATCAGGTGTCTGTTAGACTGAACATCACTGCTTGATGCTTCTTAATTGCACATCCTGTGATGTCTCCTCAACAGGCTGTTCCAGTGGATGGAAATAATTTTGCCTAAGTGGTATTGTCTTTCCTTGAAAGGATTGTCATAATGAAGAATGTGAGAGGTGATGACACAGAGATTAAACCAATTGATCTCTTTAAACTGGTCTCTTCCTTTTGATGATTTAAAAAAACCTGCAGCTGCAAGGCTGGAGACAACCAGCATCCTTCACCTGAGAAGTTCACATCTCAGCATTTATAGGGATGACAGCTAAAGAACCATAACATCTTTCTGGAGACCTATGGAGAAAGAACACAGCTCATCCAAAAGTTCTTGTGAGATAGCCTAGCCCAGTTGCACCATTGATGGGTGCTGATGTTGCCCAGCCTCCTGCAGCTGGATATTTAGCAATTGTCATGTCAACACAACCCTGCCTTTGCCAACATTAGCAAGCCATGGAGTTTTTTTAAGTATAATGTACTCTGGAGCCATAGGTTGGTGGAAATACTTAAGCTGGCTTTACTTCACACGAGGCTTGGAACATCCAACTCTCACTAGAATTCATCGTAATGACTGCTGAAACTACAACCTCCAGGCTTCATCTAGGGCCCTAAGTGTACACACAGAGTGTACATTAAAAAATACATATCAAATATGGCATCAGATGTCTCATGTTCATTTAAACTTCATCACTACTAAACATAGTCATTTTACACATAATCTGAGATATTTTTGTTACATCTCACAGCCATAAACTTTGTCTGCATGTTAAGATTTAGTCTCAGTTCTTTCCACCACAAATTATTCCAGTGGGCAAAATTATAAATAGTTTCTGACTTTATTCAGTTCAGTGTTTATACAGTTGCTTTAAATACATACACATACATAGTACAATCAAGTCAGGCTACTATTCTTCAATACAATTTCAAATTCTCCCTTAAAAATACACGCAAATATTGGGGTTCAGCATGGAGAAAGAGTAGCAGTTTCTTGTAAGACTCTATCCTAACTACAATCTGCTGCCCATTTTTAGATGGAAACAGGATAAAGACAGTAGCCTTCTTATCACATATATTACAAATACCAGCTTATTCTTTTCTCAGTGTAAGTGGTGTTTCACAGTTGTGCTTCCTCCATAGAAGACTTCACAACATTTTTCTGTTTATTCTTTATTCTATGAAACAAACAAACAAACAAACAAACAAAAAACCCACACCAAACTATGTGCCACCTTCTACATAGGGTTGAAATCCTCCTTGGAGGTATGACCATTCTGAACTTAACCTGAAAGCAAAGCAGCTTCAAACCTTCCCGAACTCGGGAACATTTCAAGATCCTTTCTCCCACATATGGTATATAAAAATAGTTTATCATTTGTTTAATATTGGGCACATTTCTGCAGCAGTGGAAAGCTGCGTCTGGAACTTAAATTCCACAATTTCAGTTGTGTTTGTAGAAAACCTGCCATTTCAACTCGTAACACCTCAGAAGGTCCACTTGAATATGACAAAGAGGTGTACAGTTTCCACGTGTTGACGGTTGGCTCACTCTTGAAGTTTTTGGTCAGCCAAGCTCTCACTTATTTCATCTGAAGTTCTCTGGATGTTTTCTTTGCATAAGAGCTACAAGGACTAATGTAACTGAATGTATTCAGAAAAAATTACAGCTGCAAAAAATTTACTGTACTATTTATCTTAAAATTATTCTATTTCTTCACACACTTAGGACAGTTTGCCACATGTGTCCTAGAATTTTCAGAGACAAATAATGTGCGTTTACATCTACTTATGTTGGTTTGTGGTTAATATAATTAAAATATTACAGTCATTAACAACATTAGTGT
Source organism: Oreortyx pictus (assembly GCA_036925125.1). Classification (NCBI taxonomy): domain Eukaryota; kingdom Metazoa; phylum Chordata; class Aves; order Galliformes; family Odontophoridae; genus Oreortyx; species Oreortyx pictus. The sequence continues at coordinate 50,239,055 of JAUPFR010000001.1, forward strand.
CTTAATGCCACAAACATGTAGTAAGTCCAAACTTTGTACAACCACAGAAATATATGACTATCAGCGAGCAGTGTCTCAGCAGTGGTGAAAACAGTCCTGGATGGATCAAGGACAGTTTTGTTCCACTTTCAAATCTCTCTGTTTCAGTGCAGAAGAGTACTATTTCTTACACTTCCCAAAACTCAGCCTGCTTTTTTTTATGTAGCTGTCACTGAAATGGCCCTAGACTTATGTCCTGAGCTTTATCTCTCTGCTAATATTTTTAACACCTAAAGATCCAGATTAAAGATGCAAAGTTTTTGCTTTTCATTAATCCAAGAAAAAAAAAGAAAAAGGAGTCTTAAGATATTTTGCATTTGTGAAACTTATAGTGTTAGAACAAATTAATGCTTCAGGCAATTAGTACAGTGGAATAAGTTTAGCCTGCCCAGACTGACCTAAGTGAAACTTTATTTCATTTCTAGCTTGTTTCAATTTCATGGTTGATTCATGTTCAGCGGAAGTCCCCCAGTTTTATCAGATCTTCCACATCAACTGCTATTGCTGCTCAGATACTTTTACAAGATTTTTCTTTGCTGCAGGGGCCAAGAATAGCAGACCGATCCGCAGGATCATGATCCAGAGTCTGTAAAGCAAATATCTGCTTCTTTTATTTTTTTTTAGCAATGGCCCAACTTTATCCTTCCTTTCTTTAGAGAAACCATATTAATACATCAAATATTTTAGGGAATTATTTTAAACATGATATTTTTAAATTGTTGAAAATCAAAGCAGAATTTTTTCATAAGTTAGTCATTTTGAAGTCTCACTGTCCAGTATCAGCAGAACTCCATCTTTTGCTAAATATTTGGCAAAAGATAAAGCTACAGCATCTGAAAAAAAGTTTCAAATAAACCACGTATCTTTTATCTGGTTGGAGCAGAGAGGTAATTGTCTATTTTGTCTCATCTGATACAAATCCTCCATTTGCTTTAGAATGTGACGAAATTGATTTTGTATCATCTTTTTCTTCTGTTCTCTCGACGTCTGTATTAGTTTTGACACAGCGTTTTATGTAAACACGGTAGCCTGGAAATATAATATTAAATAAAAAAAAATTATAACGATGACCTGAAATGCACCATATCCACACATAACCATACAAGACTTTATTACTTTATGTTGCTAAAATATTCAAACACTTCAATACAATATATTTAAAACCAGATTTAGCTATTTTATGTGAACAACTCTCATCACTAAAAAAGTATGTTTAGAAAATAATAAGGAAAATGTTTAAATACTGTTTTTCATGCTTGACTGCTTTTTGTTCCTGTTAAAAGTACTGCCTATCTTTCTTGGGAAGCCTTTGGGCTGTTGGCTGGATCTGTGGGACTCACCCTTCTTCACAAATCTAGTGTGGCAGAAACTAAGACAAAGTGAGGAAAAACAGTTTTTCCAGTCTTACACAATTGCCAGCTATAGAGGTAGAACTGGGGCTATAGCTGTCAGGTTGTGTCCCTGGGACAGTGCTCTAGATGCCAGGTAAGATGGCTCATTTGGGACAGGGAACTAAAAAGTCCTAGCTAGTTTTGCAGGCGAGCAAAAGGGATAAAATCTCAATCCTCAGTAGGTTAGGTGTGTGCTTGTAGTACAATGCGTGTGAGGTGCATATAGGAATAAAAAGGGACCTTTACTTATAACAGAAGATTTTGCATATTAGCTGTGAAGCTAATCTTTCTCTTGATGTATGTCAGGAGTGTGAGCTTGTGCATGCTTTTCTGGATGGTCCTGCTGTGCAGCTGTAAGCTCAGGCACCTTGAAGTAATAGAGGGATCTAGAAAAAGACACGTTCATTTTTTTTCAGGAAGGAGTAAAAACGAATCTCTGCCCAAGGTATACTTCTGTAGTCCAATGTAGGTGACAGAGATTTCTTTCCTTGCTCTGAAAAATAGAGGGTCTTCCAAATCTTAAACTGATCCCTGTATCATCCCAGTTACATACAGAACACAGCACAGTGGTGATGAACAATGATAATTTGGGTCATTATTAAGTTAACTATTTTCCATTTGATTATTTTGTTCTTTCTCAACCATGTGTTCTTGTTTTCCCCATACTGATGAAAAATGAGACCGGTGATGATAACAACAATAATAATAACAGAAAATATCTATACTTTACCTGCGAAAATCATTATTGCAAACAACAGCTGGAAAATGCTGTAGATGAGTGGGAAGGTAAACATCAATTCAAGTTGTTCAGGGCTGAAGGAGAGCTGTACTATTGTTGAACACAGCTGGGTGTTTTGCATGCCTGTTTCCAGAGACACCGTACGACATCTAAAGGGAATAACACAATGACAACTGTGAAATAGCATCCTGTGCATCCCTCTTCCTTCCTAGGTATCTGCAAAATCAGGAATCACATAGATAAATGTGAGTATAGCATTCTTCAGCTTACAATTAATACAATTTTTAGAACCAGAACATACAGAATTTATGCCAGTTAAGCAACTGCAGAGGAATATTATATGCCATAGTCAACACTACTTATTGTAAAATCATAGAATATCCCAAGTTGGAAGGGATCCACAAAGGTTATTAAGTCCAAATGCTGGCTCCACATAGGACCACCCAAAATTCAAACCATACATCTGCAAGCATTTCCCAAATGTTCCTCGAACTCTGGCAGCTTGGGCCTGTGACCACTGTCCTGGGGAGCCTTTTCCAGTGCCCAGCCGCCTTCTCATTTGAAGAAACTTTCCCTGTTATCCAATCTGAAACTTTATTCTCTCTCTCTTTTGTAACAACACTCTAATACTTTTGTAACAGGAGACTGGCATTTCTTCATGAGAAGTTTTACTTGCCATTTTTTGGTTAGGTCTATTCTGCTCACTTTTCTTTGAAGTGCAAGACAGGGACACACATGGGAAAGACAGGAGGAAATATTAGTCATAATCCAGAGATAAAAATGTGAACATTATTTTTTTTTACTTACACACTGTACACCAGAAACATGGTTGGGGAATGAGTTACTCTGTTGCAGAACTAATATTTAGGAAGCACTCTCAACATTGATTAGTCCTTAAATGAAACTTCCTTCACAGATGAAATAAGACTGTAAGTGCATGTCAGAGAGAAATCCATACCTGCTCCAAGACAGACCAGCGAGTCGAGCCAGAAAGAATCCCAAAGAATATCCAGCTGCTGGAAATATGGTACCAATGATCCATAACTTAGGTGTGATAACCCAAGAGCCTTGGTAGAGTATTCCCCCGACCACAGCAATGAGGACAATGAGAACTGCTCCCACTATGGAACCAACCTGTGAGAAAAAAGTGTGTGAATAAGAGACCACAATAAAATTTTCTGTCATCAAACACAATGTCAAACATGTCTCTGAACGTCTTTAACTGAGCCACTGAAACATGTCACTGAACATAAACCTAAATAGTTACTGCCATCTAACTCATGGGAGGGAGACAGGTTAGATTACTGACATTTTCCCCAAAATAGAGTTGTAAAATGTACTTCAAAGAGTGACTACAGAGCACACCTAAACCTAAAAATTAAAAACTTCAGAGTTGTAACATGAATGAGGAACAACTCACGTGTTAGATTTTTTTTCCCAGAGTTACTGGGACAATAGCAGTCTAATAGCTAGTATAATGGATTTTTCCTATCCATTTCTTGAGCAGTCACACTCTGGGGCTTAGCACAGTATATGCTAATGAAATGATAGATTGTTGGTGTTAAGAATTTATTTGTCAAGTGAAGGAGTAAATATGGATTGTGGCTGTTTATATCATGTGTGAGAACAGGCTGAGAGCTTGTATGCTTTTCTATACAGACATAGTCACACACAGAGTAGACCTTATTTTCTGTGGCTGAACGTACTGAGATGCTCGCTGCTTCTTGCCAAGGTAGAGGATTCCAAGCACTCTTCTCAATATCCAATTTATCTCGATATCTCTGTTTATGATATATGTTGCAAGAGATCTCAACATCAGATTTCTATGGTTAAGTGAAGGAGAAATCCATTTCTCAGCTAAAATATGTATTCTCATTTAACTGACTTCATCAATCTTTGACTGAATCTTTTTAAGGGCAATGAGTCAACAAGTGCTTTGGTTTGACTGAGAGATTAACCACATACACCTAGAAAAACAAACAGTCTAGCCATGACAAGCTATTCTGTTTCACATTGTCTTTGTGCTCTTACATCCATCTCTCACTATCTGGACCTTAATCTGACAGCTACGGTTCAGTCTTTGCTTTATACTTCATTGTCCAATATCAAGCAAACTGGCAGTGGAACTACTGTGGGTTGCTCACCCACTCAGAGATAATGATGATAAAATTGTGCTTTGCTATAAGACTAAGTGGAATATTTTCTCATGTGGGCTCAAGTCCATGACTTTCTCTTCCTTCTGCAGGAACAGTTCTGTTTTGAAATAAACTTTCAATACTATTCAAGATCTTATGTAAGCTGTGGACGCATCTAAAAATATAACAGGATAAACAAAAATTTCATGAAAATTAGTTGGACTTAAAAGGACCTCATTTGCATTCTGTAATTTCTGAGCTGACAGCAGGAAAATAATAATAAAATATAGGTTGAATAACCAGTTGTCAAGTTATTTTTGTTTAAGAAAACTCAGAAAATGTTTATATTAACTTAGGGTGGTCAACAAAGGCGAAGGGTACTTGGCACTTCTGAGACACGCTTTGAACTGAACAGGGAAATATTCAGAATGATTAATTTTCTGTTAACATAAAATGTAGATAAGCTATTACAATTACTATTTTGGTAAGGGCTGTTTTTGCCAAAAATCATAGATTCGATGCTTCTGAATCTATCTTGCAAATATAGTTGAACTTTCTGAATAGTTTTCTTAGATTTTTTAAACATTGGAACATTTTCAACATACATATATATATATGCATATTTAAATCAACTTCACACTCTAAATTGCCAAAAAATGATAAATTGGACAGAAATGTTTTTGTTTGACCCAGAATGCCTTCATTTTTTCACTATTTTGAAGGAAAAATTCCATCTGACCTGAATGATTTTCCTTCCAATTTTCAGTTTACATTATAAACTGAACTCAGTTGCTAGCAGAGTTCTAGCCAAAAACAAAGGTGTGCTCTTTGGTGATGGTTTCTAATAACACGTACAACTCATGCTCATTTGTGCAAGGAGAAAGCAACACATTTCTTCAGTGACCCATATGTTTTCTGCTGAAAACTCCAAGGCTGTCAGATATGAATACAGTGAATAGTAATACGCTGCTTCAGAGGTGCCACCAATTCCATATTTGTCTATAATTACCAATACTTCAGCAGTACAAATCCTACCTTAAGTATTATTTTTGCTTTACTGGGCCATTTGTGATTAACAAATACTCCAACTGAAACAGGAACTACAAGAGCTACCAGTGAAGTTCCTGTAAAAAAGAAAAGAGAAAAGATAAACCCACATATCATGTAGAAGTTAATGATGGGAGCAGGCACCGTGTGAAGCAGCCGGAGGCGCAGAGCAAGCCTGTGGTGGATGTTTCTGGTATACACACCCCAGCACATACACACTGTACCCGCACCTGCCCATTTGCTTTTCCACAGTCTGTTATCTTTGGCAACCTGTTGAAGTAATTGCCATCCAGCTGAGCTGCATGCTCATTCACCTGAATCAAAAAAAGGCAGACAGAAATTTGAGCGCACTAATCACCACTATCCTGTGATGTGTGTAGCTATATTAAATGTTCACTTTGTCTGCAGGTGTTTCACTACTGTACTAAATCAACAAATGGTTTAGAGTTTCTTTTGCTCTGGCCTTCTTTCTCCAGCTTGTTTTTTGAAAGCACAAGCAATGTATGAGATTTTTTTTTTACAGGACAATGGGAATTGAAATTGTCAAATATGAAAGTGACTCTGCTGGCTTTGTAAGATAACCACAACATGGAACTGAACTTGATAAGCACCAGGGCTACAGTTCTGCAAAGCACTGGAGCATATATTTCTAAATACTTGGACTATTTTCTCTTTGTAGCTGGATGGGAGTTCTGACAGGAAGTCAAATGAAGCCACTCCTGGTGGTGTAGATTGCAGCTTTTCAATGAGACTCAGCAGTTTTAATCACTTTCATAATTATCCACATGTGCTTAAATTCTTTGCCAGATATGGCCTCAGCTCTTAGCTCTTTGCAGAATTGTGCCTTAAAGCTGTTACTGATGCTTTCATCCAGAGAAAGCAGCTATTTCTGTATGAATTATTCTTATCCCAGTACCACGCATGTTTCCAAAGCATTTAACAAGAGAAGAATGCACAAAATTGTGAAAAATAACACTACCATGTTTGTTATGACATAAATCTTTGATATGAAGAGCTGTGGATGACTTGAAGTAATCGAGGTGACTAATTTCCAACAAAGTCACTGAAAAGTAGGAAAATACTTATTTTTAGAAAGTGTGGAGTCATTTATTTGTGCCTTTGTACGACGGTGATAGTGCAAGAGTGGTTGTTACTAGAAGGAAGATGAAGGAAAGTCAGAAGGGAAAGCATGGTTTGCTTGACTTACCAATGCTGTCATAGGGGAGTACAATTGCATCAGAATCGGTCCACATCTTTGTGTAAACAAAAAGACAGAGGGGCATCATCCCCATTGCAAGAAGTGTGGAGCAAGTTGTCATGCTGATGCTGCAAAGAAATTAGTTAAAGTGACAGTTTTTCCTGTGCTAGTCTATACTATCTTCATTTCCTTATTATGGCTTAACTGCTTATGAAAAGACAGACAATACATGCTGCTGTCTACAGTCAGTTTATCCATATGTCAAGCTAGAAGAAAGCTAAATGCAAATAATGGTTCCTGATGAAAAAATAAAAGGAAAGGAAAAAAAAAAAGTAAATACCAACATGTTCTGCAGACATAAAACAATAAGTTTCAGTGCAGAGCACAGAACAATAAATTTCAATACAAAGGGTGGCAATCATCAGGAAGGGCTGTTGGCAAGTCTGTATGTGTGCTGACTGGCTGGCCTCTGAGAGGGTAGCAACCTGGATCAACTGCCACTTTCCATTTTGTCATCAGTTCTGAAGTATTTTAGAATATCACTCCAAAGCAAAAACAAACAAAGAAACAAAAACATTCATTATCTAGAAATTACAACTTAATAAAATCCCCTTTTTTGGCTTTTTCTGCCCTAGGCCAAAGAGTGGGTACTGATAATTACTCTTCGTTGCTTCCTTGGTTTGTTCAAAAATGTTTCTGTGTTAAAATATAAAGTCTTATAACCATAGAATAATGAAAGGTTTGGGTTGGAAGGGACCTTTAAGATCATCTAGTTCCAATCCCTCTGCTATAGGCAGGGATATCTCCCACTAGACCAGGTTGCTCAAAGCCCCATCCAGCCTGGCCTTGAGTGCTTCCAGGGTCGGAACATGCAAAACCATGCTGGGCAGCCTGTTCCGAGTCTTGGATCTGTTGGGCCTGGTACACTTCGTAGAAAAATGAGCGTTCTGCTGGACGATTAAAGACAGAGTAAGACAGATAAAAAGACGGATAGAAATGGAGGATATAGTCAGATTTTTCTGAATAGCATAGGTAAAATGTTTGCTCCAAATCAATCTCCTGTGAGGTAAAAATAATAACAGAAGGCTTTACTTGGGAGGCTTTGGAAACTTCCTCAGGAGCCTCTGTTCTGATTGGTTTTTGATATAGTTTACCCTCATAAAAGAAGATACAAATGCTCAAACTGTATACATTCAGAGAGATCTGGAAAAATTCATACAGAAACTACATAAATATCTGTTTTAATTTTGATTCCTTTAACTCTATGCTTCAATGTTATTAGATATAATTAGATAGGAGACTCTGGAAAGAATTCTTACACACAAAGGTAAAAGAGCAATGGACTTCAACTCAGGTTTAATAAAGCCCCAGATGGATAGAAGAACTCATGTTTCTGGTGTCTGTATTTCCTACAGACAGAGAAATGTCAAAAGCAAGTGTCCCTATGGGAAAATTTAGAAGCCATCATCTGGGTCTGAGCTACTAAGAAAGATACAAAACCTCATATTTCACTTTCCAGTGATTATACAAATAGTAGAAAATTAATTCTTGCTCTAGCTCATGGTTTAATTGCACTAGGAAATGTTGAAGCAGGACTGTAGATAATGGTAATGGTTTATTGTATACAAACATAACATATCAGTTAAAAGCAAAACAGTCTGATATTCTGTGCTGGCTCCAGAAACCAGTCAAGCTACTTGTACTGTTATTCTATCAAGACTGAAGGTACTTGCATCGCTTGCTGTACCTTCTGTTTCCTCTAGTCCTTGAATTATTGTGAAAATGTAGTGATCAAAAGCTTTTGAAATCTTAAGGTAAAGACCTTTACCTGATGAATAATATTTAGTATGTGTTTTCAATTAACCTCACCCTCTGCCACCATCATGGGTTATAAATTCTACTCATGTTTATAGCATCATCAATTAGGATTCTGAATATATAGACTTGAGAAGGAACAGTTTAGCTCAGTGTATTCTTCTAAGGAAAGATTAGGACAGAATTTAAGACTTGTGCTGGATGTCTTTTTATCTATGTTTTCTCAGACCTGCATTCATTGAAATAAATTGTTTTATAGTTTCTACTATTATAGGTTTTTCCTCCACAGTAAGGAAGCTGGTGATTAGCAGGGGCTGACTTCATACATAATTCGAAAGCAGGCATTACATTAACACCTGTATGTACAGAGAAGTTCACTGTTTTCAAAGGATGGAAAAAATTTCTTACTAAAGCCACAAATATTAACATTCTTAGTCAATTTGCTCTAACTCCACATCTTTCTTACTTCTATTATTTTTTCCACTTCTAGTTCAGACTGGCATATGATAAATTGGATGAATGCTCCAATTTATGCTTCTCTGCAGGAAATAGAGAAATTATCTTGTTTATTTTAGAGCGGAGTAATCAGGATATTAAACGAAAAAAAGACGGCTCATTTTTAAAAGCCGTTAGAGTTAATGAATGCCCCAAGAAATTTTCATCTGGAGTTGGGTGCATTTCTACAGTGTTTTTGATGTCCAAGACCACACTATTTATCCTACATATCTGTTTCTGAGTTTGGAGCACCCAGTCGCAGATCATCACACCTAGTCACAAAGAAGTTTTTCCATAGCACCTCATGTGCAGGGTTGCATTAATCGGTAGCATTTTGCCTGCAAAAATTGCCTTCACTTTGAAGACTTTGCAGAAGGTGCTGGGAGCACGTAGAATTGTCACAAGTAATTTTCTTTGTGTTAGTTCCCAAAGAGAAAGGCTATGCCTGTCTGTTCATTGTGCAGAACACAAAAGGAGGAAAGATATTTTTCCACAGGTGGTTTATTTTAAGAAACAGTATTTCAAACAAACAAACAAACAAACAAACAAACAAACAAACAAACAAAAACTGCTGCATTGCTGCTCTTTTGTATATAGGACTATGATTACTATGATTCTAAAATTCTTCATTCTGATGTTTTACTGCCCAAGATTTTAGAGAAACAAAATTGCGAGTATAAATCTAACTTAGTCAACGAGTTCATAATCCTTAGTATGCCATTTTCTGAAGAATCTGAGATTTTACAGCAAAGACATTCTCTAATATTCACAGTTCTGTTATGATATCTTCCTAACGAGTTGTCAAGAACTAAGTATAATTCTAGTCTGCTTGTATTTACCAATACTATAGTAGCTAAATATCTCTACAAGAAGGAAGTTCCATCACACATCAACCAAGACAAGAAAAAATCAGACAGTCCTTTTCAATAGAAATTTAACAAAAAGCCACGTGAACATTTTAGAAAAGAACTGCTCTTACCTTAGGTCCATGTCCCCATCCACCCAGTAGGCGATGATATTAGAGGCTGAGCCTCCTGGACAGCATCCCATGATCATTATTACGATGGCTTGAACAGGAAGCACATCAAAGGCCAGTGACAGCAAGAAAGCTGTGAGAGGCATAATTCCGAACTGACAGAGAAAACCCACAAAAATACCCCAGGGTCTTTTTATGTGGTGCCAGAATTTTTTAATTTCCACATTGCAACCCATGGAGAACATCACCATAGCCAGCATGATCGTTAGAACAATACTTAAAACTACACTCAAAGTGCGGTTAAAATCTTCTTCTATTAACACACAAGATGTGCCACTGCAAATAGTAGCATTTTCTGGACAAGCTGTGGAGTTGTCCACAGCTGGACAAGCCGTGGAGTTGTCCAGCAACATGGTGTTAAAATTCTGAGAAAGTAAGTAAGCCTGCATTTTGAAATGCACAACTGCTCGGTGTATCTGTGGCAAACTTTTAAGCCTCTGTAAGTGATTGTTTGTCAGCAACCCTTTTTAAATGATCCAGGAAGCAATAAAGTTCAATAAATACCTGGACACTGTTACTATTCCTTGAGGGTTTGGCACCATGCTGATTCATATAGTTATAAAAGTTGTGCTTGCTTGATATGGTGGTAATCAATCATTTATTCATATGATAATGAGGAATCCCACATCGAGAGAACATCTGTGTTAATATTTAAGAGTGTAAAGGAGGCTTGTGGAATAGCTAAGCACACAAAATGAAAATCACAGGAGGAAGAGAAAGTTTAGACTTCATTCTTTGAATGTCTTGCATGCCTCCAGGAAAGCTGCTCGTGCGTGAACAATGTGTGCATTACAAGGATCTGTGGGGCCAAAAGGAGCAACTGATACCCAAGTAAACCTGGGGAGGCCCAGTGCTAGGAAAAAGATTCACCTTCTAAGTACTGCACAGGGATGAATTTTAGGAGGTTGTAAGAGTTTCTCTGCAACTGCAGCAGAGCAGTCAAAGCTCAGTCCTGTCCAGGGAGTGCTGCAGGCAGAACTGTGAAGTGTCACATCACACTACATGCCACAGCATTCAGGTACAAGGGTCTACTGGATGCAGGAAGTCGTACTGAATGGAATGTGATCCTTATTTGATTGCATTTCTCGTGTAGTAGAAGTTATGACTGGTGAACATGACAACATTCTAATTGTGTTTAGTTGCATACTTTGCCTTTCATTCTCAGCCTCCACGTAGTCCTAGAAATGGCTAGGTTCCTTGGACTTGAATTTTCCTGCAGTCTGCTAAAAGGTTGTATTTTTGGCTTTTTCTTGTACAGCACAGCTGTATGAGCTGACACCTGACACCCTGACATCTTCATGTCCCATCAGCCCATGTATCTGGTGAGTAGGCTTCTGTGTCTTGCCTCACTCATGGCATCACCTAAACCCTGTGCTGATCCCGTCAGTTGAGGAAGGGAGAGAAGGTGTCATGGGCTGGGCTTACTTGGGCAGCAGATTTATGGTCTTCCTGCCAGCTTCTGCCGGTTGCATCTGGCACTGTCATGCCTTGTGCCAGCTTGCGCTGGAAATGTTGGAGAGGAAGAGCACCGGGAGATGAGAGCAGAGAATGGAGATTTGTTTGCTGGGCTGGGCACAGGGAGTGGGATTTTGCTTCGGAGCCCACTACAGTCAGCTCTGGACAAGCTGAAGCAGAACTTGTCCCCTTTGATGTGATTCCTGGTCTAATTACTCCTCCTGTGGGGGGTCTTCATGGACTATAACCTCCTCTAGACCCCATCCATTGCTGCCCTGTGGACTCCTCTGTGGCTAAATGTGGTGATCTGCTCCATGTGGTGTCCATAAGCCGCAAGGGGACAGGCTGCTATTACATGGGCCTCTCCAGGGCTGCAGGGAACTTCTGCTCCCTGCCTGACCTCACTCTGCACTGACCTTGGTGGCTGCAGGGCTGTTCTCTAATATTTCTCACTCCTTTCTTGCAGCTGCTGTTGTGCAACAGTTTTCCTCTAATCTGCTCTCCCAGAGACACCACCGCTGTCACTCATGGCTCAGCTCTGGCAGCAGTGTGTCACTTTGGAGCAGCTGGAGCTGGCTTGGACATAGGACAGTGCTGGGCCCTGCTCACACAGGCCACCCCTACAGCCCCTGCTACCAAAACCTTGCCATGTAAATGCAATACTACTGTGGTTATCATCCTGCCGAGTGGATGCTGTGTGAATATTCATGCATTAAGCGACACAAATTAATGCTGTGAAATTAATATACCATAAGAGCAAAAAAACAAACAAACAAAAAAAAAAACGAAAACAAAAACAAAAAAACAACAGAAAAAAGGCACTAGGAAATTTAGATAGGTTCTTCATGCCAAAACAACAGCAGTAACAGTAGCAACAAGAACAAAACACCAGAAAGTTGGGTATCTTACAGTTCTTCTGACTGCATAGCATACAGGAGCTCGTTTCATGTTTCCTAAACCCTGCCAAGCCACTGGTCTCTTACTTGTTCAAAGTTTTACCCCCTCAAGCTTCTCCAAAATTGAGAATGTTTTAAAGAGAAGAATTATGATTCCTCTTTATCTATACCCAAGCTTTGGGGCGGATCTAGCATCAAATGTAGATCTTATATTAAAACCTAATCCAGAATGTAAAGTACAACAGATGGCCCCCAAACATCTTTCATTTTCCTTATTTAATTTTTCTTTTTACTAGACTAATAAGCTAAGCCATAATTCCCTTCAACAAGCAAGAATCACACTAAAAGTCTCAGCATTTTGTGCCTAACCTCAGTGTGCAAAATGATAGGTATTACTTTATTTTTTTTTTTACTTTTAGAGTGAAACACTGAGAGGAAGTAATAGGAAGAGTTTCCCAGCATGCCCACATGGCACCTGTTTCTTTGAGAGTGGATCAGCTACATGACTGTACTTTTTAAGTCACTGCTGGATGCCTGATGGGATAGTGTCAGACTAGCTGGCAGCTAGCAAGACTTGTCCTGTGATTAGTGCCACATCAGTGTGGCTATGATATGTTTTATAGGACAACAAGCAAAGTAATAAGGAGTAGATTAAAAGAAGAGAACACTACGAGATCTCAAATAGTCAGAAAACTTATTCTCCTTATTACCCCCTCTTAAACAGAATGTTTTATTTTTTTCAATTCAAGTCTGTTAAAGGGTTAGTTAGCTTTTAAAAGTATGGCTGCATCACCTTTTGTTTTTATTTTTTATTTCATAAAATCTGCATCATAATCTGTCTGCACACTTGAATTTTCTTGTGTTGAAACTGAACTTCTTGACCAGACCACCTTGAAATCTCCAAGACTCAAGGCCAAGCTGGCTTTCCTAAATGTATTAACTGTGGGAAGGAGTGGAACCTAGTGGTTTAGGAGAGGAGTTAGTGAGATATCACCTGCTATTGCTCAGATGGAGCTCAATGCATGGGCTTTCTTCTGCTGCCTCTCCCTGCCAAGCATGTATGTGCAACCTGCAGTGTGTTGGATTCCACTCCCCCCCACCCAGGACCAGCATGATGGGGTTGTCCTAACTGTTAGTCTCCAGCCTCAGCTGAAAAATATAAATGCCAGCTCTGATTTGGGCGTTAGACCTCTGGATGTGGAGTTGAGGTGGAGACCTCCCTGTTCAGGCTTGGGGATCAGCTAAGGGCAGAAGGAATATCACCAGTGCGGACTTATGGGTCAGTAGGTGTGTAAACTTAATTTGTAATTGCTCCTAGGTTTGCTAATTCATCAGCTTGTTATGTAATATCTTAGATCACAACACATCCTTTCTAGAAAAAGAATTGTACCATTCTGAACTCAGTGCATTATTAGGTTGAAAACAACAATTTAACACTGATGCTAGTACTTATTTCAAGAATTTCTCATATGTTGTTAGGGTACTGAAAACATATCCACAGACATTGAAATATTTAAAGACATGGTTAAAACTCAATATATTGTAGGGGGTACATTATTATCAAGTAGGTAGTGGCCTGTTTCAGGAGTGCTGGATTTCAAACAGCTCTCTAGTTTATTTTCCTTTTCACAGTGTACTTTTGAGACTGGAAAAGGATCAAAAAATGCAAATTTGTCTGCTCCTTGCGAGTTTCCCTTACACTGACAGGGAAAGCAATGTTTCAGCAATGGCTGTCAGACACACTGAGCTGTACAGCTTCTGTTTTGCTGCCTGTTTTCTACTTGGGTTCTGGTTCTTAGCTGCTGAGATGGACTATATACTCTGTGAACACAGCTGGCAGCTTTTGCCGATTCCTGATGCACACGTTATTCAGTTTGCTTTTAAGAATTTGTAGCTATGTCCAGGAAAGAAAGCAACAGTGAATGTGATGACATTTCAGTGATGATTAATATCACTCATTTGATTGTGGACACTATCTGCCAGCATACCTCAGGAGTGAAAATGAGCAACACTTAACTACAGAAATATCAGCCCAGCTGTATGTTTGTGACGTAGAACTACCAAATTGCTTTATTCTTAATTGCCTTCTTGAATTCTGTGATGGATTGATGAGGCTGCCAGCTTGTGTGAGTTACTTTAGTGGCACTTCAGCAAACATTTCTAGGCAGATTAAGCCTGTACAGATCTGTCCCTCTGCCGACAATTATATAATTGATTTATCCATTAACTCAAGCAGTTATAAAACATGAATAGCAGTAAGTGCATACTAAGCTCTACACTGGGAGAGAAACAATTTAACAGTTTGTCTTTTATGGCTGCCTGGCGCTTATTTCTGTGATGTTTCTCCTAATGAGACTTATGAATCTTTCCTGTCTGCTTAATTCAGATTCTGAGATGCTTCTTAGTATATTTATGCTTTAGTTAGAAGAATCTTTTATTTCAGACAATTAATTTCCTAAAGGCCATTACCTGCTTCTTTATAGCATCTCAGAAAAAGAGTCAGAAGTTATATCTAATCTCAGTGATTCTGTTTGTAACTTTAAACTTTAGTATAAATATAGATGGAAGAGTTCTTTTTTGTTTGTTTGGAAAAAGTGGTACTACATAATTGAAAGTTTATAGTGGGCATTATGAGAAGGAAATCTGTGTGGAATGGAAGGAGAGAAAATTCTTGCCATTAAAACATACCTAGATCAGATTAGCTTCCCAGGGAATACTGAAAAGTAACTGTAAAGTGGTCTTAGTCTTTGTTTTTACACTTCTACATGTCAGCATTGGTTGCATACATATGAACTGTGCCTGCCTGTTAGATTGCTGAACTATGTCTGAAATGAAACATCTGTGGCAGGGGCTCTCTTGCAGTTGGCTGTTGACGAATTCAGCTGATGAACGACCTGATGTGTGAAGGACTGGGATTACAGGCAAGTGTATTCTGCAGGTGTACTAGTTTTGAGAGATGCCTCTTATGCCCATGACCGAGCTCCTGCATACACTAAATAGTTGGTTTGAGGGATGCAATTCCACTATAATTTGCCAAAACTCTAAAAGCTGCATGTGCAAGGAGATCTACATAGAGCGTTTGTGTTCTCTGGTACATTTTGTCAGTGGCTATGTAAATTATGACAGAAAATATGAACTTCAGTTACTGAGCAAGCTTCTGTCCTTAGTTTTCCAACTTAGAACTGAATGGAAGAGGAAAGTCTTTGAGCTGGAATTTTTTCATGTAAGCACTGATAAGTGCTTCCAGGAATGGGAGAAAGAAGGGAAGGAGATGTGCTACAAAGGCCTCTAGGTAATAATGTTTTTCACTTTTGCACAGGTATTTTGCTTTAAGGCTTTATTAACGAAAACAAGCATATTCATCAAATGGAAAGTCTGTGTTCCTTTCTCAAGAACTGGACTTTCTCTCTGAATGAGGGCGAGGAAGCTTAGTAGTTCTTCTCATTTAGAGCAGGGATTTGAACTCAGGTCTTCTACACAGTTTTTTTGGGAGCTGCTGGACATGGACTATCTAGAGAGTAGCAGCTTTACCTGCACAGCTCTGTGTGAAGGCCTGATTACCAGTGATTATTCTTTCATCCTACAGCTTTATAGAAAGTTCTGGGTCAGCTGGAAGCGATTTTTTTTTCTGGTAAATATAAAAGAATTGTCTCTTCATTAAAACTGGATCAATGTGTGGTAAAAGGCACATAAGATATACCTAATGCTGACTCTAGAGCTTTAAGATTCCATATAATGAGGGGAATCAGATAATGGCAGCTGTTAAGATTCCATTTGTGCTAGATGCTGTGCAGGACCATAGTCAGCATGATTCCCTGTCATTTCTGGCCTTTCTTCTAATACTACTCATCTTAGTTTGGTAAATGGTAAATGACAATACTGCTGGCATAGAAGTGAAGGCAAATCGAATGCAGAAAGATGTTCATTGCACATATAAATGTAATGTGACAAAGACACCTGTTCTGAAAAGCCAATCTAAAACTTTTACCCTTTTCTTTTTTGGGAAGGCCTTTTGATCTTCATGTCCATAATCTTAATTGAATTTTAATTTGCCTATGACACCCATCTTCATTATGGGTAGTACTGGCAGGACTGCATTATTATTCTAGGCCTTTACGTTTTCATTTTTAAAATGACTTCAGTGATTATACTTGGCTGTTTTCAGAAAGCCTCTTATCACAATGTTTAAAAGCTCTTTAAATATTGGCTCAATATCTGCAAAGATAATCTTAAAACCTTCGACAATGCAACTTCATCTGGGTGTCGATGGATTCTCAACACTTCAGAAATTTAGCAGTTCTGTTGATATTGGAGGTTTACTTTGTGCAACCTGAATATTCATGCAGGTGGCAGTTCAACTATGGCAGTTGAAAGTATGGACGACACAGTGCCCTTAATATGGTGTACTGTAGTTCTCGTGTAATTGATAGTATTGGTGCACTCTCTGTGTGAGTGACTGTGCCATGTGTTTGTTAAACTGTGGACATAATTCTTACTGATGACTGGAGCTACACAGTTGTTATTGCCATCTAAAGTTTCATTATTTAATAGAACTTGAGTGACATTTGGGGCCTTTAGTTAGCCACTTGTCTTCCCATTTGGATGCACAGTGTTGAAGATACAAAAGCTTAATGAAGTTGAACCTGCTGATTTTGAGGGCTAAGATAATCTTTGCTTAGATGCTGGATATCTTTGTGCAGTGTTCATCAAAACAGGCAGCCTCACAAAAGTAGTACAGCAAGACAGGAATAATCAGTTGAAAATTCTGAGGGGTAGGACTTGTACCTCCACTCATCTCCATCTTCACTGACTCTTGCAATATGAGGGCTGCAACCTTGGGTATATTTTTCTACAAGACCTGTGGGCTCGTGCCTATAACTGCTCTTGTGAGTATTTGATTACACCACTCTGAGAGAGACCATCCCATCAGGATGTCTGAGGGAGTACTTGCCTGCAGTAGCCTGCTGGCTCTGCCCAGGGCACTTTGCAGGCAGCTCACCTGGGAGCTGGGTGGTGTAAGCCCAGGCTCCTTCAGACAGAGATTGCCATTTTAATTCTGCTTCCCTTGCATCTTGTGTGAATGTTTCAACCAGTGGGCTTTGGAGGTAGGAAAATAGCAGACATGTCTGTGATGCTGTCTACATGTTAGTGCACCTTGCCTGTACTTTACTTCTGTTAGTAGTTTTTGTGGCACCAGGGCATAGTCAGTAGAAAATGACAGCTCAGTGAAAGCCTGAGGAGCTCATCTGGAATCAGACTCCTGCAGTAGCATTTTGTTAGTATAGTACCCACAGCTCTTCATGGGTGCTTGCTCACATGGGTATCTGTTTTGCAAGAGCTTAATTTCCACCAATTCTGATTTGAAATTATTTTCAACACTTATTTCTAACAGATTATAAACTATGTCTTGTTACTTGCATTTCTGACAGAGTTGAGTGTCTTCTGTTTGGGTGTAACGTGTCAAGGAAGTGACTTTATTCCACCTTTATAATAAAATAAATTTACATATGAATACGAATGAAGTTATACGTAAAGAACTGTCTGTACACCTTTATATTAAAATAACCTCCAGTGTGAAAATGAACATAGAGGGTTGTTTTTTTTCCAGATAGATATTGTGCTTTCTGAAAATTTCTGTGTTACTGAAACGATTCTTCTAAAGACTTCAGTGCTCCCCCAGTGAACAACAACATGCTTACAAAATGACATTTTTGCTACTGTTACTGAAATAAGCATAGTCTTAGTATAAGCTTTACATATTGAGAAGCCTTAAGGTCTTCGCTAATATCTATTTTCTCTTCAAAAGAATTCTGTGATCATTTGAAAACCTGGTGGCCTACTCTAAAGTGACATATATTAGGAAGAAGAAAATTTGTTTATTTTTTAAGGCACTGAACAAAAATGATAAAATCCTAAACCATATTTTTTATCCTCCTGATGACATTTGTATGATTCAGTGCAGTTTATTTATCCCTCTGCACTCTATGCCTCAGTTTACAGCTCTAAATGTATGATTATTTACATATGCAAGCTTCCAGTTCAAAATGTTTGAAATATACTTAACCTTTTTAAAAACCTTAGACACTAAATGGAAGAACTTGCTTGCTTTGTTTTCTGATTCCTGGACACTTAGAATATGCTTCAGTGCTATTTCTGTACTCTGCCTCATGAAGTCTTGATGTGATCTTAAAATGAAGGTTGGAATGCAAACACATGGAAAAAATAATACTGTGAACTTCACTGAAGTTAAAAATGTTATGACAAAAAAAAAAACAAAACCAACAACAAAAAAAAAAACCACCAAACAAACCCACAGTTAACTGTATTATCTGCAAAGAAACCTTTTAAATAAGTTTTAAGTAAAAGTGCACAAAATCAAAATTCTAATTTGGACATTACTTTTGCAACTGTGAGGAATACAACTTGATGTGTGGGAGTCCTTATGAAAAGTAGAACAGCACCATATTAACAGATATGTTAAAATCTAATATTGTATTAAATCGCTTTTAAAACTGTGCAATGTTATGTCAAATAATGAAGTTACAATCTGATTTTTTTTTCATCTGTATCTCTAATTGAGTGGGTTTAACTTTCTCCTCCTTTTTTTAAACCAGTGTTACCTGAAGGTGTCTTGCAGTGGAAATAAAAATACTGAAAAAAATGGAAGACTTAAGAGTAAAAAGTAGGTCCTCAGAGACTCAAGTAATAGCATTAGTGGACAAGCTAAAATAAAAAAAAGCAGCTCCAATTTAGATGTGCAGCCTGGTGAAGTCCATTTACATTATAAAATATTTGTCAGAAGTACATATTTTTTTAAACAGGAATAAAAACACTGAAAAAAGCAAAAAAGACTAATTTTTTGGGTCATGCCAGCATATAGTTAGGAAACAGTAAATAACTCTGGTGAGGGCCAACATCTGAACTAGCTTCTCTTCTACTTTTTGCAGAAAAACTGCCATTTATTTAGCTTTAATGTGGAGGAAGAGTCCTTTCAGGTGACCAATTTACTATGCTGTGTTTGTGTTCACCGAAGAAGACTTGTGGCTCTGGCACCTCTGAAGGGATATATGCTCAAGGCCAGGCACTGGTGACACATTTTGTTGGTATTTCAGGCTACAATGTCAAGGGGACCTAGACTGTACCCCGAGAAAGGTGGTAATTAGAAGATCATCAGAATAATGCAAAAATCTCACAGGTCACTTAGAACTTTTCTTTGGTGTGGGCTGTCTTTCTTCATGTACTTTCTGTTAGCTACATATTGACTTTGAGGGCTGATGTACACTGGGAACATTGGGCAGATACACGTTTGTTTCTTTAACATTTCTTATTGTCCTTGTATCTTCCATGTTTTCTTATCTAACTCCTTCTCTCCTTACTACTACAAGCTAAGAAAGCCCGTAGTAAGTTTTGTAGGTTCTCAGAAGCAAGCTTGCAAAAGCGGCCTCTGAAGAAAGAGATCATATAATCACAGAATGGTTTGGGTTGGAAAGGACCTTAAAGATTATTTAGTTCCAACTCCCATGCCACAGTCAGGAATACTTTCCACTAGAGCAGGCAGTTCAAAGCCCCTTTCAAACTGGCTTTGAATGCCTCCAGGAATGGGGTATCTACAGCTTCTTTGGGCATCCTGTTCACCACCCTCATAATGAGGAATTTTTTTATTATGTCTAATCTAAACCTACCTTTTTTTTTAGTTTAAAACTGTTACTCCCTGTCTAGTCCTATCTATATTCTCTCAGATAAAGAGTCTCTCCCCACCTTCCTGGAGACTTTGTTTAAATATTAGAAGGCTGCAGTGAAGGAACAATCACCTTCCTCGCCCTCCTTCTTTTAATGTAGCCTAGAATACACCTGGGTTTCTGCTAGTGCACATTTTCAGTTCATATTGAGGTTTTTTTCCACCAGTACCCCCAAGTCCTTCTCCATGGTGTTGTTAAATTCATGGTTATGAAGTTCAAATAGTATAGTGGAAAAACAATACAGTATCCTTTCTTGCTAACTAGAATTTTCAGTACAATGTTGTGAATTCAGATAGCTTCTGAGTATACCCGTGCTTGCAAATCTTGTGTATCCTGACATGGCTAACAACAGAAACTGAGAGCTTCAGGGATTTGTGTCTGTATAACATTTCCTACATTCAGCTAAGTTAGCCTCAGTAGTAGATAGACCATGACATGCCAAAAAACAGACCAGTTAGCACTAGCACCATATAGAAAACATAAAATATATATTAAACTGAAAGATTAAATACCATGTAGTAGAATCATAAAATGGCTTAGGTTGGAGGGTACCTTAAAGATCATCTATTTCCAATCCCCTGCTGTGGGCAGGGTTGCCAACCACTAAAATCTCCTTTCTTCATCAACAAGTAGTGCGTTCTGCTGGTTATCAGTGGCTCCTAGGCAATATTTATTTTGTCTTGGTTTTTTGACTGAGTGAATTAGAAGTCTGAAGATCTCTTTTGTTTTCAGAATTCCTTGCACTTGTGTTATCAGCTCTAAACACACCTGAACAAAGGCTTGGTGAGATGTTTAATAGGCAGAATTTTTCATGAAACCAATGGCCCTAGTGCTGTCCTTCGTCTTTGTCTTTGGTGTGACGTCTGTGGCAAAGATTGAGAGATGATGATTAATGCCTCAACCTCTGAGCTCTCTCTCTCCCTGAAGTCCCTTGTCTTTGGCCTGGGATTCTTTAGCACATTGGAGAGAGGAGGGTTGAGATAGGAAACAGTGACTTCATCTACATGAAATATTTTCCCTTTCTGATCATCAAGAATTAAACCCCCCTGAGTAGCTACAGCTTCACACCTGGTTAATCCAGCTGT
Source organism: Oreortyx pictus (assembly GCA_036925125.1). Classification (NCBI taxonomy): domain Eukaryota; kingdom Metazoa; phylum Chordata; class Aves; order Galliformes; family Odontophoridae; genus Oreortyx; species Oreortyx pictus. The sequence continues at coordinate 50,260,125 of JAUPFR010000001.1, forward strand.
CAAGAAATACTGCATGAATTGAGAGCTCTCTGAGCTGGTGATCATCTCCGTTCTCCTCTAGATTCTTTTCGGTTCATTATTGGAGACTTCCCAGTTCATTACTATAAACTATATAAGGAGCTCTTTGATTTTGCTTGTTTGATTTTGTTTGTTTGATGAGAAAGGTGACTGGTTATTTGTCCATCTCATTTTTTTACTCTTTTTACTTAATAGGAGGATCTCTGGCTTAGTATGCTGTAAGTGATGCATGTAAGCTTCAGCTAGAAGTGAGTTGTAGATGTAAAAAATATTGGCAAAAATTAATTTAACCAGGGAAAGTAATTGTGGAAGGATTTTCTGGAGAGGCTTGGAAGCTTTCCTTCTCAGGCTGAAGAAGGAGCATAAAAATGAGCATGATAAATAAATCAATAAAGCTCAGAATTTTCTTTAGAAAATAGTTTTTACTATCTAAATAAATAGCAAGTTTTATTTTTTATTTTTTTTGAACTGTAAACCCAGTTCAGCTAGCTCTTTCTTCTATTTTGAGACTGCCTTTTTCATCTCATACACTGAAATACGGACAGTTAGTTCGTACAACATTCATCAATTCTTCAGCAGTTAAGTTGAAATGGGTATGTCTCTTCACACTGTCATTATTCAGCAATATGTCACCATGGAGAGTCTTTTTTAACTCAGGTGAAAGAATGAAATACAGTGAAGAGCTACCTATTAGTCTGTCATCATCCATGACTTCTGATGCTTATTACTTTCTCATATGCTTTATTCAGACCCGTGAAACATATGTGTCGTTCTGATTTCTGTGGTAATGTTAGTTCATTTAACAAAGTTCACACCCACAGCTCCTACTGCTTTTTCAGAGTTGTTGTTACACTTTCAAACCTGTGATGGCCTCATGCCTTCAGCTTAGCCTTATTAATATAGACTTTAAATTCCTCAGAATGTTGCAGCAAGTGTATAGAAGCATACAGAAGAGAAGGAAGAGCTGTTAACAGTTGACCACTCTGTTCAGCTCACATCACAGGTATGATCAGGCTTTCACTGTGTGGGAAACTACTTCACCCAAAGCTGAAGGAAGTGATATAGAGAGTGGAAGCATTCCTAAACTAGGAAAAGAAAATAAAATGTTAACATAATGGCACAGTCAAGGTTTGGAGACTCAACTGCAATCTCCTATGTTGAAGGAAGAGCAAAATAAATAGCATAACCCATCCATTATCTATTTCAAAACTGGTCAGTGTAGAACTTCTAGGAATGCCAAACTCTCATCTATAGCTTTTAATATATAGCTATTATTAATGGTCACTGAAATTGCTGTAAATGACATAAGAGTCCTGGCTAAATGGTGTTTGATTTAAGACCTGTGGCATGCAAGCAACAGCCCAAGAAACCTGAAGGTGCAGGTGATTAACAGCAATGATTTGGAGTTTATACTTCACGCTGAAAGACACTGGACAGCAAGAAGTGGAGAAAACAAACATAAATCAAATAACAGTGATGAGAGATATTGTTTGGTTCTGAAGACAAAACTGTCCTAAAAGTCTTACCCATGGGGCATGGGTTCATACTGCGTTCACTCAAGGGAAACCTGGTGTGTAAAACATGAAGAAATTCCAGATTTCAGTTTAGTAACGCTGATTTTCTTTGGTAAGAACTGTGGGGATGACATCCACATGCATAACTTCCAGACTGCATTATAGTCTTCAAGGTAGCGCTCATTTATTTTAAACAATTTTTACTACATCTGCATGGCAGTTCTCTGTCTTTTGTGACTGGAATAATTACACTGGAGTCTGGACCACTTGAACATACTGCCTACAAAGCTTATGGTAAAAGATGAAAAACTGAAGGCAAAAACAGCCCACGAGATTTATCTGTGATAAAATTTAGAAAGTTATCAGGAGTAGGAAGGAAAACATCAAGCAGAATTACAAACATAAGCAAATGGTTAGGCTGGAAAGGAAAAACATTTGAGCATTCCTTTTTCACACATAATAAAAAGGTAATGATGCCATTATCGCTGGGTTTGTTTGATTCAAAACAACTTCTTTTAATTTCTTTGAAGCAGTCTTAAGGTTCTTCAGGGTCAGAGATTGACAGATAAAAAACTGCTCTTCTGTAGGAAATTTGTCTGTGTCTCATAGCCCTTTGCCTCCTGACAGAAACACAGACTCACATTTTTCCAGGGGATGCAGTTCCCCTCAGCTTCTCTAAGAACACTAATGTGGATTCTATGGAGTTTGCTGCTTTTCCTGAGAGACATCAGAGAAGCACTCCACGTGGACACTTCATGCCATCTCTCCACATTAGAGTTGTTGGAATTTGGAAGAGAAAAACAGCCCCTCCTATGAACAAACAAGAATTCTCTTATTGTTTGGATTATACATCTTTATATAAGCTTATTGCTCTTTGTGTACCTTACAAAACTAAATCAACAAATGATTCTGAAAGGTAAAGCTGTCATAAATCCAAGTGAAAAATGGCATCACTGTCTTCCCTCATTTTTCTTGAACTGTATTCATACTCTCTACAGTCTTTTCCTTTTGTTCTAGCTCTAAGTCTAAAGTCTTAGAGAAACATGTTTACAGACATAGAGATGAAATAGGGATTCTTGGAGATTAAGTTTCCATTAAAATTCTGTCCAGAGAGAAAGTTGTTCATATTTTCTCTGTACAATAATTTTGATTCTCCATACTAAAGAATAATTTCATGAGCATTTTTCTGTCTGTTTTTCAAACTATCCTTAGTACGATAATTTTTTAATTGTGGCAAAACCTGCATAGTGATAGATACTTGGTCACATCTTTTGTTCTGCTGTTAATTATGTCATAGATGTTTTTATTTTCCTACATGAAAGGTCAAGAACACGTGACGAGAACATTTTCTTGATATTTTCAGTTTATAATTAAAAAATAATGATATAGTCCTACATATTTAACTTGACTTCAGAGACAAAACGTCTGAAGTTAATTTAGGTATTGAAGGACATGTAAAGGGGAATTTATTTTCATGGTATCTAGATACTTTACTTTTGGTTTCTATTCTGTTCCTCGACAGTATATTTAATGATTATGAAACAACTGTTAGTCATTACAAATAAAAACAGCAACCTTATTTTCAAAAGAGCTTATTGTGCAACTGAGAACTAGAAGAAAGAAAAAAAAAGTGAAATCAAAATCATAAAGCAGCCTGGCATGTGAAAGTTTAGGTCTATTAACAGTTCTGTTGGGCTCCACAAAGTATTCTGTTTCTTGTAATGATGACAAAAAGAAAAACTAATACAAGTTTATATCAAATACTTTCTGGAATTGCTAAATTGCTTTTCTACTCTCAAAAACATAAACCTAAGAACTCAGCTCTCTGTAAAATCTTGAAACAGTCATGGAAACAGCATCTGGTTGCAGAAAACATGATTTCAAAATCTCCCCCATTCCCCTCCTCTCATATTTCCTTTTCCCTTTTTTCTTATTCCTTCCTAATTTGTCCTTGATATAGAATTATTATTTCTGACACATTTCTGATTTCTTAATAATTATACTATCTGATTTCCATCTGAAAATCATCTATGATGCCCAGTTGCCATAAAAAAAAACAAAACACAAAAATTAGGAGTTAAAACACATGTATTTCTTCCTATGTAGTTATTTAATGCCTGTGAAACTGCCTGTGAATTACAATGCAATACATGTGAATTATTTTTAAGTAGTAACCAACCCGTCACTCTCCCACAACTCTTAGATGCATGGCTGGCACTGTTTCAAACTGTATTTGAATCTATGCTGCTTATCTACAGTCTGAGACCTCACTTTTCAGTATATTTTGCTAGAGATCTTATAACCAACTGTCATGGAATTAATCTATATCTTGAAAAAAAATTGTTCCCAATCGTCTGCTTTTTTTTTTTTTTTTTTTTTTTTGGGAATAAATTTACAGGCAGGGATTTTTTTTCCATTGTTTTATTGTATTTTAGAAACACATTACATGAACACTACTTTTTTAGATGCCCCACATTAAATTTTGCATTAAAACTGTAAATCCTCCCTCTGTGGAAGGGTGAGATGCCTGGATCTATAAATACTTCTACCCAAAAACTCTTGTTTTACTTCCTCACTGACTCAGTACAAGCTTTCAGGATGCCTTCCAGGTAACACGTTCAAAAGGCTCTGAAGGAACATAAACTTAGAAAACTAATATGAATGGCTTTAAGTTTGAATTTAGGTATTTTTTGGTTAGCAGTCTGTATGAATCAGCTATATTTCTGAGTGAACTGAAATGCAATCTCTTTTGGATTCCATCCCAGGGAGACCTATTCAGCCATCCACTTAATTGCTAGTGCATTTTCATTTATGTACCTCTATTGATTTTAATCTCAAATGATTTATGCAACACCATAAACAGCTAACAAGCCAAGTCAGTGACATTTTACTGGAGATGAAAATACCTATAAACTATCTTTATTTGTCCAAAATCTGCTTATAGACAAGACTCCTCTTGCTATGGTTGCAGTTTGTACTTACGTCTTCTCTGAAAGTGTCATTATCCACCCGAGGTTTAGAGATTGTTTTCCTGTTTTTTAGAAAATAACTAAATTTCATTTTGACTGCAAGCTACCTCGTGGCCTTCTGCCAGAGTTTCCTGACATAGATATATATATTTAATTCTAGCGGTTTGTCATTGGTATAACATTCCAGAATGTGTATAGGATATGTTTGGTATGATTTCAAATACCAGTGCAACAAGATCCTCTAAACTGTTGTGAGTGAAATGTGATCATTGGCTTATTTTATAAACAGAGAGAGAAATAAAGAAGCTTCTGAATAAGTTGTATATAACTTATTTAGATCTTTGTTCCAGCATGAAATATGTCTTAGACAACATTTCTCCTTAGAAAAGAGTTCATTTGTCCCTGAGATCTTCATGTAATATAATTAAGAGCAAGTATGTATTTAGGAAGTCATAGCTGCTACTTCCTTGTCTCTGTTTGCTGAATGTACTAAAGCAGGGCTAGATCTCAGCTCAAGTGCATGTCTGCAGCATTCTTCAAATAGGTACTTAAAACAGCTTAAAACGTATGTATGCAATAGTTCTTACACTTGAATATTAACACAGTGAATGGTTTCTCATGCTTCTGCAATCAACAGATTTTCAGTACGCAGACAAGTTGTCTTCCTTATAGGTGCCTAAGCAGTCCATTAATGCAATACTTTGTGTTTTGTTTGATCTCATAGTTAAATACTATGTAATCTAAAAAAAAAAAAAAAGTGTGTAAATTAAAGAATCCTCATTAAATAGATCCAATCTTATTTTAATTTTCCACTCCAAGTCACAGTTACTGTGTATTATTCACACCTTTTCGTTTCTCTGGTTATATTCTATTAAAATTGAACTGATGCTTTGTGAGGACTGGCCAAGACATGGAAGTAGGCTATTGTTATTTATGTTTTTCTGCTGTCCTTTTCTGTGAGCAATAATAGCATCACAGATGGGAGATATTGAAAGTAAAATAAGGTACAAATTTTAGAAGATTGTCTGCAGAGATTATCTGGATATTCATTTCTGCAGTTAGAACACATCTCATCAGACCGCTCATGCCAGACAGTGGGAAAAGGAAATTGTACATTCAGGTGGGATACTTTATGTATCATTTAAACTAGAGGCTTGTTGCTTAGGTTCTTGTGTTTAATTTCAACAGCACTGGCTACTTTACACAAGAATGATATTTGGACTGAATAGGGGATAATTTGCACTCAAAGCATACACTTGTGGTAGACTTTATTTTATGTAATTCATAACTGTAACTTAGTACACTTATGTAATTATGATTAAGATCTTAAATATAACATAATTTTTTAAATCTAGAAGCCTATCAGCTGCAATTTTTAGGGGAAAATTGTACCAACATCACTTTTGTCTACAGCTGCTCTTTAACTTTGAAGTCCAGAACTTTGGAAATGGCAAAGGTTTAGCAAAATAACTGACATAAACAAATGTATGGCTTTGATTAGCTCTAGAATTAATTAGTTCCTGTAAAATGTAAATTTCTCCATTGTTCATTCATACTTAAGAAAACAAATAACAAATTTTGATTTGAATAATAAAATAAAGCTGAGAAGGGCAGTATTTTTCCCAAAATGAAAACTGTACTGTTTCTCCAGTGAACTGTGGAAGAGTGAGAACATTTCTCTAGCAATGTTAAAGGAAGACATAAAGTGAAGTAAATATTACAGGACTGTTGAAAATACTGAAACAATTTACAGATCAAACTGAAAATATTATAAAATCGTAGAATCAATGTTGGAAAAAACCTCCAAGATCATCTAGTCCAAACGACCACCTACCATCAATATTTCCCCACTAAAACTTGTCCCTCAGTACAATATCCCAACTGTTTCTTGAACACCTCCAGGGGTGATGACTCAGCCATCCCTCTGGGCAGTCCATTCCAGCACATCACCACTCTTCTGGAGAAGAAATATTTCCTAATATCCAATCTGAACTTCCCCTGGCACAACTTGAGGCCATCCCTTCTAGTCTTATTACTGTTTAGATGGTAGAAGAGGTCAACCCCTGCCTTGCCACAACCTCCCTTCAGGTAGTTGCAGAGAACAGTAAGATCTCCCTTGAGCCTCCTATTCTACAGACTAAACAATTCCAGTTACTTCAGATGCTTCTCATAATACTGGTGCTCTGGACCCCTCATCAGCTTCACTGCCCTTTTAGATCTACTGCTTAGTTATGACACTTCAAAACTGTATATAATATCAAAAATTTCATTGAATCTGTGGTCAAATTAGAAATGCATTATAGTAGAGATAGAAGATAGCATAAGAAAAATATGAAACATACAGTCTCTCAGTCCTTCATCTGCATTGTAAGTTGAATTATATAAACTGAAATTACCCCTAACTCTATAAGCTCAATGAAGGTCATCTTGTGGAGTAGCTATATTAAACTGAAAATCATTATCACAGACCCTTGTCCAAATGTACCTATTACTCACTGTGAAATTCAAATGTGAAGTTAGAATGTATTATTTAAACAATGTATTATGTTCTTAGACTCAAAAAAATAGTGTTTTTTTTCTTTTGTCTTTGGTGTGAAAAGATCACCTTCAATTGATTTACATGTGAATGACTTTTAGAGATTTTCTTTAGGAAAAAAAGGAATATTATAGATTTTCTAACAAACAGAAATAAAGGCATTGAAGAATCACATAATAACTTAGCCCCATACGATACTGAATTTTACTTCTCTTGTTTAACATTGCCCTTTGTCCTTTTGCCTTCTCCAGTAATATCTTGTGCTTTAATATACATTATGCATCGTTCTTCTACAATGATAAATGTCATACTGAAAATATTCAAAGTAATTCAAGTAATAGAATTGTAGAAATTACTCTCATTTACAGAAGATGACTTTTAGTGCCAGAAAGTGAATACAACCAGTTCTCATGTCCCAGCTAAGGGCAATGTAGCTGAAAGAATAGCACCTTCCTAACCAAAACTAGCACCTTCTAATTTAAGGAACTGAAATGTTGCCAACCTTTCTCATGTGCTTTCCAGCTTTGTTTTGAAGATTTTTTTTTTTAATTTTTCTTAACTGATCTGTTGGCTTAAGCTCCCTTTCATCCTTTGAAAATTAACAGGTTACACAGTTCATGATATGTATCACTACATACCTCTATGGTTTGGTTGAAGAGAATGTAGATTGGTAATCTTTGTAAGATTTCAAAACGCTTCTTCAAAATGAACAGGATGTATTTGATCCAAATATATAAATTAACACTTTGTTGAACTGAGTTAAACAATATCTGTTAACTTACTCCATTGTTGTTACTTCTTAAATCGCGGAATAAATTTTCAAGGAAAGAGAAAAGCAAAGATAATAAGTCTCTTGCTACCTACATGAAAATGAAATTCTATACTGAATGAGGTATGAAAGCTGTGTTACTGTTTTCTCAAGCATTCAGTGACTCATTGAAACCCAACTCAATGGCTTAATGAATCCAGTAAGGCATTGTATGAGCTCTTGAGCACATAAGTCATCTGAACACTGTTGAAATCCCTATACTATCAGCTTGACCTCATTATTTTGGAATGTGCTGAGATTTTTCAGTAGTTCTTGATGCTTTATAACACTAACACTAACATATTTGGATGAGAAACAGCTTGTGTAATACTTATTTTTATTTGCTTGCTGGTGCGTTGCTGCTTAAAATTGCACTGTATAACTAATCATACCATAAACTGTGATACTAACTTAAAGATAAATAGCTGAAAAGATGACTGCGTGCCATCTTTTAACATTTCACCTACACCTATCCTGTTAATCAAAGAACAACAGAGCTAGAGTCTGAGTATTGTAACACTGCTATTTTTAGATCATACCCAGCTCTGGCATCTTGTTTGTGTACTGTGTTTCTGCAACGTGTAGTAAAGTGAGGTCCTTGGTCATGTTTAGCATTCAAGTGTAATGCAAATAAATACACACAGACTGTGCAGCTATTGTTAAGACCACCTCTCTTTCGCAAGTTATAAGAAATTCTCCCAAGGCTCATAAAAAAATCCCAGTTCAAGAATCTTAAACTATGTATTTACATCCCACTTGTTGTTGTGGTAGTGGAGTGCTTTAATAAGTTGTGCGCACAGTGAAAGGAGAAGATGCTCATTAGTGTCTAATGTATTGTTCAAGGTTACACACAGGATATAGAAGTTTAATGAGAACTTAATGGGACTTCTACTAGTACTGATTAAGCATATCTATCATTTTGAGGATGTGGCCAAAACTGCTTAACACTGTAAAGTTAAGGAAAAATGAATGCCCAGTGTGTCACTACCTTACACCATTAATCACATTCATTAGTTGCACTCCACTGACAAGATTCTAGCCCATTACAAGTGAAGTAGTGGGAGCACCACTGCCACTGGCCTGCTGATTTAAATAGTAATTAATCACATTAACTACAATGACTGTTTTTGTTCTTTTTGTCATACACAGCTTGTAGATTAAGCTAACTGTGACAAAAGTAAGTGTCTAGCACTTTACTGTAAATTTATCATTCACAGCCTCTTGCTGAAACCCAAGTTCTTCATCAGGAGAGCCTAAGCTCTTGAGATGGCAGCTGGGGAAGAAGCAATTCGTTGTTGGTCTGTTTTAGAAGTTTATCCCAGGCAGGACTTCTCTGTCGATAGGAGGCAGAGAGCTACAACACCAAGAGTGGAGATTTATTAAATCCTGATTTTCTGAGTCTCTTTAATATCTAACCTCTATCTCCTGGCTTGAGGGCACCAAAGGAGGTGTGAGCAATTATCACCACTTTTATGATTGACATTATAAAGGCGGGAATGGTATTTTTTATTTGTTTTGGGTCAAGTAGATCATGTCCAGTGTCTTTGTCATAAGGCACACTGTCAGTAGTAATACAAATGATTCATTAATGTTTGAAAAGTTGTTGTGGAAAAATAAAGTTCAGATGACCAGCTAAAGAAGAATTATATCTTCTTTATCAAGCAGCAAAACAGACAATATATGGCAGTTACCTTTGCAAGTAAGCGCATGCAAAGATCAGTTTACTTCAGTGTATGATTTTACATATAAGCGGAAAATTCTTTTGCGTGTTTATGAAAGCACTGAAGTGCTTCTGTTCCCCAAACTAAGGTTATTTCGGAAGATGCTGAGTTCCTCAGGGTAACCTAGAACTGTCCCCAGGTATAAAAATAGCAAGTGTCCTCAGGGTGCCCTACATCCTGCAATTTCCCTAGGAATATTTGTACTACACTGGGAGTTGCAAAGTGCTTCCTCTGATGGAAGATGAGCTGCTGACATGTTAATGCCCTTCAGAAAACGTCTCCTGGAGGACACCTGACTTTGCTCTGCTCCTTTCTGTCCTGTGTTCAGTTTTTGATCATAACTGTCCAAAGGTCTTTTTGCATTTCTAACTTGAAAATACATATATATATTTGAGAGTATAATAGGTAGAGAAAAACCTTTAAATGCATACATCTCTCGTATGAATGTAAAGAAGCATTCAGGTGTTATCTAATGAGGTTAATAATATATGTTAAACTAGATTGCATGTATAATGGCACTGTAAATACAGTTTAAGAAAACAAACAAACAAAACCAACTGGAAATCGTCCTCAACATGAAGTTAGGTAGTCATAAGTATGTGCATCACTCCACAGTCCGCAGAAATAATTGCACTAAAATGATTGAACTAAGATTAACAACCTATAAAGACTTCCAAGGTAGGTCAGCTTTAAAGATACATCGTTTCAATGTTACTTCTCCAAGGCTGTGTATTCAGTGTTGCTTTTGCTGAGGTAAAGAGGAGAATATCTGCAAGGTATCTCTTGAAGGGACTGTAATGGCAGGCTTGTCTCTTTTCCAAATCAAGCACTGAAATCATATGAAATCAGCATGGAAAAAAAAAAAAAGTAATATTAGATCTAAAATAATGTGCTCATCATGTATTGTTCTATTTAGGTTACAGGATATCATAAATTAAATTGTCTTAATCAAACAGTATTATAACCTAATAGCTGTGTGAGCTGTTTTATTTTTATTCCATCTTGCCTGAAAGCTGTGTATATTTTAAAGTTTGATCAAAATCCTTCAGGCATTTTCAGAGGTGAAGTTGACAAAGCACTTAATGCCTTTTAATATGCGTGTGAATACATGTGTATTTAATATTTCTCTATGGCTTGCTTTTGGAAAAGTTCTGGAGTGACTGGAGTCTGGGAAGCCATAGAAACTTAAACCTTGGGGAGAATTTGTGCTTTAATGATTGTGTTTTAAAGTTCATATTTTGTTCAATTCTCCATCCCCATAATTAGATCAAATACATTTAGATCTCTTTTATTTCCTTGTGCAGCTCTGGAGGATGTGCTCATTTCAGGGAGTTAACCAGGTGGCTGCATTAGTATTTCCTTACATAGAATCGCTGAATGAATCTTAGAATGGTTTGGGTTGGAAAAGACCTCAAAGATCACCTATTTCCAGCTCCCCCTCTGCTATGGGCAGGGATGTAAACAGTTTCAGGCAACCCTGACCGCTTGGGTAAGTAGGATTTGAGCATATGTGCTAGAGAAATGATGCTTGTGATCTAAAGTCCTTTGTCTTCAGATCCACTTCTACCTTCTCAGAAACCCAGACAGGCTGTGTCTCATTTTCTAGAGCTCCAATCTTATGGGCACTTTGCAGAAGTAGATCTTACTGAGTGCACTTCTCCCATGGTTTTAAAGGCTTCAAAAGCCTTAAGGGTTTTTTTTTTTCTTTTTTCCATTTTCTTTTGTGTAGTTTCTGTTATTTGTGATCTCCATCTTGCAGTTTATGCTGTTTGTTTCAGCCTCTGCATGCCAACATGAAATGGGATTCATTTGCCAGCAAAGCATGACTTCTTTTGTGCACTAACTACCTGTCTCTGGGCTTCTTGGCCTACTTCTTAAGCTTTTCAGAATGCATACACACATCATGAGTTAGTCCACAACATGCCTAACTCTTATTTAAAAGAGGTATGGACACCTTTAGAAGTAATTCATCCTTGTTGCAGCAGTAGTCATCTGACTTCTGGAGAAATGGCAGCTAAATTTGTCATGCTTGAAAGTACCCTTCTTTTTGATGCACAGCATGCTCACTTGTGCTCTCAGAAGCACAAGGTTTGGATATAGCTGTCAGAGTGCCTCTGTGCTTCTGGCTTTTAGCCTCAAGCTCTAATTCTTTGTTGATGTGTCCTTAGCTATCTCTGTAGTTTCAAAGACCCAGGTGTAATACATGACTTTTTTCTTTCTTCTTCTCTAGGGGAATATGCTGCTGCTCCAAGTGCCCTACCTATGGGCAATGTTATCTGGACTTAAACTGTAATTCTTCTACTAGTGGACTGTATAAGAATGTTTTCTTGGAACTGAAAATCAATCATGATGTGACAGCAGGTTGAGAGAGGTGATTCTTCCCCTCTACTCTGTTCTTTTGAGACCTCATCTGGGGTGCTGCATCCAGTTCTGGGTCCCCCAACACAAGGACATTGAACTGTTGGAGCAGGTCCAGAGAAGGACCATAAAAATGATCAGAGGACTGGAGTACCTGCCCAATGAGTGCAGGCTGAGAGAGTTAGGGCTTCAGATGGACGTTATAGAAGCCTTCCAGTACCTGAAGGGGGCCTACAGGAAAGCTGGAGAGAGGCTTTTTATAAGGGCATGTAGCAACAGAACAAGGAGAAATGGTTTTAAACTGGAAGAGGGTAGATTTAGACTAGATATTAGGAAGAAATTCTTTACTGTGAGGGTGATGAAGCACTCGAACAAGAAGCCCAGAGAGGCTGTGGATGCCTCTTGATTGAATGTATTCAAGACCAGGTTGGATGGGGCTTTGAGCAACCTGGCCTAGTGGGAGGTGTCCCTGCCTATAGCAGAGGGGTTGGAACTAGATGATCTTAAAGGTCGCTTCCAACCCAAACAATTCTATAATTCTACAATTCTGTGTTTAATGATATTGTCTCAGTCTTAGGAGACCAACTTTAAAAGGTATTTGGTGATACAAAAATTTCAGCGTCAACTATTTTCAATATAGATGTGTTAGTTTTGCTGCTGCAGTTACAAAAGCTTTTTAAGATTACAGTTATTTTCTTGTCAGTAGGGAAAGAGGCAAAATTACTAGAGCACAAAATATCTGAACAGTCCTCTGAAAAAAAATAACTTTTACCATGGACACCAGAGGGAAGATAAAATGACTACATTTTTAACTTTGGTGCATCTCTCAGGAGTAGAGAGTTGGATGGAATGACTCCAAGACACATGCTTCCCAAATTTTAAAAGTGCTCTTTAAAAAGTCTGAAGCAAGCTGACTACTAAAATATGTTTCAAAGTTGGACGTGTAAAATTAGATGGATGGATTCTGACATCATTTGATAAAAATGTATTTAACACATTAATTTAAAAAAAAGTCTCATAGAATTAGAGTGGCTAAAGGATCATATCTCCAGTATGTTTTGAGTTTAATGCTCTTTATGTCTTTAAAATGTTTTATTGGCTTCATTAAGCTTTCAATAGCAAGTGGATAAAACAGTAAGACACATATGGAGAAAGTGAATTATTTGGTTTTCTTATTATTTCTGTTCTACAGTGAACATATGAACCAATGAGTACACAATGCACTTCAAATTGGATATACTCCTGATGTTCTTAAGTTCTTATGAACGTAGATTCAGAATTCAAGTTTAAAAGGTTTCCAAGATTAATTTCAAAGGATCAATTGCAAATAAAGCAACTGGTCTCTCATTCAGTCTTTGTCGTAAATCAAGTTCAGTGATGTTCACAAATGCTATTCATAAATTTGTCTGTAACCTCTGCTTGGTTTTGCTGTCTGTCTTTTACTAATTGGTCTTGCTTAACAGTAGACCCGTAAATATTTCTTGATTTACCTGCAGGGGAAGAAAAGTATATATACTACTTATTCAGTGGTCTCTACAGAAGTTTTAAAACCATTTAGTTAAGTAATTCTGTAAACTGTTTTCTAGGAAACAAACAGAGTGAAGATAAGCTTGAGTCTGTTAGGGGTTTTTCCTCTCATTTTTCTTTATCTACAAGTTGAGAAATCTATGCATGCAAATCTGTCCTGCTGCCATAGGATCAGTTTCTGACATGGCAGAAGGACAAGTTTAGACATTTTGAAGTCAGTTTCTCTTATAATCTACTTCATTGTTGGAAAGTATGACACTATGACTGGCAGAGAATTGCATAGAAAACACACAACTTTCTCTATACAGAAAACTAGAGTTTTGGAAAAAAAATTTAATTACCTCTTATTTAGCCTTTGTGATGTCCTTAAGGCTTTGATCACAATTACTAATGTGTTTTCAATGGTTCTCTTTCCTACTTAAATTTAAAAATAATTTTGGAACTAAATCTGCAGTGTTCCAGACTGTGCTTGTGCATAACATTATTTACTGTTTGCTTGGTGTTGGAGAAATTACAGGCTTCCGATTTTTATTTATTTATTTTTTTCCATGAGAGATGATTGTAGCATTTATCTTAATATCTCATGGGTACAAAAAATTGCTCCTACAGACAGCAAGACATCAATTACAGATTTGAAGTGTGCCCACAAACATGTGGACCTTATGTTATCAGCCCCTTCAAAGAATTGAGTAGTGAGGATCCAAGATGGTCCAGATGTTACAAATTTATTTTGGTGGTCACTGCAGCATGCAAATACATGTAAGTGTTGCTTATTGGAATCATTCAAGGTGAGTTACATAACAGATCTTGTAAATCATTATTAACAGGTTAGATTTAGTAAGTGATTTGTAGGAAAAATGAAAGATTAAATAACTCAAAGTGTTTTTGTGGAGTGGAAAAGAATCAGAGCTCTTATTATGTGAAAAGAAGTCCTGGCTTTTGTACAAGTGGTCATCCCACTTCTTCAATGACCTAGTTATGTCACTACAAGAATGGAATCATTAAAGCAGAGTATAACTCTGAGGCAAAAAAAGTGTCTTAAGCACTTTAGGCTTAATGTTTTAGCTATATTTTGCCTATAGGCAATTCTGAAAACTGATGTTCAGTGTGCAAGTGAATTAGCTGAGTTTTTTCTTTCTGAATTGAAACAGAAGATATTATATTGACTTCCTAATTTTCTAGACCTAGTTCAGAACTGCTAGCATTTTCATGAAAAGCACTTTTCAACGTCTGTGGAGGCCTTTAAATGATACAGGTTAACACCCTCCTCCCCCAACAACAAGTGGATTTTCTCAGCTAGGTGCATAATTTTCCTCTTTTCTCTTTTGATGAGTGAAAAAAATGATGGAGTAAAATGGCTATAGGTATTTAGCAAAGGGGACTAAATCACTGTTACCTTAGTGTCTGTAAACATCCAAAAGCTAATCACTGAAATATAGAATATTATCTCCGACCAATTAAAATGGAAATTGTGAATCGAAACTGAAGGTTTGTGGGAATTAATATCATTATTAATTTATCTCAACTGCAACAAATTCAGGTCAGAAGCCTAAATGATATAACAGAAGATAAGGTTGCTTCAAGAGAATAAGCACTAGAAAATTAAAAGATACTGCTTTGAATACATCTTGATGTTTGTGCCTGTAAGAGTAAGGCTGAAGCAAGGAAATATATGCTGTGTTTCCTTTTCTTTTTACAGCAGTCATACAGCCAATATGCAATACTATTATACATACAAAAAATATAAACACTATAATCATTACAGAATACTTTTTGTATATACTTATAATGATGCTTTTAATATATATTTATAAAAATATATATATGTTTAGAACCTACAATAAACCTTTGCATAGCTCCTTGAACTAAATATTTGCAGTGATGCTTTTCTCTCTTGCTCTTAAAAAAACAAAAGGTGAAGAGAACCAGAAGTGTTCAGATGTTAACTTGTTTCTGCCTGTGCCCCACAACAGAAGAAAGTCTGTGCTGAAATTCATTTCAGTGCTGTAATCCATTAGCTGCACATACAATAGAAATAGCTCTCCTGTAATCAAACCTAGTCAAAATTTGCAAAGCTAGCAGAAGTTTCTGCCTTGTAAGAACATTTTGGTTTTGCTGGATGAACAAAAAGCAAGAAGAAACTCATCCAAAGTAAGAGAGAGACTAAAATACATCTTTGGTTTTATATACTGAAATGGAGTCTAAATTATTTGCAGGGTGTTGAAAAAAAAGATTCAATTTTTCATGTTAACTGTTTTACTGCTTTCTAAAACTATATCAGTTTTGATTCTTTGTTTTGTATTTCTTTTTATGAGTTCAACCTTAATAAACAAGTGTCAATCACAGTCTTAAATTAAATTTAAATTGAATAATTTTGGACCAAAAAAAATTACATACAGCAGGGCTGCAGATCTGCAATGGTATAAATACTTACAAAGCTCTTTTTATATACAGGAAGAAGGGTATTCTTATAACTGCTTACAAAGTCACAACCTGCCTGAGGAATAATTAGTCGACTAAAATGTAGATGTGAATGAACATCTGTCTTTGCTTGTTTCAAGCAGTATATGTTCCATAAGTAAAGAAAAGCTAAAATGAATAATTCTAAGCATTGTAAACATTTATTAGTGACTTTTTTGTTTGTTTGTTTTTGTATATTTCGGTAGCTGTTTAAAAAAGTTTCTTACAACGTTTTGCTCGGGATCTTCTTGTTTTCACTGGTGGTATATTGAGCAGGACCCCCTTTAAAAAAAAAAAAAAAAGATTTCTCAGGAAGGAAAAGTTTGAATTTGGCTGCATTTTGCAATCAGTCCAGAAAAAAGTAGGCATGTGCTCCTGAAGCGCAGTTATGCTTACTGACAGACTTTCTACTATTTTGTTTTGATAGCGCTAGATGAAAAATTATTTCCTAATTATTTCATGCTGTTTTTTTTTCTCTAAATGAGTCTTCCACTTAAATATATAATTGTTCTTCATTTAATGCTAGCCTTAATTATGATAAAGTGTACCTGATAAAACCTTTCTTAAATAAAAGAAAGCAAAAAAAAAAAAAAAAAAAAGTGGATCACTTGATTCAAAAGATGTGAGGTGTTTATGCTTTCATATAATGGTAAATGTTAGTTTACATATATTAGAAAATGGACATTGTAATTAAAACTGTGTCTCTTCTAAGTGTCTTAATGTGAAGTGATTTTTGTGTGAAATATCTGCTTTACTACTATCAAAAAAGCACAGAAACCCAGATAATTACATGAGAATTAGTCAATGCCTTCTTAATATGTAAACCAAAACTGAGTAAAGCTTTGGCAATTAAATGTACAGTTAAACAAAATATACTGAACAAAAAAGCTTTACATCAGCTTTGCATCATGATTCTTCAGCTAGAGTTGAAGGAGACTGAAATTCTGGTTGATAGAGAATGGTTGTCATTTCTTTGTTGGTTGCAGTGACAGTGTTGGCAGCTTCTGTCCAGTAGGGAGGTCTCCAGCCATTGCTTTGAAGAGGACTGAGAGCATTGATCAGTCTCCACTCTAACATTTTCCATCGAGAGTGGCGCAGAGTTCAGACATATACAGGCTTTCTTGCCTTGAATGTTTCTAGTTAGGCCATGTGTACAAAGTATGGTAGAGAGAACAAATCAGTGTTCTGAGATGAACAAAATGAACTGTTTATAAACTTAAACATATTTTCTTCTGCTTATTTTTTTCTTCTGGAGTCTTACCATATAAGAAAATTCATGTTCTGTTGCAGTACATATTTAAAATCAGTGTACTACAAGATATATTGAGATGAAAATGTATAAGATTATGTACTATTTCCAAAGGTCACTTTAAAAATACACATGAATATGTGGAAAGCTTAATTAATCTTTAGTGTTGAAAAGGTCACTACTTATTTCAAACTAAGTGATAAGATCATTCCTGTAGAAGAAGTTAGAAAGCTGATGATCTGAACATAGAGATGCAATTATTCTCTTACTAGACTATGTACTGATAGAGGTGCAATTATATGCCAGCCTGAAATGACAAAGAATTGTAAAACACTCCCTCAATACCCAAGCACAATCTGCAAACAAAAATCACGGAGTCTTGGTATATAAAGAGAATATTTGTTGTTGTTTTTGTTGTTGTTATTACCACATTTAAGATTACAATTTCATATTTGAGATGCTGATTTGAAAGTTTGGTTGGTAGGTTTTTATTCTTATAAAGTTTGGAGAGCTGCAAGCTCAGCAATTTTGAAACCCCATGGAGGGGCTGTGCTTTGAGTATCACACCAGAAAATGACATCTTTCACTATATACATTGCAGGTTTTATCCAGGCACGAGTGCATACATGTATGCATTGTGCATTACATTTACTTTTTAGATAATAGCACTTTCCTTACTGCTTAACACTGGGTGTTCAGAAGAACAATGCATAATGCATATATCAACATGGCAGAAAGAAATTCCAGCCTTTAATTTGAACCAGGTTAGTACTATAGAGATTTGAGCTGAGATAAATTTTCACAGAGATATATTTCCCTTCTTCTCTGTATTGCAGGCTTTAGAACCCCTTCAGATTTGCTCGTCTTCTTTTAATATCCTTTTTCAGTTATATTTTTGGAGAAAGAAAGAAAATATGCGCTGCTAGACATACACCTTGTGGACACCTGTCTCTTTTGTCTATGGCACTGAAGAGAGACTGGTAGTTCCTGAAAGAATTTTGTCTACACTGGAACAGCAGATATTTTGTTGTGCTCTGTCAAATAATATATATAAAGAGCCAGAGCTTATAGCCATATAAATATAAATCAAGTTTAATTTTCTGGAGTGTGAGGTACACAGTAATGAAAAAATTTCAGTGTACAATGTAAATATACACAGAACCCAAAAGGGTTTAATTTATTCTTGGTCTAACTCTCTTGATTTAATTAGCATTAGACCATGCATTAATTTGTCTAAATATAGTTTACATCTATATTGTAAACTTAACAGTCATAATCTATCTGCTTATCACCTGGAACACATAAAGTAATAGCAGGGGATCAGAAAAATTTGTTGTTGAAATGCTTTGAATTTCCTGATTAATTATATAAAATGTCAAAATAAGAATTCAATTCATGCTTAAAAAAACAAAATTATAGCAACAACATCTGCTATTTTGCAATTTCATATTCACAGGAAGCACGTTTTTAAGATCAATCTGACATAATAAAAATGGTAAAAGTTTGTACATTTTCTAAACTGCATGTTTACCTGCTAATAACAATTTCACTTTTGGCATAAGTTTCTGGTTAAATTGTAGTATAATCAGATTTTCTGTGATCTAGACAGTCATCCTGGAAATAACAAATGAAAATACAATGGGGCAATTTTTGTATTACCCTAGAGGTTGAGAGACCTCACAGGATGATGCTAAGATTCTATCAGGATTTAACCAGATGATGGTTGTTGAAGAATTACAGAGCAACCCCAATAATTGGAGAACTTCAGTGCATTATCTGTTAAACAAGTGTTCATCTGCTCCATCTGTTCATCCAAATGTTCATGTTTAGGCATTGGGATCCTCATCTTGGTTATGTTTTCTGGGTGCTGAAATAATACAAACAAATTACACAAAGGAAAAAAAATAGCCTGGTAAAAATATGCAATATAAAAGTGAATCTTTCTTCATGTTAGAATGATTATCTTCAAACAGTTGAGAACAAAGAGTGAGGTTACTGTGGCTCCAGCTCCCCCAAAATATTTGTCCTACTCTAGTTACAGAGGTTGCCACGCATCCAGAGATGTTTAAAATAATCACTCAGCAGGTCTACACTGAACAGTTAAGTGTTTTTAACTTGTTAGTGATGTAAGTTTCTATCTTTAAAAGTAAACCAGCTGTTAGCCATATCTGTTTAATTGCTTCACTAGCAGCTAAGTTATCTCTGCTGTGGTAGCATGATCCTTCTCAATGCGTGAACCTCTTCGAGGTATGGTATACAAAGGAAATGGTAATAATCATCTCCTGTCAATTAAAGTATTTATTTTGTAACATTTTACAGTGCTACAGGAAGGTGAGCTACTCTGATTACTTCCTGTGAATTAAAATAAACTCCTGTATATTTCACCTATTTGAAAAAAGGATCTTTCAAAATATGCATCGCCTATCTGAGTTCAAATGATTCTTCCTTACTTTCATTTAATTGTCAGATTAACAAAAACTTAAAGCCTTTCTTATCAACTCCAAGTTTTCCTCCAGGCAATATTTGTCTATCACCAATCTCAATTATTATTGCTTGTTTATGTAAGGACATGCTAACAGTTTCAAATAAGCTGTCTCATAATTCTTGCTTGAGAGTCAGAATAAAAAAATGAAAACAATCAGTCTATTTAATCCCATGTCCAGACAGAGAGAAATTGCTTCCTTTTTAAACTTGCAATGGCAAGTAGGAGGTCAAGGAGAGTTTTGTTTGTCAGATGTTTTTTTCAATGGAGTCTCACAGTCTCAAGGATTCCTTCTTGAATTATTGATATAAAGAGACTGTAAAGAATTTAGGTGGTGAACCTAAAACTTAAAGCAGAAATGTGTAATTGTTTTAAATTGTTACCCAAAACCTTTATTGGAGGTACAGTATTATAGGTACTGGCATACCTAAACTGTAGTCTGAGAAACTCCTCACCTCGTTGTAGTCTGAGCTGGGTGAAGACTGAAAACATCAGCTTCCCTAAAATATTCTGAAGTCTTCGTGGTTATGTCTAGATGTGATCTGAGAATAAGACCCTAGTGCCATGAGTGAGAAAGAAGGAATTACAATCTGTGTGGAATATGGATTCTGGGGTTTATTGAAGAACAAGACAGACCAGTTCTACCCGACTTGTTTATCTAAGGCATGCTCTTTGTAACTGCCCATAGTAGTGTGGTCACTAGATATTGCCTGCCCTTCCTGGTAGGGCATTCAGCGCTGGCTGGGGACAGGCAGAAAGAGATCTGCTTTGGTTCCTGCTGTGCTGCTGCACACTGTGACATACTTTGAGTGCTAAGGGCCAGTGTCACTGGAAACTCACCACCCCAGCAGTTCTCTCTATGCACCTCTTGTCTCCGGAAGTTTCCCCTAGTGTTAGGACCTTTTCTTCAGGCAAGATCTCCACCTTTTTTTTTTTTTTTTTCAGTCCCCAAACTACATTTTTCTAAAATAAATACTCTTTCTGTGGATTCACAATGAACTAGTTCCTGTTTCTGGCTCATGTCTCTTTATTAACTGGAGAATTCCAGATGTGCCACTTCTATTTAGTCCAGGTATTGTAAAAGTTTACAAGCAATCTGTTTTGGTTGCAGCTGGCAAGTAGCAGGAATTTGCTTGAGGCCTTGAAAGTTCAGATATCCACCTCCCACCATGTATCCAATTATCTACCATCTCTTCACATGCAGAATTGGAAAAACCTTTTTGCTCTACAACAGCTGTGCAACTCACACGCTCTTTAACTCTACTCGGGTGAGGATACTTGGTTGGCAAGTAGGATACTTGGGTGACAAGTATCCTGAGAGTAGCATTGCCAACACTTTAGTCCCAAGAGAACTGAGCTTTCTGGACCAATTCAAGTCAGCTACCCAAAGTAATTATACCTCATCTGATGTGGGTCACTTTGGTCACCACTTGCGATCTCTCTCAACTGGTAAAACTGAAGCCCCTAATGATTGTATAACATTTCAAAGGTAACCTCCATCTATGAACATAGGTTTTGTTTACTGTTTGTTTCCTGTTTTTATTTTTTTTTTCCTCGAGATTCAAACATTTACCTTTTATTGCTTCCTACTACAGACAGCATCACAGTTGATGAACTATAGCTTAAGATTGGAGTCTTCTGTTGAATTTTTAGCAACACCACACACTTACTGTGGGGCTCCTTCTGCCCCTCTGCAACTCAGTTCCACATTTCCCAAACCAGTGTTAAAACACTTTTCTGTTTAAGGAATATAGTGTACATATTAATACAGCAAATTATAAAGGATGAAAAACATGAGAAGAACATAGTTTGGAGCTTGCTTATAAACTTCATTAAAATATTCAGAAGGAATATTTAGCGTATTTTAATATTATCCTTTTATTGCACTAATTGAAAATAATGTTAGCAAGTAAACATGTTTAGAAGTGCATACTTTCTTCAGGGAGGTCTAATAAAGCAGCTTGTTATGCTCAGATCCTGTCTTCCAGCTCCCCTGGTATCTTTGTATCTTCGCTGTGCTCCAAATACCATCTGCTGCTGCTTATGTGCCTCATCACTGAAATGTAAACTGAAAATCCTGCACACTGGCACAAGTGTACGCTGAAGACACATCTTCCTTCATTGGTGAAAAACAAAACCAAAACCACATTACAGTAATAGCGACATGATGTACAATATTCATGGTGGCCCATTATACCCTAGAAGTTCTTTTTTTTTTTTTTAAAGCTTAGAAATGCATTAAATGCAGCAACCATTTTTTGCTTTGCCTAATTGGCTCTTGCAGCTCCAAGAAGCTGGGTAGAATAATTCTTAACAGGGTAAAATCAGTGTAATGAACACATTAACACTGTTTTTCCTAAAGATTAAATCCAATTTCTCTCGTGAGCAGTCAGCCTGCTTAATTTGTTGAAAGTTTCTGCACTCACAAAGTATTGAGAACCTTCTCCATGCAGCAAACCAGAAGACCAAGTAAATTATCTCTTCTGGGCTCCAGGCACTATACTCTAAAACTTCAAGATTCATGAAGCACAAAATGCACAAAGTGCAATTTGATGTTGAACTGATTCTAAGTGGAAGATTTCAGTTAGTTCTCCAAACATCTATATTGCTGTTAAGTGTTCCATATTTGATTAAAACTATATATTAGAAATCTTCCCATACTTGGAAAATAGTAACTTGAAACTGACTGTGCTGTAAATTAGCACTGTGTAATTGAGACTTAAAGACAATCTCATGCTACGGAAATGTTGCTGTGTCAATGACAATTTGTCCTGGCTGGAATGGGATGTGTAGTCCAGGATCGAGCTGGATTACTTCTGTTGTCCCTCATGTGTCTGGTTGGCTCACCATGTGTCAAATAAGGCTATTTACTTGTTGCTGGCATAGAATAATGAAAATGAGGTTTAAAAAATCATCATTAAAAAATATAAAATACTGAAAACTAAATACAAGCAAATGTGTGGAGGGTTCTTTTAAACACCACTTTTTATTTTTTCAGTTCTTCCAGCTTATTAACCTTAAGCTTTTCTCTGTATTTTTTATGAGATATTTATTTATTTGCTTATTGTATCTAACTTGTTTTGGTATTATAAAACTCCAGATACAAAAGTGGAATGAAAAAGCAGGCAAAGTGAAGACTGACTACACAGAAATATTTGCCCTCTGAAGCTCTAGGACTCTGTGACTTTTGTCTGGATGAGAAATGTGAGCATTGTATAAGTTGGTCAGGACAGAAAACTGATTTGAAGTTACTTTTTTGCTTGCTCTTCCTTAAAAATATCTTAACCCAGTTTCATGAAATTCTTCCTAAAATTTTTAGCTTTGGTTGCACTGCATTTAGTGGGTTGGCTTTGGGATAGTGGATACCCATACCTAAAGGAATGTTACAACGATAAAGTAATGCCAAATCATCTTATTTTATTATCTATATCTTAATGTGAAATCAGCACTATAATTAGGTAATTTGAAAATGTAATAGAACTTTGTCCTTGAATTATTACAGATAGATTGCAATGACAGCTCTGAGCCAAGAGATGAAATAGAGAAAGGATAGTGTAAACTGCATGGAGTCACCATATAATAGCAATTTTCAGTGTTCTTGTAATAGATACTGTCTAATAATTACACATTGCCTAGGGAGAATTCATCAGAGTAGTGTAACAAATAATAAAACACATTATCATGATAAGTGCATGAATTAAGTTAGAATCTCAAAAAGTACAGAAGTTCAGTAATTCTTCTAGGAAACTCAATCTACATTAGCAATTTCACCAAAATGAGGGCATGTATTGAGTCCCTTATTGCAGAATAATGGAATTGTCTTTAATAAAAAATAGAGGTTTGATTGTAGAGTGAGATGGTAGATTTTCATTGTTTTGGCTGTAATAAAGACAGATGCAGGACATTATGTATTTAAAATGAACATTTTTACTCACTAAAGCAATATACATTATATACAACATGCAGTGCCAGACTGATAGATTGCTGGGAAGACAGAAAGAATGTCAGTTTGCATTAAAACAACAGCATTGCTTCAAATGGCCCTACCAGTGTAAATGAGATAATAATTCTGGCTCTCAATCTGCTATATTTGAGCCAATAGAGTCCATTTTTTCTGTTAACACAATTTCTACTAAAGTCAATGGGTCAAATTCTGCTCTTAAGCATGCTTTGACAGCACCATTTATTTCAGTGTAACCATACAGATCGAAGTGGTGGCAGAATTTAGCCCTCTGGCATGTTTTTTTTTTTATATATATTTTTTTATCTATCTATTTATCTATTTATACAGTGACTTTCCTGCCATTTGCAGTCCAGACAGACTGACATGTAAATTTAAACCTATGGCGATTGCAGTCGTACACTGTTCCATTTTCCTTTTGATCAATTAAGAAACAAAATTGCTCCTGAAAACTGATTCTTAAATTTACTCTATCATTATAGTTTTTTATTTCCTTCAGTATAATGAATGCTGAATTGTGTAATTATCTTTAGAAGAGGCATTAAATAAAGTTTACAATTTGAAATATTGAACAAAGTATAGATTTGTGAGTAAAATGTGGTTTTTATAAAGAATTATTCTATCTCCCTCAGAATCTTATGAAAATTCTGCTTGTCCTTTGGGGGGATATATTATTATGTACTTCAAATTTCTTATCCAATAAAAAAAGACATTGCCTTCGTAAAACGTTAAATTGAAGAGTCCTAAATTGCAAATAGTAAGTTACAAAACTTGCCATGTAAATGGAAATCAGTGCACTTACACATCCAGAGAACTGGTACTACTAATTGTTGGCTAGAATATAGAATGGAATAGGTGACGTGAAAATATAATTAAAGTTATGAAGGTTATAAAATATATACAGTTGGTATTTCCTATCAAAATTTGCAGGTGGCTTTCTTATTTTTTTTAAATAAAACCTTAATTGTAAAGAGTGGTACTTTTTAAGTAGTGTTTATTTGAAGAATGAGATGAATAACTAAAGGAAAGAAAGACAGTTTTGTGTTTGTTGTACAGACGTCTGAGTTACTCTTCCTGGATCACAATCCTGGATATACAACCATCTCATCTTGAGAAATCCTGAACTAAGTAATTTTATAATCACACCCAAAGTAACTCATGTATGCCTTGAATTAGAAATAAATGAGGTTACACAGGATAGGTGTTATCACAGGTAATACTGAGTTTTTCAAAAGTATCTTGGTAGCTAGTTTCATTAGGTGCCACAATATTGCTAAAACATGATTCTGAGAACTCAAGTCCCATTACATTTAATTGATACGTAGGCTAATGTGCACTGCTAGTGCTTTCCTGGAAATATCAATGTTCTAACCAAGATCAATTTCCCCAGAGGAAATGCGGTAGTATCTGTAAAGTGATACATATTAAGTCAGCACCAGTACATTAAATGACCCTCTGAGTGGAACAAGCTATATTGCTTGAACATCTGATATGTTTGTCAAGCAGTTAATGCTACTGATGTAGCATGTCAGTCAAACGTAATCACCCTTTACACCCTGTACTAGCTTAACAGTATTAGTAGGAACCAAGGAAAAGGACCTGCCCTTAGTGCTTGAATAAACCCCGAAATTAGACTCTGAAGACATGTAGGTGCCTTTGGAAAAGTCCTATTATTATTATTATTATTATTATTATTATTATTATTATTATTATTATTTCTGAATAAATAAAACTCCTTTGTAAATACTCTCTGTTCAAAGTTATGAGTGGATTTTTAAAATAATCCTCTCTGGACCTAAGAATTGTGTCTTCTAAATGCAACGCATGGAGTGGGGATGTTGTGCTCCAGATGCCTTCATATCCCCAGGGCCAGTCTAGGAGTTCAAACCCTCTTAAATGGGCATTGAGCTGGAACATGTCTTCCATTTTAGTTTGTTTTATGATTCTTGGGTAGAAGGCAGGAAGCATCCTACGAGGGCACGAACATGCGAATTCCTCAGTTTTCTCCTATTCTTCCACTCAGAGGTCTATGTTAGATAAAATTCCTTGAGGAGCTGAAATTTGCAGTGCATGCAGTATGAAGATATCAGATTTATCCTAGAACTACTGTCACAATTTGATTGTTAGGGATCCACAGAGACAGAGAAGAGATAATTAACTTTGGTGCTTGACTGTCTGTTTCAACTAGATATTATTTTACCAATTTACATGACAGTCTTAAAGGACAGAAAGTTTTTTAAGGAAAACAAAAATCTATGGAATGGACAAAAAGGTCTTGGCATCCTGTAATGTAGTAATGCCATAAAACTTTGATTGTATAGTGCTTTGAAGTCCTTGGAGAAAAGTGCAGTAAACCTGCAATTTTATGTTATGAAACATACAGATAGTTCCTCCTCCAGATTTCCCTTTGTCTGTGACTTATTTGGCTTCCAGCTTCAATTCTCTCTAACACAATTGCCTGATTTTGTAACTGCTTAGTACAGTGAAACTGCAGATTTTTATCCAGGCAGTTATCAGGCAGTAAACTTCTTTAGATAACACAGAATATATTTTTATATTTTTAGTTTTGTTGATCTCTGTGGGAATACTATTCAGCCTCTTTGTAACTGGCTTTGAACTCCTGCCACATTTTCATGCATATTCTACTAGCTTACGGATGTGCCTGTTTTTATTTTGACTGCCAATTTCTAAGATGTAGAAAGGTGCTGATTTCTCTGCTACTGGCACGTTAGAGGATTTAATTCTGCACCATGGCCGAGATATTGGAATGGCAGCAGTGCTTTGCTCTGATTACCCAAATGGAATGTTTACACTGCTTGGTTTTAAAAATGATTGTCTCATGTGCTTCTGAGTGAACTAAATCCATTTTTCCTTTTTTTTTTTTTTTTTTAATACTATATTTCATGCATTCTTGAGGCAGCAGTAGGAAAAGTTCTTCTTTAGAATTGTCTAAAGTACTTTGGAAGCTTGCTCCTTGTGCTATACAGTTGCATATAGGTCCTTATTCTACTCTAAACTGAGTGCTTAGAGGTCTTCATACGAAGATATTCTTTTATGCAAATGATGCAGTCTGACATCACATGGCTGCCCTTAACTCTCCTTTTGCAAGCTCTGCGTCCAGGTGTACGTGCAATGTGCTCAGGATCCTGTGTTCAGCTTTGCAGTGGATGCACAGCCACCAAGGAGCAGACAGGGAACTCTGGCTATGCCAGCTGCTGCCACTCCCCCACATCCATTTTACACTGTTCATTTTAGCTGAGCATTTCAGCTGGGGAAAATTTGGCTGCATATTTCCTGTAAGTGATGGGGCACAATCTGTATTTTACTTGATTTATTATACAGTTTCACCTTCCTCTTGTTCTCTTGTTGCTGAGTTGCAGGTAAATAAGATGATCACAATTACTGAAAGCACTGTGGTTTGTGCAGCGTTAGATTTTTCTATAATGAGCCATCATTATGATTTGGGAGAAGCTTGTTTTGCTTGAATGGTTTATCAGAGGTTTGGTGTCTGTTAATTGTTTCTTGTTTTTTTTTGTGGGTTTTTTTTCTTTTTAATTTTTATTCTCTGACTGTTCTGTTTGCATTCCAAGAGAAATACACATTTTGTTTACCTAATATTTTAATTAAGCTACTCTGCATTATTATTCAAGCATATCACTGTTGGTATTAAATAATAGAAACATATTACCAGCTGCAGGACAAAAGTCAGGGACACATTTTGAAGGAAGCTAGGCAGTATTGTTGATGAAAATTTGTTGATGTACTGCAAATATACAACTGTTACGGGAGGCAGAATTTTTTCCCATATAGATGGTAAGGCTGTGGGTTGTCTCCCATATGTAACACTCTGTGTTTCTGTTCCTTCAATGGAGTGCTGGGGTATGGCCCTGCATATATCAGACGATCTGCCTCTTGCTTTCCTGGGGATTAATGAGTTTTCTCCATAGACTGAGCTTTGTATATCAATCGGATGTGCCCTGAACCAGACAGGGAATTGTTGGGTATCATGTTAGGGTTTACTGATACTGTGGGAGAGCGCTCCTGAGGCACTGGGCATGTGTGTTCACTGCCACAAAGTGGGGTGGCCTATTAGACATTGCCGAGCTCAGTGGCTGCAGTCTGTGTGTTTGCTTGTTTGTGGTCAGAATGGTTTCATAAGTCACTATGCTGTTGTTTGTAGGCACAGTTCAGTTTCAACAGCAGGAATAAAACACAACCCACAGAACAGTCCATATACCTGTGCTGCAAACTGGATCACTTCAAGAGACATGGACTCTGAAGAAATGTTTCAGAGTGACTATTTGGAACTCCTATCAACATGAGTTTCAACTTCAGTTCTTTATGGAGCAAGCTATCCAGGGAAGTAATCATGGCCCCAAGCTGCTGCAGTTCAAGAAGCATATTGACAATGCTCTCAGACATAAGGTTTGAATTATGGGCGGTCTCATGTGGAGTCAGGAGTTTGGCTCAGTGATCCCTGTAAGTCCCTTCCAACTTTGGATATCAATTGATATTGTGGTTCTATGATTCTGTGGATTCAGTTCCCAGATTTCTCAGTTCTGCTAATCAGTGGTTTGAGGAGCTTCATGAGACTTCCTAATCAAAATATTTCTCATCTTCTCTCCCTTTGTATTGTTACTTTTGCTTCCTTGTTTTGTTTCCCAAGGTCTATATAACATCCTTACTATCACGCAGTGATCAAGTTACATAATAGCTGAAGCTGACTACCAGAAAATGTCACCTTTGTAACTGCTGGATCCTTAATTCTGACCTTTCCCTCAAGTTTGTTGGCTGCAGTCAATCACTCCAGCTGTTAGGGTGAAAGTACTCAGTGGCCCCCGGGTCCATATTACTGTCATATGAGTTAAGAATCTTGATAGTTCTGCCAGGACATTTCATCGCTGTTAATTTGAATTTAGTGACTAACTTCTCTTTGTATACTAGTGACTTAAATATCTTTGAATTTCTCGTTTATTTACAGTTATTTCGTCATCTATTGATCTGTCCAAGTGATGTCTGGTGAACTCACTACTGCGAGGACGGGGCAAGTGAACAGTGCTTTTTGAATGTTTGGAGATGGATTCATGTTTGAAAAGAATGCAGTAATCCTTCCTGACTTATTCTACTTGTCTCACACACTTCACAGAAGGCTAATGACAGAAAGGTTTCTTGTAGCACAGGTAGTGCACTATTCAAAGCATTTCAAGACACTGTAGCTGTGAGTAGAGGACCAAGGCATGCAAATTACTGATCTAAAGAGTGCATTAGGAATGTCTGTTACTTCATCGTGGTGTGCACTTCTATTTTCTTAACAGAGCAAAATACTTCTGAAATAGATGAGATTTCTTAAAATATCAGGCAGGGCTGACTGAATTTTACTAATTTACTTTTTCCTTGAATAATTCAGTGTGACAAGTAGCTGTCAGATATGCAACCCAAATTCCAAAACTAGTTCATATCTGAATGATAATGCTCAGTAAGTCACTGGTAGTTTTGCATTTTTAAAACATGGTCTCCTAGTAGTGAGGTGGATTAAAAAACACATTCTTGATACACTCAGAAAAGGAAACAGGAGGCTGAAGTTCTGGATAATATCTGAACGTTCATAGTTATAAAAGAGAACTGAATCTATATGCACCATTACTGTTTTCCTTCCATTTAAGACAGTTAAACTGAAGAAAGGAAGTGTTCAAGATGCACAGTGCGCAATGATCATGCTTTTGTCTGCATTTGTCAAAAAAACCTGCTTCAGAGAAAACTTTCAGCACAAAATTATCCATAACTATCTATTTGTAGCATGTATAAATTAGTACCACTTCAAAACATGTGAGAGCAATGCACAGTGCCCTTGGGAGAAGAGACTGCAGAGTTAGGCACGGGTTGAAGAGATTCTCCACAGTTCTAAGGGCTGTGTGGGTTCTCTCAGTGGAGCATGCACAGTCTTCCTCTCTGCAACCTCAATGTCCCATTAGTGGGCAGGCAGACAAGTGGGGAAGGAATCACAGAAGAGCAGAGAGGCATCTGGAAGTGAGAGATACTGTACTTCCCCAGGCAACTGTTTTATTCCGTGTGTTTAGCTCTACTCTGTGGTTGAGCTTTCCTGATGTGCCTTCATTTGATTTCTTAAGACTTTGTCCACTTGCAGCTTGAGGGTAGGGCTGTACTTCTGAGTGCCTGGCAATATGGTCACATGTGGGTGTTTGTGGCATGTGCACACAAGTCTTGCAACTGGAGTGAATTCAGACCGGTGGGATGCCAGTTGCAACCCACTTTCCTGTGCACGGGCACAGCGTGTTACCTTGAGAAGCCTGGCTGTAGTGTGTCATTGTTTTCATGATTCTTTTTATTTGTATTCCACATCATAACATCATGTAGTGCACTGGGAATCAAAAAGTTAACGTTCCAGTTCTGTGGATCATTGATAGTTTTGGGTACACCTCTCTAAGAAGGGAATAAGTACTATGTATCCCAGAGGAATTTGAGTTGCTTTCTATTTTTCCATCTTCCTCTCAGAAGGAGAGATAAAACGCTTCACGCGTCATAAGACAAAGGCTTTTTTCTCTTTCAGACCATCCCAGCAGCAGATGCCCCCTAGCCGTCTTGCATTCAGTGTTAGCGTATGGCCTTCTGCTTTTGGACACTTTCTCTTTCATTTTATTAATTAGCTTCAATCCCAATTATATTGTATTATATTTTGTTACTTTGCATTCGGATATCTTATTTTAGTAAATTAGCTTTCCTGCTCAGATTGTTGCAGCTCTTTTATTTTTAGGCCCATCTCCCTTTTCCCTTTTCCCCTTCCCCTTTCCCGGGGCATGTGTCTGTGGGTCCCCCCACCCCATTTGTCATGGAACCAAGCCGAACCAGGCCATAAGCCACTGACATAATACCAGGGCTTTGTGCTGTCCCTTTTGGATCAAGAGATCTAGACAAGCAAGATTTCCTAGTCCAGTGTGGTAGTCTAACTTTGTTTTCATCTGGATAAGTTTATACTCTGGAAAAAAGTTTTGATCTGAATCGCAGAGTAAGTCAGCTCCTGAGTTTGTAGGGCTTTTGAAGCAAAACTAAATTGTAATAAAACAATCATAAATAGCTTAACAGCTGAGCTCTATGGCTAAATTGCATTTTCTGCAATATCAATTTGTTGCTACAAGAAATACAGCAAGAAGAAAATAATAGCAAATCATACTGACGTGGTAACTAGCTCAGAGTACAAGGATGAAAAAGCACCTAATTATTGTTTCTTACCACTTCTCTTAATCTCTCATGAAGCTCATTTGTATGACCTCTAGCCACTTTTCTTTGATAATATGCAGTGTAGTATTCTTGAGCAGAGAGTAAGTCAGTTAATCTTTCTGTCAGAGGACTATTTTAACAATTCACACAGTAGCTGGAATTAAAAACTGGCGAAACTACAGATGAGATGTTCTGCAGTGAGTAGATATTAATTTTACCCATGCTGGTGCTTCAGAATTGACCATCTGGTTCAGCAAATATCAAAATTAATTTACATGTTGACCGACTATCAGCAGTTTCCATTACACTAAACACCTGTTATCACTTACAGCCATTTTTATGAATTTGATACATTAGCTGTATGTTATTGGTGCTAAGGATGCATACAAGAATATGTCATCTATTTATCTGGTTCATATGTTGCTTAAACAATCCATTGAATTTGCTGAAAAGCTTATTCAAGGAACAACTGTATTTAGGGATATTACCAGAGAGAATTCTTAATTAAACATTACCAATTGCTACATCCAAGTATACTGTCCTGTGTGTTGTGTTACAGGTTGTGAGTGTGAAATATTACACGTTGTATTCCAGTGGCTCTTCCAGTTTATTTCAGACTTTCATCCAATTATTAAAAGGAAAAATGTTTAGATATTATCATAGTCTTGCTACTTGCAGGTAAAAAACGATCCAAGGAAATCTTGAAAAGCTTGCCAACAAATGTTCCCAGATGAATCCTGTAGTAGTCTATTACCTGGACAGTAAGCTTTTGGTCTTTCAAGATGTATTAGTTCCTAATGATTTGTGGTTTAAAAATACTACTGCATAGTTATCCGTGAAGACGAATTTCTTCTGGTGTCAGGCAAAAATGTTTCAGGTGACAAGAAACTTGATTCATACTTTATTATCTGTTTTATGTAGTAAACAGATGATCAGACATTTTCCTGGGAAATTTGCAGGTATTATGGACAGAACTTTCTGGAAGGTGGGGTGTCCCGCACACTGCTTCTGTCTTCTTTGTTAGCTACCTGCATAGCCACAAATGAAATATTTTATGTAGTCCAGATGTAGCACAATGGTTTTCCTTTTCTGCTTTGTTTCAAATGGGGAAATCAACAAGCCTTTTGTCTAAGGCCCAGATAGACTTCAGCATAAAAGTGAAGAACAAAAAAATTATCATTTGAGAGATGAGGCCTACATTTGTCTGCTATCTGTATATATATGTATTTTATTCTCACTGTCTCTTTTACTGATCTTTTGCTTGCAGAGCAGTATGGATTATCTTTCACTTCAGTCCTTTCAGTCTTACTTCAGTTTTTGTGAAAAGTTTTTTGTGACCAGTCAAGTTCAAGATGATATTAATTTTGTTAGGATTTCACACGTCTTGTAGTCTTGCCTGGATCAGTATAACAGAATCAGAAGTGCATAGTTAAATGAGCTAGAAGCTATCATTCCACAACTGTTCTACAGGTAATCTTCACAATTTACCATTTTAAGAATATTAATATTTTCTAGAAGGGTCTGCAAAACTAAAAGGTAGTGTCAGTTCTCTTCAGTATGCCTTCATCTAATTTTACATGTTTCAGCCTTACTTCCTGTTAATATTAAAGTTAATTCATAACTTTTAATTTAGTGATCATACCTCTTACGTGGTCAAGGAAGAGAAACTCTGTAGGCTGAGGATGAAATTCAGGCTATTACCATCCATATTTGGAGTATTCTATGTAGCTCATTGCAGAAGTACTTATATTCATAGAAAATGCAACAGATACAAAGAGCACAATAACAGTATTTCATAAATAATTTCTCAGTGACAACACACTATTTTCCAACACAGTCACCACCATTAGCTTGGCATTTTTACCAGCAATGAACAAGAGTCTGTTGGCCATGCTTGTAAAAATCTGCACCACTGGAGGTGACCCACTGTCACCGTCACCACTGCTGAAATGCACCACCCACTACCTAACTATGCTCGCATCCTCTGTTTGGTGTCCATAAACACTCAGTAAGTGTCGGTGAATGTCAGTAGGTACCACTTTCTGCATGGAAGGATTCAATTTCGCACCTATACTTCATACACACTTCCATATCAGGTGCCATTTTGTCAGACTGCGCCTCTGCTGCCATCTGTCACATGGCAACAAAATGTAATGGATTATTAGTGAGAAGGTTCAACCTGTACTACTGTCCCACCAACAGTCATCTCTGATGTTGGGGGCTGACATAATATAATATATAATATATAAAATGCATTACTTTTGGAGCAGCCATTGTAGAAGTTTCCAGTTTAAAGGTAGTTGCCTTAAAGATGTTCTAGTATGGAACTTTAAATCGTCACTACCCTTAGACGTATTAAATGATCTTAAAATATCTTAGGTCACAGTAAAATGAGCAAACAACACCTAAGGCAGTTACATTATATGAAAGATTCCCTTAAAGTTTACGATTTCATCCAGAAAAAAGTGTTGAGTGACTTGCACAAAGGCAATATGGCCATTCATCAAGTGATTGTCCATGAGTATCTTTAGTGTATTTCAAATGTATTAAGCAGGAATAAATTTAGAAAGAAAATACAGTAAAAAAGTAGATCAAGCATGAACAGAAAGAGTCAAATAAAACTTTCCAATTAGTCATACAGTCAATTAGTCAGCTCCATCTCGTCTTTTCTCATGGGTATTGTAGAATGACAGGCGAAAACAGAGGCTCCTGATTTTTAAGTTGCTCATGTGTGATGCTTCCGTCACCTTAGACATTCATGAAATACTCGTTAGAAATTGTAATATGAAATAAAACTTAATGTTGCTCATATCAGATTAGTGCAACATCTAGAGTTTAAGGTATTAAAAAGAAACAGTGCCTACTATATACTACTTAGATCACAGGAGAACATAGATCAGAAGGAATATCTAAAGGTTACCTACTTCGGCCTCAGTGCTGTTGACATGGCTAGACCTCAGATAAGATTGTGAAATTATACTAAAAAGTGAAAAAGGAATCTCAGAAACTGACAAAATTTTTGTAACAAAAATAATCAAGAGTATAATTTGCAATAAGCCACAGATTTATTTTTATTCCAAATCAAAGTGAAATGTCAAATCTATTTTTAATTTCTTACTGTAAGAAAAATGTATTTTTATTAGTCAATTTTAAGACATTCTTATGTTAACAGGACAAAGCAGTTCAGGATCACGACCTTAGTTCCTATGGAAGAAGAGTTTGGCATTTTTTCTTGTAAACACTGTCAAAAAACAGAAGTATGGGAAAAGCATTATTGACACAGTTAAAATTTATCATTCACTCTAATCTGTAAAGAGAGAGGAAAAAGCATCTCCTAGATGTGATCCAGATAGCACATGGCTGTAATCCTATTATAAAGATATGCCTCTCTCTGTCTTTAGAAGGAGACACGGTGACTCATCAATAGATCTAAATGGCTCTGTCATGGATCTGCCCAAATGTAAAATGGATCTGAAGAGCTGTACCCTGAAAATGCCCTTACCTTTCTTGTAAGCTTTAAAGGAGCCTAAGAGGACCAGTAAAGGTAAAAATGTCTGCAGTTGGTTGTAAGAAACAAATCCCAGAAATGAAGCAGTGTTGACAACCAGTTGAGTAATAGAAATTATTACTACATAGTAATGACATTTTTCTGAGATATTGTTGACCACTGTCACAGTGCTGCCAACAAGCTTTGTCCACAAAATCCATTGATTTTGTGTATAAAAGATTATGTGCACAAAGAGAACAATTTACAAGCCATCCTGAAGAAGACTACAATAGGTGAAATAACATTTTTTGTGTGTGTGCGCATGGTTTTGCCACTAAATTGATGAGTATAAATATATATGTATACACACATATATATATTTGAAGGTTTCAATTGTCACAACTGTTCTTTAATGGTATTCTTTCTATCTAGACAAGTGAAAAACTTAATGTAGACAAGGTGAGTATCTGGAGTTGAAGATTACAAAAAAATATATATATTTGTACCTTAATTTTTTTTGTTTTTATTTTTTTTCTGTTACAAGTAAAGGTCAGTGAGACTGGTTTTCACTTAGTTTTCTCTTTTGGAGACACTGCACATTTCACTGGCCATACTGACTCTTGCTGAAGCAGACTACAGGTAACGAAAACAAACAGCTGTTTCTACCGGCACTTTGAATTGATTTGAGAGTAAGATGTTTGCCCTAGGGAAGAGAGGCATTGCATCTGCAGAGAGCTGAACTAATGTTTTTTATTTAATAATTTATTCAGCTCACGAATTTCCTTGTAACAATACACCTTGCGGAAGATCTCTGAGCGCAGAGATTGAACTTAGGACCCTGAGTGTGAAAACGTGAACATCTATTGCCAAAGGACCCATCTTTGTCTAACAAAGCAACAAGAACTTTATAAACCATGTGGCCTGTCCACTCTAGAAAATGATGCTTCAGTCAATCACTGTTGAATGAGCTGACTGTCACCCAGCCAAATTCAGTCTTTATTAAGAAATTCATTAAATTTATTAAAATCTTCA
Source organism: Oreortyx pictus (assembly GCA_036925125.1). Lineage (NCBI taxonomy): Eukaryota > Metazoa > Chordata > Aves > Galliformes > Odontophoridae > Oreortyx > Oreortyx pictus. The sequence goes on from JAUPFR010000001.1 coordinate 50,295,483, forward strand.
AAGCCTGTTTAGATGTCCCATATTAGCAAAGCACTAATAATAGACCACATTCAAAAGAAGAAAGGGGCATAAGGAAGAACAAGGTACAGTTTTTCCCCATCACTTTTCTGTTTGTTTCCTGCCGTAGTTCTAGGGTCAGAGCAGTAGACCAGGAGCAGTTTTTTGCAGCCTCTCCCTGTCTGTGCCTGCGCTGTTGTGGCTAGGATCAAAACCGAATTCTTCTAGAGTTAACCCAAAAGAACAGAACGGCTTTGAGTATTAATCAGGTTTGAGTAGAAGGAAGGGTTTCTCCTTCCCTCTTGTGACTTGCCAAAGCTTTGAGCCACCTTTTTCATAAGCTGCCAGGATTTTCAAGAAATTCTTAACAGTGGCAAGAGAAAACACACCAAGCCAAGATGAAGACCCACATGGCTCAGCCTCCTGTACTCAGGAGGGGGGAGTAGCAAGCATCTGGGGAAGGGATATGGGGATGAGGATAAAAAGTAGTGCTTCTCTTCCCAGTAGGAACTTGCAGGTCTGGCAGACTTCCCAGCCAAGGTGCTACCCACAGGATGCACCCATTCAGATTGATCAAAGTTCGATCAGAAGTTAACTAGGGCTTTTGGCTACTTGCGCTGACATCAGCAGGGCAGCAGAGATTTCTGGGAAGAGCAGTGAGGTGGCTTTATGTAGTTCTATAATTACTGTGCAGAAGTGCTGTTTGCTTGCTCTGACCTGTGTAAGCAAGGTTACGCCACGAGGGCAGGGTTAGCTGCTCTGTATGCTGTCCACAGATGGAAAGGGATTTTCTTGAGGATGTTAGCTATAAAGTATCATTGTTACAATTGTTTCAGAGGACTACTCTTACCCTGGAAACATTTTCAATCATTATGCTGTGAACATTCATGGAGGTACTGTTGAGGGTTTTCCAGCCCAGCCACACATGGAGCAACTCCGTTTCTGCCGCCTCACTGGAGGAGCAGTAACTCTGCTTCTAGTGGGACAGACAGTGTTTATAAGTGTCACAGTTTCTAAGAACATTCCCTCCAGTCACACTCATTTGTTTAAACTGTTCACAGAAGATAAACTCAGAAGGGCCTCGAGTGCAGTTAGAAGATTATTAATTCACATTTTTAGCACACACTCTGTCTGCCTCCCTGACTGAACAAAGTATAACAGCCTCAGTGGCACAGAGAATAAAAGTACAATAAATGCCAACGTGTTGCTACATCGATAAGAGGCAGCCATCATCCCCAAGTACTGGTGCTGAGCAGAGCAGAGAGTTCTGCTCTAAAACACTGGCCACTAAAAACTGCTGGTGGTGCTGTGCATGAATCAACAAAATAGCTGCCAGTGCCTTCAGTGCACCACAGTAAAAGGAGCTTCTTTCTCCCTCCCCTCCTTGCTGCAGCATTGCAGGAATACATATAATTTAGCTCACCAAATGAACTGTTTGTTATCTCAGAGATTTAATGCCAGATTAATTATTATATGGACAGCAGCAAACAATCTGCTCGGATTTTAGTTTGGTCTGGAAGCTTGACTAAATGATCTTTATCAAGGAGGATGGGGAGAGAAGGCTGCGATTTTTCAAAGGTGAGGATGTGATTTAGGAATGCAGATGCTAGTAAGATTGTTTGTTTTGTGCTGCCAGATAAGATAGGACTAGTATCAAAAAAGCGTTTAGGTATGAGTATTGTTTTCTCCCACTGAAGTCTTCTACATGCCACAAGTTCAACTGCAGCATGTGAAGACAATCAACTAAATCCTGAGAGGCCCAAGAAGCTCAGCATGCAGTTCATGAGGTCATGGTGGGTACATGAAATCTTGGGAACATTTCTCTGGGGAGACCTGATTTGCTAGAACCTGTGTAACAAAAACTCTTCTGTAACACAAAAGAGTTGGAGAGAGAAGAGCATAGGAACATCCTCTCTCCTCATGGTCTGTGTCAGGTGTTGCAGCCGAACTAAGGAGTTGAAGCACTCCACTGCTTAGTTTGAAGTAGCAACTGTGAACAATACCTTCTCCCTCGGACAAGAGCCCACAGTTCTTTTTAGTCTGTTTTTATGTGGGCTTAACGCCATGAAGTTCTCACCTGGATCTATATTATTCCCTCCAAAAAAGAATTTATTAAGGATCATGGCCTATGTTTTGCCCTGTTGGAGAGCTGCTTTCATTATGGATCCTGCTTCTGTGAACTTTCCTGGTGCTTCATAGAATCACAGAACTGTAGGGGTTGGAAGGGACTTCTAGAGATCATGGAGTCCACCCCCCTGCCAAAGCAGCTCCCTAGCCCAGGTTGCACAGGTAGGCGTCCAGGCGGGTCTGGAACGTCTCCAGAGAAGGAGACTCCACCACCACTCTGGGCAGCCTGTGCCAGTGCTTTGCCACCTGCACTGTGCTTCCTGAACTTTCCTTTGTCTAAAGCAAAGATTTTGGTTGGAGCATGACGAATCCTTTTTAATTTTATGTACTTGCTCAGTTGCTACCTTTGGCATCAGTAAGGTTTAGAAAAGCCAATTATTATTATAGATTTATTTACAGTAAGCTAACAACTTAGAAGCACCACCACTGGAACTAGGATCCCCTTCTTGACTTGCTCTGAGCAATTACTGCTGAAGAATTTAGTGAAACAAACCATAAAGTGCTTCAGAAATTCTGGGAGACCCTGAGGCAGAGAAATAGTTCTAGAAAATGCATTTAACTGAGAAAATATAAAATTGCTTAGGTGGCTTAGTAGAAAATGTCCTGAGTTTCAGTTTTGGAAATGTGTTAGTTCAGAGGTGCGGTAATAAATATTAATTTTTTTTTGACACTTGAAGGAGATATTTGAATGCTGGGTATGTACAGTGCAAAATGATTAAAAATTATTGTGGAGTATGAAATTTATGTTTTAGCTAGTGTGATTACATCCTTCTAAAAATGTGCAAAGCTGTAATCTTTCAAAATTGTTTTTGCAGTAGAGAGATTAAAATTCAGTGAAGCACTTCATATATTTTTAAACAATCATGATGATTTGGAAGTGACTCAACATACTATTTTAAACATAAGTCATAACGATCCACGCTCAAATTTTGTTTCCAATAAAAATAACCATGTTCAACAGTCACAGACATCATACTGCACATCAACCTGCAAATGTACTGAGGGAATGTTGGTGGGAAATCATCATACTGATATGATCCTGTGTTGGTATTAACTGCAGTTTCCAGTTAAAGGCTCTTTCACATGACAGTCCACAAGATAATGAAGGTAAACAGGTAACTCCTCAAAGGTCACAGAAAAAAAGATTTCTTATACCATGAGCCACCATGCAGGTGACAGACACTAATTGCCTCTTTTTATAGAGAAAGACTGAATCTGTTTCCACTTGAGATCAGTCCTTTATTTCAGAATGCAGGATGGTTTTCCTTCCACCCTTTCTTCCTTCCTTGCCCCTGCTCTTATAGTAAGTGGCTGCCCTGGAATTTCCCTTGTATGGCTGCAATGTCTGGACAATTTGCTCTAGGCTGGGATTAGACAGCAGCCAGAAGTCTGTGTGGTCACAGTTCTGCTGCATTTACTTTACAGATAAGGATCTTACATTGGGGTTAGTATGCTGAGGGTAAAATTAGAATCAGAGTATAATGAGAATAAAATTGATTTGCTTCTAAATGGAATACAAAAAAGAAAAGTAAATGGATACTCAAATCTTTAAAATTGCATAGCTTCTTCTTATTTACTAGTTTGAATTAGTTTGTGTGCTCATATTCAGTGGTTCCCCTATGTTATTTCTGGATTTTTGTCCACTGAAGGTTATGGAGTTTCTCTATTATTTTCCGAAAAATTGTCTTCCCTTCTCTCAGAGGGACAGAAAAGGGAAATGCCAATCTTGAAGCAGTATGCTTTTGTCTTTTGGCAGGACAATCATGCCTCCTTCTTTTGTACTCAGAATTGACTTTTCTTACTATATTCTAGGCTTCCCAAGGCCTTTACGTAGTATGGACAATGTTATTTCAGTGGCAAACACAGGCATTATTTCTTGTTCAGATGGACCTATACATTCTATGGCTCCCAATCTGCCACGAAGCTTTAAAGGAACCAGGCACTTTCTCTGTTTCTTGCTGTTTCAATTAATTGGACTCCAGATATGGCTAATTGACAAGACAGTCAATTGAGCCTTCCCCACTGCTGCTCTAGCCCTGAATGGGTGCTGTGGGAGTGTGCCCTATTGGGATCTACCACTGTAGCTTCTGACTCATTGCAACATGCACAACATCTCTGTATAGGCAGGTAGAACAATATTGTTACAGAGATTCTTTTTCTTGGTGGAAACAGTGGTAGAAAACTTGGTAAAAGACCTTCAGATAGATTTATTTGAAGAACTTGAAACCGTGTGGGTGATGTCACCTGATGCTCACTGAAGGAGTTTTGCTGAAAAAACCTATATAGAACAGCATATTTTGACAGACTTTATGATTTACCCATTAGAAGTAACTAAAATTAGAGAAAGGATTAAAGATGCAAGGCAGAAACAATATCTGAAGAATTCTTGACTGTATAATGCGGTGAAAGCACTTTCCTTTGATTCCTTAAAGGTTCTTGGTATTGAAGATTGCCCGTAGAAAATGGAGGTGATTCCCAGATGATGCTTTCAGGCCATCTGTATTTGGTGAGATGCTTTTAACGGGCACATTCTCCCCATTTCTGCTATCTGACCCTAAGGGAAAAAATGCATTAAAGAAGGATATTCTGAGAATGTGAGCATACCTTGCACTGCAAGACATGGCTCTTTCTTCACTTGATTTAAATTATCACAGTTAATCCATGTACTAATGCTTTAAAGTCAGTTATCAACCTGTATTAAAATTGAATTTAACTTTGTCACTCTCTTCTTTTCTATTTATTTTATTTATTTTTGTTGTTGTTCTTGATCATAGATGTTAATAAAATCATAAGCCAGCTACTCATAGGAATTTAAACTATACTTGGGAATCATTATTTTTCACTCCTACTCGTTAGAATAGGGCTATAGTACATGATAGAAAATACACTTATTTCACAACATAGAAAGTGTAGGAAACACAATCTGCTAATGCTTGATACAGGGACAAGTTGTAACAGCCAGGCCCATGGAGTTGTAGAAGGTATATCAGAAACATCAGATAAATTGTAAATCTGTCACAGTGTTCTAATCCAGGAGCAAGTGCAGGTAACTATATCTAACTACACTGAATCATGTGGTCAGAGGGTATCCCTGCTACAGGATATAACCTGTAGGAAAGTAGAGCAATAAATGTACTAAACTTCTAAAAAAATGAATGAAATTCACCATCCAGTTTTTCAGTAAATTACTATAAAACTGAAAATATTGGTAAAAGTCAGCTTTATGGACATACCAGTATGTAACTAAGGGTATGCCCTTACAAACTACTGGAACAACGTTGGTACTAGTGGCATTGCCATACACTAGAAGTTGTGAAGTTCAGTTGGCAGGTTGGTTTTGATGTGCCATATTTTGCTTCATATTCAGTACTGATGCTGTCGTGTGTGATAGTGTCATAATTTTATGCTAATATAAACTGATTTACATACAAGCTATTAGAATATATTTATCTATTTATTTATTTGGGGGGAAATAATATAGATGAAAAATTAAGGTTAAATTTTAAATTTGACTTCGATAATGTCTTTTTTTCTTTCCCATTAAGGGATATCTAATATCTTTTTTCTGGATACTTTAGCTTTTCCCCCTTAAAATGACATTTGATCATCCCTGATAGAAACTGTGTTAAACACTGAGCACAGGAACTCCTGCACACATTCTGAAATGTGCATAATATTGTATAGGCACACAGTGTTGTCTGTGCAATCACGGCAGTCTAGTTAGTCTCTTGTTTCAGAGCAAGACCTATTCATGGTAGCAGTGCTATTTAGTTCTCATGTGAATGAATAGACACAGCTACAGAATGCAACAAATGTTCTTGAGCTCTTTTCCCAGTAAAAACTGGTAATTTCAGTATCATCACTGAGGGCCCTGTGGCAGCTCCATGCTCTGAACATAAGAAATATTTGTTTTGGCACACTGCTTGTTCTTCACACCAACTTATTTCTGAACTGATCTGAAAATTCAAATTCTGATCCCTCACTGAGCACCTCAGTTTGCCTTTTCTTCAGTAATGGGAACCCTTAATAAGGTGACCTCTTTGGAAGAACTGTACAGAAGGCATCTCTGCTGATATCTCAGCAAAGGGGGAACACCTGAAGTGAACAAGGATACATCAGTCTCTGTCTCATCTAATCACTGATCCTTCTACTAAAATACTTCAAGAGGATTACATATGTTTTCTATAATGAAACATATCCCCTGGATTTGTAAATATAAAACCAAAGTAAGTAGATTTGGAAAATGAACTCATTTTCAATAGGTAAAAGAGTCACACCAGGTCTTTCAGGCCTCTAGTGACTCTAGCTGAGCTTGAATTTATGTTCTTGAAATGAAAGCAACGCATGTCATTACTTATTCCCAAGCCATACCATGTTGTTAGTATATTATCTGTGATGTTTTTGTTTTGGGAAACAACTTTAGGCAAAACTAAATTGTGCTTCTGCATCTGTCTTTTGGGATCACTGACAGAAGGTGATGTCATGGATGCTGCATTTCGATAGCTGTGTCTATAAAACATCTCTTTATATAAATCTATATACATATGATTTGAATCAGTTTACCTCAATTGGTTACTCGTAGTTCTCAAAAAGTCAGCAGAGAACTTCCTTGCTGACTGAATATTGCTAGATGCATTTTCTTTTTCCATCTTCCAGAATGTTTCAAAAAGATGAAAGAACATGACCTTACTGTGAATAAAAGCAAGGTTATTGCATGGTTAGCAACAGGAGTGAAGATGCTCTCTGTGCTGCCAGAGGAAACATAGTACATCCCAAAACAAATTCTCTAAAATCTCGCTCACATTAGTAAATAAATCTGAGAACTTGTAGACATTAGTGGAATACAGCACAGTGAATGGAAGCAATCACTGTCAAAGAAAAAGAGAACCACACTACAGCTGAAGAACAGAAACATGAGTCCTGTTCACATGTATTTTCCATCTGTTTTATCCCAGCAGAGATGCTATTTTATTCTGCATCGAGCTAAGACCTGGTCTTCAAAAGTATTCACTGAAAGAAGAACAACTGAAAGAAAATTTCTATTTTCCTAAATATGATACGCTTATTCATGTGAGTCATTCCACACTGGGTAGGGGTATGTAAGGGAAATTCTCCATGCCATGGAAATTCCCTGTCATTTTGAAGATTAAGGTCACTAAGTAGAAAGCAGAAGGTTACTCATGACAGAAAGACTTTCTGCAAAGGTTCATGGCTCACAGGAGGGAACTCCTGATTGCCTGAAAGGCCTGAAGAGGCATTAAAAATGAGAGAGGTTCTTCCCAGAGGCATGCTTAACAAAGAGCTATCCTTCCTTCTTTGTGACATGGTGACATTACTTTTTTAATCCACCATAACTGCTTTTTGATGAAAAGGAGAATGGTGACAATACAGCCAATGAAACTGACTTCTTTTCCAACTGCTATTCATGATAAACTGTTATGTGATTAGAGAAAGTTGAAGGCTTTAGGTTTTGAAGGCATAAAACTCAAAGAAATTATTCAAAAACTACAAATATACCCACATAATAAGAGTATAACAGCAGAGAGGTAATTTAGTTTATATTATGACTAATTCTACTGTTTTTAATAGAAAAACACATACATGCTGTTACTTGACAAAGGAATAATACTTGCTACCCACTTATTCACTTATAATATATAAAAAAACCCTGATGTATTTTATCAAAACATAATATTCTTGCCCTATATTTCCTCTTACTATGTTAATATACCTTTCATTCATGTAAAAGAGAAGGACAGGTGTATACATTGTTCCCCAAGTTTCACTTGTGTGTTCAGTCTCCCTTCCCCCCCCACTTTTCCATTGCATTTTGAAATAAGAATACTTTGGAGACAGTGCCTTGGTCTGATTCTAAAGTAGGGTCAGGATTAATTTTTAGAGATTGAGTAGATTAGTTATAAGTAATTTTTTTTTAATCATTTCTTGTAAAGGTTTTAATGGAAGTCTGTTTAACAAAAATCAGTTATTTCCATGATTGTTTGGGAAAACACTTTAAAAGGTTCAGTTCTGTAAATTCAGTTGACAGTTTTTCCAGCAGAGGGCAAGAAAGTATAGTAATTGAAAATGGTGCTATTTTCCTGGTCAGTTTCAGAAGAAATGTTAAGCAGTATTGCCTGAGGAGGGAATGTGAAAGCTAATTAGCATTCCCCTTCTAGGTCATAATGGCTTTTAAACAGTCTTTAACTCTTCAAGTATAACCATGGAATGACAAAGAAGGAAAGGAGTGGAGGGGACCTCCAGGTCTGCCAAATGACGTGCATTGCCTTGTCAGCACCAATTCTTTCATCTGAGACCTGAATTCTCAGGCATGTAAAAGTTTGCACGGTATCTTTTCAAACCAGTGCCTGTGCTGACCCAATATTTAGGCTAACTGTGGGAAGAGGAGGCACTCAGCTGCCTATCTGATGCAGAGCTCCTATCTTTAGTAGTCATTACAGCATTGGAGTTCAAGCCTGTAAAGCGTGGCCAGCATCCTCCCAAAGTGTCTTGTTGAACTCAGATGTTAAAAGCTTGAGCTGATGCTTGGGAATAAGTACTTGAGCTTCTGCATCAGATATAAATAAAGTTTCCCTATAGCAGAGCATGTGTTACTGTGGTGAGCGTGTGTGTGCTAAAGGCACATGTGGAAACATCCACAGCTTTCAGCTGTTCAATGGAGCAGATTAACAGAATGTTAAATTTAAGGCTGTAGTCATCACTGGGTAGGCAGCAGCGCGTATTTATGAAAGCGTTGCTCAATTTCCTTCATTGCAGTGAGTTTAAAGAATTGCTAAAAAGTCGAAAAACCTCAGTGTCTCTGTTTCTAAGCTGTGACTGCTTTGTTTGTGGCGCAAATGCTGGCTGTTAACAAAGCAGAAGATATTTGTAAAGATATTTGCAAAGATATTTGCAAAGAAGCAAAGATATTTGATTGAGACTAAATTTAGAGCTACTAGTTCTTTCCTAATTTCATTTCAGTAAATGATATAGCTCTTGAGTAGGTTATATCATATGCTGTTCTGCTTCTATTAATGGGGTAATTAATTTTATTTCTTATGATAACGATAGTAGAATTCTGAGGAATAAAACAAGCTTTGGTTGCCATTGCTGATTGGGCAGGTTGTGTTCTCCATATGCAGCCCAAGTGCCTGAGAAGAACAAACAGAAGTATTTCAAACAGCATAAAAACCTTTCATTTTTATGTGATAATAATAATGAAAACAAAATCATACTGATTATATTCCAAAATTAGGAATGGTAGAAAACATGTTATTTTAGAAATAATTATCTGTTTATGTTGTTGCCAACTATTTTAGATCAGGAAAATATCTGTCACAGTGAAAGCCGTATGTCAGTTTACATAAAGGTAGTTTTGCTTATCTGTGTAATTGTTGGATATGTATATACTTCAAGCCCAAAGTTCCTATATTGCTTAATTTAAGTTTCTAAAATAAAATTCTGGTTATATCCATTAATACCAGTTCTACGATAAAAATGGCACAAGAGCACAATTAGCTTGTAGCTCACGTCAACATAAAAGACTACATAGCAGTGTACCACAGGATGGTTCTTGTTTTCTTTCCAGCAACATAGAATGTCCATATTTTACATAGAAAAGATGTACAACCATACATTCAATTACTTTTTTACTTGTTCTTGTGTAGTCTCAAATGCTTCTGATTTGTTCATAGTAGGAAGATATAATGGTTAATTTATAACTAAAGATTGTTTAATCTTTTTTTGGTCTCTGAAAAGATATCAGCATATTTATACTGGGTTACAAAGAAAGCATCCCTATAGTGTATCCAGTAAAATGTTAGTTACCTGTATATCATTTAGTGTCTGTTCATGACTCTGTATTTTTTCTAAGTCACTGTAGCTTGGATCATTTAGAAAAACAGAAGATTTTTCTTTTTTGATCAGAATTTTTGTGTCCTTTTCCCCAACCTCCAGTATTCAAGCCAATTTGAGATGGGATATTTATTTTCAAAACTGCAGTTTTATTAGAAAGAAAGCACAGTTTTTCTATGTATTTACATATTTTGGTAGACAAATTGGAAACAAATGCCCATGAACTCATCTCAGATCTTTCCAGGATGTTCACACTCTTCTTGGGAATAATGAAAACTCTTAAAGAAACTAATAAAAAAAGTTAAAATATTAATATATTAAACACCTTGGTATTTGAATACAGCTTCTAGAGGCTAAGTAAAGCCTAAAGTATTATCATTAAACATTGCATAAATTTAGAATATTTTAATTGGTTTAATTTCAGTGAATTTCTTGATTGAAACAGAACAGATTTCAGCTCGAAGAACTACAAAAATATTTTTGATTGTCTGATTATTGAAGGGCCATGGAACAAAGGATGACTAACTCTAACTCATCCAAATGTTTACTTAGGAAAAAAAAGGTAATGCATAAATCATACAATTGTGTAGATACGTTTTATTTTTTCTAATCACTGCATTAAAAACTTCCGCAAAGCAACTGGGTGAATGACAGTTGTCATCCTACCCATCAGTACCTGATCTGTCAGTTGGGTTATTATTCCATCCATGTTGCACTTATTTGCAGTTCCCAATAGAAATGGATGTTGGGGTGCACAACACTTTTTTTTTCCAATAACATTCAAAATAATATCAACCATATATTCTCCCCAAATTTTTTGTAAATGCATTATGAGAAAATATCTATATGATTCCCCTGCTCTCTTATATCAACACTTATCTGAGATGTTCCTGAAGAATGCAAAATCTTGTGACAATATAAAAATTTTCTGAATGCAACTAAAATTATTACGGATGTTTTGGGATATTTTAAGCAGATCTTTGTGCACTATTTCAAACTGCTACCCAGAGCACTGTTAGTGTCTTTACAATTTGTCTAAAATCATAGTGGATACAGATCATAGATATTTAGCAGGTGTTCAAACATCCAGGATGCATAAACTTTGTAGAAGTCTGTCATCACTCTTGAAGTGAGAATTTAGTGTTGTGATTAAGTTTATTGTGTGAATATATAAATTTAATCTTGAGTATATAATTTGAGATTTTGAGTTCTGACCCAAACCACTCTAGGATTCCATGAGCTGATACTAAGAACTTGTCAAGTCTTTCTCACTGTTTTTTACTTTATTTTTGTGAACATGTGAAAGACTTAAGCACAAGTCTCCAATAAATAGCATTCTGCAGTAAGTGCTGGACACCCAGTTCCTTTGCATTTTGAGAACTTCATCCTTGATGATCACTTGTCTTAGATGAAAATATATATGTATATTTTCAAACATTGATGAAGGAATTCAAAAAGTTTGTAAAGTTATCAATAAGTCAGTGAGCAGATCTAACTTTGGGTCTGTGATTAAATACATGGACAAAAACAAACCCAAGCCCCTTAATTTACTGATGCAAACTTAATGAAATTATTAATCTTAGTCAAATTAAAATGATTATTATATAACATTTTGCAACATTTACTGATTTAGGTATATCCTGCATTTTCAATTTACAATGGCTACAAATATTTAAATACCAAAGGCCAATCTGCTCTATTTTATTTCAGTGATTTACACTGACAAGAGGTTGGAAGTTTTTCTGAAAACTTTTTCACATCTTGAGAATGCAGCGTGTGACTGAAGTGCTTCAGTTTGCAGATCTGTACAAACAAATAGGTTGGTGGAAGGGATGAGTCATGTAACGCTTGTGGTACTCTAGTGAGCACTGTAAATTTCAGACAAAAATTCAGTCAGGAGGTGGTATCTCAAGTGCAGCTTGTTACCACGGAGTGCAGTTAAAAGACAAGAGTAACTGACAAATCTGTCTGAGTAACCTTTAGTGATGTCTTTTTATAAAGGAGATTCTGATTGTTTCTCTTTGGTACTCTTTTCTATCAAGATTTATCTTAGTGAATGTTTGTACTGGCAAGGGTAATTCGCTATTCATGGTATGGAGAATTCATTAACATTAGCTGCTGTATTGTGTTTTTTAATCACCAGCATCATGTGTTATTGGGTACAAATTTGCTGATCATTCTGAAGCTGGTTAGCAACTAAGACACTTCTAAAAAGTTCAAGTGACTGCAGTGTAAAAGTAATTAAAGCAGACTTAACTGATCATATGCCACAGCCACATCCACATTCCTCTGGCCACAAAAATGGATTCACAGGCAGATCTTCATTGACCTTTTCAGTCTGTTTCATATTTGGTTAATACACACATCAGCGTTTTGATTGGAAATATATCCATGCTAAAAATGGAGAGGAACATGAATATTTCCCTAGGCAGATTATTCTGTTTGAGTCTGAAAAATCTCTTAAGAGTCGTTATTGTTCTCTACGCTCAACATAATTATATTATTTTGTAATCCAAAGAATTTCAGAAAAGGAAGAATTTTTTAGTGTTATTATTTTTTCTGCAGATGTTCTTAGTCTATAATTTGGCAGTAGCTTGACATGAAAAAATAGCCTATATGACAAATGTCTGTTTAAAATTCTTCATCATTTTGACAGAATAATAGAATAATTTATGTTGGAATAGATCTCTGAAGGTCAACTAACCTAACCTTTTGGTCAGAACAGGACTGATTCTGAAGTTAGACTAAATTTAGAAGTTAGATCAGGCTTCTAAGGGCTATTTTCCAGATAAAATTTAAGCGTTCTGAGGTCCTGCAGTTTCTGTGGGCAAACTGGTCCAATATTTGACCAGTCAGTGGTGACTTTTCTCCTTATATCCAGTCAGAATTTCTGGGGGTACAGCTTGTTTCTGCTGCCCCATACTGTGTCCCAGTGCACCTTCTAGATGAGTTTGGCTCTGACTGTGCACATACTCCCCTGAGGTATTGCCATGCAACAACATGCACTTGTTAATGCAGAACAGACAACAGATGCCCTTCACTGCTGCAAAGGGCACTTTGTTGGCTCCTGTTCAGCATTGTCCACTAGGATACTCAGGGCCTTTTTTGAAAAGATGATTGCTGTCTACTTTTCTGCGTGCAGCAGAAAACACATAGTGAGAGGAAAAGGTTGATTTCATCTCTCTCAGGTTTAATTTACAAAGCCAGAATGCAAATTATGCAGGCAGCATCCTCTGCCTCTTCCTAAAGAGAAGCTACTCCTCTAAATTTTCCTATAGAAGAGCCTCTCAAGTATAAAGAATATTCCAGCAGAAACCCTGGTTAACCCAGAAAATGAAGATTAAAACCTCATCTACATGATTGATTAACCAGACTTCATGACATGTTGAAATGAAATAGATTAGTAAAAATAAAATATTTTATTTTAAAAAGTAATGTGATTGCATATCAAGTACAGCTGCAAGATTTTAGAGAATAGGGGTTATAACTTCAGATCAGCAATATTTTTCTTTTTATTTCTGGCAGACAATATCTAGTGAAAGTGCACTGGAATACTGTATTTATAAGCTTTGTTTTATAGGATCATATTTTTGTCTACTTTGTTTGGATTAGGGGGCAATGTTTCTATAATTCACGTTAAACATTTTAACTAAAGCTAAACCTGGAAATTTGACAAATAAAATAATGAACATAAAAATATCTTTTTTGAAAGAAATCCAGCTAGAATATATTTGGGAAAAAAAAATAAAAATGCCATACTGCAAAAGGTACTAGGTATCAAAACACTATTTGGAATCCAAAGTACACAGAAAAAAAGGTGTTTTAAATGAGTATTTAATGAATAATAAGCTGCCGAAGGACTAGTTATTGCTGGCATTAGTTGGAAGGAAATGAAAACTAAGTGCTGAAAGGAAAAAGACATCTCTTTTATGAACGATAGTGTTTTGAAAAAGGTACAACTTGAAATGTTGGTTGTAAAACAATACACAATATATAGTAGCACAAGTATGTAGGCTGCTCCGAAAGTAATACCTCCTATTTTTTCCATGGAAACTACAACAGATACAAAGAGTACAATAAACCATTCGATAGAGCAAATTCTCAGCTACATAATGCTGTTTTTCAACCTAGCCACCAGCATTAGCTATGCATGAACAAGAGCCTGCATGCTGCCCTCATAAAAACCTGTATGGCTGTCCAGAACATGGCTTGTCTATGAGTTTAGAAAGGGAAATATAAAAAGATTGAAAATTGGATACAGTGTTCATAAAGTGAAGGTTGTAAAATTTTTTCCCAAGTACCGTATGAAGATCAGCATACTATGCCATGAGAGCAGAATATGGTTTTGTTAACCTTAATAGTGATCTCCACGAAGGATGACATACTTTTCAGAGCCAGTTTCCTACTCTTTTCGCCAACAGTGTTACACAAATACATCAACACTCAGGCAGAAATGCTTTTACAACTTTCTCAACTCATCTGAACCCTAACAGCAAACTCTCTTTCATCTCCACAGTGAACGTCTGTGCAGTTCTGTGGTTAGTGTCTCCTAGTCACTGCAGTGCAAAAGAGATATTATTTCCATAACTATAGAAACATATTATCTGCCAATACTACCTTATATCACTGAGATTACAGACAGTTACCCTCCCAGCCTTGGTAAATCTATCAGGTCTAGAAACTGTGCCTGAATAGAAGGTTTTAAATGCAGAGATATCAGAAGTAAAATACTTTTTTCTGACTCCCTCTATCTATCTACTGTGCTTGAACCCTTGCAGACCGTTCTGCACCACACATCCACTCTCCAGAGGGATGAGGAAGATAAGTGGAAAGGTAAGAGAATAAGAACTTGTGGGCTGACATGAAGTTTACTAGGTAAAGAAAGATGTGTGCACAAAGCAAAGCAAAACGAGGAATTAAGGCACTACTTCCCAGCAGCAAGCAAATATCCAGGACCGTATCCAGGACATACCAGGTTAATGGTTACTTGGGAAGACAAATGCCATCACTTTGTGATCCAGTCCTCCTTATGCTATATTTTCAAAATTTGATGACGAACTGAAGTCTCGATAATATTACCAAAGAATTTAAATTCCTAGAGCCTGAACTTTATGAAAAATGGAACTCACAACTCGAGCTTGTATAGTCTATTTTCAATGTCTTCGTTTTGTAGCTTAGCTTAGGCATTCCTTTTTATCATTGAAGAGGACTGAGATGACAAATAAAATCTAGAGATATAATTCCACAAATAGCCAGTTTTTCTTCCTGCATTTAAACTGTCCAATCTTCTACCAGTAAATCATTAACACTGTATAGGCAGAATGGATGGGGAGCATCATGACAGCTTGAGAAATCACTAGTGTGTCTGCAAGAAATTATTAAAATTGCTAATATTTGAGAAGTTATAACAAACTACCGAGTTCTAGAGTGTCATGTGTCTCCCTTCCCCCTACCATGGGTTAATAATACACAAATTTTTATTACATCCATAGGTACATCTCATTATTTCTCTCAGATCTTATAATGCTAATGTGAGAATTTTTAATGTGTGACTTCTGAGTAGTACTCAACTGAGAGAGTGAAAGGTGATGTTTCTATTTTAAATATTTTTTTAATAATCAAACAAAGTGGATTTTCCAGAATGGGTACATGTAGGTATAGATAGCTACCACTTCTACTGGTGCCTCAAGGTATCACGACAAGAAACTGTTCTATCTCCTAGTAGATCAAATTCAAGGAATCATAGAATCATAAGATATCCCAAGTGGGAAGGGATCTATAAGGTTTATCAAGTCCAACTCCTAGCTCCACATAGCACTATTCAAAAATGAGACCATATGACTGAGAGTGTTGTCTAGACGTTCCTTGAATTCTGGAAGCTTGAGACCATAACTGCTGCTCTGCGAAATGTGTTCCAGTGCCTGACCATTCCGATTTGTATAAGGCATTAACTGTGACTACTAAAGATTAACAGCATGCTTTCAAAAATATTCTTCATTTCTTTTCATTCTTTCTTGGAAAAAACCCACAGTGTCTACCTGCTGGTGACTGGTGGATAGCCAGCAAAGCAAAGTAAAACTTAGTTTTCCTGAGGAAATATAATTATTAAGTTTGTTTTAGATAATATTTTACATTCCTTAGAAGCTATAAATAATTACTAACACTATAAGATTTACTATTTGACTTCATCTTTTAGAATTTTGTCTCCTGGTCTTGTAAGATTCTATTGTACATATTAGAGAAGTGGGCATCTTGAGAAGGAATTAAAAAAGTAAAGATCCATTTAATACTACTTTGTGGATAATGGTATTCCTATTCACCGCAGTACTAAAAACCAACTAGAATAACACTGGCACATAAAAATCAATCATTGGGTTCTAATCAGTTGGTGTAATATGTTCTGTCTGGCCTTTTATTCCATTCCCATGATTTTTTGTTATTATGTTTACTCTTAGTATTACCACACTTGGACAAAGAGGAATTATATATCCCTCAGTAAAGCACTAGAGCAAACAGAAGTGATGATCTTTCTAACTGAGCTGAAAAACACTTTCTGATCAGAGTTCCACTGATGCAAGGAGGATTGGTGAATATATTCAATATGTCAAACAAGCAGCAAAAGCTCTGAATGCAAATACAGTATAAAATAACAAAAGGGAAAATTCATTAGAGAACAGAGTTCTGGGACGTGAACGGCAGAAGCACATTTTCAGGAAGTACTTTCTCTTCAGAATTACTGCAAGGTCCTGAAAACAGGTTCAATCTCAGGCACTCAGGGGATCGAGGCATCCTTTAATTAAACCCCACTCAGCAAATCTGCCAGCGGTGCAGATTTGGGAATTACACAGACTTTGTGAAACCCTCCTCTTCTGAAGCGTAAGTGACATGATTCACCACATGCAGTCATGTCCGGGATCGTGTTGAACATCACACTGAGACAGCAACTAACTGAAGTAGACATTAAAACTGCAAGACTGAAATCCTGATCAAACCTGGTATCTGAAGTTGTTGAGTAGTGATTCATTTTCTGTTAGTTTCAGAGATGTAGTAGAGGTGCCTAATTCAGGGTCAAACTCACTCATCAGTCAACTAAGACAACATTACTACCAAAAGTCAATTTTAGCCCATTTTTCACTTTCCATTGATTACAGAGGGAACACAGTGGGGTCAGGCTACCCTCAACTAATATGACACAAAAAAGTGCTTGAAGTTATATGGGATAAATCTGATTGTGAGTAGTTAATACAGTCAAGACCAAACAAGATCAGTCTAAGATGTCTGAGGAGTAAAATGAAATTCAATTTTCCTATTGTTAGAATGGGGTGAAATAATGCTGTCTTTGGGCATTATTAAACTGCATTTATGTTCATGGCAGATCTCTTTTCTTCTGAATCCACCTCCAGCCTGTGATTGCCCCGTAGGAGAACTGAATATTCTCTTCAAGGGATTTTGTATTCAAGTATTAAATGAGTGCATCAGTTCTGGTAGGAGGGGATATTTATTTCCCCATTTCTTCAGCTCATTCCAATCTGTGTGTTGAAGGGTTCCTGTTCCTGGGCCTGCCCCTTTGAGGGCAGTAAAATATGATTAGACATATGGAGTGGTATAAACCACCAGAACCACCTTTTTGCTCCTGCCCTCTCTGTATGATTGTTCGTTGAGGCTTAGAGCTATGCATTTTGTCTAGCTTTCACAGAATCACAGAAACGATGTGTTTTTAGAGAGCTGAGAATGGACCTGTGAGGCCCTACTCAGTCCCAGCAGCCAGTGAAATCCAATATCCACTGCCCAGGGATGAGTGACTACCACCCACCACTGCTGAGGTTTTGGTTCTTCTGACTCCACCACCCAGGGTGATTGCCAGCTTTGTCCATGCCTCAAGCTAGTCTTAAATCATGATTAGTGAAGGAAGGGCATGAATAGTGAGATTTATTGTATACCTTGCCTTCCATGTAAATTTAAGGTTCAGGAAAACAGAGTGGCTACTGAACTAAAAAGTTTGACTACATGATGTGTGTGTCTTTTTATATACCATATTGTGATCAATATTGCAGTGGGCAGAAGTAGAACAGTATCCTATCTACAAAACAGACACTTCTCATTTCCTACTTGAGTTCCAAAGGTTCTTCACTCTGAACAACATATTGTTGCCTGTACTGAACAAGATTTATTATTAGAAAGAGCCAGTACTAGGCATACTAAACTCTAAATAAATAAATGTTTTTGGACATCAACTTATATCAGAGACACTACCACATCAAAAAATGAAACAGAAAGAAATAAAATGATCAGTCCACCAGAAAGTAAGTTCTACAAAAGAATCAAAGCAGATTAAAGCTCCTGTTAAAAGAGGAGACAGCCATGAGAAATCCCACACAGCTGGATATCTGTCATTATGCAGTCCCTGTCAGGGTCTCAGCACTGAAGCGGAATAACCTCTTTCTGAAATTCTGCCTCATGAAAACGTTGATTGCTCTATGTAAACTGAAGTTAGAAGTTTATCTCAACCTGAAAGACAATCAGGCAGCAGGCTTGTAAAGAGATCTTCAATCATTTAAGTATGACAAATCAAACTTCTTTGGGATTACGTGCACTATGACAGATAGAACATTTTGCAGAGGGCAGATGGACAACTGAAAGGTGGGACAACCATCTCAAAACTTTCAGTTGAGGAAGAGCTTCTAAAATCCTTCACTAAGAAACTATCGGGTGATTGCCACAATGGATCATGATGCTTGGCAAAATGTAACTTCAGCTGTACTAGACAAGTTCTGACATAAGGAAATGCCTAATAAATTTTCTTAATGGTAACTTCTGTCCCATAAAGGAAGGAAAAAATAGAAAAATTTGAAATTGAATTTTGCAAGGTAAATAGAATAAGATACAGGGTTATGCTTTTGTACATTTTTTGACTTAACCTCTGTGGGAAAGAGAAGGGAGTGAATATTACATTGCCTTGCCAATCATTCTTTATTGTGATAGAGGTCATCCATTCTGTATTATTCTCTTTTTTACTGCATTTAAAGTGACTAGTCACAGAAAGAAAGAAAGAGAAAGAAATTTTTTTGGAAAAAAGAAACACACTGCATTGCTGCAGATAGACATGGTTTTTATGTTTTTTTAGCATTCATATCCTGACCTAATTTTGAAATAATTTCAAAATTGATTTGAGTGAGGGGTTACTCTAACACATAAACCAGACAAGTAATGCAGGAAGTGACAGAATAGGCTGCTGTTTGACAACAGTGTGTGATCATAATTAATGAAGATATTGTAAAAAGGCTGCAGATTTAAGCAGTCTGACTACAATGTAGTTAAGATGTTTCAGCAAAGCGGGACTAATTTCTGAGAACATTGCTATCATAGCTACCCTTCCTTTGGGACATCACCTTGTATCTATATGTGATATTACATTATAGAACTAGCAAAGAGGAATATTTATGGTGGTGTTCTGGTGGTCTCTTCCTTGCTCCATGATACTGAAGTCCACCTGGCTTCTCTTTGAATTAGTATACAGCTTTAGCTGTCAGAGAAGTCTTCACAAGGAGGCCATGTTGTATATACATGCCACTATTTTCAAAGCTGTTTGTGTGGCTTTGGTGTTGCACTGCATAATACAATTTTATTTCTCATTCTAATGCGTGCAGTCTTTATGACTGTTTATACTAGAATAAATATATCCATATGTCTAGATATTGTGCTAGTATTCTGAAGTAACCAATTTACACTTGGGGGAGTGGAAATATTCACTTGCTCCAATTAAACTTGTTCTTCATTGTTCCTGTAGGACCAAATATAAACATAATTGCACTTTATTCTATATCCCTATTAGATTATCCATATCAAGTCATGCATAGTCCTTCAATGTACAATTGTAATAAGAAGAGTCTTTCAAAAACATACATACTGAATGGGCAGTATGTGTCTCTTGGTAGTGTTAATACAAAAAGAAAATAACCCCTCCAAAATTGTGTTAACAGATCTAACAAATATCTGCTGGTTACAGTAATAAAACAGATCAACAGTGCACAAAATCCTGACATCTACTAAGACTGTAAGAAGCTCAGTAAATCCCAGAAGTGCAAGACTGATAGGCTGTTTGATCACAGATATAGCAAAAAAAAGACAAATAGCTGTACATATCATGTTATTCAAAATTCTCTGTTCTTTCAGCTGTTGCATTTTCTGAAGCGAGGATGTTGAATAATAAATTAAAGAAAGAAAAACTTTGACTCTTAAACATTTTTGAGATAAAATGCATAAAAACCTCCAGAGCTTGTAACATGTGCTTTCCTACTCTAAAATCTAAACCTGGTAACTTTTCTTCTGAAATATATTTCTAACATATAACTGTTTTCACAAAAGCATTTTGTGGAGAGATAATTGCCAAAATAAAAGTTGAAAGAAGAGAATAATAGCTTATTTTCTATCTGTTCATTTATTATTTTACATTTTTCCAAAGAATGCAGCCAATGTCAGATTCTTGAAAGGCTTGGATAGGTCACTGCACTGAAGGAAGACAAATTTTGGAATTTCTTGTACTGTCTGCTTGTACATATAAGGACAATGATATGAACTGCCAGAATAGTAAATTGAGAGCATCAATGACAAATCATATTGAATTTAAATCTGCCATAATAATGTTTTCATTATTACAGAGGAATGTGTAGTGGTCTTTGGAAAGAAAACTGAAACTAGCAACTCTGAATGATGTCTCTATACTTAACCACAGTGTTACCCCTCAGATTATTCTTTTCTTTCTTTTCTCTTTAACTGCTATTTGATGATTTGTTCATTTAGCTATAGGAAGGGCTGTTACCACTGGGGCCCACAATACGCTGTCAAGCACATAACTCTTGCACAGGGGAACTTCTACATTAGATATTTTTCAAGCAGACAGATTTATAGACTTATGAACCTGAAAAATCTTAATATAGCACCAGAGAGAAAAATTAGGCAGTTTCATAAGACAGAAGCACTTATACATAACTATACAAGATGACAAATGCCAATGCATTAGATTTTAATGGATCAAAAGATTCAAGTCTGTTAATTTTTGTGGCTTTGGTTTTTGTGGCTTTCAGGAAAAATACATCAGGGGCATAACCTCTGTATATCTATCTCCTAATTAAAACAGATCCAGAAGCAATGAACTTATTCTCTAAGAATTCAGTTAAACATTTTTTTCTTTATTCTTCGTTTTCCAAATAATGAACTAACCAGATGAAACAGTCAAAAGCAATAGTTAAATAATTTATGTATCCTAGAAAACATTTGTACTTAATCAGAAGTATTTACTGAATTATACTTTCAGAATTCTTATTATTATGTTAGTATTACCTATTTTTTTTTAAATGAGGATACTGTTTAATCCCTGGAAGATGCTTTCTTCACATCTACACCTTACTTCATCCTCTGGAAAGCAATGACTAAGATATTGCAAGAACATTTTGCTTCTCTTAGAAGCATGGTCCTCCCTTTATCTTAAACTGTGTTACAATAATTGAAATATTTTTTTTGATCTTCTAAGTCACACGTTATGTTCCCAACACGGAAGCATCAAAAGATCTCATTATGTGAAAAACTCACAAAAAATTAAAAATTAAAAAATAAAAAAAAATTAAACAAGCAGTCAAAACAAAAAACTCTAAAGAATATGAAAACTCGGATGCATGCCATCTTTTGTATTAATCCATCTCTTTATTTTGTATACAGTAAACATTTTAGAAACTGCAAGTGCCTTTTGAGAATCCATAGCTGCAGAAATGTTACTCAAAATAATATAGTGAAATATTTAGTTTCAGATTTTATTCACAGGTGAAACAAAATGTGCTAGTAAGAATCTTTTACTGGATTTCTTTTCATGTTGTTCCTTCAGACATCTTCCTGACAAGTAACTTGGTCTTACACTAACACGTTTTGAAGTCCTGATAAAGTAGTAGCCACAGAACAAAGCTGAATAGAAAATACTTATGTAAATCCTTATGTAAATACCTGGATTAATAATAATAATAATAATAATAATAATAATTATAGTTCACATCCCTTTCCATTTTCTTTCAGTTAAGACATTCCTCTGACCTGCTCCTAGCTGATGAAATGTATTGGAAAAGTAGAACAGCTGTTTCACATAATCTTTTGTGTAGATCATTGAGATTATTTTTTTCTTTTGAATCATAGAATCATGGAATGGCTTGGGTTGGAAAAGACCCCAAGGATCACCAAGTTCCAAGCCCTCTGCTACAGGCAGAGCCACCAACCTACAGATCTAGTAGTAGACCAGGTTGCCCGGGGCCCCATTCAACATGGTTTTGAACACCTCCAGGGACAGAGCACCCATAGCCTCTCTGGGCAGCCAGGTTCAGCTCCTCACCACTCTCTCTGTGAAGAACTTCCCCTAGCATCCAATACAAATCCTGACAATCCAATCAAATTCTGACTCTTTTCCTCCATATCCTATAGACTATTGGAAGGAAGTGTACCAAGTTAAATCAAAAATTGAAATTTTCATGACAGACATTGTAATTGGTTACTATATATATATCTAAATGACATGTAAATTGCACAGCAATACCTTGATTTCCTGAGGTGTGCATAGCTTGCTTTCCAGAAGAGATAGGATAAATATTTCTTTGATGAACACTGCAACTGCTTTTATTACATAACAGTTTAATCCATGAAAGAAAAAGGAGGATTTAATATCTTGTCTTATTTATTGCTCAACCTACTTGTGGTTCAGAAGTACAGATGTTGCTTATGCATACTGCTAACTCAGTTTAATTATATTAGTGCATTGTGGCCTGGCAGACCCATGATATTCAGCTGCCTTATTCAGCAAGTGAAAAGAATGAGCAAGAATACCTCAGAATCCATAGAGTGCAGCACATCTCCTAGTCAGCTAGTAGAGAGAGCTAGACTTAAGCAGAGGTGAAAAGCTCAGAAAAACATAGAGCACATTTTTTAATGTTTTTTTTTTATCCTTCTAAATAGAAGTAGATCTCAATGTCCTGGGAATCTAACGTGGCAAAGCCAAAGCGAGATCGCCATTAGTAGGCACCTAAGTTAAGAAAAGTGAATTAAAAAGTAAAAAAAAAAACAACAAAAAACAACAAACCACTGAGTTTTACAGCAAGGGTTATTAACCACTGGCACATGCTACCAAGGGAAGGAGGGAATTCATAATTTCCTGGAATCTCCATCTAAAAAAGACTGCTTAAAAATCATGTTTGCTTATGCATGTAATTTTTATGATGTGTCTTGTGATGCTTGGTGGATTCTGTAGTGAGCCAGCTCCTGAGTTTATTTGAAACTTTCATATTTCATCTCAGAAAGACACATTTCTAGTCTACTGGTCATGCAGATTAACTTACATGATCCAAGTGGAGCTTAATGTCTCCATACTGAAAAGGCAAATAATTACATCCAAATGTTCTTTAAAATTCACAAGATTTTTAACTTAAGGTCGTAATTTCCATGCTTAACTTATGATTCTTGATTCTTTGGAGTTTGTCAGTACGAAAAACTGAGTTTTTCTACTATTTGAAATGAATGTGAGCTAAGGAGAGCATAGTAATACCACTGTATGCCCATGAAATCTTCCTCTGTGAAAACTCCTGACTACAGTATCTTAATGTTTTCTTCTGGTCTTTGAATTTCTCAGCTTGAGCCATGTGTTAAATGTGTTACAGTGTATTTTTTGCTAGAAACTAATCAAAGTCTGTAATTGACATAGAAGAAAACTACAACATATCTCCAGTGGCATTATGTTCTTGAAAAATCTGTTTATACTAATTTCTGCCTGACTATCAGTCATTGACTGGTTTCTAATATGTATTGTAGAACAAGTATTTTTTCTCCCAGTGCAGTGTTTTCTGTATTATCTTTGCGGGAGAGACAGTCTGCCTTACCTACAAATTAAAAAAAACAAAAACAAAAACTTTGTATATATACATATATTTATTCTATATTTATGTAGGTATCTTTGCTTACTAGGAATCATCTTCTACTCTTTTTTTGAGTAAATTTTTTTTGAGTAAACTGCAATTTGCTTCAGTGAGCTGCAAAACTGTCTTCTTCCCTTTGATGATTATTCTAATTCCTCATTGAGGAACGTATCTTTCTTAGACCTTACTCTATGACCATCTTTTATATTAAGAACATACATGGTAAGCCAATGGTTTTAACAGAGTATAGCTAATTACTATATTTCAAGACCTGGCATAATGACACAGAAGTCTTCTTGAGTGGCAGTGGATTTAGGGTTTCTAATTCTCTGTTTCTTACTTTTAGGGAAAGTGTAGCAGTCATGTGACACTAAGTGCCTGGTGATAGAAGTTCCCTGATCTGCAGTCTGTTTCATTTTACCAGAACATAAAGATGTGTAACTCCAAAAGAGGTTTTGGAGGCAACTTGCTGAAAATATTCTGTAATGTGGATTTCCTTCACTTACTGCTTTTAGAGTTCATTTTAAAAGCATTTCCCCCCAAAATTATGCTTTTATGAATGCTTTTTGTCCTCTGACAATGGCAGAAGACCTAAAACAAATTTACAAATTGCTAGTAACATTCTACAGTATTCTTACAAACAAGCCACACTTTATGATTAGAACTAGAAATGTCTGCAAAAAAGCTTGTCACTTAAGTTTTAAGTAGGTCAAGAATCTCAAGTTATAAAAAGATTCTGAGTATCTGAAGGAAAGTCCCTCAACAAGAGCTCTTCTGAAAACCTGCTTTGCTCTATTTCTCCTGCTTAGTCTCTCAAGACTGCAAAATACTTAGGAGTCTATTAATAAGCTAATGTGGAGAAAACTTTATTGCATAATACTTGGAGTTTTAGAAGTTGTAAAGGAGAAAATATCTCTAAAAATAAGTACATACTTTTGCGAATCTGTTCCCAAATCCTCACTGAAGACTGCACCTCTGCGATGAGTACAGTTCTGTGTGTAATACCTATGATAGGTTATGTCTTGAAAAGAGTTCAAGAAACGCAGTTCACTCAGAAAATAATACCTTTCATTTATTTCCATGGAAACGACAACATACACAAAGAGCACAATTACACAGAGAGCAAATTCTCAGCTACAAAACACTATTTTTCAACATAGTTACCACCATTAGATATGCATTTTTACCAGCAATCCAGAGCCTTCATTCTCTACTTGTAAAAATCTACACCTGTTGAGTTGACCCACTGTTTCACAGCTGTGATGATGACATTGTTGCGGAAACACACCACCTTCCACCTCACTGTGCTCACATTCACTGTTTGGACTCCATAAACATCCAGCAAGTGTCTATGAATGTTGATGGGCGCCATTTTTTCCACAGGGCGGAATTCAGTTCCATACCTTTCCTTCATACACACTTCCACGTCAGACACCATTTTGTCAGACTGTCCCTCTATTGCCCACAGCAACAAAATGTAATGGAGTGTTGGTGGAAATGTTCAACCTCTTCTGTCATACCACCAGCATATTCTTATGTATCATGGGCCAACATAATAAAATAGAAGGCATTATGTTTGGAACAGCCCTTGAAATTTTATCCTGCTCTTCTGCCTAAGTTTGTGGACCTACGGTCACACCAAAAAGCAATAAACAGATGAGAGGACATAGCCCTAAACTTTAATGTCTCCATTACTCTTTCTTCCTGAAATTTAAGCTGAAAGTACCTGTGAAAGCAACACTCCCTCTCTACTTTCCTACACAGTCATAATCATCATATCATTATGAATCTTAGGAACACTAATTGGGTTAAGGAAATGTTATTTCAGCTTTACGAGTGGAGAAGAGAGGTACAAGGGCATATATATGAAAGATTATGACTAATTTGAAGTGGCAAACCAGAAATCCTGGTCATTGGCACAAATTTGTCTACATGCACACATATAATATGTAAGCTTTAAAATGCTCTCCAGAATCACAGAAAAGAAATAATATCAGAGGTCACATTCTTTTTATGCTGAAAATGTGGAAAAGTATAAAATTCTATAAATTATGTGTTTTGTTATCTTTTGATAATGAATTGCACTTCATTTACTGCTGGTAGTTGAGAGAGAGCTCCTTGGACATCAGAGGCAGCCCTCCTACATGTCAGGCAGTCAATTAATAATCTCATTTAACAGTCTTATTCGGTGCTGGTCTAGTATGCGCAAATTATCAGGAATATTTTTCTTAAAACTTAGAAACTCGTTTTAATTTTGAGGAGTGATCTGTGGAAGGAAACAGACTTACACATATGAACAGACTACATATGAATGAGACATTTTCAAGTTCAGGCATTGAATACATTCATTACATATTAATTTAAGTTCTGGCTGTACAGAAATAGATACAGATTTTTCATTCACTGTGTTGAAGCCAAGCTATTATTCATTGATTCCAAGTGAACTCAGACATTTTGAAAGGTGCTGAAAGGTAAGGTGCTTTTAGTGGGACTCTGTGTTCATTATTTATATATTTATTTAACTATCTCAGGCATCTATTCTGCATATTTTGTGTGCTTTGTCTTAGAAAAGGCTTCTTAAAATTCATACAGTTTTGAATTTTAATTCTGTTTAGGTAAAATCTTTACTAAAAAGAGCATTCTCATTGCAAACTGGTTGTTGAAGAAGTCAAAGAAATATACTACACTGCATTTTAGCCTAAACTTTATCCAACTGTTTTCTTTAGATATTGATCTTTTTTACAGTAAATGTTACTGTAGACGTTTTCCTCTCAGGTAGTAAAAAAATCTGCTCGTCATCCAGGTGAGACAAGGAATATTTTTGATGCCACTAGATGTCTTAGAATTTTGTGCCTGTGTGCATCCATAGCTCATATCTAAAAACTGCTACAGGGTAAGCTCAGATGAGCCATGGACTCCTAATTGGAACTTTCCTCAACTTTGTGAACAACTCATGTCTGCAAAATTCCATGGAAAACCTCTTATGAAGAAGCTGACTTGTGAGATTTTGACACTTTTGTCTCCAGAGCTATAAGAGCTGAAACGTCAAAATAATTCAAAGGAAAGTTAGCCACAGGCTTTGAACCTTAGGGATGTAGTGTAAGTTCAGATTGTACTTGAAGCAAATACACTTAGTGGATCATATTTTAGCTTGCCTCTCCATACTTCTTGTTAGTGGGTCATACTGAAGGTTGTTCAGTAATTAAAGTTTGGAAAATGAAATTCTGCAACTATGCACAGAGTGAACCAACAGTTATGGGAGTTGCAGAACTGGAGGACAGGATTTATTACACAGATGTATGTCCCTTGAATTGATCAAACTCAAATCTCGCCGTTGTGATGGACTGATTACTGAACACAGTCAGCTATTAGAGATACTATGTTTGGAAATAATTTGCCTTCTTATAGCAATCTTACCACTCTGTTCAGAGGTAAATTTAAAAAACGGTAATTTCTTGGAAGGCTAAATTCTTATTTTATGACAGTTTAAAAGGATAAT
The DNA here is from genome assembly GCA_036925125.1 of Oreortyx pictus. Classification (NCBI taxonomy): domain Eukaryota; kingdom Metazoa; phylum Chordata; class Aves; order Galliformes; family Odontophoridae; genus Oreortyx; species Oreortyx pictus. The sequence continues at coordinate 50,322,900 of JAUPFR010000001.1, forward strand.
TAAATTTAAATTATTCTTTTTACTCTTCTAAAATAGGAAATAATTAATCTGGGTGAAAGCGCATGGATCATCATGACTTAAGCTAATACAGAAATCTATATATATGGACATTGATGTATCCTTTGTTATACAGTACAATTACTTTGTGGTAGTTTTATTAAAGGTAAACTGTATTTTACTAACTTTTTTCTTAAAAAAAAAAAAGAAAATAAAAAAAGAAAAGACTACAAAAGAGCTTTCATTTAAGACCTAATTGATTTGTTGGAGGTCAGTCTCCTTAAACCTCTTTAGACTGATTCTCTGAAAGAGGATTTTTCAAATAAGAAGTTAAGAAACACAGAAAAACCTGTCAGCCTGCCCTGCAATTAATAAAATAGAACACTCTGGTCAGCATAACTTTGGCCAAGGTCAGTGTCTTGTCCGGTCAGATCTGTTTGTTCTTACAAAACAGTAACAGTTACAAAACAGAGTACTTATGTAGTCTTAGCGGGCGTATGTACATTGACAAGTCTTAGAAAACTTCTTTTAAAGAACAATGTCCTGGTGACCCCTCTGGAAACAACTGATACCATTCTGATGTTCAGTTTAGATCTGCATCAAGCCGTTTTCCACATTCACTTAAGGAATGTAGATCAAGGAGGAGCTATAGCATACTCTTCCAACGTGGAAAACTTCAAATCCAGGAGCGAGCTTTGGCTCCAGTGGCACTCACTAAAGTTTGGTTATGTCACAGAGCATTTGAAGCTGTGAGCAGAGACGTCAAAAACGATTCCTTCAGTTAAACATTTTTTAGCAGAAGTCCCATCTCCTCTGAAATTAACAATTTATTTTACAATGTTTTAAGGAACGTGTAAAGCTTCCTCTTTCTGCTTTTCAATTACAGAACATCTTAAAATAATTTCTTGTACCAAACAGAAAATCATCTTCATTATCTTTCACATCAGAAAACACAGGAATGCAAATACAGTTACACTGAATTATTTGAAAGCTTTTCATTTGTGTGAATTTAATTTAAACAAAATAAAATAATAAATGATCATTAAATCCCAAAATCAAAGTGGGTAAAGGCAGATTTTCCTGATTGTACATTTTCAAGGTTTTATTTGATTTGTATATATTGAAATAGATCCACGGGCCTGAGAAGGCACAGGACTGCAGGAGCATCAGGATGTCTGCACACATTGACATGGAAAATGCACACACTTAAATTTGCTCTTTGGATGATTGCTGACTGTCCTTACCCATACATGAAAGGATTTGGTTCATGCAAGATTCATAAAGGGACGTGGCAGATACACTGTGAGTAGAAAGTTTTAAAACTAAAGATCCAGCTCCCTTCTCATAAGAATGTTAGTTGCTGGAGACAGATCTGATACATAAATTGGTTCTTAAGTTTCCGGTTTATTATGAATCGTATTTTATTGATGACCCTTTGGTCACTTGGGATTCTTACTTTCTCTAGGTGAGTACCTGCAGCATACAAGATGGTAAGAGTTAAAAACTGACTCCATCAATGGCGCTATAAAGGGTAATGGGAAATGCTCACCCGGAATGAAAGTACTGTGAAGTATATAAATGGAATATAGCTTAAACTAATTGACTAACAGTAGAAAGCATGAAAATGTGCACTGGGAAACCATTCTGTTCATCCTATGATATCATGTAGTATGACACAAGTCATGATTTATTTTTTGTTGTTTTGCATTTTCATTCTGGTAGCTGCCAATGAGCTAAGCAAAAGAACTGCAGCTGCAAGAATATTCAGCTGCACGTCATTTACTGTATGAATGTAGAGTGCAGCCCTTAAGGGTAGGTGATTTATTTCATAGAATCACAGAATCATCGAATCATAGAACAATGTGAGTTGGAGGAGGCCCACAGGGATCAGCAAGTCCAACTCCTATCTCCACACAGGACCCTCTGACATCCAAACCCTGTGTCTGAGAGCACTGTTCAAATGCTTGAAATCCAGCAGCCTTGGTGCCATGACCACTCTCCTGGGGAGCCTGTTTCCATGATCGAACACTCTCACGTCTGAGACAGGCGAGTGTGTTCTCTGATATACCATTGCATGACCAGTACAGTCTAGGCAGCCTCCAATCCTGATATCACCAATTAGTTCACTTGCGCTGGTGAGCAGCAGATCCAGTATTGCTCTTCTTGTGGTGGGGCTGTCTATTCCTTGTCCCAAGCTGGGGCTGTTTATTATTTGTCCTTGAAAAACTGTGCCAACAAAATTGCACACTGCTTGAAGTGAGGGTGCACCATTGCAGAGCAGAGTGGGGCAGAGCTGGCTAGAAGAACTGGACCAGTTGCAACCCAGATCACAGTGGGCTGTTTTGGCTTACAGAGAACACTACTGTCTCAGATTCAACTTGTCATCAGCCAGAACCCTGAGATCCCTTTCCTCAGGTCTGCTCTTCAGCCTCTCATCCCATAGCCTATGCATACATCCAGGGTTGACTCATTCCAGGGTGCAGAATTCGGCACTTGTTCTTGTAGAACTTCATGTTGGTGATTGTCTAGTACTATACTTTGTCAAGATCTCTCTTCATGTTCTATCTACTCTTGAAGGAGTCTACAGTTCCTCCTAATTTATTGTCATTTGCGATCTTAGTGTGCATCCATGACATTTATGAAAGCATGGAATCATGTGGCTCCAGTTACCCACTAGTAACTGGCTGCCAACCTACTATAAGTTCATTTACTGTGACCCTTGGAGTCAGACCCACCAACCAATTGTTCACACATCATTTTATGCATTTTTGTATTTGATAGACCAAAGCCTCATTTGCTGCTTTGATGTCATGTTTCATATAGGGTGTGTTTCCACTGATTTCTTTTCTTATTTTAGAAAGTGTAGTTTCTAATAAATCTAAGAAGCACTCTGGTTCTTGCTCTTTCACTGTACACCTTGTCATAAGTTAAAAGTCTGTGAACAATTTGAATCCACCTGTATTTTTTCTTATTTAAGGTTCATATGCAAATTCAAGACTTCACAGACCTCTAATGCTGCATAATGAGAGTGGTGTCAGAAAAGAAAACTCTAAATGAATAGATTTTTTTTATCAATTCCCCTATGTATACATGTGGATTTCCCTTGATATTATAACTGCCTCTGCTTGGAAGTTCATCTGGTTGGAATTTGAGGAAAATGTCATTTTTCTGAGCATCACTTATTTGAAAATCCAGCTGCATTCACTTTAGTTAGCTACGGCATATTAGGAAAACTCAGATGCATCACCTGAAATCTACTGTTTGTACACAAAACTCCTGGTGCTTTTGCAAAATCCTGTCTCCTGTGCATGCAGCAGTCTCCAGATGAACAGTGCATGGCTTCTGTGACATCCTGGTAGCATTGTCTTCCTGTAGGTTTGGGCAGAAGAAGAATCCCAGGGCAGAATTGCCCCGGGGAAATGTTTGAGCTAGCAGCTACACAGACTCTTCCCGCAGGCACTGTTTGACACTGAGCAGGGGCATGTGTGACTTGAAAGCTTTTTCTTTCCTACAAAATATGACTAGTTAGTCTAACAAATTCTTTTAATAAATTCCATACTTGTTCCATTAGCTCACCAAACTGCAGTGACACTACTACCAGAATCACATTATATTTTAAAAACATTTATTTTTATTTCTGTCATACAAGTAGTTATTCCTGCTCCCAGCTCCTTTTCTTCAGCTTTGCCCAAGATTTACTTGGGGTGTTTGTTTCTGTCATACCAGCAGTTATTCCTGCTCTCAACTCCCTTTCTTCATCTTTGCCCAAGATTTATTTTGGGTGTCTTTTCACTGCTTACTGTGGGTTTTTCCTAATGCCTTTTTTACAGTCTTATATTTACTTCTAACCTTCTTTGCCTTGGGATGCATTTAATGCAGGAAGTCAAAATCAGGATATGATAAAACTGAGTATTCTAACATCTATCTAACATTTTTTTTTTCTTTTTCTAAATTGTGGTAACTGCTTGGTTTCCCTCTTCTAGGCAATAGTTGTCTCTCCTGTGTAGTGCATATCCTAAGGGGTCTGGCATTTCCGAGAACTCTCAAAGGGCAAATTATTGTTAGTGCTACTGTTACAAAGAAGGATCCAGGCTGGGGATTAAAGAAGATGTTTCTTATGAAAGAGCAGCATGTGTGTGCCTTTTAAAATCCCAGACAATGCTGTCATGTTAAAATGCTGTTTACAAGAGTCTACCAGCCCGTAGAGACAACGTTTTGGCCCAGTACATGCATCTCCTTGTCTATTTCATCAGTAGAAAGACCCTGGGTTTGGCAAGGTAAGTTGACCCTTCAGGCCTTAGAGTGTGAAGCACTGGCAGCCTTAAATGGTTTTCCTGCTGCTTTCCTGAAGATGAGTTCTAGTGACTGAAGAAAAGCTCATGAGAAGACCACTGTTAATTCTTGCACTTGTGCCAGCCTTGCCCCAGGCTGGGGAAGAAACTTAGGTCAAATCCAAATAATAATATTTTATTTTATTCCTCTGTAGTAGCTAATTCTGTAATTCTGTGCGACTGGCAATGAAGTCTTTGAGCAGCTCCACTAAAAGCTGACACTTTATAGCACGTTGTATATTTTCTGTCCTTTTTTTGCTTTTCTCAGTATTTATGCTTTTTGCCGTGCTCCTGAATGCCTCAGCAGGTTATTTTAAATACAGCTTTTTAAATTTCTCATTTAATACTTCTAGTTAGCATGCAGCACTTTTACTGTGAGTATGAATTACACAGGATGTGAACCAATAAAAATTTCATTCAAAGCCTTAAAATGGGCATTTCTTAGAAGCGCTGGGGGATAAGACAATAAAATCCAGAATAAAAACAAAATAGTGTTCCGCTGAGAATTGCTTAGCACTAGCTGGAAGATTTTGCTGACTAACCCAAGGGGTTAATGGCTGACAAACTTTCCCTGAAATCTGTCAGTTCTGCCATTTTCTGCACGGCTGCAGAGTAAATCACAGGCAATAAGCAGGAGCAGCTTGCTCAGTAAATCACTGCAGCACTCCTCAAGCCCTGCAGTAAATAGACAGTAGACAAGTTTGAGGCATGTCACCTTACATCCAGTGTTTGGACAACAGTCAATTAGATTTTACAGCATGCAGTTACACTGAAGCATTACTGCTCTGTGGATGGTGGGATAGCACAGAGCAGGTGCTTATTTGTACTGGTAGCAGTAAAAGCAAAATACTATTATTACAGATTTTTCCTCCCTGTTTCTTTTTGTGCTTGGTTGTGTTATGGTTTCATGTCAATTTTGAGATAATGCGCATCAGTGCTGTCAGGAAAACTACACTCTCCCTGCAAGGCAAATATTCTGATTGGGCAGCTGTGCTCCTTACAAATGCCATGATACTCCCTGTATCTTGGCTACTTCTGAGTCTGTCACTTGTTTGACATTTTCTTTGTAATTTTATTTTAGTATTTGTATATTTCCAGATAAAGTTTTTAATGTATAATCCCAGTGTGGTTTCTGGGAACAGGATAGTCATTTTAACACATAGAGTATGATTTTTCTTGTATTTTCAGTAATGAAATCTGAAGTTTATGTTTGTATGGTGAATGCAAAAGGTGTTGCTTTAAAGATCAGATACCAAACTTGCAGAACAGGGTATGGCTTTGTCCTGGCAGCTTAGTCACTATTGGTGGCAAAATTAATATAATAGTAGTAGGGAAAGTACTGACATGTTCAGAGCATGAATCATAGAATCACAGAATGGCTTGGGCTAGAAAGAACCCCAAGGGCCACTTACCTCCAGATCTGATACTGGACCAAGTTGCCCAGGCCCCATCCAACCGGATCTTGAACACCTTCAGGGACAGAGCATCCACAGTCTCTCTGTGCAGCTTGTTTCAACTCCTCACCACTCTCTCTGTGAAGAACTTCACAGAATCATAGAATGGCCTGAGTTGAAAAGGACCTCAAAGATAATCTAGTTTCAACACCCTTGCCATAGGCAGGGTTGCCAGCCACTAGACCGAACTGTCTAGAGCCACATCCAGCCTTGCCTTGAATGCCTCCAGGGAAGAGGCATCCACAGCCTCTCTGGGCAACCTGTTCCAGTGCATCACCAGCCTCTGAGTGAAAAACTTCCTCTTAACATCTAACCTAAATCTCCCGTTTTAGTTTAAAATCACTCCCCCTTCTCCTATCACTATCAACCCATGTAAACAGTTGTTCCCCCTCCTGTTTACACACTCCCTTCAAGTACTGGAAGGCCACAATGAAGTCTCCCTGGAGCTTTCTCTTCTCTAAGCTAAACAAGCCTAGTTCCCTCAACCTTTCCTCATGGGAGAGGTGCTCCAGCCCTCTGATCATCTGGAAAATAAGTTTCTTCCCTAAGAAAAAGGGGAAAAACTCCATCTTTGATTAAGCAGGGAATCAGAAAGAGAGAGTAGAGATGAGATTTAATAAGGAAGGAAGAGGGAAGGAAGGATGCCCACGGATGTCCTGTGTCTGTGCTGTAACAAGTTGATAAATGCCTTGAAGGTTTATACAAGTAACTGGGGAAATCTTCATGAGTCGGCACATACATTTTGTCTAGTTTTGCCCCTCTATTTTTTAGTGTGACCTCATTTTATGCTTTTGTTGATCATACAAGGGGCTTTTCACACATGAATATAGTCATTCTGCCATTCCTTTTCACTATATTGGTCCCTGCTGGCTGTGGAGTAGGTAGGAACCCATTAATTTCAATAAGTTTTGGAAAATCGGGGAAATTCTACTTAAACTTTGCTAGGAAAGACACGTAAAGAGAAATAGGGAGCCAGAATATGTTTATCACTCGTTTTTTTAAGGGTGGAAGAGTCCAAAATGTATTAGAATGCCTCTGTGGACTATAATTGAAGATAAGCCTAATTTATGTGACATCTCTGCTTTCTTGAATTTATGGATTAGTCACAGCTACGCAAGCTAAGTGGCTCCACACTTGCTGTAGAGAAGAAAGTAATGTGGCCTTCACTGTGGTTACCTGACCATGGACTGTGGGTTATGGTTACTTGCAGCAGCTCAGTACCACACAGCCATTCATTCACTCCTTCCAACAGTGAGATGAGGAAGAACACTGGAAACAGAATTTATGTACTGATATAAAACTGTTTACTAAGATAAAAGAGGAAAATTGAATAAAAAAATAAAAATAATTGAATAAAAATGTGATGATAACATATATATATGCAATGCAATTACTCATTATCTGCTGTTTGATGTCACACTATCAACAGGTCTCAGCCCCAGTCCTTAGGGTCTAAGGACTGACTCTGAATGGTCCTTATTTAGTTGCTAATTGACTGGAAGTCTCAAAAGGTGCTATTTTTCTTCCTTGAATGGAATGTGACTGTAGAATTTAAAAAGAGCTTAATTGAAGAATTCTATAAAAATGAAACATGATCCTGAACGCATTATACTGTGAAGGTATATATAAAAAGAGAGTTGCATGTTGAAGTGTTTATAAGAAAGAAGCTTTACACAAAACAGACTAATTTATCTTCTTGAAGTGATAGAAACTTCTACTGCTAATTAACCAATATAGTAGTTCTTGATTAAAATGAAAGTATTAAAAAATTTACTGAAATATATTCAATTTCATAAATGTATTTATACTTTATTGTGAAGGATTGTTGAAAGTAATAGGTTACTTTAAATGTATCATTACAGTGAAAGAAAGAATAAAAAAGTTATCAAAGACATAGCAGTTGATGTATACTTAATTACTTTTCATTAAATAGTAACTTATTTATTGACTTGATTCTGTCTTATACTGAAATTATCTTGTTTTAACAGAGACCAATGGCACACACTTACATGTTTTGAAATCAGGAGAGATAACATGCCAGCAATGATGACAGTAAGCTGTCACTAATCCAATTGTGAAAAATAATGACAAATTTCAGTTATTTAGAAATAGCTGTAATGTTTACAAGCAGTGCATTCTTACATGCATTTTATCCTCCCAAAATATTCATATGCAGGATTTTACCAGCAAGCTTTCTCTCTTTTATATTCAATGGTGATTAGCAGAAACAGGATACTAAGAGTTGTCCAGCAAATTATTTTGATATGAAAGGGAAAATTAGTAAGTTTTTACCTGCGGTCAGTGTAAGACTTGTTGAGCCTCAGTCCTTGGATAAAATCAGTGAGGAACTATGCTTTCAAATGGGACTCTGGCCTTTATGTGTACTCCACCTTTCACTGCGAAGGAGTTGCTCTATAAGTGACATAGGTTAGGCATCTTTTTTACAATTCTTCCATGGAACTCTTAACCTCTCTTCTGTCCTGAGGACTCAAAGCTCAGTTGTCTTTTCTGTGGAGTCCCTATTCTTCTTCACATAGACAGTTCTCTTTCTTTCCCTCATGCTCAGAGTTTTTCTTGACAAAAAACTCAGTGCCCTCTTTGTAGCCTCCCTGATGCTCTGATGTAGTAGAATTTTATGTATGGAATTTTTAAAGAAGATAAAAAGAATAAATACAAGGATGAGTTAGTGCAAGTGCATTCTTCTCTGTATGGACCCAGAATGCTCTATCAGTTCTTTATTTTGATTTCATTAACAACCATGATGTGATTGTCTTGATTAGAGTCAAACCAGAATTACTACAGTGGAGTCCCTTTAATGGAATTACTATGGACTTACACCATATAATATAGTTCAGGATTTCTATTCAATGTATTCACAGATGAAAACAGAAAGAAATCAATACGACTGTTCAAGGGAGAAACTCCTAAAGAGAAAGACATTCTTACCTCCTCTTTATGATTCTGTTTTCTTTAAACTACAGCAGAAATAATGAAAAAGTATAAGAAATATTTGCATTTAAATGTTTGACTGAAAAAGTAGAAAACCATATATTCATCAGCTTGAGCTGTCAGCCTTTGATATGTCTATGGAGTGATGGGATCAAATGATTCCTGTAATTACAATTCATTTTTTCTGGTATACTATTAGCTAAACTTGTTACAGCTGGTAGAAAAATAACAGAAAATCCATTTTAAACATTCAATTTTCATCTCACTTAAAACAGAATAGGATATTTGAAAACAGAGGAGTACACTATTATATTATTGTAATTAAATGCTTTATACAAAAGCGGTCACTGAAGCATCACTGCAAAGAGACAGGAATAGAAGCAATTTTGTAGTACATTTTTTACCTTTTGAAAAAGAAGATGAACTGTGTATGGGATGTATCAGTTCAGTCCTGGCTTGCAGGTTGCAACAACACCATCATATAAATTCCAGGCAAATGTACACTGTTAAAGTGAATCTCTCAGTTGTCCCCAACTGGGACATGCTCTAATATGGTTTCCAGGGAGTTTCTGAGTGAGTGTTAGAAGCATCTCTTCTGCAGAGACTATACCAAAAGTTGCCACCCTATTGCTTACTAAATGCACTCCAGATCCCAGTGAGGACGCAGGAGGCTGCTGGACTTCTTGTACTGACTTCTGCTCAGTCCAGGGAACTGAGTTCCCTCAGCTGTGAAGTAACACTCCTAGACTGTAACCCACTGAAGTCATAGTGTTCTCAGCGCCACTTCTGCTTCCATATACCGCTTCTCCTGAATTGTCCATATTACTTGCAAATATCAACATAGCTTCTAATTTATAATATGTTGCTGATACATTTCAAAATCATCTAAATGAAGACCAGAATGAAGGCTTTGTTGACTTTTAATGGGATTCAAATGCTCTTTAAGTGCTTTTTTATATTCCTTCTGAAATTATTAAAAATTTAAGCCTCTGAATGGTAACAGAGGTAAGAAATACATAAAGGGACTTCTGTTGGACTTACCATATAGCCACCATCACACAGGTGTCTTAGTAATATAGAACAATAAGTTTAGCAATATTCACCAGGAAATGAAAGGAGAATCTGAAAAACCTTTACATCTCAGTGATAATTTAGACAGGGCAAAATAATTACTGCTGAAACTAACAATCCTGGTCTTAGAAGTGCCACAGAAATTTTAATAAGCATCAAGAATAGTCTGGGTTTCTTTGTTGCTAGGAAAGATTGCAATGCTTCAGCAACAACCCACTGATCTTGAGATCCAACAGAGGGATCACATTGACCTTGCCTAAATCTAGCTCTCTTTATCAATAAAAGCCCTGATGGTTAGAGAGAACAGAGGAGTGTATTTACAAGCACACTGTGTGTGTACTTCCAGATGAGATGTGGGGTTACTGAGTACGTTACGCATTTCAGATACGTTCAGAGAAGAAGAAAAAACAGATGGACGGCAACATGAACTCACTGAGGAAAAAGGAAAAAATCTCTTTGACTTAAATGAAACCAAAGTTAAAATAAACTTCTTAGTGAATTTCACTCTCAATTAGGAAATGCTCATTTGCCCAATCTTAAACATACTAGCACTTAAACAAATTTCCCTTGACTTCTTTGTCCCACAATTTGGCTTTACCATTTGCTATTATGAGTGATTCTCATTTTAACTTGCTGAGTTATTCCTTTGAACTTTTCTGTCTGTCTCTATTATACGTAATTGGCAAGCGTACAATAAACAGGATGCAAAAAAGCTGATACTTAACATCAGCAGTCCATAATTAGATTAGCTTACATCCTGGAAAAAAAGAGAAAAAAATGGTTAGGTAGCAGTCTGTAACTTTCCAGGAATTTCTGTGTGGACTGTACTACTTATTCACCATACAAAAGATTAGTAGTATCTGAACACAAAAGCCTACCACTTGTAGCTGACTGAGTGACTGAGTGTTTTCCTATTTTATTTCTGCCTCTTTACCCTCTCATTCCTCATTCGTCTATTTTATCATTTTCTTACGTTTTCTCTCTTTTTCTTCCTTTCTTTGTACCTCTTTTTTCTCTTTTTTTAATATATTTTTTCTATTCTTTCATTTTAAATCCTTATTATAATAATGTCAGTATGATAAGGAGAAGAAATAATTTTATACAGCAGCTGACACCAAAAGCAAAACATTTTGACTGTACATTTTCATACTGTACAAATATATTAAAGCATGAAACTTTTATATAAACAAAATATGAAAAAGCTAGACTGTCAATTTTAAAAAATCTAACATTTATTACTGAAACTCAGAAGGAAGACTGTCTAAGTCAGAAATTTAAGACAGTCTGTTTCTCATTTAGACCTTGTTGCATGAGTGGGAGTTAAAAGGTGGAGAAAAAGAGGAGGAGAAAGAGATTTAACATTTGACCTTAACACCATCAAACTGTGTATTTCCATTATTTTCAGTAACCCCTGCTAAATTTTTACCACAGCATAGAACTTTTTCTTTTTTAGCTTAGATCAATACTCTTTTATAGTTTACTTTTCCTTCTAGAATAACATTTTTCTACTTCACATTTTCTGATCCATTTCCACAGGAGAAACACACCGTGGGACTCTGATCATCTCCCTTTTTTGGTTGGTGCAGCCTTCTCTTCCCTTGACAAAGGCTGCCTTGAGCTAGTACAGCACTATGGCAAAAACTTCTCAAACTGGTCTGTCCATTGACCATACAGAACCTCTCTTTGATCCCCTCTACATGCGTTCCATTCTTTGCTTCACATCTGAGCTGCTTGTCTTCACTTCTGCTGATTTTTTATGGCCTATTCCCCTATCATCTCTTATTGTGAGAGAGTCAACTACCTCACAGGTAGAAGCCAAGCAGCTGGTTCCAATTAACCACCTATCTTTTTGAGAGCTGTCAGGATCAGGGGGAGATCTAAGAACCGAATAATCAGACCCAGCTCATTCAGAGAAGGCCGCCTACAGTGAAGTGGGGTAGATGATGAAGGCGTATCAAGGGGAAAATAGCTCTGGGAGAGGAGGAAGGACAAAAGGTAACATAAAACAAAACAAAACAAAACAGGGAACTGGAACTGAAAGTAATTGGGATCCCAACAATATTTTGACTGAGTGCAAAGCAATACAGTGGAGAAAGCATCTGAACAGCTTGCCGTAGCTCTCCTCTCACCATGTACACAAGCCTGTGTTTTAACAGACTTGATCTGACATAAGCTCTGGGTACAGCAGTTCTGGGGAGATTGCTGCAGATGTTTGTCTGGAGTTCTGTGCATGTGTCCGTCTCAATTACAATTAGAGATTTATAAAGTGAATGTGTACCTCAGTGAGACTCCAATGTTCCACAAATCTTTGGTCAGAGATCACAAAGTCTGAGCATCCTCAATAAGTGTACTTCCAGAGAAAATTAGGTTGGATGGATTGAGTTGCTGGTTGTCTGTTCTCAGGAGTACCTGCTTGTAAATATCTGAAAACTTCCCTTTCTCTTGACTTGATGACCTCTGTAAAGAAATTACAAGTGTGCTTACAGACGATCCTTGACTGGGCTGTTCATCCTTATGAAGGCCACAAAACCTTAGTTTAGTCTATGTTAGCAAGAGTCTCTTTTAACAGAATACAATAGTCATTTGGGATTTATGGCTTTACATTTTGCCCTTTCACTCTGTGCAAGGATTCTCAAGGATGTCTGTAATCAAAGATCTATCTCTGTAAGTCCTTGTAATAAATCTTTCATCCTGCTTGGTAGATGTTTTATTCTCACATTGGTCAGTATTTAATTATCTTTTGTTGTTAGAGGACATGAGTAAAGTCAAAATCAGAAAGTGGGAGCCTCTGCATTCTTCCATTGTGAAGATCTTTTCACATCACATTGGGTAAAATCCTTCAACATCTTCTAATATTGTATGTTTTCAGTACAGTGTAACATCAGCTATTTTGCTTTTGGACAACGGGAAGGAAGAATATTTGCATAAAGGCTCCATTCATGTGCTAGATCAAAAATGTTCAGCAAGTGAATCTGTGTTGCTTACTACATGTGTGATTTTTCACTTTTCCTATTTTCTTTGCATTGAACTTGGTATTTGACATATTCTTCAGGTAGCCACTTTGAAGTTTTCAGACACTTCAAGGCATCTGGATCCCTCAGCCCCCTGCTCTAGCCCTGAAATTGAAATACACCTTCATTATGTTCACTTTAGTAGCTGGAGAGACATCTTTTCCTTATATAGGGTGGAGTTTAGGATCATATATCCTGCACTTTCTTCCTTCCTTGGCCTTCGAAATACCTGAACACCCAGTTAAGTGATTTTCCCCAGATCCCCAGTTGTGTGACTTTAACCTTATACAGATGATCTAAAGTCTCTGTTCAGCTGTGAATACTGTGGAACATGTGGGTTTTTGTGTGAAGATCCAGCAGTCCAGGTTCCTTTGACTCTTTCAGAGAAACTGTTTCTACAGTCCCTGCTTGCTGATATACAAAATGTGTAGTTGAGTCAAACTAACTTTGATATATGTGATTTTTCATAACGAAGTGAAGCAGGGAAGTTCAGATAAACTAAAGTTTTCCAAACCAATTTTCTTCACCCAGTATTTGATTTCTTTTTTGTAGAAATACTCTTTTTCTTATTGAAAGATTTCATCCTTCCATCTCATTTTAAAAATGCCATGTGCACTTCATGTAGAAGCTAACAATAACCACTACTGGAAAAGTCAAGTGTTGTTATTTTAAAACCTTGCTTTAATTTCTGGAACTCTGTTATTATGAAAAGAAATATAATGTGTAAAAGGTATAAGACTGTTAATTTATCACTATCCCTAATATGCTATCAAGGATGTCTCTTTAACCTTAATTGTTTTTCACTGAAGCATTCAATTTCCTGTTCTCTGTTCTTGCGGTGCTTCTGTCTTTATTTGAAAACTGACTTCTTTTTAACATTGAAACTGCCTGAAATGCATCTGTGAAGCAGGTCATTATGAGTTTTCATGTGTAGATTAAAAATCAATATATTTTGTTGGAGAGCAGTGTGCTCTGTTTTTAATTTTTCCAAACGATTTTTTAGCAACTTAATCAAACATTGACAAACTGCTTTATTTATTATTTATATGATGGCTTTAATGAATGAACCATACATCATACTTATTTGTAGTGTCAAAAATGACAAGAACTGAAAAACTCATATCTGGTGAAGTATTTGACCTTTTGTAATCAAAGAAGGAAGCATAACACAGGTGTCTTTCTGTAGTTAACAATAATACTCTTGAGAAAGTATCTACATTGCAACTTTGAATGCATTTCTTCTCAAAAACAGGTCAAGTAAAGTGAAAACACAACTTCACAGCAAGTTCTTATTCAAAGTATAGTTTGGTGTTTGTAATCACTAACATACCAAAGATAGACCATATTTTGTTTGATTCTGCTACAGAGAATATAATTAGCCTTTGTAGGGTTTAGCTAACAGAAGTGAGAAAAATGCAAGGCGCAGCTCAGCACACCACGTGTCAGGTTAGGATAATGATGATTATGCTTGTGAAGATCAAAGTGAAAGCCATCAGGAAATGAAAGAGTAGAAATGTCACTGAACACTTTAAAAACAGCAGCTATCTGTAATTAACAGGTCCATTTTCCATTTGCCCTTAGTTTAGTTTGCTTACTTGTGTCTGTAACCATCAGGAAGTTGTAAGCTTCATAACTCATGCACGATGTCTTAGTTATTTAAACAGAACCTTGTACTTGGTAAAGAAGATGACTATGGTATATCCAGGATTTTGAAGCAAAAGCATGTATTTTGGATATCTGACTGCATTTTGACTTAAAATTCTTTCAGAGAAGCAAACACCTCCTATTTCATATATTCTCTTTTAATGTGTCATTATTGAGCTGTTGTTCTGGGAAGGAGACCCATATCCCACAGCTGGCTGTTTGTCAAAACTCTTTTTACAGAGGTTGTTTTGAAAGTAATGCTTCCTATTTATTTCCATGGAAAATCCAACAGACACAAAGAGTATAATTACACTGTTTCAGAGAGCAAATTCTCATCTACAAACCACTATTGTTTGACCTTAGATATGCATTTTCACCAGCAATCAACAAGAGCCTGCATGCTGTTCTTGTAAAAATCTACACCAGCGGAGCTGACCCACTGTTTCACAGCTGTTATGTTGGTGTTGTTTAAATGTACCACCTACCACCTCACTGTGCTCACATTCACTGTTCGAACTCCATAAAGATTTAGTAAGTATTGGCGAATGTTGATGGGTGCCATTTTTTCCACACGGAGGAATTCAGATTTACATCTTTGCTTCATACACACTTCCATGTCAGACAGAATTCTGTCAGGCTGCCCCTCAGCTGCCATCTGTCCCACAACAACAAAATTAGATGAAGTATTGGTGGGAGGGTTTAACCTCTTCTGCCATATCACCAACATAATAACATAGGAGGCATTACTTTTGGTGCAGACCTCATATGTCAGTATTCAGAGGAAAATAGTCCTTCAATTACTTTATCCACCCTCTGTAGGATTTTGTGCATCTCTCTGTTGCTACCCATCAGACATCTCATCTCCAGCTCTGCATATTAAGCTTTTTCAGGCAATACAGCTGCTCCATGCCCTCAGGCACTTTAGATGTACTTTTCTTTGCCCTTTCTAATTCCAGCTTGTCACTCTCAGAGTGAAACTACCCACAGTACAGTTAACAGCTGATTTAATCCTCAGTTCTTAACTATGGATTTAATCTTCCATATAGAACCCTGATGGTTTAAAACACGGATTTTTCTTGAGCGTGACTGGTATAATATGCTATATTAATTATTAAATCACTTAAATCTGAGTTTCAAGAACATTTTTTTTTTTAAAGTTGCATTATTCCTCTGTTCAACAAGGTGTCACAGAAGTCAGACTCAGTGAAAACCAGGATCACTGCAACTAGCCCTTGTCTAGGACCCTGAGTCCAGGGCTGCAAATATGGTGCAGATATCTATGAAACTCTGCAGTGCCTGGCAAGATGTCACTGCCTCCAATGGGACGCTGAATCTTCACCAGCAGCAAGTACAAATGAGGAGAGATGCAATTTCTTTTGAATTTGAATTTTCTTTGAATTTAAGCAAACATATTGAAGTAAGAAGCTTGGATTTTCCTCCCCATGGTCTTTATATCATTAGGCTCCCTTAGCTTTAAAAATCCTGCTAATAGATGAGATGACAATTTTACTCTGCTTTTCAACCTAAAGCTCTGTACTGCAAGAGAAGAGTCAAAGAAAGAGAGAGAGGCTCCCTTGGTGTTTCAGGATTTGCGTTATAATCTTAATCCTAGATCACAGGATAAATCAGGAGACGTTGACAAAACTGAATATTGAGCCCGTCACTGTTGCTTCGCTTCTGTATAAACAGTGTTGGACTCTCAGTAGTATGAAAGGTAGGGGTTTGTTTCTCCTGTTTGCTTGGTAATAAAAAAGTAAGTAGTATGCAAAGCATTCCCCTGCTCCATTTAGAGCTGCAGATACTTTAATCTTTTACAGATTCTCCCAGAACACTTTCCAACTTCCCTCCTCCCCTCTCTTAAACTACTTAAAAGCGACGTGAACATGTGCAGAAAATGGTGTATAGATTAGATTAAATGTTTCCATCTGGAGAGAGCATAGCTGTAAATTAGCGAACTCAAAGGAAGTTGTTAAACGCACGTAAAAATGAAAGTCCTCCCCAAACACAATGCTGTTAATGACATGACATTCAATTATATGCTCATGGACAGACTAACCAGTGTCAGTGGTGAAGGCAAGTATTTTGTTTGCTAGCAAGTGTAAAGTACTTGCCTGTAGAAGACATATCTGTTACCAAAGGAGAGCAGTTCTTTTTGACATGCGTATAATTGCTGTTATTGATTTCAAAGCACCGGTGTATTAAGTAGCTGACGTTTTATAAAGGACTTGTACGTGACATATGAGTTAGTGTTTGTTTAAATTGCCTGCATGGCTTCAAAAAATGATACGTAATTGTTAGACTCGCAGTGTAGCCTCAAAAATAAAAAATATTGTTATTATTGTTTTAATTTACAAACAACACAAAATACACTGAAGGAATTTACTTGAGTTGGTGAATATGCAGTATATTAACAGGTAATGAATATAACTAGTCTGATATTATATATGACAAAGTATTTGTAGTAGAATATGCTATTCCCTAGAAACAAATTAGTCAGAGAACAGACTGATTTTCACAGTTTCACATTAAAAAAATAGATGGTACCAGTGAGAGAGATAGAACAGTCAAAACTTAAAGATAATATTAAACAATAAGAGAATAACGTAGAAAAACAACGTTACTTTTATCTGTTTAGTGAGCTGAACTGACTCACTTGAGGACTGGATTATTTTTTGACCTCACAGGCTGGATACCTTGAGAGCAGGAAGGCTTTCTTCTGTCAGCAGTGAGCTCTGAGGTCTTTTCAGCTATCTACGGACTTTGCTGCAAATCCCTGTATGAAGAGAGTGAGGAAAAGAAGTACTTCATATGTCCTCTCACTATAAAATCTGGCCTGGGAAGCAGAACTTTGACACGTTTAGACTGCATTTTTTTGTGTGTACATAAGTGTTATGAGCTGAAGCCTTCCATGCTTAAAAATGTAGATGGTAGGCCATGGAGGATATTTAGAAGGGAGTTTGCAATTACACAGTGTATGGCAACTGGTGAGTCACAACCTGAACCTTTGATTGAGCACCTGAAGGAAAGACCCGGTCAGCCCTGGGAGCACAGGTGAAGGCAGTTCACCTGTGTGGCTGGAAAGGGTTGGAGCCAGGCTCAACACCTCTTAGACCCCACAGCTCTATGGAGTTTTCCCTAGCAAGTCTCAATCCTTGTGTGTGAGTGAGCATTCTTTTCCTATCTTTTTTAATGTATTCTTGATTGTTCTAGTTGTATTGCCATGGCACCTGGTAAATGCTACTAGTGATTTGCTAACTTCTCATTCTCTATTTTCTATTTTCATTTTAGGAAGTGTACCTCCAACTTGATGCTTCATTTTACAGGGTACAGAGTAGATGTAGCTTAACATCTACCGGGATGGAACGGTTTAGCTCTGTTATCTACTTGCCTGTATGTCCTTCCAGACAACCTGAGATAGTTTTGGTGTTTCTCAGGCTCCTGAAGGAGAAGGATCAAGTCATCATCTTGTCAGAAAAAGAAGATGGGCAAGAAAAATAAAGAGATATTTTCTGCATTGTTAGTAGTTTTGGTCAATAGATGGAAGCCAAAGAGAGCACGGGTGAGAAGAATCTGTCTGAAAAAGGATCTGAGAAAGGTGGGTATGGGGGAGGGATTGATTTTTCTCTTGTGGCAGCAAGATATCATTACATAGCATCAACTTCACCTGGAACAATCTCTTGATAGGTATGTGAGGTGGCTAAATTGATGTGGCAGTGTTTTATCATGGATAGAATTTGTTTTGCTCCCTGCCTTCTGTTTTTACTGTGTCCTGTAATAGGCAAGGTTTTCTGCCTTACTGCCTTTTAAAAAGCTAAGGGTGCATTAATTTTCATTTGCCTGATAATAATAGTAACGTAGAAATCTGCAGAGGTTTTGGTTTTTGTTCATTTTCTGAGTGTGTTATTACATCTTGTGAAGTGGGAGCTGAATAGTGATGGAGTTGGGAATCTTAGGACAGCAGCAGAGAATCAAAGGAAATTTGGAAGCAACTGTACTAATTTGTGAATGAGAGCACATGAAATGAACAGGCATATTGAGATACAGTTTTATTGCATGTATCTGTAAGATGGTGCAAAACTTGGCATGCTGAATCTGCAGAAGGGTGTGTTTGCTAAAGAACTTCAGGGCTATTTCATTATATTTTTGTAGTACAGGGTGGATTGGATTCAGAATCCGTGTGTGTGTGTGGGGGGGGGGGGGGGGAGGAAGTACTCAGTCTGAGTTGAAGGGTATTTCTCTCCAGATTTCTTTCTAAAACTTTATGTTGCTCTTCTGATAACACTTGAAACAGGTGCATTCAGAAAAACTGGTTTACAGAGGCTTAAGGAGTGATGGAAAACATATTTTAGGACTGGAACATATTGTGTTTCAAGCTTTATAGACTTCTTTTATGAAATGCATAATTAAGTTATTTGCACGTTTACTAAAGTAACTAGTAATTATTGAGAAGTGTTAGAGATGTAATAGGGCATTTTGGAAGCTCACATGAATCACAAATGCTGAAATAAAAAGAACTTCCTCAACTTGTTTTCCCTTTGCTCTTTGTAAAGTAGCAATACTCTAAGAATTAATAGGAAAGTGGAGAAAGCCATTAATTATGATTATTACATTATGAACAGATAAAAGAATGCTGTGATGATTTTTCTTGTATTTTCAATGCAAATAAAAACTTGGTTCAGTATTTTTTTTTTTTTTTGAGTTGATAGATATATGAAGAGAGATTTTGAAATACTTGCAGGTCACTTTCAAGCCTCAAGTCCACTGACATTTTATGTCTGTGTAAGTGCTCTAGATGGGTGCATGTAATGGTGTAAGCTGCTTCCCTGGCACCAAGTTCGTCTGGCGTCAGGGACCTATTGAAGTGTATCTTGGCTTTTCTCCAAGCAAATGCAGGGAGTGGGAGCAGACGGAAGTGTTGAGTGGGGTAACAATTTGTTACCAGGTCTCAGTGCATTGCATGAATAAGAAAGATATATTGTAGATTCAGGTACAGTTTAATATATATTCATAGTGTCCTTGTTAATGCTTCTCTAATAGTATGCTATTAATGCTAAAATACTCTGTTTTCCAATATTAAACTTCAGTTTGAAGTGAGAAGTGCAATCCTGATTTCCATCTGATTAGAGCAGGGGAAAATGTTACAAATGTAGAGATTTTGTTCTTCACACTTGGCTATTAACTGGTTGGCTCAGAATTGTGCCCGTGCAAGAAGAATTGGTACTGGCAATAAACAGGGAGCTCTCTGCACTTTGTGTATAAGGGGAAAGAAAGAAAAATACAGAAAAGTATTTTCAACAGACTAAGAGATAAAAGGTCTGATTGCCTATTATTTGCTTTCAGATTTTCACTGGAAATTCTTAGCGTTTCACCTGTCTTGCATGCAATGGGCATGCACAAACATGAAGCAAATCTGTTGAGAATGGAATGTGTAATGTTCTTGTAACAAGCAATGGAAAGATGCCACTTGAAAAAGCATTCAACTGGAGTTTCATGTTGTGATTTCTCTGATGGCAAACTCAGATTAAGAAGGTCCTTGTCCTTTCTGTCTGCAGCTGCTCTCTTCTCTTTTGCCCCTCATAAATCACTCTCTCCTTTGTTGCACCAATGTGACTGTATATATAGTTTTTCTCTGAAATATGAGATGTATTATCTACAACTCATGCCCTCTCCTGTTTTTGAGTGCTTTTTTAACTGATCCAGTTTACAGCAGATTCCACAGAGAAGTGAATCTCAGGGTGAAGGATTAGATTGCTTGTTACTACTGCTCAACCTAGTTAAACCTGGGGTAAAGCAATGACCTTGCTGCTTTGTTTCCAGTTCTGCACTTGTCAAGATCAAAAAAGTGATTCTGGAAGCTCAACTATTAAGAAAAACACTTCAAGAAGCTAACTCAGAGCACATCCTTTTCTTGGTTTGGGATCCTTGGCTATCTCACAGTAGGGTCAGGTTCCTGACTAGGTGTGGGGGAAGCTAGCAGATGGTCTGGCAGGAAAGGAAAATCACAGTGGGCAGGGTGTTTGATCATCTTAGCCATAATTGGAAGTTCTTCCTATGGAGAGCAGAATCGAGTGGCAGACAGTAAGGAGAACTACCTTGGGCATGGGTAAGGCCATGAGGAGATGATTAAAGTTCATTGGTGGAAAAACTTTGCACAATGCATTTTGTATAAACCCCAAATAGGGTATTGCTTGGGAGATTAATTCATCTGTTCTTGTTGGGTCAAGATGGTCTCTGTCTCAGCAGCTGAAAATCCATTTTAGAGACTCATCAAAAAATCTTCTATACTAGATCTTTGTTATCATTTGAAGGAAGGCATTTATTTTCCCTTTCATCACGTCAAAATCTGTACTAATGGCAGTCAGTATCCTGAGAAGAGAGTAAGAGCATGATTTTGCTACCATAGTTTACACAATGTTAATTTGTATATCAAGTCCCAGTGGGAGTATTTCCTTAGGAACTATTTGAACAGATAAGTAGCTGATTCAGAGGATAAGTTCTAAACTTAATGGAAAGCAGCCCTGTTTTTGTTCATTTTTCTTTACGTAGGGTCATAGTGCCATTGTAGTGGGCTGTCTTAAGTTTTCTAACAAATTTCAATATTAAATATTTTGTGTTGAAACTATCTCGTCATTTAAGTAGTTCTTACTGTTATCAAATTTTTCTTCTTTTCGCTCAGAGGGGAATATAATAATGTAGTTTTCAATGTTCATAGTTCATACAATTGCCTTTGTTGACTGATATATGGAGTGGAACCAGCATCTACTGTAAGCAGATAGAAGAGAGAGAGACAGGTGCAATTATTCGAAGTTTTATAAACTGTAGCGGTTTTAAAGAAGTAGGGATAGGTGGAACCTGAGTGATTTTACCCTGGAAGTCTTTTGCTGTCTGGGACTAGAACTACAGAGCCGATAGACTTGTCTCATATTGCTGTTGGGAAAGATTATATTTAATGTCTTAACTGAAATAAATATCTTTATGCTTTACTATTTTGGAATGTTGTTGACAAATAGAGCCTTCTTTTAAAGGTTATTGTTTGAATTAGGGTGTCCTTGCCAGTGAGACTGAGGATCTGCTCAGTTATTGTTCCCATGTTTCCACTGATTAGAAGTTTGCTCATTTTGTTATCTTGCACGTCTAATCAGCTGAGCTTTATCTCCTAGGACTTGCCAGAGATTCTAAATGATCAACATTAATAATATACGTATGCATACACAAACAATACATGCATCAGTTAGTTTCCTTTGTTCTTCATTAGTGTGTGTGTTTATAGAGTAGACAATCCTTCATGCTTCTGTCCAGCTTTTTTCATATCACCATTCATAAACAGCTCTGTTGCTCAATGATCTGGCTGTAGTTAACTCTCTAATTCCTTCTAAGCATTGCCTTGTATGAATTGTATAAGGTATCTTTGCTAAAGATCTGTATAGTTTTTGTAACTTAGAGTTAAGGCAAAACTGTTTGAAAAACAAGTCAGGAATCCTATTCATGTTTCTCATGTAACCAGACCTGTGTCATTTCCATGGTATCATAGATTCATTAATTGTCTTCTAATCGCCTATCCCTTCCTTCACAATGATGTTTAAGTAGATAGAATTTCTAACAGACCCTACTCTTTCAGTCTAGAAGCAAATGTATGAAGTGATCTGTCTCTTTCATTCATAAAACAGAGATGGGATCCAAATTGGACTCCTTGACATTTTTTTTCTTTTGTACACAAAAGGATCTGCCTTGTTACACCGATTTAGGTATTATGTTATCTCATATTTTATTTTGTTGTACTTCAGAGCCCTGATTTGTTTTGAAGAATAATGCTGTAGAGGAAGATTAGCTTATATGTAAGGAGAAATATTTCCTATCAGTAAAGGTAAAAATAAATTTTAACTGAATAGTTTAAATTTTCCAGTTTGGTAAGTAGAGTATCTTTGTTTTCTTTCTGTATTTGTAAGTCAAATGAAGACTTCATTTTTAAACCTCACATGGTGTAGTTTTTCTTTTCACTCTACTAAAAGTGCTACTTTTATTTCGAAGACGCATAAGAACAGTCAATCTCATAAGGATCCTTTAAGAAATAGCTGATCTATGTAAACTGGCATGTAATCAATCTCTTTATTTACATTCTGACACTAACTGTAATGCTTTAAATCACTTTACAGAGAAAAACTTGGATATATACCCAAAAGTAAAACAATACAGAAAATGTGAAATATCAAAGTGATAAATTGATTTATTCTGAGAGATAGTAACTGTCTCAAAGTATTTCCGCTATTGTGGAACTGCATGAGGACAGAGAATAGGAACATGTTGGAATGACTAAATGTCTGAGAGGACTTTTGATACAGACTGCTTAGGTGAAGTAGTTCGTCAACAGTTTTTTTCAGAGTGAAATTAGTCTGTGTGATTGCACTAGTATTAAAAGCCAAAATACCTCGTTATCTATTCTTTTGATTAATTTTCTTTGAGAATGTTTCAAATAGACTGAACATGGAATAGCTTTATATTTTCTTAGATTTTTCTTTGCAAAAAAAGTGAAGATCAGACATCAGAGGGACACGTATCAAGGCTGCTGTCATGTCCTCCATATTTCTTCATGAGGAAATAGGGTGGTTTTTTTTTGCTGAATAAGCAACTTTAGAGTTGGACCAATGCATGTGGTTATTAGCTTTTGGCGGAGTCTGTTTTTTGCAGGACTTTGGTACTGATACTCCTGACCAACTAGTAGAAAGCAACCACTCCATGAGCCTTCTGTGGTGAATTTGTTTCACAAGGCATCATGCAGTACTTGAAAATCAATATCAAATCTTGGAGGTAAGACAGAACTAAACACCACAGCATGCAGTGCACCTGAATAGATACTCTATATAATAGATGCTCTGAGACAGAAGCTTTTTTATGAATATGTTTAAAAAGTGCTTTAAGTTATACCCCTATATTCTTTACAATGCTTCTTGTGGCTCTTGAGAGCTGTTTGGATTCTTTCTGCCTTGAGTACTATGTGGTAAATACTTAAAGGCTTTCATTAAATAAAAAAAATAATCAAAACCCAAATAGTTTAGATGAACAGTGTCACGATCTGTAAAAAAGAAAAGAAGCTGTTCAGAGGAAATGGTCAGCATGTGAAAAACAGCTAGTTATATTTCCACTCTATGAGGCAATATGGAACAACAGCTATGATCCATGAGTTATAGATATGCATTCAGTAGTGGATAAACATGTGAGCAATGTCTGTCTATTTTCTGAGATGGTCTGACTGAAATCCTCTGTGTGCCTTGTGCTTTCCATCTGTTGCGCTGAATGCCTGAAGACACAGTAATGCTCTGCTGCTTCTGCCTGCATGAGAAGTCACTGGGGAGCTTTTGCAGCCTCTTTGCTGTGTTAGCAACCCACAAATGGTTCTTAAGTTGGACTATTTCAGACCATCACAAATGGGAGAGATTTTACTTGGTCAAGTAGTAATCATGTGGTGTTCCTAGGATTAAGAAGAGAAGCTTTGGTAACCGATTGGATGCAATATTCTAATGGACTGTAAGGAATTTTATAGCTCTAACAATGCTTGCACTTTTACCATTCAGAGAACAAGTGCCCATTTGAAATTCGTCATGCTGAATATCATCAAGCAATAGCAATTCTCAGCTGCCTAGGATGTTCTTACAGTTTCAAAGTCTGTTCAAAGATGGTTGACTTCAGAAATGATTTCTGAATAGGTTCACATTCTTTGGGCAACAATGCCATTTCACTAAAGTTTAGAATTCCCTTAATGTGCAGCGCCAACTAAAATACTAGCAGGCTGCTAAGCTTTCATCTGGCCTTCACATGTGAGAAGGATTATTGCTGTTAGGTCTGTAAGAGCTGCACATAAAATATGAATTCTATCAACTTACTATATTACTTAATACTTCAGTGTTTTGTTTTTTTTTTAATTGATCTCATGGAAAAGCAAAATCTGAAGTAATCCCTGTGATCTTTGCTGGATAGTTATCGTTGCTCCTCAACATCTCATTGCAGTGCAAGAACTCTGTGAATGTCAGTTAGCTGCTTTCCAGAATGAATCTGTGTGGTTTCTAAGGCTGAACTGCATCATTCATACTGAGTTACCTGGAAAATTTCAAAGGATTTGGGTAGTCAATCACTTAGCCTTCTGGGACTATTGAATTGAAAGACTGTCAGGACCACACATGTTGTTTCCTTATGTTTTTAGTTGCTTGGCTGTTACAGAGAGTTTACCCTTGGGCTGGTAGGAAAGATTTGCCTGAACAATGTTCTGTCACTAGCAACGAAGCCCACAATATCCCCATGAACATTAGAAATAATTGATGAGGAAGTTTAACTTTTACCACCTGCTCAGTGTGTGAACTGACTCTCCTTCAGTTTTGCAGTTTCGCAATGTGTTTCCCAAAAAGATTGTGTACTCTTTGCCTATAAGATGCAGAGTGATGAAAAAAGCAATATCTTAGTGTGGGTGTAAATATAAATAATTTATCTGCTTCAATGAAGCATCATGCAACTTATAGAAAAGATCTTAGGTACTGTATGTGATCTGCTGGCGTGAATAAGATATTTTCTGTGGATTTCAAGACTGACTGCTGTCACTTTCATTTCACAGACTATTCTGCCATCTGAAGTGACTGGCCTTGAGTGCTGGGGAAACTTATGTTTTTATGAATTATAACCTACAGTTTGTAATTCCTTTGTGGTCTGTCAGGGTGCCTATGGATGGTATATTTTTGTTTCTGGTTAAACAAACAGAAACATTCAACTGATGACAGTTTTCTCCCTTCAGATGAAAGAGGCAATGGAGAATATCAGTGATGATGTCATTAAGAGTAAAAAAGACTGTAGTAGAATCCTCTAGAGTTGTTGTTAGTGCCTGTCAGCAATTTACAACTGGCATTGAATGCTGACGGATGTAAGACTTAATTAGTGAAACTGTTTGGATAAAAAGAACTCAAACTTTGTGAGGCCATGTCTTGCACACTTTCATGAAATTTGGAAGTGAAATTTGTTCCGGATAATATCCTGTTTTTTCCTGTGTTTTGACTAATGGTCTGACTGTATAGAAATTGAAAATCTGAAGCAATGTAACCTCTGGAGGAATTACTGTATTAATAAAAAAGTATGAGAATTCTAAGAACTAGGGCTTGGAAGAACATATGCTTCAATGATCCTCTCAGAGGGAGATCATAGAATCACAGAATTGCTCAGGTCAATTTCTTTTGTGATTGTCACTATGAAAAATGGTAGGGAAAAAATGCACTGGTATGTAGTTAGGGAGCTACAATCTTACCTCATATGAAAGCTCAGGTACAGGTAAAATAACAGTATTGATAATAAGGGCATGCTAGGGAGCAAAAACTATTTGAAAGTAATGTAGGTCTTGGATGGTTTAGAGCACGTTCTCATTGAGTAAACAGCAGGGAGCCAAGCTTGTAGTTTGGCATAGTATTCTACAGCTATGTTCAACAAGTCTTGTTAATTTGAAGAAAACATACATCTAGCTCTCTAGGAGCTTCAAAAGATACTTGATGTGTTTGAGAAGGTAGTATAACATACTTCACCTTTTTAAACATTTTTTTGATACTGAATATAAAGATTGTTTTGGGTTAGGTAGACAGATTAGTAAGGATGATTTACAATTTTGGTTCCTTTTCAACGACTTAAGAAGTCCCTGGGAATACAAAAGCCATGACAGATTGCCTGAAAATTTGCAGTAAACACTGGTTTGAAATGCTTGTAACAGTCTCCATCTGTTCACTGCACAGTTGAAAAGGTTTGCGAAGTCTATGCAGTAATACAAAGATACCTGTGAGGGCAGATCTTTCCTTGGGAGGATAGTTAAATTTTACTTGTGATGTTTTGGGAAATTTCCTAAATACTCATGAAAAGATTTTTTTGTTTTGTTTTTGCTGAAGACAGCTGACCAAGTGGTTTTCATTTCAGCATCTTTTTATGTTTACATCTTTTGTAACATTCTTTTTTTTCTTAATTAGTTCTCACAGACATTTATATAAGCTGTGATCCTGTAAGTACAAGTATACTGGACTTCCATCACAGCACTGTGTCCAAGGTAGTGCTTGCAAATTCCGTATTGTGGAAATTGTTAGGACCCTATATACTAAACTGAAGTTTTAGACAAGTTTTTTCAAATAGTTGACTGTACTTCGTACGTATAATGTTTCATAAGGTTCTAGATAACTGTTATTAACCAAGGTAGTATCTGCTTTATAGAATATATTCTTCTGGTATTTAGTGCTAGGTTTTTAGAAGGATAGACATCGGAAAAATTTTGTGACGCATCTGTTTCTTTTACTGAGAACAGTATCCTTCTTTGTAACTTGCTTATGATTTCATTCACAATTAATTTCTTAACATTTTCTGTGGAAGATTTTCACTAATTAGGTTCTTAGGAATTAATGTAAAATCAAGGTTTGTTGCATAATGTCAAAAGTTTGACATACTAGAATTTTCCTGTGTTAATATTTTTATATTCATGTTAGGAAATTTTGACATTATGTATTGTACCAGTGATACAGGCAACAGATTCTACTTTTCTGTTAGCCAGATGACTTCCTGATTGATATCAGGAAAAAAAATAAATCCTTGCTTCCTATTTCACTACACAAACTGTCTTACAATAAAAATCCTTGGCTTTCAGTTGGTATGAACTTTAATTACTCAGAAAATCCAACAGTATGTGAATGGTAAACTGCTGGCATGGCATCAGTTTTAGTAGGACAGAAACAATATTCCATAATTTCATAAAAGATGAAACCTTGCAGTTTCTAGATCAGGAAAATTATCCATGAGTAGCCATGTAGGCAGCTAAAAGCTAAATTGTTAGTACATATGGAGATTCAGAGATTAGGCATAGACAATATTGAGCCTGTGGTGATGGAATTGTTAATTTTATCTTGTGCTATGGGGCATATCCATGTTCTCATAAACCCGTGCTATGACCTTTTTGGCCTGTGTAATGCAGAAATTGTGCAAGCTTGAAGACTGTATTCAGATGTCCTCCCAAGATTGGCTGCATAAATTTTGAATTTCCTACTCAGTCACACAAATAGGTGGCTTCTGGTGTCACTTAAGGTATATGGAAGTTGTGTGTCTGAACGCAAACAAATTACACTGAACTCTCATTTTTGTGACTGAAGAGAGATCAAATGAATCATACCGAGGAGAGATCATAAACGACTGTTTCAGGATGGTGTTGATACTCTTTGACACCAAATGAGGTATCTGTCAACTTGATATCTCTAGAGAGAGCCATAACTGTCTGGATTGTGTTTAGATTTCTAATGGGTCCCAACCAATCTAATTAATTTATTCATCGTGGATACAGAGAAGCAGTGATGTAACACACAAAAAGTGCTGATATTTTAGGAAAATATATTTGCAAGTGTTTAGCTATTCCACATTCAAATTTGGAAATCTTACCCTCTCACTTCTGAAAAATTATTCTGCTTTGAAGAGCTTGGTCATTAAAACAAGTGTCATCTCGGAGAGTTACTGAAGTGCTGGGGGAGAATACCCCTTGAGTGATATGTAACCCAACCCATGAGATCTGCTTCTTCAAAATGGTTTCTTTTTCTTACCACATCTTCTCTTAGCCTTCATACCCCTGGGTGTTGTTTCACCAGCGTGACTTTGTAGCAGGTGTTTGGTGGAAACAAAGACTTCCTTCTCTGTATTGTGACTCAGGTTATTTTCTCAAGAATTTAGACTAAAATTTCAATCTGAGTAGTAACATAATATGATGATCAACTCCCATTTTTATATCTTTTGCTGTAAAGGTAAAAAGACATCATGAAAGATTTAGAACTTTCTTTGGGGTATCTTGGACAAGCCTATTCCTTAAAGGAAATATGCATAGTTATTAAAACATTTTCCTTTAATAGAAAGGATCAGCTGACTGTCTGAAGCTCTTCATAGTCCTGTATATATAACGCAATTAATATTGGTCTTATTTAAGGCCATAATCCAGTATTTTCATCACAGCTACTTGAGTTCCTCATAAAGGTTAGAAATTGGTTGATTATTTATTTTATACAACTAGGTGAATTCTGTTACATTTCAATGTCGCAAACATTTCTGTTCTAGCTGGCCAAATACTATGTATGTTTGGGGGTATTCATGAAACTTTTTTCAGGTAAAGATGTATTATGGGGTCAGACTGGGGAGTCTATGTATAGTATACAGATGGAAGACAAGCTTTCCCCATCTCTTGTTTACCTCTCTTATAATCTTTTCTGAAGTAGCCGCAGGACAAATCTTTGGTGACCAGGACTAGAAGCAATTGGTGCAAACTGAAACATGGAAGGTTTCTTCTGAACATCGGGAAGAACTTCTTTGTGTGCAGGTGATGGAGCACTGGCACAGGCTTTCCAGAGAGGTTCTGGAGATCTTCAGTCTCTACCTGCATATGATCATTGACAACCTGCTTTGTGTGATTCTGTTTGAGCAGGGCCTTTAGAAGTCCCTTACAACCCTAACTGTCTAGAAATGTACTAGAGAAATGGGCTTAAATTTGCAAAATAAGCTTAAGCCTCCACTGTATAGGCAGTCATTAATAATGCAACAAAACTATGACTGATAAAATGACATATCAAGTATGATGATAATTACATAAATTTCAAAGCAAGGAAAGAAAGTGAAAATAGTACATTCCACAAAATTTTGTATCAGATATGTAAGATGAAAGGCTCCCTTTAGAACAGCTTCTCTAAGAAATATTTTTTCTCTGTGGTGGTAAAATTTATTTTCAAAAAGAATACTTGTAATTGGACCCACAGATGAAGTCATTAAAATATATAGGAAGCAACTTACACTCTATTCATAAACAGGAACTGTATCAGAAAAACAGACTGAAACATTAGTTCCTCTAGTTTCTCATGAGTTCTTATACTCTGCCTATTTCCAGATGACCCATAAACTTTATGTTACAACAGAAAAGAATGAATAAAAATTGCCAATGAAAATTGAAGGCTGCAGGAGTCATTGAAGTATTTTAGCTCAACTTTGATTTGTTGTTGTTGTTTGTTTTTGCTATTAGTAAGGGAGGAAAAAACTACTCCAGACAAGAGTTTCTTTAAAGTTATTTGGTATCACCACATCAGCCAGATACACTAATGTAATGCTCTGTAACAATTTTTTTTTTTTTTTTAACTACAGATGATTGACTGGAATAGTTTATTAAAAAAAAAACAAAAAAACAACCTGAAAAGAGTTCTGGCTGCACAGACATTATCAATCTCTTCCTCCATGCACCATGTAGTCAGAAATTTCTAAGATTACTATGCCCCTAATACATCCCTTGAGGTAGAATGATTAATTTGCCTTCTAAATTTTGTTAACTGGAAGTTGTAAAATATACAATCATCCCTTTAAGTATCCTTAGTGGCCTCATGCAATGAATTCTTTCTGTGCGTAAAATTCTTATTTTGTTATTCTAAATTATTATTTTTTAATATCTTTTAACATTGCACATATTCTTTTTTATTATTCCCTACAACTTCTGAAAAAGAAAAACATAATGAAATAAATTAAAGCAGTTTAGTATCTTAAGTGATATACAAGGGCTGATCCAAATGTATTGTATCCTATTTCATGATGTTGGCCCATCAACATCGGATGCAGATGTTGGTGGTATGGCAGTGTAAGTTGAACCTTCCCACTACTATTCTTGTTGCCATGTGGCAGGTGGCAGCAGGGGGACAGCCTGTTAAAATGACATCTGACATGGAAGCAAAGTAGTGGAATTGAATTTCTGCATGTGAGGAAAAAATGGCACATGCTGATATTCATCATCTCTATAAACATTCAGCAAGTGACCATTCAGTTTGGTATGAGCACAGTGAGGTGGTGGGAGGTGTGTTTCGGCAGTGGTGACTCCAGTTCTGGCTCACCTCTGCTAATGCATGTTTCTACAAGCATGCCATGCAGGCTTGATCACTGGTAAGAATCCGCTGCTAATAGTGCTATGTTGAAAAATAATGCTTTGTAGCTGAGAATTTGCTCTATCAAATAGTGTTATTGTACTTTTTAATCTGTTGAAGTTTCCATGGAAATAAGAGACAATCAGGTGAAGTCCCCAGTGACTGGAAAAAAAGGCAACTTAACTCCCGTTTTCAAGAAGGGTAAAAAGGGTGACCCAGGGAACTACTAACCTGACAGTCTCATCACTGTGCTGGGAAAAATCATGGTGCAGATCCTTCTGGAAGCTATGCTTAGGCACACAGAAGACAGAAAGGTCATGTGTGTGAATCAGCATGCCTTCATCAAGGTCAAATCCTGCTTGTCCAGCCCAGTGGCCTTTTATGATGGTGTAGCTACATCAGACGATGAGGGAAGAGCCTCTGTTGTCATCTATCTGGACTTTAGTAAGGCCTTTGACATGGTACCCCAACAACCTCCATCTCTCCAAACTGTAAAGAGATGGATTTGATCAGTGGCCCACTCAATGAACTAAGAACTGGCTGCAGGATTGAATCCAGAGAGTGGTGGTTGATGGTTCCATGTCTGGATTGAGATCAGTGATGAGTGGTGTCCCACTGTGGTCTGTAGTTGTTTCGGTATTCTTTAAAGTCTTCATCAGTAGCACTGACAGTGGGGTCAAGTGTATCCTCATCAAGTTTGCTGATGATGCCAAGCTGTGGGGTGTACTTGATGTATCTGAGGGACCTAGACAGACTTGAACAGTGGACTGAGGTGAATCTCATAAGATTCAACAAATTCAAATGCAAGGTCTTGCATCTGGGTTGAGGTAACCTCCACTGCTGATACAAAATGGATGATGAAAGAATTGGGTGCATCCCTATTAAAAAATGATCTGGGGGTGAAGGTGGATGGCAAGCTGGGCGTAAGACAGCAATGTGCCCCTGTAACCCAGAAAGCCAACTGTATCCTGAGGTGCATCAAAAGGAGCATGGTCAGCAGGTCAAGGGAGGAGATCCTACCGCTCAACTCTGCACTGGTGAGGCCTCATCTGGAGTACTGTGTCCAGATGTGGAGTCTTCTGTACAAAAGAAACTTAATCCTGTTGGAGTGTGTTCAAAAGAGTCAAAAAAAAAAAAAAAAAAAAAGAAAAAAGAAAAAAATCCAAGGGATGGAACACCTTTCATATGCGGACAGGCTGAAAGAGTTGATGCTGTTCAGTCTGGAGAAGATAAGGTTCTGATGTGAACTGATAGCATTTTTTATTACCTAAAAGGGAGCTACAGAAAAGAAGGAGACAGACTCTTTAGCAGAATATGTTGTAATAGAAAGAAGGGAAATGGCTTCAAGCTCGAGGGTAGATTTAGTTTAGATATAAGAAGTCTTTTACAGTGAGGATGGTGAGGCATTGGAAGAGATGCCCAGGTATATGGTGGATGACCTGTCTCTGGAGACTTTCAAGGCTGGGCTGGATCAGGCTCTGGGCAACCTAATCTCACTGTGGATGCCCATGTTCATTGCAGAAGAGTTGAACTAGATGACTCTTGAAGGTCCCTTCCATCTCTAAGGATTTTATGATTACTTTTGGGGAAAATCATGTAGTATTTTTTTCCCTAGATTCAGAAGAACTCTGCTTTCATTATGGTACATATAAAAATTGCTTTGTTAAAATACTAGTCTTGGACTCTTGGTTGATCCTTATTTAAATTAGACATGTATGCTACCTTCCCTATTTTTTAAATATTCAACATTCAGCCAATAGTGACTGATATACATTTTCCTCTATAAACCAGACACCATTTTACTTTTTATTACAATAGATGCTTATCTTGGACCAGATGTTCCCTCTGCATTCTTCCCCCCAGAACGTCCATGCTTTTTACTCAAGAGATTCATTTCCCACTAATAAAACTGTAGTTTTCATTTTTGCTTTTTTTTAATTTGTATAAGCATTTCTATATTATTTAAAATCCCAGTAAGAATTGAATCATTCTTGCAAATATAACTAATTCCCTCTTTTTTTTCTCCAGAAAAAGTGATGCAAGTGTTCCATTACTATCAAGTAATGTCTTAAGCTGCTTAAGTTAACTTTTTTATTTCAGTAGGATTTTCATTTTTTTTAACCTCTGAACCACTGAAGGGGGAGGAAAAAATTGCTATTGTGTAAAAATTTAAATGAAGTTCAGACTAAAATCTGTCTTCAAGACCAGTTGACCTAAAACAGTAATTACCTATTTCATACGTGCATTAAAAAGAAAGAAGAAGAACCCCTAAGACTTCCTGCTAATTACTGTTATAGAAGGTCAGACAGTTCCCATAAATCTGAGTGCCAAGGGATGTCATAACATTACTGTGGTAGTAGCATCCAGGAGTTCTAAGTGTATTTCTTTGTTGGTATTGTTAGGACAGACTTTCCAAATAGACTGTAATGTTTCCTACCACAGTAGTGTCAATGTGAAAAATAAGTCTGGATCGTGATCTATCTGAACCATGCTACTCAGAGAAGAGGGTGAACAGCTGTTGCGTTCAGTGAGTTTATTATAGAAACATTTTTTATTTCCACCTGAGTTTCATAGGGAGTGTAAAGTAGGTGAAACAAATGAAATGTTTGTTCTTAGGCTTAACCTTATCTACCACTGAAGAAATCCCCAAAGAGAAAATATTAGTTACAGGTAGCAGTCACTTCAGTATCAGTGGTATGCTAACTATTCAGTTTATGTCAGAGCACTTTAGCAGATCAAGCTTCTAGTCTTCAATGGCGGTACAGTACATTCAGGTTTCTGATTCTCTCAGGTATACTTAAATTTTGCCTAGGGAGTATATGCCCAAACATTTGCCTTTAGCATAGTCTATCTACGTGTATCCCTTCAGTCCTTCCCAGCATATGCAACCAGCAGCTGGTAAAATGCTTAATAAATTGCAGTTAAGGATAATAGGGCTGTGAAGGATAATTTGAAGCTTTTATTTCACATAAATGAGCAGAAAGATTTGTAGACTTCTTGACATTCAAGTAGCTGGACCACGTTGACTGTAGTCTCTCTAGCCTGTTACTGAAAGAGGATGTGAACTATAACGTGTTTTTTTTTATTTTATTTTTGCATGATTTCCAAGCTGATAAACTTCCATTATGTGACTTTCCTAAGAGTAATGAAGGTGTGTGTGTTTTCTTTGTAACTACGTCTTCGGAAAGGATTGTGAAGATTTTTATGAGAATTCAGAGATTAAATAGCCCTTCCCATATCTTTAGTGTTGGAGTAAGGAAGTCCAGACCTCTCTGGTTTATTTCAAAATGCAGAGTTAACAAGGATGTTCATACTGAAGCCAGTATCAATATCTGGGAAGCTTGAGTTTGCATTAACATGTGGCTTTATTTAAAATATAGTTAACTGTGGTGAATGGTCTACCGTCTGTTAAATGTGACATTGGCTATGCAGTTTTCCTAATAGAATTCAGCCCAAAAAGATCATTTACAATTTTCATGTTAACTTTTTATTTTAAAAAGATTTTACCTACGCAAACTGACATCCATAATAGGGAGGGCACAAACAGTGGGGACAAAATGCTCTGAATAAAATCAGTACACAATAAAACATGGGAAGTTTATCAATATATGTTAATCCTGACCTGGAGCACTTGCATGTCACCTTTGAAGAGCAGATTCCAGTACTTCAGAATTTTTATTTTTATTTTTTATGATTACAAATAGTACACTGGAGATACCCATCTCATTTTGGACCTTAGACAAGATTTGAACTCGCACTTCTCAGAAGGAAAAACCTTCAATGCATAAGCGAAAACAAGGGCAACGATAACCAAATCACTCTGTAATAAAATTTGCCTCATTGCTTTTAAGAACTAGCAGATGGTTTCCACTTTATCTCCCATTGGAGACAAGCTGATTCAATTCACTCCTTGGTTAATGGCAGCTATTTGCACAAATGAAGATGAAGGAACTAAGCTTAAGACTGGTCAAGTAGCAGAAAAGGTTCTGCATGTATGACCTACCACCTCATTTGTAAAAGCTGCTTTTTTCATGGCTTCGATGATTGACAGTAGGTGATGTCTTCTCACAGCATGCAAGAGAAAGGGTACACTGTTTTCCTACCTCGTTATTACAATCACGTTCTGCCAAATTTATTTCCACAAAAATTTTGATAATCTTCTTTGGTGTCTAACCCTAATTCAGGCAACTAGAAGACTGCTGAAGTAAATCAGTGAAATAGGAAATAGGGTCTGAAACAGCCTTACAGATGTGAATCTTGGTACAGAAACCAAATTTACTGGTGTTATGGTGTGCACTGGGGTAGCTTAAATGTTGCAATGTTGGCAAGAATAGAAAAGGAACTGCTTGCAGTGGGTTGCAATATGTTACTTGATAAACAGAAAGATGATGCTTGAGAAGTTTCAGGTAATCTGTAACTAGGATGTTTGTACTGTGGAAAGAAGCTTGATGTTTCCCTTTCAATTTTTACCAGCAGCCTATTTGAAGTGCTGACTCAGTTGTCACACCAACATGTAGCCTCATCATGTAGAAGACTGGTTTGAGGCTGATTTAAGCTCTTTATTTTTGTGGTTTAAAAGTGTCAAATCATTGCTGAAAGCATTTTGCTGCTATAAAATTCTGGACTTGGAATGCAGCTTGCCTGGAAAGCAACTTCTACTCTGTGTGGATAGTGTGTTGGGATAGGATGGGATTGGCTGAGGCTGCAGGAATGGCCGTCCCAGAAGATGACCTTGGGATAAGGGTCATCCTCTTTTCATTTACAATTTTGCAACTTTTGAATTTTCATTTTACATAGGAACCAAATGTCAGAAAGGCAAAGCCCATGTGAAATGAGATTCTTGTCTTCTTTTGGGGAACTTATCTCTTTTTACAGACGATATTTGTACCAGGATTACAAGACTTCCTTTCTCTGGGACTTGACTATAGCACAACTCTACTGGTAAAATAGAGACAATACACAAGGTCACAACAGGACTGTGATTCACTTACAACAGCAGAAAATTGACACATGGACAAACAGTATCACTTATGCCATTGATCACACAGAAATACAGAGTATGTTGATAGGAATGCAGGGAAGACGGTTTTAATTGCTCATGTTTTATAAATGTGTATGAATGTGCTTCCAAGCATAAAAGCAATTAGCTCTCATAAGTAAACCCAGTTCAGAAAGACAACAACATGAAAAATGAAATAACATGTTTTTAATTGTTATTTGTACAGTGCCCTCATTGTATGAAACACTTCAGTACACACCTTTCATCTAAATACCTTCAAGATGTTACAAATCTGGGTAATATAAATGGCTGATGTTACTCAGTCTTCATGGGTGGAAGAGGGAGTGTGGCTCACAGTTCAGCACTGACCAAGTTATGTCATTTGCAGAGCCAGAGATCTGGCTTTGATATAGATGTTTTTGTATTCAGATTAGTTGTCCACAAAAAAAAAAAAAATTCTTGCTCAAACTGCAGGGTGCATGCTGTAAGTGCATGGTGAAGGCTTTATATCAAGATGAATGAAATTTAACATTGTCTGCATCCAGACAGGTCTTTGTGGAGTCCATGTCTCCTGATTTTGTTGCAGTTACGTCTGACGGAGGAACAGTACAGATCAGAAGTTAGGAACATTCAGTGCATGTTTGTGTTTGAATGTCAGCTCTGCTTTTGCTTCTAGGAAAAAAAAAATATTAGCCAAACTACTGAGCAGAGCAGGAGCTGTCTCCCATATTTTTGTTGTTGGTAGCACAGCCTAGAGAAATTTGTGCCTATCTAGTAGTCTTAAGGAAGGTATCCCTTTGTATTCAATAAAATTACTGTGTTGTTTGTAAGTGAGCCTTTGCAGTTATCAGGAACACTCACAGCTAGGTCAGGTTGTTCAGAGCCCCATCCATCCTGACCTTAATGTTTTCAGATATGGAACATCTACCACCCCTCTGAGCAACCTGTGATAGTGTCTCACCACCCTTATTGTGGTGTTTCACTGTTTCACTTCCTCTTGTTGCTGGTGCCCTTGCAGCCCAATATGAAAACAAATCTTTACAAATTAACCAGGAAACAAAAGACCATGAGCAGAAGCCAGTGTGATACATGATGCTCAGAATGTCTTCAGATACTTTCAAAGTAATGCCATTCTTTAAAGTGACAAAAAGAGGGGAGGATGCTAGGAGATGGAAGGTGATCAAAAGTAGAATAATGGAAGGAGAAATGTTTAAAAAAACAGAATGATCTCAAGCTCCACAGAGCTTAAATAGCAGCAGAACTGATCCAAGAAGAGAGATCTAAACCTGTTAATTTTTTCTTCATCGGGGAAAGTGCTGGACAAGGGAAAACACCTCAGTAAGAGCTTTTCTCTGGACTACATGCTGAATGGTGACCTACTGAGTCTAAGAACCATGACAAGAATTTCACACTTCATCTGTCTAGGAAAGCATCTTTATCATGCATGTGATCTAAATGTGCTGAAGCATTTATTTTTTTACGTCTTTTTGGGTTTTTTTTTCCTCTAAGATTTTTTTTTTCTACCACAAGTTATTTCTGGAAATGTGAATCATTGTTCATGGTTTTGACAGGAATATTCTTATTTTGCATGTTTAGATCTCCTTAGAAGAAGTTATGTGGAAAAAAAAAGCCAAAACATTTAAATTAAGCTTTGTTGATGTTGACAGATATGACTTTTAATGTATTACCACTACTACTACTATTATTATTATTATTTACAAGGGAGTTTTTCCTTCCTTATACTAAAAAAAATGTTAGGCTAATGAATCTAAGTAGATATCCAGTGCTGTAGTATAAATTGTAACATCAGTTTCTAGTGCTGCCTCTGTTATGGGGAAAACACTTTTATGTTTTAAAGATTCCATAAGATCTCTAACACATTCAACTGGATTGTTCCCATGAATAGCTTGAGTAGCTAGTGTTAAAGAATTTCACTCTACTTTTGAAGTACAACACCTCAGTGAACAAGACTGACTAAAGTAGAGGAACTTTACCAAATAATGGTAAAAACCTGTGAACTGGAATGACTTGACAAAACGGTATCAGGCCCAGGAATGACTCTGAAATAGAGGATGGTGGATAGCTAGAAAAATGGTGCATATCATGTTGATTTTTTGTTGTTGTTCTTTGTTTGTTTTTCAGTGCACCATAGTTTAGCAGACCCTTAAAACTGTAACAGGGAAGATGCATAAGACTTCTCAAAGACTGACATAGGAAGTTCTATTTTTCTCAAGTCAATGAGCATAAAACTTGCACATATTGTATAGTGTACTTTATTGCCTAGAACACAAAGATCACAGTGGGATTTCATAAAAAAGGATTAAATCCATAAAGTTCAATAGAAATATAATAGGCATTTGTAGAAATTACTGTAAAATTGGGTAGATTTTAATATCTAAATTATTTCTTTTATATGGATTTTGAATAGACTTGTTTTACCCTATAGCAAGTGTGTCATTTTCATAAAGCTTTAACAGTCCAAAGTCTGATAGAAATGGTATAAATTTAAAAATTTTCCAATTAGAACTACAAACCTGAAGACAAGACACTACAACAAGCTGATATGCAACTCTTGTCCTCAGCCTTGAGAAACAAACAATCAGGGCAACCTAGGTAGCAGGAAGAATAAATTTTGATGGCAAGTGAGAAGAAGACCATTGTTATTATAGTTATTTTAATAAAGCAGAGAGTTTGTCACCTATAACAAATGATGGACAATGTCAGACTTTGATGGAGTTACCATGGGGGAGTTGAGAAAGGATGTGTTGATCATTGTATACTTTAGTGGATTGAATTTAAATAAATGAGAAGTAGTTGTATTCCTATGATAGGGAAATTGAGATGATAGAACCTTGAAATAGATATTTCAGAAGAAAGATCAGTCAGATTTTCATAATGACAGATGATTTGTTAAACATTACTAAAGGCTTTTTACTTACCTCTTATTTTCTTTGAAACTTTGGGAATCCTAAAAGCTAGAAAAACATATGTATATTTCAGCTGGACTTATCATTACTCTATCGCATACCTTGTAAGGTTAAAATGGAATTGTGTAGTGATGGACCAATAACAGTCAATAACTTGATTGTACCGTTTTCCTCTATTGCCAAGAAAACTAGCTATATCTACAGGATGAGGAAACTGTGATAGATCCTTGAGAGAGGGTCATTCTAGGGGAGGATATAGAGTGGTTATAGGATACATCTACATTAATGTTTTAATTTCAAGTAGTCTAGTGAGCTTCTGAAGTGGATTTCACAGCATGATCTGTGCTCTCAACCACCGGATGGACAAGTTTTGGAGCACATCATGTGAATATCTTATCTATAAGGCTACTTCAAAAGATGCTTTCCAGCATCTTTCCTAATGCTCCCCAAATGCTAGTGGTTGTCAGTCAACATGACAAGAGCAGAGCCAGTCTGAAGAAAAGCCCCCAAAATGCACAAGAAGTAATCACTATTTTACAGCACTTACCCTTGTGCTATACAGATCCAACCCTGATGTATTACATTTATTCAAGTAGACTATCCAAAGAATAATATAAAGGGGAAAGAGGAAGAAACTGCAGAGGTATTCCTACTCTGTAAAGAAGACACATTTTTGTTTTGCTGGAAGAATAAGTTATAAACCCACTAGGAAAGGAAAATTAACATGGAAAAGTGTGAGTTAAGTTATCAGTGAAAAGTACATAGACCTACCTGTATGAAGAAATTCTCACAAGTTGGTGTTTCTGTATTAACTACAGGTATAGCACTGGTGCATACTTAAAAGGTGCACTTAAAATTAATAGGTGAAGACAATTTACCTTTTTTCAGAATCTTATTTCATAATCAATTTAAAAGAATTCTTACCAACCTTGCAGACTTCATTTTAACAATGTGTTTTTACATGTGCATTCCCTCCCTCCAGGGTGAACTTTTTACTAAAGTTTGTAAACAAATTCTATTTCCGCATTTATTTTGATAAATATACATCTTGAAAAGTGCATGTGTTAAACATAGGCTTGATGTAGTAATCTTTTACTGTAAAAATATATTCCACAGATTGTTGAAGTGTTGCAGTAAGGAACTATCTGATAAAATAAGCAATGAAATTGGAATCTTGGCTTAAACTACTTTTTTCAAGAAATAATTTACCCGAAGACTGATGTTTGAACTAGTTACTATTATTTGTTGCATGTAGCAGTCATTTCACTATCGAAAGTCTGTATTTATTTAAGCTAAAGTTGAGGGCTGAATTTCTTGGTATACTTACAGATATCATTAAAAAGATTCATTGTTATTGCTTAAATTTTACAAATTGATGCTCCATAGACAGCAAATAAAGTAGAATATTACATGTCATTTCATTTTGAATAATATTGAGAGTCTCATCTCTGTATAGCTCTTGCTAGAAA
This sequence comes from Oreortyx pictus, assembly GCA_036925125.1. NCBI lineage: Eukaryota > Metazoa > Chordata > Aves > Galliformes > Odontophoridae > Oreortyx > Oreortyx pictus. The sequence continues at coordinate 50,362,681 of JAUPFR010000001.1, forward strand.
TGAAATGAAAATGGTTTATTTTATAGTGTCTAATTCTCTCCTGGGCACATATGGGTTGCTCCAAAGGTACTGCCTTTTATATATTTCCATGAAAACTACAACAAATATATAGAGCACAATAACACTGATTGATAGAGCAAATTCCCAGCTACGAAAAACTCTTTTTCAACATAGTCATCCCCATTGCCTATGCATTTTCACCAGTGATGAACAAGGGCTTGCACACAGCACTCATAAAAATCTGCATGGTCATAAAGCATGTGGCTTATCATTCGTATAGCTGTTGCCGGTGCTGAAACTCAATACCCACCTCCTCACATCCACTGTTTGATCTCCATAGACATTCAGCAAGTACTGATGAATGTCAAAGGGGGCAATTTTCTGCACTGAGGAATTCAGTGACCCCTCTTTGCTTCATGCACACTTCCATTTCTGGCCCATTCTGTCAGACTACACTTCTGCTGCCATCTGTTTCACAGCAACAAAATGTAACAGAATATAGGTAGGAAGATTCAACCTATAATGCCATGCCACCAACATCCAGCTCTGATGTTGTGGACTTTCATAATAAAATAGCAGACATTACTTCTATAGCATCTCTTGAACATTTGAGTTTCAAGGAAATGTTTGTAAAAAAAAAAATTCTTTATCAAATGAGAATGCTCTGATTCTGCATTTCTACATCATCTCTTTTGAACTTCTATCTAAGCAGATATGGATACAGTTAAAGGAGCAGACGCCACCTTTTGATGTGACTAATCTAGATAAGAAATAATCACTGGTGATGCAGCATCACAGATGTAAAGTAAAGCTTCAAAACCATAATCATTCTTGGAAGTTAGTATTCTAGTATTAATATCTGAAAATGTAGTTGCATTGATTTTGCTTACTAAAGTTAAGAGTTAAAGTTAAGTTTAATAAAAAAACCAACCTTGAGCATATTCATTCTGAATTTTAAAACAACGTATCTGATCACTTTTGCTTTATGTCACCATACTATAAAGTACTTTATTCTTTGTCAAAACTGCTCTGCTTGAAGAAATTACCCGTGGAAGGTAGAATTTCTTATTAGTGATTAATTTGTGGATACATTTCCTTGATTCTTTTTGAGCAGCAAAGTTTAAGTAGCTTGATAGCAATTAATTATAAACAAACTTTTTTTCTGATTTAACACTGAAAACTTTGAGTGGCAGATATATTATGCCATAGTTGTAATGCAGAGAGAGGATCTATTCATGGGTAGCCTGAAGTTGTTCATTATAAGACATTTTTGCCATATTTACAGAAGACATTATTTCCTTTATTTGCTGTTGCTCTCTGGAACTGGCAGGGGAAAACTACTTATTGCTCCAACAAAGTTCTGACCCTCACTGTTTCTTTTGACAAAATAATAATCACACACACACACCCCCTGCACATGCCAAAGTTTGTTGATTCCTGAACAGCAGCAGCAGGAGCACTAAGAGCATCTGGAAAACAATGGGACGTCAGCATGAGGGATACAAGGGGGCTGAGAGCTGAGAAGAGCTGCCGTCAAATGTTCTTAAAATTAATACATGAGGAACCACCTGTGTACACAGATAGGGAGGAAGCCATACTTCATGTGTTACTCACCTTGCTTTGATCTCCTGGCCTATTTCTCTCACCTTTCTACTGGTAGTTTTCAAAGGAATTGGGGTGATCCTGAACATAAGATAACAGAAATCTGTAGATGGTACTTCCTGTTTGATTGTAACCTTGGGAGTAATAAATGAAAACCTGAATGGAGAAAGTGAAGAAATTGTGCTAACTTCTCTCCTGGGTTGCACTGAGGGATATTCTATCTAATAAGTGTATATACACCTTATATGTACTGGGTGATCTGGAGCACTGGCCTTATGAGGAGTGGCTGAGGGACCTGGGATTGTTCAGTCCGGAGAAGAGGAGGCTCGGGGGAGACCCTTATTGCTCTCTATAGTTACCTGAAGGGAGGTTGTAGTGAGCTGAGGATCAGCCTCTTCTCTCGTGTGGCTAGTGATAGGACAAGAGAGGGAATGGCTTCAAGCTGTGGCGGGGGAAATTCAGGCTGGAATTTAGGGAATACTGCTACTCTGAAAGAGTGCTCAGGCACTGGAACAGGCTGCCCAGGGGTGTGGTGGAGTCACCAACCCTGGAGGTGTTCAAGGTACATCTGGATGTTGAGTTGAGGGACATGGTTTAGTGGGGATTATTGGTGATGGGTGAATGGTTGGACTGGATGATCTTACAGGTCTTTTCCAACCTTGGTGATTCTGTGTGTGATTCTGTGTGTTTGAAAACAGCGCACAAAGAGGGAGACATTGTAATTCCACAGTTGTCTAAATCTCTAACTCTCTATATATCTTTATCAATAGACATAAATGTATCACTTTTCTGCTATATTTGAAGCATATATGCCTGTCATCTGATGTAATTTTTTTTTACATGGCATTTAAAAAGAAATAGAAGCAGACAAATCAAAGGACATGGGCAGCACAGCCAGGATTAGGGTGAACTATGTTCCCTCTAATGATCTTAGAAAATCAGCTCAGCAGGATAAATAGAAAATTATACTTTGCATAGTCTTGGGCAGTTTCAGTTTCTTCTGTCATACATTGCCTAAACATTTATTTATATGTGAAGATTGACAGCATTCACTGCAGAGTTCCCAGGAATTTTGAAGAAGAATGAATGACTAAGATGCTACTAAGAACAAAGAGAGAGATGTTCTATGTTCTATTTAAGAAGATAAAGGTTAATTGTTAAAGGTGTTAAGAGACTAAAAAGACCTTTTAATTTGTACTATGTTTCATTTATTGCTCCCTTCTGTAATATTTTGTTCATTGTTTGCCTATAGAGAAAGTAATAAATATATATGAGTATTTATCTCTACCACTGAATGTTTGTGATCTGATTTGACGATATAAATTGTCTGATTAGATAAAATGTTTGAGCATAATTTATAATGTTTTTCTGACTGGGATTGTTATGTTGCACTTCTGAAAAATGTAAACCCTCACAAAACAGCCACAGTGCTGTTTTCCTTTGTGCTCCCTACACACAACATAGTTTAGGAAAAAAGCTGTCTATCAGCTGTGTGTAATATGGAAGTTACATGCTGTGTTAGTCTCACTAGGCTATCACATTGTCCAGTTTTGGTGTCTAGTGCCAGATGTTACAGAAAAAGGTGTAAGAAAACTTGCAGTGGACAACTATTAAATATCATGACCACAGAGGCAGCTTCCTACCTGCCAGGCAGCTAGTTAGTCCTTGCATTACTGCTGAAGCATAAAAGCCTCCTATAATTTTTAATCCTTTCTAATATATAGCCACATTTTGATAAGCTGGTAATTGAAATGCTGGGTTCTGGTTTTATTCTCGAAGATAAATTTGTGTTGTCATTTTAAATGAGCTCATGAAAAATTACAGCAAACAACTCATTATACTATATGCATTTGCTCTCATTAGTTGGGATCAGGAACTGACCTTTTTATAAATTACATTATCTACAATATGATATTCTGAGAAACGCCTTTCTGTGAAATAGAACTTGTGACAGGTGAATTATTGGTAGGGCATACATGGGAAACCACAGGAAGGAGGAGAATTTTAAAGGAAGATTCTACAATTTTATGGGCAAAAGATGGAGAAGTTAATAAAGCTTGCATCAGTATTACAATTTTTTTGTCATTGCTTTATTATTTTTTATTTGGAACTATTTCAGATAACTGTAATGCAGGATTGCATTGCACTGTACAGTTTACAAATTGTTTGCAGTATCAAATATCTTGTTGAAGTTATGGCTTGCAGACTAATTCAGGCCTGAAAAATTTAAGCTCTGAGTTGCCTATCTTCCTGGCATCTGTCTTTCATTGCATCTTTCCTTTCTACTTCTCTAAATGTCTTTGTATGCATAATTTAGTACCATTATCAAAAGCAGTTTTACTATAATGTTGTGTGAAACACAGTAGAGAACTGCTCTGAGATGAAAGCAAAGTGCATAAGTCCAGTTGAAAACGTCAGGTTTTTTACTCTTTGATAAGATTTTGATGGCCTCCATCTTTACCTGGATACTGAATTTTTTGTTTAATTTAACCTTTCTAGTTCTAGATATTATGCCTGTTTTCCAACAAAGAATGTAGCCAATGCATAATGTACGCATATGACTCCATATCATCTGTATATTTTTATACCATCCTTGGCACATTTCCCTCATTGTATGTGAGGCCTTGTAAACACTAAAAAAAAGAGAGATCAATTAAAAATGCTATTAGTGCCACTTAAAGATAACTTCATATGCTGGATATAAGGAAAAAGTCTTTTAAAATGAGGGTGGCGATGCACTGAAACAGGTTGCCAAGAGATGTGGTTAGTGCGCTAACCCTGGAGAATTCCAAGGTGAGGATGGATCAGGCCCTGTACCTGATGTTGCTGTGAATATCCCTGTTCATTGCAGGGGAGTTGGACTAGATGACCTTTAAAGAGGTTCATTCCAGCTGTAAGGATTCTGATTCTATTCTTTATGGCTTGCAGTATCAAAGGCTTAAGTCACAGAATCATAGAATTGTAGGGGTTGGAAGGGACTTCTAGATATCATCTAGTTCAACCTCCCTGCCAAAGCAGGTTCCCTAGACCAGATTGCACAGGTAGGCATCCAGGTGGGTCTTGAACATCTCCAGAGGAGATTCCACCACCTGTGCCAGTGCTCCATCACCCTCACTGTGAACAAGTTCCCTGCACATTTGTGAGGAACTTCCTATGCTTCAGTTTATGGTCATTTCCCCTTTTCCTATTGCCATGCACTGCTGAGAAGAGTTCAGCCTCGTCCCTTGGCCTCCCATTCTTTAGATATTTATAGATGTGGATTAGATCCCTTCTGAGTCTTCTAGTCCAATTCCCCTGCAATAAACAGGGATAAGCACAGTGAGAACAGGTTGCCCAGAGACTGATCCAGCCTAGCCTTGATAGTCTCCAGAGACAGGGTGACTTGTTCTAATGCCTCACCACACTCGCTGAAAATGACTAATCTCTTATATCCAACATATAGCTACCCTCTTTGAGCATGAATCCATTTCCTCTTCTGTCACCACAGACTGCTAAAGAGTCGGTCCCCTTCTTTCCTGTAGCTCTCCTTCAGGCATTGAAAAGACACTATCAGGTCACCTCTGAGCCTTTTATTCTCCAGGCTGTACCATGATAAAGCCTTCTGAGGTCTTACTTTTCCAGGAACTGAATTTGCCTTCAGAATGAAGAGACATGCTGTACAGCTATTGATAAAACTGCTTTCTCTGCCATTTCAGTCTACTGGGATATAGTGTTTCTCGTAACAAAATGTTGAGACATTCTCAATAGATAAGGTATGTACAAACCGGCCAATTTGTTTTCTACTCTTTGATCTGTTGGCATTACAAAAAGTGATAACAAACTCTTAACACATCTATGACTATTAACTTCCCCAGTAGTACAATTCAAGTAATACTCCATTAAGTGTATTAGCATCTTTTACCTCTGTGTAGAGCCACCCTTGAAAGCTGAAAGTGTCACAGGATTTCAAATTTTCTAGCATTTGGAGAAAAACTGCATGTCTTCCCCTTGGGAGCCCACATTCTTGTACATAGTCACTAAAATACACTTTTTAAAACAACTTGTAGGCTCTGCTCTAAATTAAGAAAACAGTTTTAAGGAACGACATATGGAAAACGCTGAGCAGGGTTCTTTTTGCTTTTTCTTTTTTTTTTTTTCCTGGAGCTAAGAAAGTTTCTTTCTAAATTATTATGTTCCAGGGAAAAAAAAAGATGTGAAAACTAGTTTCTGTATTTGAAGATGTTCTAAAGACAGGAATTGAAATGCTTCCTATGTAATTATTAAACAAACACCATGTAAATGTGAGTCTTTTTATAAATCTAGGCAGCAGTATACTGACATATATCCATCAATGGCCACTGCAGTGCTCACCTACACGTATTTAGTATTAAAGAAGATATGTACAAGAATTGATTTTCAGAAGTCGGTTCTTGGAAATTGGTTGAATGGTTAATAATAACTAAGTACTGTAGTGTAGTAGAGAAGCTTTTAGAATGCTTGCATGCACAAACATTTTTCCTGTGTGGCCACAGTAAATGGAAGAGTTTTAATCACTTTTCTGCATTACTTTTTGCTGGAGGCAGTTAAACATGCCATTTGTGCAGGTTACACTTTCTTATTAGATATGCCTTTTCATCTTCTCTTTGTTGTTCTTGTAGGTGGTTATATATTTACATTGTGAGTGATGAAAACTCACATAAAACCATTAAATACAATTCTGCAAGTGGAAAAGTATAGAATTCAGGTTAATACAAAGAGATTTCAGCTAGACATCCTTACACTTTTGCATCTGTAATAAAGTATATATGATGGAGCAGCTGGAGCAGGTTATTGGAAGTCCATGAAAATGATTAGAGGGCTGGAGCACCTTCCCTATGAGGACAAACTGAGAGAGCTGGAGCTCTTCAGCCTAGAGAAGAGAAGGCGTCGAGGAGACCTTACAGTGGCCTTCCAGTACCTGAAGGGGCGCTGCAGGAAGGCTGGGGAAGGACTTTTTAAAAGGGCATGTAGTGACCAGATGAGGGGAAATGGTTTTGAACTGGAAGAGGGTAGATTTAGACTAGATATTAGGAAGAAATTCTCTACTGTGCAGGTGGTGAGAAACAGGAATGGGTTGCCCAGAGAGGCTGTGGATGTCCCGTCGCTGGAAGCATTCAAAGCCAGGCTGGATGAGGCTTTGAGCAACCTGGTATAGTGGGAGGTATTCCTGCCTTTAGCATTGGGGTTGGAACTAGAGAATCTTGGAGGTCCCTTCCAACCCAGATGATTCTATGATTCTATAATTCTATGTATTTAAATTTTAAAAGGAAAAGCAGTAATTTTAGAATGATCAGAAACAAAAATCATGATTAGAATTTTAAGGCTTAAGACTTCTAAGAGACAGATGTATCAATAATGTTCTTAGAATTCAGTAAGAATTACATTTGCTTAACTAAGCAATTTCTTATTCTTTTTTTTTTTTTTTTTTAACTCAGGGTCTCAGAATAGTGTAACTATGTAGCCTTTTTAAAAAACAATTTTTTTAAACCAACATAATTGGTTTCATTGAATTGGTCATTTTAGACTTAAGACAATTTCTACTTTTTTCTTTTCTTTTTTTTTGTTTTTAAGCTTTATTTTATATGCATGTATCTATACACTCTTTGAATTTTTTAAAATTAGAGTGGCTTCTATTCTTGGTATCAAGGCTTCCTTACAATTTATATCTTCTCTGTGCTGAAATCTTAAGAACATTTATTTGAACATGAGCACTCATAAAAAGGAAAAAAAACCACCACAACAAAAACCCACCCACAATGAAAGTCACAACAGCAAAAGAAACAAATCCAAATGAGAAACTTTTAAAAAACCCAAGCAAAAATGAAACAGAAAATGATTTGAAAGTTTGCACAATGTTAGAACGTGCATAGAATTCTATTTTTCTCATTTCACTTTAAACAAAGTACATAAGCATGTATTTCAACATTTACCAGATTTTAACAAATGTACTTGTGTATATGGAATCCTTTCTTAGTATCTGATTTAAAAGACAAATAAGGTTGATATAGAGGACACCAGTGCTCAGCAACTAATGTTAATTTCAGAATTTAATGGCATAGCATGTTATAACTCAGCTATTATCCTATACAAAAGATATTTTTGCTCTGAGTATGATATTTTTCTGTCTATGTTATATAGACTGGGTCCAGATTAATATAAATACATTACTAGAATTGGAGCTGTGTATAACAACAAACAAACTGAAAACAAATCTAGTATCTCCTCTCTGTTCCCAATATTGCTTCGTATCAAATAGTTTCAATATTTGTAGGATCTAAAATGCATCAGATATTATTTCATCCTTGCTGCCAGCAGCTGAAATTCCATCTAATTTCTTTTGTGTTAGCAGGTTGCATTTACAGAGAGGTTTTGGCTTTGTGATTTGTCTCAGTTTGCAGAAGTAGCTGAGTATGGTCCAAAAGGAAAAATAAATCACAAAGAAATCTTATTAGGAAATGTTTATACAGTTGTATTAGAAACAGCATGCAGTATTTGATAGGTCAGATAAACTCTATGTTGCTGTCTTTTGGGGAAACTAAAAACTGAATACAGTCTTTATTTTGGACACTCAAGTTTTTCTCCAAAGGTTACAGCAGCTGCTTCTTAAATTATTTATGGATGAGATACGTGAAATTCCTGCCAAAGTTAGCAGAGAGAAAATAATGGCCAGTATTAAACATTTGACCTTGAAAGCAGCTCTGATTGAAAATAATTACCCCAAGTTTTAAAACTTCTATTTCCTGATCTGGTGGCAATGTCCTTCTTAAGCTGTAATAAATTGCCCAATCATCTTAGCATCAGATTAACTTGACTCAAGTGTTTATTTCACATTAAGCTTCAGTATAACTGATGCACTATGTAAAAGTGATATTAATTATCTTTGGAGTTCTTTTTTTCATCGAGATTTCTTTGGTGGTATGAATTTTCAGTGAGTTTGCCCTCAAGATTCCGTGGAGGCCAGATGTCATTTCAACGTATCAAAATCTTAAAATTAGCTCTGAATTTCCTGCTGACCTCTGTGATATTTTGGTACCGAGTAGGTGGAAATAAATTCTCTTAGACTCCTTTGTTATGTCTATCAATGTTGTCAATCCAGTTTACATTAACATCTGGAAAATGGATATGGGAAAATTATTGGCCTTGTTAATTATAATTAGCTGCCAGTCTTCTCAATGAAATGTATTTTGCTCATTAAATGAATGATATCAGCTCATGAATATTTGTTCATATAATAGACACTTAAAACTGAATTCTGATTTTTTTTCTTCCAAGCATAAAAATGCCCCCATAAACCATCATGTTCCTATTTATGTGAGTTATGTGCTCTAGCAAAAATTTTGCCTGGAGGAGACCAGGTGTACCTTTGTAAAGTCCTTTGATTAACATCTGTCTTGTAACATCGCTAGTTACTTTGAGCAAACTTTTATATAAATGGAAAGTTTGCTGACTTTGAGCAGAAAATTACAACTCTGGAGTGCCATGAGAATTTAATCACAATAAACAACAATTAAACAGATTATTATAGAGGTGCAGTTATTACTGTATAGTTGACATTGTATCCGTATCTTATTTTCTTTGATTTGGTAATTAATTCATAGAATTTGCCTTGAGCTAGAATAGAGACCATTTTTAAAGTAACACCACAATATTTTAAGAAAATTTATTTTTGTCATATCTTTTAATAACCAAAAAGATTTTGAGAGCTTTCTTACTGCTTTTTAGTTTTTGACCACTAAGAAATCAAGAAATATTTTCTAACTGGTTCATAACAGGCCAAATGCTGTTATTGTCATGCAGTAAACTTCTCTTTGACTGTGAATTAATTGTGTTTTATTGGCCTGCTTTGTTGTGTCTTCTAAATTCAACAATGATTTATAAGAAATTTAATGCAAAAAGATTCTTAAAGATTTCAGAAGTGGTCTAATTTTTTCATACTACATATTCATTTGACTTTGGGGTCAGAAATAATAGAAACTGCTTGAAGAAAACACATCAACTTACTCCTTTTTAAATAGCACCGTCAACACAAAGATTTTCTGGGTTTTACAGCTGATGAAAGCGCTGCTAACTGCGATAAAGAAGTCTAATTTTTGGACCTTTACTTTCTCCCCTAATTTCTTACTTTAAAGTGCTACACTTAGCAATATAATGGACTGAGAGAAGGTTGTAACATTTCTAAATGAAAAATAGAATTTTGGTAGGATTTGAATCAGGTGCTTGCAATACAGAAACAATTTCCTCTCTCCTTTTTAGCACCTGGGAGTAATTAAACAGTTCTGTAGGGCTGAAAGTAGTCACAGATGAACTTTCTGTATCACTGCCTGAAAGGGAAAAAAAATAATTCAGGGAAGAATATATCTGGGGACTAATTTTCCTTTAGTATGCCTCAGTTTCTGCTGAGTTTACCTGGATGGTGACTACAATAAATCTAAGTCTGCAGACCAGCTCCCTACCCAAAATAACAAGGGAAAAGGAGGGGTTTGTAGATCTCTGGCTGCAAGCTGCATCAGCTGCCATAAGAGAGGCTGCCCAAGAGTCGGGTAGATGCTGCAGTTTTGCCCACTTTTCCTAGAAAACTTCAATTTGAAGAATGTAAAAGGTACTTTTTTGGAGATGTTCCTCCCCATCAAGATACAGCTAATCAAGATGAAGCCTGCTTTTTGGTCACTCCTAGAGTGGGTCTACTGAGCTTCTTCAAAGTGAATTTCCTTCTTTTTGCAACCTAAGAAGAATTCATAATTATGAGAAAAGTCACCTACACCTGGCCATCTTACACAAGGAAGAACATAAGTTTTTTCAGTGCCTTGGATCCGTTTTTAGATTGTTGTGATATAAGGCTATTAAATTAGTCTTTGTAAATATGATAGATCTGTAGTCACTCTAAACTCAGGCAAGAAAGAAATGTACTTCAAAGCTCATGTAATGCTCAGTGAAACTTCCACCTACTGATTGTACTTTGCTTGCTTTTCTGTGTTCTGATATTTTATGAGCAGACAGAATGTTCTACAAATTGGGATGTGCACATATAGGTGACTGTTGAAAAAGAAAAAAATTACTTATCTTAGAACTCTTAGGTACACCATCTTTATTCACATAGTGTAACTAATCCAGCGTCAACCTGTGCCTTGGAGTTTTGTTTGAACCTATCTTGAATCAGTAGGAAATTGGAATGTGGTTATTTTGATTGTCTCTGAGCCTTTCCTTTCAAACACAAAGATTTTGGATGCACATGCAGAGAAAGTGCTTCTCCCATAGGATTCATATGTATTAGCAGCGGAATGTGAATAAGAATAAAAAGTCTTGAAAAGTTCTCATTAGTGAAAGGTAATATATTTTTAGGGAAATTATAGAGTTAGGTTAGATATTATACAATTTTAAAATTTTAGGATGTGATAAATGTAAATTAGTTTCTATTGCTATAAAGGACTAAAGTTTCATCTAAAATGTTTTGGTTGTCATTAAGGTGTAATAGATGCTTGGAAAACTTCGTATTTTTCTTTACATTAAATTCACAGAACTTAATTAAAGCTATGGTCACAACCTGACTCCACTCTTCCCTGGAGTTTCATATATTTTTAGTGTATGTAAAGGATCATCACATAAAATAAATTGATCTTCAATATTTACCTTTCCCATCTCAAGCCCAACGTACAATTCATTCTGCACACGATTTTCCTATATACCATCATCATTCTTTCCTGTGTGCTATTTTTCTCTCATGGATAAAGCAACATTTTAATTTCCAAATCATTTCATTGTAGAATTATCAAAGTTAGAAGGAATCTCAGCAACCTATTTAAAAAACAGAAGAAAAAAAAAAAGAAAAGCAATTACACTTCTGTAGTAAGCCATCATTTTATCTTATGAGATGTTATTTAATGGAGGAAAACAGTTTTCTATTTTTATGTGTATTAACCAGCACTGCCACGCTGACCTTTGGTACTCAATTTCAGAGTTTTTATATTACTGCTGGAAGGAGCAGTTACAACTGCAAATCCTTCCAAACCTTTTTCTGCTCATTCTGCTCATGAAAGACTTCTGAATTTATATAATCTATTTTGTTATCCATATAGTATGAATAAGTATTACAGTGATTTGTTTCTTCATTGTCCCTGTCCCTTGTTCCAAAAAGACTTCATTCTAACTACTCTTAACTATTTGAGCTTGTCTGTAGTTTAATTTTCTACTGTCCATTCTTGGGAAATTCTTTTTTACTGTGAAGTTTAAGTCAAGAAACATTTTCGCTTTAATTTGAACAGGGTGATTTTTTCTCATGTTAGAGAAGGAAAGAAAAAAAGTCCACATTTGTTTTTTAATCTTCAGTGTTTCAGGTGGAATTCTACTTCTGTGGATGCTGACTTTCAGTTTTATAATGTACCTTATGAGCACATGCTCAGTGTGCAGAGCAGGACATTACATGGTGAGGTAGGATAGGGTTTGTTTTGCTACAGACACAAGAATAGCTTTTCAGAGACATAGCATGTATCTTTTTTCACAAGTACCCTTTAAATTTTGTGTTGAGTTTTATATTGGTGTTTACTATTGAATTTAGATTATTTTCTGAGGAAATCTTTGCATATAGTACTATCTGTCAAATGAACAGCTTGAACTTGAAATGAGGCATGCCAGAATAGTCTTTGTCGATTAATATACCTTCCAACTTAAAAATGTTACTAGCACACTGGAGATGGTGAAAGAGAAGACTGAAAGAACATCTGGAATTTGTTTTAAAAATTGCCAAGTATGTTTATGTTAAGGTGTAAAAATACTGGAGTTGAAAAATCAAAAATAATTAATGAAAGGTATTTTCAAGTTCTCCCAAGAATTATAGCCTTCATAAATAAATAACTACATAAATTATTACATATTTGAACTGGATTTCATTCTCAATCATTCAGATTAATCAAGCTTGAGAACTCTATAGTGGTGGTCTATCAGAATTAACTGTAGTTACTCCAGATTTCTAAACAAAGGACAGACACAGAAGATAACAGAAGTAGTATACTGATATATGCACTGTTTGCTTGGTTCACTAGTTTACCAGTTTATATTTTTATTTACATAATCTGAGTCTGTATCATGATTACATCTGGCTGATGCTTTATTCATTACCAACATCACTTATGTTATACAGCAATCTAAAAAACTAATTGTTGTCCAAATTGTGTCAGTTGTCTCAAGAGTACACTTAGATATATGAGCTTTCAGAGAATCTGAATTCCCTAAATAGAGGGGAAAAAATCACAGAGAAAAAAAATTCAGGTCCTTGCATTTTGATACGTCTATCTGAAGTTAGAATATTGAAAGACAACCATTTCTGTCAGTACTTTAGTACATACAGTCCAGAAAGCAAACTTTCTCACTGCACAAACAACAGTGCCACTGCTAAATTTGTTAATCAGGTGTTAATGTACTGAATCTTCTTTTTTTTTTAATCACTACCATTCTACAAAATGTTACAGGAAGTTAATATAAATGGATATTAACATTTTCAATTTGTTGCTTCAGGGTCACCACATGAGCACATAAGCTTTTCTCTGCTGTCCCCTTATGACATTGCATCTTATTAAACCAAACGTTTATGGAGTGCATTGAAATGACTTCTGATCTTTAGACTCTGAGCTGTATCTGAATCCTGTTTGCATCAGGCAGACAAATTAACTAGTGCACTATTCTGCCTAATTGTAAGGTCTTACCCATCATGATAATTGCAATGTCACTGTTATGCTATTACAGTTAAGGTGCTGTTGGTATTATTTTGCCATTATTACCATTATTGAAGCACAGATATTAAGGTGTTTATTATTCAACTACAAAAACAACGTTTATTATTTTCTGTTAGCAGTTTAATCAAGTGTTAGCATAGGAAAGCGAAGACTTCTGCTACTGCTGGGCACTATTTGGATAGGATCTCGCCTGCTTAATTTAGACTTTTTTTTTTAGGCTTCTTATTATACTAGCTGTTAAACAAACTGTGTACTTCTGTGCATGGTGGAGTTGAGGTTCTATTCACCTTCAGAGAGTGAACCTGTCTCCACGTATTTTTCTGTCAAGAATACCCCTCTGGAGACCTTAGATTGCAACTTCCCTGTTCCTTTGACTATAGAAGAAGGCTGTGGAGTTTGCTCAGGGCAAAGTGGTGGGTGACACAGGGTAGGGCACAGACATTTGTGACACCTCAGAGTTTTTGGCAACTTAGAGCTGACATTTTGAATATTTAGAACATTTTGATCTGGCAAAATTAAGTCATGTTCAGGACTATGTTAGCAGACCTTCTAATGGTTTGAGAGGTAGAAGTCACCTTCTCAAATTTTAACTTTTTTGATGAATATTAGTCTTTAAAAAGCTTATTCTATAGTCAATGGAAGATTACTGTTATTACTCATCTTACATAACTATTTTCAAATGGGAATCAAAGTTCTCTAGAGGTGTTCTTTCTTTCGTGACAATCAAAAAAAAAAAGCGGCAATACTAATTAAAAACAGGAGTTAGGCTTAGACATCTAACATATAGACTGTTATGTTAAGGCAGTTGATTCATCTTTTGTGATAGTAAAGCCGAGTTATAAGACTAAAATAAGCTTTGAGGCTTTACTTTTCACTACTAGAGAGCACTGTAGGACTTTCACACATATACGGAGAAGTTAAAAAAACTTATGAGAGACTAAAACAGCTAATGTGCAGTAATACATTTATGCAAAAATATGTATTTTTTTTAATGAGTGACGTTAGACTTGTGACTAACTAGTGTATATGGGGAATCCTGAATATCCTGGTTGGATAGTTTGAACTGCATTTTCCTCCTCAAGGTGATAGTATCACTTTTATAAAAAGCAATATTCTGATATTTAATAATGTATAATAAACTATACTGGTTATGCCAGGATTTGTGATTGTAGAATCACAGATTGGTTTGGGTTAGGAGGGATCTTTAAATCATCTAGTTCCAACCCCCCTGCTACAGGCAGGGATGCCCTCAACTAAGCCAGGTTGCTCAAAGCCCCATCCAGCCTGGCCCTGAATGCCTCCAGAGAATGGGCGATAATTTGTAATATATTTTATTTTTTCAATCATATTTATTATGACATTAATATGTATTCATTATTTACCTTGCTCCATATTGTTTCTGGTGATTGTTGATGATTATTATATGACTATTTGATTACAATCATTACAGGAATTCTATTGGATGAGGATTTGCATGACACAAAGCACGTTGTGCAAATGGTGAACAACAATATGCAAAAGGTATGAAACAAAAGCTTTCCCTTCTTTCTTCATCACTCAGGAGACTGAGGTGATGATTGATTTAATAGCAGAGGAGGTATTTTAGTTTATTCTCCTCACTGACTTGAGTGCCACTAAAGAGTAGTTTCAAAATAGTTACAGCACAAATAGTTTTCATTTTGTGTGATCTCTTTCTTCATGCCAAATTTGTGTTTGCAGATGTTTTGAACAGTAGGGATGAAAAAGACATTCTCTTTCATGAATAATAAAAATTAATTTCCAGCTAAAAGTCTTTACCCCACGAATATCTGACTTCTGCCTGAATATAATCAAGTATATGCAAAGTAGCAGGAAACGCGTGCCATCTCTGTACAAAATGAGCAGTAATTTATTTTTGGTCTAGTAAATTTTACAGATTGGATGAAGTAATAAATTACTGGTCAGCTGCCTTGGCTCTCCTTAAAATAATGGTTTTCATTAATGACATATATCTTGAATCACTGGTGTCTCACATATCCAGGGAATACTAGAAAACAATTCTTAGCAAGTATAAAGGTATTGCACAAAATAAACTGCAGAATTTATCAAATCACCTTAAGGTGGGTGTTGTAAAATCACTATTAAAATTCTGTGCTTTTAACCAAATGGCTAAGAGTAAGGTGGGTATGACCGCCTTTTTTCATTTGTTCTGATTATCTGTTAATACAGCAAAGTGCAAACTGATTTGTAAGAATACATTAAGACTCACTGTATTCTTTTTCTGCAGGCCAACTTGTAAGAAAATGTCATATTGTAGAAGAGTTTAATGAAGAGAATCTCTATTTAACAGCTGATACAAAATGGATGCATTAGTCAGAATGAAAAATAATATTCTTGACAGACTATTTAAATATATTAATGAAATTTTGAAGTAGTTTAGTGAGCGTAGTGAATATATACATTCATTTATCCTTGATTGCTAGTTCATGGTGACAATTCTTCATGAAAGCAGTTTTTGTAGAATAAGTTATTACTTTGTATAAACTAATGGTGCAATAATTTTTTTTCAGTAATGTAACAGGATTGTTTTAGCTATTAAAAATTTCATCCAGTGTACAGAGTTATTATTCATTCTCTTCTGGTGGTTCTTGTTTAATAGATATTCAGATTTTTTTTAATCTCCTTAATACTCCCCTAACTTCTCAGGAAAAAAAAAAAAAGAACATATAGTTTTCTGCTCATAACAATAACTATTCTAAATTTGTCAATAATAGATTTTTTAATAATCAGTACATTTATTTTAAAACTGTCTTATAAGCCTAGACTTATCTCACTAGCTTCAGGACTTTCTCTACATGGTTGGTTGCCCTTGTTTCCCAGTGGAAAGAGAGAAGTAAAAAGCTGCAAAGGATCATTAAGGTGTCTGGGCCAAATCTCCCATTGGGACAAGTATATTCGTGTTTCTCTAGTAACTCTTGACTTGTAATGTGTTTATCACTGATTATAAAAATTCTGCTGCCAGTCCACAGATATTTTGATTGTAAATTGCCTTCTTATTTCCAAACAGAAAACATTTGAAAATAATGAAATCCATTATATAAGTAGTCTTCTGCCTAATCCTTATTTAGAAAGTCTCTTCAACTAATAAAGAAAACTAACATGTTTAAAGACATAACTTTTCTGGTGACACACGATTCTTACTAGAGGAATGTTTGGAACCCTATCTGCATAATCCTCTCTACTCAAAGACTGCCAAAAGACTACATTGGCAACATTCTTGATGTAATTTTGAACAAATGAAACTGCAAAACTAATTGTGAGGCAAATTCAGCAAACAGAATACTTTTGAAAACTTCATGGACATTGAAATATCACTGAAAGTAAAGATTTTAAAAATTATATGTGTACAGGGGACATGGGTTTTTGATAGTTTAATGCTTTATTCCCACAAATTAGACACATGCATAATCTATTTTTTACCCCCTCATTAAGCATGTGGTTCCAGTTTATGTTGTATATCACTCAACTTCAGCCACAGAATATAATTCTGTTATTCTATGATACTAATATTTATATGCATAACCCTAAGACTAATCTGAATATCTGACTTTCAGGAGACTGATTTAGGATAAATTAATCTCTTACCTCTTGTAATAACAACTCTGAAATCCAAAGAAAAAATTGTTGGATTGTGGAAATTGCAGTTTTTGTTTTGCAGTTCATTTCAAATCCTAGTTTTCTTTGGATATGTAAACAGGTGTGACATAAAAATATTGAGGTTTGTACACTCTGATCCTGATCTTGAGTTTCTTGTTTTCTAAGCAGGCTTCTAAAATTTCAGAAGAGCAGGGATTAAAAAAAAATTGCACAAGGTATCTTTATTTATTTTCTTATTTCTGAAAAGTAACAAATTGTACCTTCCTCTTATTTTGCTTTCTCTGCCACTAGGAGAAAAGACTTGAGAAATATTTTACAGAGTTAATAATTTCTGTTACACCGAAGTCCTTGCTAACTTCTCGCCAGATATGGCCTTTAATGTGGAATGATTTTCAATGCAGTAAACACAGTCAACATTGTGGAAATAAATTGGAAGAGATCATGGGATAGCTGTCAACTCTTTTTATTCTTCAGATTAATGCTATACACGTTGAAGGGCAGTTTACTTCTAATTGATGATCAATAGAAACTTTGCGAAAGATAAATCTGTATATTAATTTGAAGTACTTATTTTTTTTTAACCTTGTTCTCTCATTGATCTTGATGTTTAGAAAGTTTCAGGACACAAGAGTTACAGAGACCTGGGTCTGCTTTGATACTCTTATAATGTGATCATTTTTTTCATCTTCACAATATTGGGAAAAGAAGAAAGAAAGATTTATTTCTGTTTTATACCATTGGAAGTAGTATTTCAAGATTTCAGGGTCTGCTGTTATTACTGTTTCTTTTTTAAATATTTTTTTTTCTAATCTGTGAAGAGCCTACGACACCAGGAAAGACTATTAAAAAATATAAATCAAAACCTTTGTATTTTAGCAATTTTGGAATGTGGAATGTTTTGAACAATTTTTTCTATTATTTTTTTTCTATAATTTTTTTTCTATTTTTTCTACTTATTTTTTCTAGATTTTTAATTTTGCCAATTTTTTTTTTATGAATCTAATTCTCGAGTAGCAAGTCCAGCACGTGTGTGCAAGAGTCTTTATGTTCTCCCCAAACTGATCAAAATATGATGTGTGTTCCATTCTGTGACAAAAGATTTTTAGTGTTCAATTTTTGGGAACTAGTTCGCGACAACCATAATCAAATTGTATTGTTCAGTATTTCCAAAATGGACTGAGTTTTGTGCAGCAAAACAGATAAAAAAAAAAAATCACAGCCCTTTTCAAAAATTTCTATACAGCTATCCAGAAAACTTCTAAATGAAAATGCACTAGACAGTTTAAACTTATTATATATGCAAATTTATTTCATCGCTTGTGAGATCACTATACTTCTTTTTCTTCTTATGCTATTTTTTTTATTTTTTAAATTTTGAATAAAGCAACAATTATCAGATACATATATAGTAATATGTAGTACTTAGTTCTTCAATTTGAAATGGCAGATTTAAGTTTAGTAACAGTTTTTCTGGTGCCCTTAATTTTCTATTCATTTTCTTTTTTTTAAATTAGATTATGCAATTATGGTTTTAGAATCAAGTTGTGCTGGTGACATTAGAAATATTTTACAATTGTTGTCCTGTGTTTTGTTTTATGAAAGTGTGATAATGACCTTTACAGGATTTTTTTTTTTCCAGTGAGCTAAGGATTTTTAATATTGAAAATTTTTAATTTTATAAATGGAATAAATAAGAATCATTAACTTTGAACTTTGTGCTACCGAATCAGTTGACTACTGACTATTTAGGGTTCATTAGAGATCTGGATAATTATGAACAGAGATGGAGCACTCATTCACTCAGTATAAGGAGAACTGCAAGGTCAGAAAAGGTATTCTTCCTTCTTATTTTGCCATATATTTTAATTGTTGATATTTTAATTGTTAGCTACTGAGATTAATATGTAATGGTTAATACACTTCATAATTCTACTCAATAGAAAGGAAATAATATATTCAGACATTAGTACTCATAGAAAATGTTTTACCTATTAATAAGAAATTTGATGTATGCATATCTTTATTCTTGTTGGTCTTGTTAATATCAAATTCTCAGTTATCATCATGTTGTTTAATGTGCTCTATACATAACTATACTGATCTTATGACATACATAAACACAAAAAGAGCCAGAATACGCAAAATGAAGTGGCAGTAGAAGTTGCACATCTGAAACTTCTTTTCCCAGTGTGGCTCTTAATTATCCACATATATAAAAATTAATTGGAATTTTCTACAGTGTATTATCTTGTGGAAAATCTGCCCACTGGATGCCATATCCACTGTGGACAGTGTTTTGGGTGGTGTTTCACTGCTGTCATAATAATTTCTTTTAAGTTTGGGTACCATGAAATTTTAATTCTGTTGCTGTGAACTTTGAAATCAATTTTTCTTAGACAAATTGTGATGGGTATTTTGGGGATGAAAGGATATGGCATTTTTTTGTACAAATTCAAAATAGTCTTGCATACTACAGTCACACTTCGTTCTTAGCTGAATATATCATGATCAGTCTCTGCTTTGTTGTTATTCTTCTAATGTTTTAAAGAATTTAATTCTAGGAAAACTAGTAATCTAAGCTATGATTAATGTACATTTTGAGCCAGCATCACTGTGAGATGGGGCAGTGCACCTCTTCTCACATGTTCTTGTCTCTTTGTCCTGCGCTCTTACCTGCAAGCCAGACTGTGGAGCTGAGCAACCTGGATTGCTTTTTTTGAAGGACCGTGTTTATAAATGCTTGTAGTGATATAAAATAAGGTTTGATGTGAAGACAGGAATAGGGGAATATAATGGAAGGAATCAGGAGAATATGCAATGATTTATTTAATATTCTTTTTCAGCATTTGCATTAAATTATGTCCTAGATGACTTACATTTGCAGAAAAAAATCCTTTGCATTCCATTTGAAGGTAACAAATATAAATTTTTACAACCTGAGAATGTATGACTGACTAGCTAATTTTATAGAGAGACTGTACTTTTTAGGCAGCTGTTCAAGTAATTCATTTGTAACTACCTCCTCAATGAGCAATAATATGAAAACTGTATGTTCCAGTCAGCAGAAAGGATACTTACTCTGGGACAATGAGTACCCTAAAAAATTAGCATATTGCTATGAAGCCTCTCAACTTTGTTTCACTTTACATCAGATCTGTGCTGGTAATAATTGAAAGCTGTACACCTGTGATGGCTATTAGTGATAGATGAACTGAAGCTCTCAGTCTAACAGAAAAGTTGAAGAAATATTTTATATTCAAAGAGAACAATCCCTTCACCATTAATGCCAATCTTGTCAGAGTGAGGTAATTTACAGTACAGCCTGGGAAATGCTCTGTTTCTACATCTGAGTTTGCTCAAGGGTAGAACTCTCCATACAGTACTGCCAGTCTTGCACAGACTGTAATTCCCTGTGAAATGATGATAATGATAGTAGTTTACCTTTTGAAGACCATCATTTGTTGATGTTGTTTCTTCAGGCTGTATCAGAGAGAGCAGGTTGCTTATGGAATTGGAACCTCTTCAGAAGTCATGGTGCCTAGGCAAGATGAGCCTATGAAATGCAGTTAGAATCAGATAATTATTTGGATTGGAAAAGATTCTCAAAATCATCAAGTGCAGCCATCACTTGACACTACCAAGTCCACCACTAAACCATGTCTGAAATTACACATCCACGTGTTCTTAAATACCTCTGGGAATGGTGACCCTACCACTTCCTTAAGCAGTCTGTTCCAATGTCTAACTGCACTTTCTGTGAAAAAAATTCTTCCTCATATTAAAAAAAAAACAACAACATGAAACTACAACAACAACAACAAAAGCCCTTCTCTTTACGCAACTGGAGGCTATTTTCTTATGTTCTACCACTTTTCACCTGAGAAAAGAGACTAACATAATCCTAGTTGTAACTTCCTTTTGGGTAGCTCTAAAGAGCGATGAGGTCTCTCCTCAGCCTCCTCTAAATTACACAACTCAGTTTCTTCAGTTGTTCCTCACAACTCTTGTTTTCTACTCCCTTTACGAGCATCACTACTATTCTCTGAACAAGTTGTACTACTTCCAATGTCTTTCTTGTAGTGAGGGGCTCAAAAATGAGTGCAGTACTTGAGATGCAACCTTACAGGTGCCAAGTATAGGCGCTGTATCTCCCAAGTCCTGCTGGCTACACTATTTCTGATACAAGCCAGATTGCCTTTGGCTTTCTTGGCCACCTGGGCACACTACTGGCACATGTTCATCTGGTTATTAATCAGCACTCTCAGGTCCTTTTGTGCTGTGCAACTCTTCCAGCTACTTTCTTAAACCTCTAGTACTCATCAGGGTTGTCACTGCTTAAGTGCAGCACCTACCATTTACCCTTGTCAAATGACCTGTAATTGGACACACTATATCAACCTAGCCTATCCAGACTCCTCTGTAGATCCTTCCTACCTTCAAACAGATCATCTCCCCTGGCCATCTTGTTTTTACCTGCAAACTTACTGAGTGTGTATTCAGTCCCCCTCATAAAGATCACTGATAAAAATGCTGATCCCAACACTGAGCCTCATGGGAATACTATTTGCCATGGCTGGCCAGTTGTATTAAATTATTTGAAAAGACACTTGTTATGGCCATACAGACAGTTTTTAATGTTGCAAACCATATGCCCATCCAAGCCATGCACAGCAAAGTTCTCCAAGAGAATTCTATTTGAAACATTAAATGCTTTGATAAAGCCCAAGTAAATCAATCCACAGTCTTTCTCTTGACCATCAAATGGGACATAAAAAAGAGATTGAGTGATCATGCAGATCATGTTTTTCATGAAATCATGATGATAGATCTGATCACCTGGTTGTCCTAGACGTGCTTTGTAATGGAATTAAATATGACCAAATATGGTCAGCTTCATGACCTTCACTGGCTTTCAGGGAAGGAATTGTACGTTTGCAAAATGTACAGAGGAGATCCTTCATGGAAAATTACATTTTTCCTTCTCAGGTTGTCAGCATTCTCCATTTAAAAACTACAGACTCAAAAAATAAAAAGAAAAAAAATCCATGGACTTAAAACTGATACTGTCTCCAAAAGATTTTTTCATCCACATGGCTAATATTTTGGGCATTGTTCCATTTATATCACTGTGTATGGGAACTATAAGAACACTCATCCATTATAGTTTTCCCAGATTTTATTATTATTATTATTATTATTATTATTATTATTATTATTATTATTATTATTATTATTATTATTATTTTGCCAGAGGGAACAGCTGCCATTGTCACAGATACAAGTTCTGTGCATGACAGCACCTTATGTCAGATCCTGAAATAGAATTTTTTGAGTTTTGTTATTTTCCCTTCATGGCAAAATGGTCCTCTGACTTTAAGATACAGAGCAAAACAACATCATTTGGCTGACAAATGCAATCCCTATGAGAAAATATGGCAATATACCAACCCTTCATCATTTCAGATTTTACTCCATACTTTAATTTAAATTTTTTGTGTCTGCTCGTGTGAATCATCCCTTTTTGGTTATAGTTCTTCCCAGTCTTCCTATACAAACAGATGTAGCGCAATAAGTTACATACTAAGATGGATAAGCGGTCTTCAAGTAATTTGAGAGAAATTCATATGTGGGACTTATCTCATTCTTCATAAATGGTTCATGCTGAGAGAAAAAAAAATACTTTGAACATTCTACAGATAGTCACCTATGAAGTGTTATCTCACAATATCTCTTCAGATGTGACTCAGTATGAATTATAATATGAAAATAGATCTCTCACTTGATTTCACATGAAATATCTATTACTCCCTAGAAGATTTGTTCAAACTAAAGTTCCAAACATTGAGATTATAAAGCAATTAAAATTTTTCCGATACACATGAGATAGAAATATGTTGGTATTGCTGCAGTGACTGGAGCGCTGTAGTGGATGACTATAAGCTCTTCAGAGGAGTAGGCAAGGAAGGAGGGGTGGTGGAGTGGCCCTCTGTGTTAAGAGTGTTATATGTTGCTTAGCTTGGGGCTGGGAATCATAAGGTTAAGTCTGTATGGGTAAAAATGAGGGAGATGGCCAACAAGGCAGACATCCTGGTGGGGGTCTGTTATAGATCACCTAACAGGTATGAAGAGTGTAACCCAGCAGTGTGCCCTGGTGGCCAAGAAGGTCAACGGCATTCTGGTTTGTATAGGAAATAGTCTTGTCAGCAGAAGCAAGGAAGTGGTCATCCCTCTCTACTTGGCACTCGTGAGGCTGCATCTTGAGTAAGTTGCTCAGTTTTGGGACCCTATCTACAAGAAAGACATTGAGATCCTGGAGTATGTTCAAAGAACAACAAAGCTGGTGAGGGATCTAGTGCACGAGTAGTATGAGGAATGGCTGAAGAAACTGGGATTATTTAATCTGGAGAAAATGATGCTCAGGGGAGATTTTATTGCTCTTATGACTACCTGAAAGGAGGATGTGGTGAGCTGAGAGATGTCCTCTTCTCCCATGTAATTAGCAATAGGACTAGATGGGATGGTCACAAATTGCACTTGGGGAGATTCAGGTTGGACATTAGGAAAAACTGCTTCTCTGAAAGAGTGGGCAGGCACCAGAATGGGCTACACAGGGAGGTGGTGAAGTCGCCTACTCTGGAAGTGTTCAAGAACCATTTAGATGTTGTACTGAAATATATGACTTAGTGGGAAATATTGGTGATAGGTGGATATTTGGACTAAATGTTCTTGGAGGTCTATTCCAATCTTGGTGATTTTATGATTCTATGAAGTTCAGACAAAAATGGCAGACTTTTTAAAAACTCATTATGACAGCCAGAGAGGTCAGTATACACACTGTAACTCTATATTATTTCTGAATATCCTAAGATGATAAATTCTGTGGTTTCTGTGTTTTTGTTTGTTTGTTTTGTTTTGTTTTGTTTTTAATTTTCTGTACCTGAGAGAATTAGAGATGGGAGAACAAACTACACATGACAGATGTTAGTCACATTACTTAACGCATGACTCAAATGAAAATGCATATTACAGTGATGTGCATGTTGTTTCATAGAGGAACAATACAGAGGAGAAAAGCACTAGAGAAGAGTTAATTGGTGAAAGAGGGTAAATATTGAAATTTCCTACAGGTCAGGCATCATCAGTTTTCCTTCTGGATGCATAATTGTTGAGTGTTTTTTAATATTCTTTATATTTTGATTTTTTGTTCCTTTCTGCTCATAGGTTTTGAAAAGACAGAAAGAAAAATCTGAAAATATTTTAGATCTTGCTGGAAATTCTAATTTTCTGTTAGCTGGAGTTTGCTTCTGTCTTTCTGCCAATTGGCTATTTCTGAAAAGGGAACTGAGGGTCAATTTGCATGTATTTCATAAAGAGGAAAGAGGTTTTTTATCAGACAAGTAGAAAATGCCTAAAATGATCAAAAATGAAATTATCTGCATTTTATCTTCCCCTGCAGGTTTATGTGATGGAGAGAAGCTGGAGTATTGGAGAGGAGAAAGCTGAAGGTCTCCCATTAGCAATACCAAATTCAGAGCACATCTTCAAGATCTTGTAGCCCATCTGACTTCACTGCTGCTGCTAGTGGGCAAGGTCTAATGTAAAGGCATATCTTTAAAAAAAATGGAATCTTTTCAAGAGGGTCACAGTTAGCCGAGTTGTCTGCAATTTATCAGAGGTGAATTGGAAATGCCTAACCTTATTTATCTGCCATAGGCTTATTATTCACGTACACGTAACATTTAATAACTTCTGAATGAGAATGGGATGAATGAGAGAAAGAGGGGGAATCGTTATCAGGAAAGCCAGAATACAACATTTTAAAAACTCGAAGGCAGGAAAATATGACTTGGAAAAATAAGAGGTTGGTGCTGCCCCAAGGGTTGTCTTCCTTCTGAGGAATCAGGACTGAAGCAAAGGCAACACTGGTAATGGTATCCCAACACCATAGATCACCTGTTCATAATATGTAATACAGCCAGAAGAGTGACTTTATAAAGGTATTCAAAACCATGATGCAGTACAGCTTATAAATTGAGTATCAGGTCATCCCAGATGTCATGGACAGTGGAAACCAAAAAGACATCTTCAGTTCTTTCATGAATTAACAGGGAGAGTTTCTCTATTGACTAGAGTGGGAACCTAGGAGCCCGTGTAAGATACCTCAGATGAGGTCTGATATTTGATATTGGCCTGGGTCTCAGAGGTTGGAATGGTAAGGAGGAGTGAGGCAGACCTAACAGAAGACAAGCAACTAGCTCTGAAGCAGGAGGTAGAGGAGAGGGATGTGAGAGACTAATAGCAGTTATTTATAGTGAGGTAGAAATGAGTTAAATGGAAATTATAGCCTCTGTTATCTGTGGAAAGGACTAATAATTACTAGGTGAGTTTAATTCATAGAGTTGTGACTGTATGAGGCTATATCTCCACATCTTCTTGTTTCTCATGCGTGTCAGGGACAAAAGGCCTATAATATTTCTCTAGTTTGATCTCTGATACAATATAGATCCAAGAACCTTGCCCTGATTCCTGCATTGCACCTATAATTTTGAATTGAACCATGAAATATCTTGGTTATAGATAGAATAGCAGCTTAATGGTCCTTCAGAAAGTAATGAAAAATCACAGCTTATGGCCTCCACTCATCTAGGTGAGAGAAAGACTTTTCTAATGCCACGAATGCTCTGATTTTTAGTTCTCAAATTACTTCAGTAAAAATTTTAATATTGCACTTCTAGTAAAAACTCTCTCAAAACTGCATTTCAGTAACATAGAAAATTCTGAAAACAGACTAAGTAATCTTGTATTGCTATGTTCAATGTGTACATTGCTGTATTTTTCACCTGAAACTGTATTCAAATACATTTTTTGATTAAGTCAGCATAGTGTGTGAGTTTAGGAGTAAACATGTACATTATTTTATTATAATTCTTTTCTTACCTGTGCATAATGCTTTTCCAATAATCAAACAGATCAGTGCTTTAGAGCATTTGTACCCTAAGAGCAAAGCAGGCTCAATGCATGGACGCAAATCAACCACTAACAATAGCAAAGTATACATCACACTTGTCTTATAAATCTGAAAAGAAGTGCAAAGTAGAGAAGAATGTTTGCCTTTAAGTTACTCCTCTCTAACTTGTAAATATAATCTCACATGTTTCTTCATAAGAAGACTTCTATCATTCTGTTATTTTTCCATTAGTTATTCAAAGAACTTCATCTGACTGCCCTGTACTGAAGGGTCTCTTTTTATCTTCATAGAACCAGAATAATGAGATAATAAAAGTGATGGAATCTTCTCTTCTTTCTTCCAACCTGAGAGTTTCACATCATTTCATCCTCTCTCCTTTAAGTAAAAGAAGGCAGCATTGCTATCCTGAGATTTTTTCCTTGCTTACATGCATACATAAATAATGGAAAATAAAAATATAAATAGGTATAGGAATCAATATTGTTAATTCACCACTGAGTTTTAAGACTCTCTTTCGTTCTTTTCCACCCATTATTTCTAGTTGCTCAGTTTACAGAGACCCAGTTGAAATGAAGACATTGTGAAGCTGGATAGTTTACTCAGATCCATAAAGGCATTCTGTGGAATAATATATACTATATTCTTCTGACTCCTTGTCCTTGCTAGGGTTCTTTTAAAGTGCTATAATGTATCAAGTAAATCATTGCTTGACATTGCTGGGTGATTTGAGAAATGAAGTTTACATGTGAATTGTGAAACCTGAGCGGGCTGGGCTCACAGTTAAATAAGGAAAAGGTACTTCAGTTTGTTTTTTTTTCCAGTTGTTTAGTTTGGAAGCAATCTAGGGCACTAATACAACCTCCCCAGTGTAATGTGATTAGCTAAATCAAAGGTTTTTTCAGGCTTTAAAAAAACTGAGGCCAATCAGATGGCAATTATCACCACTATTCTGCTTTTACCTCGAACCTGATTCTCATAATCGTTTTTTTTTTTTTTTTGTAAGAAGTTCTCTTTTATTTATAAAACATGCATCTCAAGAAATGTCATTTGCAGCTTCTGTAACAGATTTCCAGAAGCATTTTCTCATTAGTTAGATAACAAATTAACTGTTATCTTCAGTCTGCCTAGGACTACGATTTGGAGAAAGAATTTGGATGCATTGATTTAAAGCTTAAAAAAAAAGTCAGCTCTCTAAGTAAGGTTTTTTTTTTTTTTTAATTTGGTATTGTAAATTTCAGTTCTTTTATATAACAGAGAAGATTAACATTTTCAAAAAAATCTACAAAAAATATTTTAAACCTGCTAATGTTTAACCTTCTAGTGGATAATGCTATCAATATTCATTTTCTTAGAAACAATATTTGCAATAATGGAAGAAATCATGGGAAGTCAGTAGCATGTTAAGAACCATGGTTTTTCCTCATGGAAATTCCTGTGCCTGCAACCAGTGCCTACATTCAAATCACTGCCTAAGTAGTACACATCCAGTTTCCACCATAGCAACGTCTAAGCAGACAGTTTGCTCCATGGCAACTGCTCTTAGGTTTTTGCAGTAGCTTTCAACAGGACCAACTCTTAATGAATCTAATGTCCTAACTGAGAGTACGTAATAAATGTTGAGACTGCAGAGCAAGACAGTGAGACTGGTTATATATAATTTTCACTTGTCTATCCTTTCTTCCTGATCCACACTGTTGTCTTCCCTATTGTATAGAAATCTCTGAACCAGAAAAAAAAAAAAAAAAGAAAAGAAATTATGTGGTTTGGAAGAAGGAGGTAGTGCTGTTTCAGCTGTGTTTGTAAAATAGATTAATCAGCAATAATGATTAATGCTATTAAAAATTCAATAACTTAGTTTTCCACTTGTGACTCTTTAAATGTTTTTTTTTTTTTTTACTGTATAGAGACAGCCTGCTTAGAACAAATGCTGTATTAAAATTAAGTAATATATCTGAGACTGCATCAGCAATGTTAATAACCAGTGATATTACGCTTCTCGGTTTATGATCATTTTTGTAGGTCACCAGATCAAGAAAAGGCAAAAAGAAAAAATAGTGTAGAGAGTTAATCCTGTCCCAACTCCCCTAGCCTTTTGTTGAACACCTGAATAATTAAAATACAAGACTGTAGGAAAAGCAGTGCATTTTTTCATACAAAATGGAGGGATTGATGGCTTTACATTCATCGTAAACATATCTAAAATAATGATATTCCATAGTAGCAGTTATGATAGCAGCTGATCAAAAATGTGGCCAAACTGTGGTCATACCTTTACAATTATTTCAAATAGAAGCCCAAAAGTTCTTGTTTTTCATCTGCAATGAAACAGTAGGAAGCAACACCTGTATAAATAAGCTGGTTTACAGGTTCATCTATTTTGATGAAATTTTAGAAGAGAGATTTTTCTGTGGAAATTCCAATTTTAAAATTGCCTACTCCTTGAATATGGGAGCCAGAGAAGGTCTGGTTTCACAGAGCAGAAGAACTTACATGTTACATCCTGTTCATGTTAATAGTCTCACTGTTACCATGTCTGTTCAAAAAAACACTGCATCAAGCCCTACTTATGTTGATACCAACAAAGATTTCCGAGAGAGATGTTAAAAACTATGTTACAAGCATTTGTTTATATTTATGATGAGCATTTTTTTGAATTATCTTTCCTGGGCTTTTGGAACTCTTAAAAGTTATAAAAAATCCATTCTATAAAATAGGAAATATTGCAAGTAGTTCCCCCTCCACCATAACATCTACTTCCAAAGGGCAATTGGTGACCATTAGAGTAGACATCAGATACAAAACGCTATTAAGTATCATGTCCATGGAATAGCAAATTCTGATTCTGACAAGATGTTTAATCAAACTTAATATATTTTGGTAAAAAGCTAACACTGTATGTAATAACAATTCTTTACAATTTGTATTGAACAGATTCTTTAAATTTTCTGGCAGTATTAACCAGCAAGAATATTGTTCACTTCTATAAGAATAAATTTAACAGTCATCAAAAAACAAGACAACAATAAATACAATTTTAGACCTTAGAATGGTTTGGGTTGGAAGGGACATCAAAGATCCTCTAGTTCCAAACCCCTGTCACGGGCAGGGTTGCCAGCCAGACACCAAATCAGGCTGCCCAGGAACGCACTAAGCCTGGCCTTGAATATATACAGGCATGGGGTGTCCACAATTTCTCTGGACAACCTGTGCCAGTTCCTCACCATCCTCTGAGTGAGGAATATCTATCATTTTAAAGTAGCAATGAATATTAGGTTCTAAAGTTAACTTCTATTTTTGCAAATCCAAAAAATAAATAAAAATCAAATCCTATTGAGCATACATTTGCAGAGATCAGTTGAGTTTGATATGACTCTTTGGCATTTTCTGACAGAAATATCCAGAAATTTGTTGGGTCCATGTTGTCCTAGTCAGGTATTTAACTAGATCATGAAAATTAGAGCAATGTCTGGGAGTAGTGCTGAACAACTTTCTCCAAAGTAAATCAAAAGATTAGCAATGGATTTAATATTGTTATTATTTCTTTTGTATAGGCTTTAGGTAATTTTTTTTCTTTTTTATTTTCTTAAATAGTGAATTGTGATAAGTATTCCTATATACAATCCTGTACTTAAATTAGAAAGTTCATTCTGTTAAGATCTATCTGGTATTTCCCCCAAAAACTGTAGAGCATACCCTGTTTGGATCTTGACAGCTTTTAAGAGTTTCAAAGAAATATGTCCCCACTTATTTGTAATTTCAGCAAACTCAGTGATTTTTTTAAAAAATACAAAATTTTATCTTGTAGATCTCTATTTAAAAAGCTTAAACACAAAATAATTTACATGAACTATTAGATTGTTTCACTTAAGAGTAATAAATCTATAATTTTTTTGGAATTACTCACCTATTCAAAATTTCTGATGCTTCTTATGTTACTGCAATAACCACAGTCATTTCAGAACTGTAAAGTCATCTACTTTCTGATTACCTGGAAACTGAATTAATTATGGCTACTTAGAAAAGCGAGGGAAGGAAAGAAAACCTAACTTTAATGTAATAAATCTATCCTTGTCATCACTCAGTAGGAAAACTTGATTTTTACTGTTAAAGTTTGATACAGTGGTCCTTAGAACTTGATAGAAGAGGACCAGATCTTTTCCTACAAAAAGAGCACTACTAGTAAGTTACTAAATAATGTATGTGTCTCTGCTAACTAAATAGCATATTGCTATTATTGTGGAACTGTCATTTCATTGCCATCTGAACATCAGCTTGTAAATGTAAGAATTGGTAACACACTGACTTTATTCTGGACATAATTATACTGGATTACTCTCAAAGAAAGTACAACATTATCAGACAGCAATACTCCTGATCTGTAATAAATATTTCTTTGAATGACAACTTACTGAGATAATGTCTGCCAATCATAATATATTTTAATGAATTCTATAGCATAATAAAAAAAATTAAATAGTCATAGAACTTAATGGTAGGTTTGCACAAACCTGCTCCCAATTTTCTGCTTCAATTAAGTTGTTTAAGTTGTGATGTTGTAATAGATACATTAACCTTCATTAACAGAATGGTGTTAAACAACTCAACTTTCAGAAGGGAGTTCCGTCATTTCATGAACTAATTTTGGAGTATCTGATGGCATTTTTGCTACATGTGTGTTTGCACATGGAAAGAAATTATGTGTTACCACAAACCTGTAGATTTTACATATTTCAATGGAAATTTTATTTTATGTTTTGCAAATTCTATTTTGGAATCCAGAGACTGCTTGCAATAAAATAAGATTTACAGAGTGAAAGAGTAAATAAGTTTCTTGCCCATCAGACGGAAAAAAATATCTTTGTTTTGAAGCCATTTTCCTTTTGTTACTTCTAATACAATGCATTCCTTTACCACTTAGAAAGTGTTCAGTAGAAAAGAAACCCAGAAAAATTAGACATGATTTGAATTATATATGCTTTTTTATTTCATCATTAGACACAAACATGCATAATTCATTTTCTGAAGCACTAGAGAAAATAAAGAAAATAAAGTTCTTATACAAATTTTCAGGAAAAGTAAAATATATGCTTTCTCTGCTCATTTAACTTTTATTAAATTATGTAGGTATTTTTAAAAATCTTCCATATTATATTGGCGAATAAATCCTCTGTGTAATGGTGAAAATAATTCTGTAAACAAGGGCAGTGGATACTTAATTATACTGACTGTGATTCTAGACTAAGTTAATTACATTCACTGTTCATAATCACTGAAAGCATATCTCTTCTTCTCTGAAGCCAAATTTCTGCTTGCGTAGCTCTTAAGTGGTTTATATTTCCTAACCAGAAATTCAGTGTGTAAGTGGGTGAAAAAGAAGTCACATCCTTTACTCAACTTTCTTTTGTTTAGGTTCCGTTTAGGAAGTAATTTAGGGGTAGATTTCACTTTTTGTTATTGAGTTCTGCAGAGAGTACACTACCTCTTGATTACTCATAAAGAAGGAATCCCCCTTCTTAGAATTCAGAAGGTTCCCTCTCTTTTGAAGAACACTCTGTTGGTAGCAATAAGCACTCATTTAATTCCAAAATAAGAATGAAATCTCTCCTCCTAGACAGAATAGGAATGAGATGTGTGTTCCTACTTTCCTATTCTCCATTGTGCAGATGTTTGCAAGCTGAATCTAAATGCACAAGCATTTAATATGCACACAAGTGCATATTAATAAAAATAAAATGCACACAAGTAAATATATAAACCATCTTTTTTTGTGTGTGTGTGTTAAGCATATCTGTTAAAGTTTGATAGAAAAGAGACAGTAAAGTATATTTTCTGGTTTGAATCATTAGTCTAACTTTAGAAAGGAGAAAGAAACAGATTAAATTGTAACTGGAATAACTTTTAAAAGGTATCAGATAAGTAAGGGAAATTTATTTTCTGTTGTGGTCCCTCTACATTAGCAGAGGTAAGGAATTACTAAATGTAGAACGCTAAAGGTCATGATCAATTCCTACTATGAAAAATGCTGCTAACTAGAAGTCAGACAATGTGTTTATCCCATAGCTGTAGCTGTATGTTGTACTATAACCTCTTCTAAAAGAACTGCTATTAGTTTCACTAAGCAAAAAGTTCCATTCAGTGTGTTGCTGAACAGAGCTCTGAAAATAAGAATCTACAGATAACCATTTAAAATACTAAGCAACTAAAATCCATCAGTAAAAGAAATAAAGCAAAGATATTTACAAACACAAAGTAATCAAATAGTTAAGTTATGCCAAAGACGAACTCTAGTCATAGATTGGGATTATTCTGGTTAATTTCCATACTAAATTCCACTGTGAAATGTATGTTGAAAATGTCATACTTTTCAAGCAATATTTATAGTCTCCTTGGGGAACCATGTTCATGTCAGACTTATGTGTTTGGAGAATGAGTTGGAGTCTAGTTCAGCTGAAGGCCAGTATATTTGAAGTCCGGTAATAGGCAATGTACTCTGAGTCAGTACAGGGTCCAGTCCTGCTTGATGTCTTCATTAACAATAAGGATGATGGGAAAGAGTGTACCCTCAGGAAATTTGTAGATGACATAAAACTGGAGGAAATGGCTTATACACTAGAGAGACATCAGCTGTCTGGAGAAATGTTCTGTCAGGAAGATCACAAAGTTCAACAAGGAGAGATGCAAAGTCCTGTATCTGGGGAGGAATAAGCCCAGGCATGCAGAAGGTCACTCAGATGCAAAGAAGCATTGGAGAAAAGGACATCTGAGTCCTGGTGGACTCTGACTCCTACCCCTGCAATAAAGAAGGCAAATGGTATACCTTACTACATTAGGCAAAGTATTGCCAGCAGATTGTGGAAGGCGAACTTTCCCTTACACTCAACATTTTTGAGTCTGCATCTGAAGTACTGTGTCTAGTTCAGAGCCTCCCAGAACAACAGGCAGGTGAACATACTGGAGACTGTCCAATGTAAGGCCATGAAGA
Source organism: Oreortyx pictus (assembly GCA_036925125.1). Taxonomy (NCBI): domain Eukaryota; kingdom Metazoa; phylum Chordata; class Aves; order Galliformes; family Odontophoridae; genus Oreortyx; species Oreortyx pictus. The sequence goes on from JAUPFR010000001.1 coordinate 50,395,613, forward strand.
TAAGAAGGGAGCAGATCACTTTTCCTATGATCAAAATCTCAGAGAACTGTAACTGCTCAGCCTGAAGGAGAGAAGACCTGGAATGTCTGTAAATGAAGGTAAAAAGAGGACAGAGTCAGGCTCTTCAGTTAGTGGGTTACCCTTGTTTACAGAAAGATTAATCAAATCTCAAACTTGTTTATAAGAAGTTTTAACTTAACAGACTAAAATTAAAAGACCTACCCTTCCTATTACAGGTTTCCTCCATGAGAGAACTGAGTATCAAGTTAATATTTAAAACTTTGCCAAGTGAAAACAAAAAGGCAAAAAGATAGAAATTCAGAAAAGGCATAACTGATGCAAAGAGAAGTCTCAGAAGACAGAACAGGTTTAGGCATCTGAGGACAGCAGAAAAAAACCTACTGCATCAGTGTCAGGTGGCAAGAAACAAGATAGATCTGCAACAGAAGAGTAGCAACTTTCAAAGCAATTTGTGTTCCTGGCATCTCCTGTAGGAACAGATATTTTTCTTGCAGGTGACTCAAATGCAATTTTCAGTATTTTCATGGGGACACAATGGATGGTTGAATCTAAGTTTTGTGGCTGGTCTCTGACGGAAGGAGCAGTGCCAGAGGTAAGGTACTGTCAATGTTTCAGAAAGATGAGGATTGCATTTTCCAGTTTGATTCCTGAGTGCTTGGTGAAGTGTAGCAGAATCATAAAACTAAGCACAGATCAGGTCACTGAGTGGAGATAGAGGGCAAGAAACTGTCTGTAATAGGCAGCTGTTCAGAAAGGTGCAATTTATTCCTTTAAGAAAAACTACAGAACATTCTGTGAGGCTGGTATTTCTACAGTTCTTTGCATGCAAACTAAAGCAGAGAAGGATACACACAGTGTCTTAAACTCCAAGCAACAAAGTTGAGTCCTGCAATACATGATACCTTCAACTACAGAACAGAATGCTATTATATTTGCCAACAAAGCTGTCCTTGGGGAAGGAAAATATTGAAGGGGTTGCAAAGGGAAAGTCTGCTTGGCCTTGGGTAAAATGAGGGAAAAAATTAAATCTCAGGATCAACTAATCAGTGAAGCTGGAAATAAGATGTGATAGGAAGGACCTGAAGGGAAAAATACTTTCTCCTCCATTTGGAGGTATAGACAGTTTAGAGCTCCTACTTTACTGATACTGATATAGTAAACTATCACAGACATTGACTGGGTAGTATGTAGCTTCTCACTGTCATTCCTGATTTGCAAATTACTATACTTTTTAACCTCTGCTACACATTCCTTACCCCCCTGTAGACAGAAGGTTGCAACTGCTGTCAGTCTGTGAGCGTAAAACACTGTCTTCATGGAGTGGCTATAAGTGAAAATGATGTGGATGATGGCAATGGTACGTTACGATTGCTATCCATTCATCTGTTCACTATTATGTGTTTTGCTGTGTGGGTTCAAGGGACTAATTCTGAGAAGTGCAAACAGTGCTCTGCATGGGAAGTGGGCAGTACCTTACAGCTGCTCTGCGTGCAGCTGTCTAAATTCAATCACTTGGAAAGTTTGCCTCAGTGCAGAGAGGTTTCACTGGCAGACTTACGAGACATAGTGTACATAAAATTTTTAACAAGTTGAAAAGACAGAGAACAGGTTTGAGAATTTAGATTTGGGAAAAAAAAATATTTTAATACTTCAGTACTTTAAAATAGTAATACAATGGGAGAGAGGGAGAGAAATGGAAGGTACTGATCTCAGTTTCAAGTGAAACAGATGCACACGTATATTGCTTGAGATTAAAGGTTTCCTTGTTTTAACCAGGAAACAATCATGTGAACTCCAAAAGGGAAGAGAGGTAAGACCTGAGTTCACCAGAAGTATTCCAGTCCTGGCAAATATCTGGGATGCTGAACTATCTGACAGATCTGTGGGCATAGACTGACTGACATTGCAAGAAGAGTTTTAGTGCCACAGAGATGATAGCATGTGTTATAGACGCTTCTGTGCCTTGAAGACAGGAAATAAAGCAATAATGATATATAAAATGGCAGAAGGATATGGGATAATCATTACTAAAAGGTGCTGTCTTATGACCAGCTGGTAGACCAGCTGTAATTCATAGCAGGACAACTGCAGAAACAAATTACTGGTGAAGAATTTTAACCACACAGGCTTGTGACTATTCAGACAGCAGGAGATTCACTGAAAACTTTCACTATCCGCTCATTTCACACAATTAAGCTTATAATGTCATCTTGTTTTAGCTTATGTGAGAACGGTTCATTAGTGTGAAAAGATTTCATTCTAGTGGATATTTCAGTAGTTTTCCATGTTCTAGTGACTAGTAACTTTCAGGTCACAACCCTAAGGACCATTCTATTCAGATGTGTTTCTGTAAATTTAAGGTTTTTCATAGACACTATGACAGATGGGACCAAAAAACCCTTCAAATTGAGGCAAACACTCACTGCCCTCTCTCCACCACATTTTTAGGGATAGAGGTAAGGTGATAGAGGAATTTAAATGATGTGTGGGTATGGTCCTTAGGGACATGGTTTAATGGTGGACTTGGCAGTGCTTGGTTAATGGTTGTACTTGGTGATTTCAGATGTCTTATCAAACCTAAATGATTCTATTCATAGTTAATACTTGTGAGGGATTACTTGCTCATTGGAACAGGGCAGAGAACTGAGTTATTTCTGTTGATCTCTCTTTGCCTTGCCTGTGGTGAGTCAGTGTTTCTTCTGCGTTAGCAATGGAGTTAGACAGATTGAAACAACAGGTAAGTAAAATCTACTGTTTCTTTCAGTTCTTTTTCTAAAAATATATTTCAGAATTTGAATCCTTGGTGAGTGATTTGTGATCCCTCTCTGTGTCTAAGTGACTGACATGGTGATGAGTGCTAGGTAGTAGTTGGACTGCTTACAACTTAAAGCTTAACATTTCTAACAGCTGCTAAACTGTATTACCTGTACAATCAAAGAAATACTGAAAACTCCATGGACAGTAGCAACACGCAGTTTTCACTGCATAAAAAAGTTAATCTATGCCTCTTTGTAAAAAGAGTTTCTTCAGTTGTTAAGGGAAGTTTTTTTGAAAAGTTAGTTGGATTAAAGTCTCTGTCATTGATACTGTAATCTCCTGCTGTGGATGTCTATCATTTTTAAGGGATAAAAGAATGTTAAGTCTGCTGCAGAGGTTCTTTCTCTTTTCTGACACAAGTGTGAAAGATACGTGACATTTATTATCAGTAGGCTAAAGAGAAAAATCTTTGAAAGTGCAGATGAAGTTGGATGATCATTCTTAATCTCTTTGAATGACTTTCAGACCATGTTTTAAGAAAGCTATTTTTGTCTCCTGCATGACATGAATGTAAGGCAAGTTTGTCGCAGGGATGGTTGCGATGTTTTCTGGCCATGTAGATGAAGATGGCTCTGAGTTCTCTATTTGTTTTTTTTTTTTCAGATATGTGTATGTTGCTCTGAAAGTAATGTCTCCTTTTTTTTTTCCATGGAAACTACAACAGGTAATAAAATCGTAAAATCATAAAAGGGCTTAGATTGGAAAGAATCCAAGGGATTCAGTACAACGGATTCATCATAAAATGGATTAGATTGGAAAGAATCCAAGTTCCAACTTCCCTGCTGTGGACAGAGTAGCCAACACTAGACGAGCCTGCCCAGAGCACCACCCAACCTCACCCTGAACACCTTCAGGAATGGGGCATCCACAACTTCTCTAGGGAATCTGTTCCTGTGCCTCACCACCTCCTGAGAAAAGGATTTCCTCCCTAACATTTAACATAAATTTCCCATCTTTTAGTTTAAAACCATTCCTGTTTGTCCTGCCGCTATTAGTCTGTACAGAAAGTCGATCACTCCCCTGCTTTTAAGCCCCATTCAACTACTGGAAGGCCGCAACAAAGTCTTCCCAAAGCCTCCTCTTCTTTAAGCTAAACAAGCCCAGCTCTCTTAACCTCTCTTCTTAAGAGTGGCACTCCAGCCTTCTGATTATCTTTGTGGCCTTCCTCCAACCTGCTCCAACATCTTTCTTGTTCTCAGGGTCCCAGGTCTGGACAGAGTACTCCAGATAGGGCCTCATGAGGGCAGAGTAGAGGGGAACAACTGCCACTCTCACCCTGCTGGCCACCCCTCTTTTGATGCAGTCAAAGGGTACTGTTGAACCTCTGGGCTGCAAGCAAACACTGATGGCTCATGTCAACCTTTTCATTCACCAGAACCCCCAAGTGCTTTCCTGCAGGGTGACTCTCAATGAGTCCAGGTAGATTACATCCGCTGTCCTTCCTTCATCCACTGATGTCATCACTCCATCATATAAAGCCAGCAGATTGGTCAGACACAATCTGCTTTCAATGAAGCTGTGAGGCTGTCTTGAATCACCTACTTATCTCTCATGTGCCTTAACATACCTTCCAGGAAAATGTATTCCATGATCTTTCAAGATATAGACATGAGGCTCTGGTAGTGGCTCGTAGTTCCAAAGGTCTTTCTTTATCCCCTTATTAAAAATGGAAATGATGTTTCCTTTTTTTTTTTTTTTTTCAGTCACCATGGACATCATCTGACAGACAGATATGACACCAAATACGATAGAGAGCTTTGCAAACACTTCAGACAGTTCCTTCAGAATCCTGGGATGCATGTCAACTAACCTCATAGACTTATACACACTCAGCCTCGTGAAGTGATCTCAGACTTCATTTGTTCTTACACAGATATGAGAAACCTGACTCCCAGGTACAAAAAGCACAATATCACTATTGGATAGAACAAATTCACAGCTAAAAAATACAATTTTTCAACATAGTCTCCAAAATTAGCTAGGCATCTTCATCAGAGATGCATCGCTTGTAAAGGTGAGCACCAGTGGAGGTGACTTATCACTGATGATGTGCAGTGTTGAAATACACAACCAATAACCTCACTGTGCTCATATCCTTTGTTTGGTCTCCATAAACATTCAGCAAGACTCAGTGAATGTCAGGGGGTGCAGATTTTTTTCCTCACAGAGGCATTCAACAACACACCTTTGTGTCTTAAATACTTCCACATCAGGCACCATTTTGTCAGACTGCCTCTCTGTTGGGGGCACAGGAACAAAATTTAATGGAAGTGAATACTTGGTATAATACAACTTCTGCTACCAGACCACTGACATCTGCCTCTGGTATCATATCCCAACAAAATAAAATAGGATGCATTACTTTTGGAGCAGTTCTAATTGGTGTAAAATGCTCCTAATGTTTTAGTTAAAGCTCTGCAAACTTTTTCTTTGGAAAAGTTAGATTGGTAAAACAGCATTTTTGATTTTGAGCTCTATCAAGGTGGTTTGGCCTTCAGCTGCAGTCTGATTAGAAGAATGGTTTCACAGCCTGTTTAAAGTTTGCAGAGCACTTCTCACTATCAGGTGGGGCCAGGTTTCCCAAGAGAATAGCAAAAAAATGTTGCCAGAACATGCTGGAATATTTTGTTTTTTCTCCATCATCATTTTTTCTCCTTTTTGTTGCAAATTGGTTCCTTATTTCTCTGTCAACGGTTTACCGGGCCGGGTCGGCCTGGTTCTGTGATGATTGGTGTGGGGGATCCAAGGGAAGGGGAAGGGGGAAAGGGAAAAGGGAAAAGGGAGATGGGCCTGGAAACAAAAAAGCGGCTACAATCTGAGGAGGAAAGCTAATTTACTAAATAAGATATCAGAAAGCAAAATAACACAATATAATACAATATAATTGGAATTGAAGATAATAAATCAAATAAAATGAGCAAGAGAGAGTGTCCAATAAACCGAAGGCCTTACGCTAATGCTGAAGGCAGATGGCAGTGAGCACCCACTGCTGAGTCGATCCCAAAGGAAAGAGAGTGTCCCGTGACCGCAGAGAGTTTTTATCTTTTCCCTCTGAGCGGAAAATATGTAAAAATGCAAAGCATGGCAAAGTCCTCTGGGGAATGTAGTTCTTCTCTTCTGAGGCAGGTATACCTATAACTATCAATGATCCACAGAGCTGGACTATCAACTCTTTAACTCTTAATGCACTACATGATGTTATGATGTGGAATACCAATGCCAAGATTCATAAAACCATTACATTCTCCAAAGCTTGTTCTGAGATATCTTTTTTCCAGGAGCAAGCCCTTTTATTAGTTGGTCTACCTTCACTCAGAGAGAAGACTTGGCTTGCTTACACAATGGTTAACTCTGATCCTGTGTTTTTTGTGTAATTGACCAATTTTTTTTATATTCAAAGATACACAAGCCATGCTCTGAAAAACAGACCTCTCATACTACTGACATTTTTGTATTATTTTCTGGTTTAAATATTCTGTTGCCTATGTTGTGGTAGGTCTCATAGAAAGGAATAGACTTCCTCAACCTTTCTTTGGATGAGGGAGCAATAAAGCCATGGCATTAAAGATAAGAAAATAGCTTATCAGCTAGGTGAAGAATACACTGATATGAAGCACACCAGTGCTTCTGTAAGTTTAGATATTTAATTCTTCATGTCACTGGATCTTGTCATATAAACACATAAACTGTGCCCTGTGTGTATGTTGTGCTAAATCACTTGATTGTTGTTTACAAGGCTCTGAATTAAATTACAGAGTACCTTTCTCCTACTCAGATGGCACCATCTTCACCCCTTCACAAAATGAGCAAATGTTTCTGTAAACTGAATGGTGTATAAGACATCTCCTGAATTTTGCTTAATCGCATTAATATTTCTACCTCTAAAATTCAACTATGCTACCTGTCCAAGCCTGTCTGAACTTAAGTCTGTTAACTATAATCCATGTACTGATTTTGGTGTTTCCTCATCATAATCTTAGAATAGTTTTCCATTTTGATTTTCAGTTTCGTAACTTGTGGTTGTTTTTATGTCTGATGGTTTGTTTGAAAAAAACAAAAGCAAACCAACCCTTGACAAAACAAACTAAAAACCAACCGGCATTAAATTTGCCTCTCATCAGCCATCTAATATCTCTTGAAAACCTTGCAAACTTTACAGCAACCTTTAATATATTTTTAAGACAATAATAATATAAAATCCCATACTGGTTTTCTGTTCACTTTCTATAAAACTCCTGGACTATGAAAAGGAAGTTAACTCTTGCTTATTTCATCAAATGATGTTTCTGTATTTCAGTTCCTATTGAAATGATTACTCCTGAGAGAAGAATAATTTCTGGATTGACATAGAGCTGGGATTTTTGTTTTCAAATGAAGATTAAAACTTGTCCTAAAGAAAGCCATCTCCCTGGCAGTACTGAATACTGATTAGAGTAGAGATAAATGTGTGAATATATTTACGTACAGGTAATCCAAATTTTTGTCAGCAAAAGCTGCCAAGACTTACAATAAATCCTAGGAGAAAAACTATTAAAATTATGAGGTTATTTTTTGCCCTACTTTTACTCTTCCATTCATTTACGCATTCCCACATCTGTGAATATTTCTAAAATCAATGTGCTGATTTTTTCTTAAAGCTATTAATCTCCTTGTTCAGCATGTTTCAAATGTAATTGAAATACAGTCCAAAAGAAAAAACTGAAATATTTTACTTTTCAAAGTTTCAATTCATTTATAGCATATATTTATTATGTCCTTTGTGCTAGTCTACTTTATCATTTCCTTTCATTCAAGGTTCAAAACACAAGCCTGAATGTGATGAAAAGGAAAAACAATGCTGCATTGACATTCGAGAAGGTTCTTTTCAACAGCTTTCGTGTGAGTGGCTGATAAAAATATGTGAATTACAGAGGGACCAATAGGGACTTGATGAAGGGACTCTGAGACTTTAAGTTCGCCTGCTATTTCAACCATATCAGCTGGTTTAATAAAAGATATTACCTCTTCCTACCAACCATACCTCCCTAGAGTTAAAACTATATAGAAGTTTCTATTTTAACATTCTCTTGGCACTCATTTATTGGGTGTTCCTTTGGACTTGCTTTCACTGAAAGTCAAGTCAATTACTGCACTCAGGGTACTCCAGCCAGCCTTGTTGCCTGGAATTGAAATGCTTACTCTGGCCATGCTTAAGCTACTCACATGTAGGCTTTTCCAGTGTTTCTGCAGCCCTGAAGCTTATTGCAACTTTGAGTCTTTAAGCCTCCTGCAGGCATATTTTTTTCTTCTTTCCTTTGCCCTTCTGCCCCTTCTAAACTGCTGTGTATTTCTGTCTCTTTTGGGTTCATGAGTTGTTTGCTCAGCAGCTTCTTGTAATACCTTCTTTTCACTTTGTCTGAAACTTATTTTCCATAGGAAGCCCAAGTTTCACCTGTGAATACCAATCTCTGAATGCTGACATTGATGTATCTGTCATTTTGGATATGTTCTACGAGGCTTTTTTTTTTTTTTGACTGGATTTTTTCCTTTATAAAGGCAAGTCGGTAACTAAAAGGGATGAATACTGGAATTTTTAGACATATTTTCATAAAACAGAAGTCAAGTTTGAATGCAGGTGCTTGAAGATGAAAGAAGAATGATATATGAGAAGAAAAATAAAAGAAAAATCAAGATTAAAAATGCCATTGCTGAATCTGACATCACTTGCAAATTGAATCCTGATCACACGTGGGCTTATAAGCTCCTATGAGACCTGGCAGGCTTGCACCAATATCAGAGTATGCACATACTTCTGTTAGTGTGCTGCAGAACTTGCTACCTTGGCTGGATAACCTAGGCTCTTTTCAAAAATGTTTCAGGAAAAATAAATGGCCTGAACTTTCACAGATTAATCATGATAACAGAAGTCTTACTGCCCTTCTGTCTGGTAAAACAGTTTTTCCAGGATCAATGACACTTGTAAAGACCTTAAAGTTTGTAATCAGTAGATCTTTATATTTTGGAAAAAAAATCTTTCTCTCTCAGCTTTTATTAACAATTTAAGTTAATAAATGTATTTAACCATTTAACCATTGCATTTGACCATGTGAACTATACTGCATACAGGAACTAATAGTACACACAGTGCATTTGGAGAAAGGGGTTTCAGAGTGGTTTCATCCAAGGAATTTGCACTTCTCAGGGTCTGAGAGTCCCAGCAGTGCTTAGGGTTTTCTCCTTCATCACCCCAGTATAATTTCCAGACTTGATTCTGAATGTTTTTATTTTTTTTAAAGCCTTACTCAGGATATCAGAAGTTCAGGACACTTCCTGTCTTGCAAGCACTTCTGTTTCTAACTTCTAAAATTGCTGTGTAATACTGGCAACAGCACTTACGATCACAGAGATACTTGAGTAATCAGTAACACAGCTCCCATTTTCCTATATCTTCAGAGTTCAGTGTGAAGGCTACTAAAATTAACTCTCAGAGCCTGCTAGTTCTGAAGATAGAGACCCTTCTTCACTCTAGACGTCTAACCTGCAGTTTTAAGAATTGAGATCTGAAAAGCACGGTGACCCAAATTTTTCTTATACGTAATGGAAATAAAAAAGGTACTTTCTTGGAATAATGAATACTTTGTGAGTTCAGCAAGACTCTAGAGTCACTATTTTTCTAGTTTAAATATTTTAGATTAAGCACGTGAAGTATAATGGAAGAAAATGGAAGCAAGTGTTGGTTGCAATTTGTTCACTGTATATTTTGTTAAAAAAAAAAGAAAAAGAAAAAGAAAAAAGAAAAGAACAAAGCTTTCCTGACAAAGCCATTCATTTATCTGCAGAATTAAAGTTTCAGAAATAAAATGCATGCAGGTAAATTTGTATAAGAGTAAATCTTCACTGGCTGATGCTACTGAATGAAGTGCAATATCTTACAGCAGAAATGGAAGACATGCAATTGTTCTGTGTTCTGAATGTTTAAAAGTTATTTAACTGGATGAGTATTTTACACAGAATTCTGTTTTAACATAATAAAAACATGCTTAAATGTATTTTTGAAGCTCTTCAGGGCAAGTTTGAAATGCTTTAAGCACTAATGGTATGTGTCTCTAAATTGAGTTTGGAACACATATCTTTCCTTCCATGAGGGAACTGTTCAATGGCTACACACAGAAGCTCCCTCAAATTTTCTTGAGCAGTAAATACTTATGTGTCTTGTGCAAGTGGAGGATTGTAGCAGCAAGACCTGATGATTCTATGTTCAAAATACACTGTGCTAAATGCATGTGTTGTGCCTTTGGGCACCCAATGAACTAGGAAACTCAGAAGTTCCGTAATGACTATTATTTTTTCCTCAAAGATTGAGGTCTTGGGAACAGCCATATCATGCAAATTAACAACCTTTCTCATCTTCGTGGCACTTTAAGCACACACCATTACCTCACTGTTAATTCTTTGTAGTGCAGTTTAAAACAGCTATAAAATATTGAAAGAAAGAAGATAAAAAAAAATCATTAAACAAAGGTGATATGTATATCTTATAGAGAGTGACCTGAAACAATTTATAGAATATACATCTTGCTAATGGAAATTACTTACCTTTTTGGAGCTTTAACTGCATTATAACTACTAAGGGAAAATTTGAGTATTATAGAATGCATATAGATTTTTCTTTTGTGGGGGTAAGAGGGAAAGGTTGTGATTTAGTATGTCTATTTCTGCACATCTTCTGTGACTTGTTCTGTAGGGCAAAAGCAATAGTATTTTGTCTTTCATTATTCTGGTGATTAATTTCTTGGCTACAAAATGCTAAGAAAACATATCTTAGGAGATACAGATACTCAGTGTAGTATAAGCAATAGTTTGACCTAGAGAGAAGGACTCAAGACTATGTTGCTAAGGGCTTGGTAATAGGATCAGAAGCTTTTCACCTCAAGGTCACCCTTTTCAATCTAACCCCAGGCAAAAAATAACTGAAAATTGTTGCCATCTGATATGGTTGTTCATTCCTTGATGGTCACATTACAAAGCAGGTCTGACTGCATTATAAATTTTCTGTGATAAATGGCATTTTTGGGCATCCTTGTTGTCAGCATCTGACGACTGAGGATGGCAAATTGAGGAGGTGGCCTACAAAGTAGAGCAGCCTTTATTCGAAGGCTTATTCTTTGAACAAAACAAAGGCATACTAGGATATGAGGACCACTGTGAGATTACACTGAGAAGTAATCTATGTTATCCGTACTCTGATTCAATTAGCAAGTAAAGGCATTCAGGTTTCATGCCCTTAACTGCAGTATTTCTTAGCAATGAAAATAAAACCACAAAATATAATGACTGAAAGTCATGCAATTTGATTAGCAGATTATTTCTGGCTGTTTTTTATATATTGTCAATAAAGTAATGCAAAGGTTATTCTGTTCAATGTTAACAGTGTTTCATACTGTAAAACATGGTAACAAAATAAATATGAATAAAATCTAATGTGGTGTACAGAAAGCTATAATTTCAGAAGAATGCTATATTCCCCCCTCCCTTCCCCCTAGGATTATTTAAAGTAGTATGAGAAAATCAATATTTAATCTTTCCAGTACACTGGAGGAAGAACTGAATATATAGTTCAAGCTGATAAAATGTTAAAATGAATATACACACAGTACACTTTGCTACATGGTCTTGAATAGTGAAGGAGTCCTTATGCTGGAAAGGCAGGGCATTTTGGATGACATTTTTGTAGCAGGGCTGTAATTCTGTTTAGAGACAAAGAGAAGATACTTTTTTTTTTTCTAGGAGAAAATAAACCATATTGTGGAGAGAAAATTGAACTACATTAATGATTTCCTTGAGAAAATTCAGAATGGATTTCAGAGGCAGTATTTCATCTGGTTTAAATCAAATTCATGTCAAGTAAGTTGGCTTCTTCTTAGTTACACTGGTTTGCTTGAGCTGTCTGTGTGTAAAGCCATATGAAAAGCGTAGCAAAGGAGTAATGATGGAAAACAAGAGCTACTATGAAGTTTGTAAACATTCAAAGAGGGCTAGCTGTGGATATGGGATTGTTAAAAATAAAATACAAAGTGAAAACAAAAAACAAACCAAAAAAAACCAACCCAATAAAACCCCAGTAGCTAATAGATCCAGAACTCTTAGTTTAGTTTTCTGAATCTATCAAGTCATTTAAAGGATAAATATATAGCCTCTAGAAAGATCTCTGAAAAATTTCCAGCCATACATTAATTTATAAAGTGAAAGTCTGACAGTTCATCCACTGCTTTCTCAAGGCCTGTGGTTACCAAGAGTCTTCCCAAGAGCAAGCCGCAAAGAAGTTGGAAATATGTTATTTGGAACGGAGAAAATAAAATTAGCAATGCTGTAATGAGAGTCCATGATAGATCCCAACCCATTTCTCGCTGAGGAAAATCTTTAGGAAATCTAGTCTGTTCATTAGTGCTTCTCAAAAGAGTACGTAAGAATCACAAGATTCATTAGAGAAGTCTCTCTTTTTCTCTCTCTTTTTTTTTTTTTTACAGTACATGAATTATACAGAAATAAATTGTGAATGCCCTGCTGTCATTACAGTCAGTCAGTTGACAGATATGTTGCAGAGATTATTCTACTAATTTAGGATTTCCAGTACCAAATAATTTTTATGTATGATAACATTTTTTTTAAAATGTCAAGCAAGATGGACTTGAAAGTGATTTTAGACAAAATAGTAAAAGGGAAATATTAAAACTGTAAAAAGTTTTGATGTGTGTAACATCTCCATGGTCTGATAGAGCTGCTTTTGCTCTCCGGTAACCTTAGGCTGCACAAAAATACCACTTCCAAAGGCAGACTGGCTTGTGTGAATATTAACTCTACACTTTAAAAATTTAGAGCAACTCAGGGCTGTGTATGCACCTCAATAGAGTCTTTTCCTTCTTTCCCTGTTATCCTGTCTCAGTAAACATTCCTACCAAATCCTTTTATTCTACAAAGGAATTGAAGATGGGCTGGGACAGGAAGGCATGTCAGTGGTAGTCTTCATTCTCCATTAGTCTAACAATTGATAGCACAGCTGCTTTGGACCTTTGTTGTCTATAAAACAGCAGATCTTTTATCCATGCTGTGGCTGAACATTTCCTGAGACAGAATACTTGTACACCCATGTAAACTGCAAGTGCAGCTGGTTAGGATGGGGTGAATATCTGTTATGAGCAACCTGCTAAAGGACTGTGAATTATTTTCAAGTAGAAATCATTCAAGTTCATAAGATTAACTTCAGAAAGGATATTTTGTATAATCAAACTGAATCCCAACAATGGAAAAGGACGTTCAGCATACTGTAGTAAAAACAAAACAAAAATAACATAACCTACAACCAACAAAATAAAACAAAAACAAAAAACAACAACATAATAAACCTCTCTTTGCTAGTTATTTTATGCAACTTCATGACTCTGAGGGTAAAACTCCTTGGGAAACTGATAATAAGCGTTACACAAAAGTCTTCAAGTTTGTTTTTTTTTTAAAGTTTTTTTATAATTTTCCTTCTTGATTGGCCTCAAATTACAATTTTACACAGACTGAACTACAGAACAAAGCAGATTCTGTGTATAACTGGTATGAATGTACATCAGCAGGTGTGCCCATAGAGAACATAATTTGAAAGGACAGGATCATTCTTTTTAGTGTATCTCATACTTCTAATTACATTAAGAGGAAAGCACGGCTGAGGAAATTCTTTAAAATATGTAGATATGTTTCTTTAGCTAAAGATGATTTGTAATGTTGAGGTCCAAAAAAAAAAAAAAAAGACATTAAACTGCAAAGGAGATCTTGATTTTGAAGGTAAGTTTTCAAGGGTAAACTTGGGGTAACAAGAATTGTGAATTCTATCTACAGCCCAAGATCAAACTGTTATTTTTCCTCTAAACAAGCTGTTGTACCTTGTGTTGTTGCTTTTTTGTTGTTGTTGTTTGTTTGTTTGTTTGTTTTTAATTTCTAACAATGCTGTTAAATATTGTGATCCTTTAAAAGAAGACATTTTAGAAAGACAGCATTTTTGTTAAGAGTAAAGGCAGAGCTGATAAACCTCTTTGTCTTCATGCTACTGTTCTGGCTACTCAGTCACAGTCCATTTGTGCATATCTAATTCATATAACCAGCCAAGGCAATTATAATTTCCTGCAAATTTTTATGATATAGACATCAAGTACGAGCAATTGAAAAACAGGAAGAATTTCTTAACATTATGAACTTCCCTACAGAAATGCATCTCATAGCATTAGCATTATTGTACCTGCCCCTAGCTGTTGTAGTATGTGATGACTGATGGCCCTCTTTGTATCTTTTTGTTGTTGTTGTTGTTGAAATCATTGTTTTGCTGTGGTCTAAACAACCCCTTTTGTGTGGTTAAGATGTGGCTGGGTCTTACTCTGACACCAAGAAATGCAGACAAACTTCATTAGCTTAGTGATAACATATTTGTCCAACCAAGGGAGAAGAGAAAATTCTATGTCTCGGGAAAGCCTGAAGGAATGATAATGTATCTTCCAGCTCTCTATGCAGATAAGTGAAGCGGTTAACACTAAGTGGGATCTCTGGCTACTTAATGCCTCAAAATAGATTTTTCCCTCAAACTGCTACTTCTGGGTGTGGTTATCCTCAACTTCCCTCCTTGTTCTCTCAGAAAAGTATGGAAAGAATAGTTCTCGGCTTTTCCTTGGGGCAGAATAGACTTTATTAGCTCTCACTGAGTATGAAAACAAAACAATTCTTTTGCATGTGTCATTATAAACAAAATCCCTGCAGTAACCAAACCTAGCTTGATTAAAGTTCTTTGTATATCTATGCAACTTATAAAGGACAACAGCTCTTCTACATTATTTCCACCACTTTAATGAAAGGAATAGGTTAGTATTACATGTGTAAGTGAGGAAGGATTTATGTCACTATTGAGCTGCAGAATTGCAGCTAGGAAGCATTACAATGCAACATTTGACTACAATATAGTTTGAATCATCTTGCATACATGGAATACTGACAAAGATATTCTTCTTCATCATTCATTTTTTAATATTTTTTTTCCTACACCAGATCTGTTGGTCAGCTGAAAATAATACAACTCCTTTCTCCTCTATCCTCACTCATAACTTTATATCCATAATGACCTTTAGTATGCTGTCTTGAAAGACTTTGGAAATAATAAGTGTGTGACCTAAAGTAATAAAAACTGTAGGTTATGTGTAAGGGAGAATATAGAATCAGAATTCCTAATGTCTATTTCAACTAATTCAAACTTAACTAACCTTAACTCTCAGCTAGAAAGACATTTTGTTTTGAAGACAGTCCTGGAATTTCATCCTCCAACCAGTTTATTGTAACAATTTACAATATTAAGATATTAAAAATGTTATATTAGTATGTTTAAAAATACTTTGAGGTCTATTTGTACAAAAATCATAAAGAATTAAAATTTACTCTTTACATAATTGAGTAGGTTTATTTAAGAATATGTTACAATCTATCAAAGTGCACATCCATATTGACAATGAACAACTGTCATCAGAGAGTCATCACTACTTTCACAGAAATGGAGAAATGGAGTTATATCTGCGTTTTATAGTTCAAAAATGCATGCTGTTACTATTTGAAGCAGTCTGGATGCATACAGAAGGTTGTCTTCCAAACACTCTGATGCACCGTAACAACCTCGCAGGAGATGAAGACATAATTATTCTCACTGTTGTTACCATTTGTGAAGCAGAGGAGATGCAGCTAAGGCAGAGCTGAAATTACAGCAGATCTGTTCTTGACCTATGTTCAGAAATAATGTTTGCCTCTTTAGATGTGCCAGGTCCCTCTTGGCAATTATATGCACTCTGTGCAATGTTCAGTTTTTCAGTGATGTCAAGAAGGGCATGCAGTAACAGTTAGCTCAGACCTTTCTGTTTTCTTTGAAAGATTCTTAACCCAGGAGGACACAGGATATAGGTAAATAATAAAATAATTAGAATTATTATTATGTTTTTGGTTCCTGTAGAGATTCCATACTTCTCTGTTCCTTAGCATAGAATGCCATGAGCTTATAGAAACCTGTTAAAAAATTCTGTCATATTTTATCAAGAGCTCACTCAGTATTAGAAGGTTCAGGCATAGAGTAGAAAGCAAGCACATTTCTTATTTCAACATTTAACCTAGTAGTAAAAATTGTAACAGTATCTGATTTGCCTTTTGCTTTCTGTAGAAAAATTAGTGGTCTTATACAAATTAGAGCAAGGACAGGATTATGAGGCCACCACCAGAGGTAACACAAATAATTTTCTTAAGTGATCAGTATATCAATGCGTATTCTGGGGTAATATCCTCAGCCTTAGAATAAGAGTGTAATGTCGATAAACATCTTTTACCTGTGATCATAAATCTTTATCCCTTAAGTTTAGCACATTTCATAGTGTCTGCAAGCAAGTTCAAAAGTATTTGAATTAGACCTTGTAAATTAAAGTGTCCTAAATGGGAACTGTAACCAGAAGAACATATACACACTAATTTTTAATGAAATGCAGAATAGCCTTGCTTCTGTTGTGACACAACTCAGCATAACCTCGGAGTATCATCTCTGTGATATATTGTGACATTAGATACATCTTTTGTCACATTAAGTCACAAATATCTGTGCTTCAACTAGAGATTAAACAATGCCAGGAAATGTTCCAAGACACTAGGAAAATTTCACACATGCTCTTTCATTGTTATAATAATCTCTGTCACACTTTTTCTTTCTGTTACTATTGCCATAAATAACAATTTCCAGGCACAGTTTTGGATTTTTTCCAGTGGATCACTTGGAATAGACTATTTACATATGGTCACCTTTTTCTGATAACTAGGAGAGCTTGATGGTATGGCTGAAGCCAAACCATACTGAGTAGTCTCAGAGCCAGGGAATTCTGACAGTATATAAGAACAAATATATTTGCAGCCAACTTGTTTGATGGAATGTTTATTGCTAAAAGTGCTTAGTTGAAATTGACATATTCTCAGTTTCATTGAGAAGACATTTTCAGAAGCAGGTTAAATATAAATTGGAGATGAGGCTGGCAAGGTATGTAAAGGACACCAAAAAGTTTTTACAGGTACACCAAAGGCAAAAAAAATAACAACCCAAAAAACTAGAGTAAGTGCAGGCCTGCTGTTGAGTGGAGAAAGGTACATGGTGACAAAGAACATGGAAAGTGAAAAATACTTGATGCCTTCTCTGTTTCAGTCATTGTGGTATAGGATTGGTCTTCAGCAACCCCAAGTCTCTGAGACCCGTAGTAAAACCTAGGGCAATGAAGGTGTATCCTTGGAGCAGGTTAAGAATCACTTAATTGAACAGTACATACTCAGATTCATAGGATGCAGTTAGTTGCATCCAAAAAACGACAAATAAGCCAGACAATGTCACTGAGAGTTCACTTTCAGTTATCTTTGAATGGTGTTCAGAGGAGATTCCTGAGGACTGGAAGAAAGGAAATGGTACTGTATATTCAGTGAAGAAAAGAAGGAGGACTCGGGGATCTACAGGCTTGTCAATCTCATTTTGTGAAACAACAGAAATAACTAATCTGGAAAAAAAGTCCAAACGTGAAAGATAAGAAAGTGAATGAAATTAATCAGCATGGATTTATGAAGGGAAATTGTGTTTATTTGAGCTGATAGCCTTTTTGCAACGCGATGATTGGCTTGGTGGACAAGGCAAGAGAAGTATGTGTTTGTCTTGACTTCAGCAAGACTAGCTCTTGACTGCATCACACAACTTTGCAGAAAAGTTAATGAAGTTCAAATTACATAACTGGACAGTCAGGTTGAGGAAAAAATGGGCTAAATTGCTGAGGTATAAAAATTATGATCAGTGACATACAGTCCATCAGGAAGCCAGTCACTTGTGGTGTTCACTGAACATCAATGATGCTGTAAATAGTCTAGTAACTACTGGTCTGGACAGTGGGATGCACAACACCCTACATAAGCCTGCAAATGAAACAGAAGTGGGAGGAATAGTCGGTACACGAGATAGTTGTGTTGCCATTCAGAAGGATTGCAACAGTCTATTTCTCAACAGACTGAAGAAATAGGCTGACAAGAGAATCATAAAATTCACTGAAGGCAAATGTCAAGTTCCACACCTGATGAGGAACAACTCCAGGCATCCGTGTTCACTAAGGGCTGAATCAAAAACAGTTTGACTGTGAAATACCTGAAGAGCTTGATCATCATCAATTTGAGTATGAGAAAACTACTGGTGCTTTTTTTTTAATAAACAAATATATGAATAAAAACAGGCATCCTGGGCTAAATTAGACAGAGTTTTGCCAGCAAGACAAGGGAGGCAAGCTTTCCCCTCTCCTAAGAACTGGTGAGGCACTCCTGAAGATCTGAATCCAGGTCTCACCTTCTCAGTTCAAGACAGAAATAGACATACAGGTTCAAGTTTAGTGAAGAACTGTGAAGATGATGAATGGACTGGAGTATCCATCACACAAGTATAGTCTGTGATTGTTCAGCTTGGAGAAGTCTCGGATGTTATCAGCTTGTCTAAATAAGAATGAGCAGGGACCTATGCAACCTTCTCTGAGTAAAGGGTTTGGTTTAGGTGCACGTTCCAATCCCACCAGTTCTATGTGATTTTGTACACTGAAGGACGAAGCATGACTTCAGTTCTTAGTTACTTCTTTCAGGATGATTTCAAGCACGTATGCTGGAACTTAAACAGCATCTACAGCGGATTGTAAACTCTGCAGCTCTCAACTGTTTTGCCTACTGTTATGGGCCTGCTCAATAATGAAGTGAGAGAGAAAAGAAAGAGAAGGGAATGGAAATTTGATTCCTGAGCAAAGGTAAGTGTGGATGCCATCTTTTGATGAGCTGAGAAAATATGGTAATGCCACCAACAGTGGAAATTCATATGGTCTTGAAAACAGTAAGTTTTTATTGCTGCACCTGTTATTTTGGAATACTTACCAAAAGAACTCCAGAGCATGATAGAAAGGTATTCTTGCTCAGGAAATACAACTTAAAAGGTATTTCTTGTAAAATTATCATGGTTATTGAGAAAGGAAAGGAATACAATAGTATTCTATTAAGCTGAGGTTCATCGGAAACCTAAAGGCAAATTTAGCGATCAAATATCTGAATTTATTATTCCTTAACAGTGGAATGATGTGAAAGTTTTCCTCCATCTCATCAAGATGTTTGACTATGAAAGTGCTCCACTCATTGTGCCAATCAATTACTTGATATAAAAATCCACACTAGGAGAAATAAACGTCCCAGAAAAGTCAACTTTCAAATGCTATAACCAATTCCTTTGTATAATACAAAAAGAAACTCCAGTGTAGAAAGAAAACAGAAGAAAAGAGCGATTATATCAGAACAGACTAAAGTTTTATGCCAATAATATTTCTCCATAGAGAGAAACACAGCCAATGAGTGTTGAAGATTCAGTCAGGACTTCTCACAGTGCAAATATTTTCCTGCAATATCACAGCAGACAGATATGTATAGTCCTTGCCTTGCTGAAATTGTAGAGATTTACTCCAGCTCAGACAAAACCTGTAATTCATTGGCCATGCAATAGAAAATGCCACTGTATATTTTGCTTCTTATAATAAAACAGATTATATGGGAATACTTACAAAAGTAGTAAGTAATTATTAATCTAGAGTGTAGTATCTAATTCTATATGTTTTCTATTAAGCCTATAACATTTTTCTTCTAGAATGAAATGAGAAAATCACTGTCAATTTACTGTATTTGTTAACTTTGTAGCCTCTCAATCAAATCTTCATTTCTCTTTCAAGTTATAAAGTTTCAGGTTAATTAAAAATTGTTTATGAACTTTTTTGGATCGATAATACAAATTCATTTCCATATTTATTTTTTGTCCCTTTTTTTTAAATGTTGATATATCACACTTTATATATACATAAAGTTTTCAATCTTCTGAGTATGGCATGATTTACTTGGACTTACTGTGGGGAGACAGTGTCAAAGGCTTTGCTGAAGTCTAGGTAGACTACATCAACAGCTCTTCCCTCATCCACCAGATGGGTTGCTAGATCATGGAAAGAGATCAGGTTGGTCAAGCAGGACCTGTCTTTCATGCTTTTAGGCTGGCTAAGCCTAGTCCTTCAGTTGTCCCACACATGATGCGTGATCTCCCTCTAGACAATCTGCTCCTTGGTGCTGAGGTTAGGCTAATAGGCATGTAGTTCCCTCAACTCTTCTTGTAAATGGGAGTCACATTGGCAAGCCTCCAGTCTTCTGGGACCTCACCAGTCAACCTGGAGTTCTGATAGAGATGGAGAGTGGCTCAGCTATCACCTCTGCCAGTTCCCTCAGCATTCTCAGGTGAATCTCATGTGGCCCCATGGACTTGTGGCAGTCCAGTTGGAGTAGTACATCTCTGACTGTTTTCTCCTGAATTGTGGGGGGTTTATACTGCTCCCCAACCAAGACTTCCAGGTCATATAGTGGAGTACCCTGACGATAACTGGTCTGACTTTTAAAGACAGATGTAAAGAAGTCATTGAGAACTTCATCAGTATTGCTGTCCCCTCTCCTGGCTGCACCAAGAATCAAGAGCTCTACCATTTCATGATCAATCTGTCCAAGACAGTCCCCAACCTCCACATCTCTCACCAGAACTTCTCTGTGAACAGCAGGTCTACCAGGGCCGGTGGTAGGCTCTCACCAGCTGCAGAAGAAGTTATCCTCCATACACTCTAGAAACCTCCTAGACTGCTTCTTCTATGCTATGTTGTATTCCCAGCATGTCAGGGAAGTTGAAGTCCCCCACGAGGTCAAGGGCTAGTGTCTGTGCAGTTTTTGCCAGCTGCTCACAGAACACCTCATCTGTCTCTTCATCCTGGTTAGACAGTCTATAGCAGACCCCTGCCAGGATGTCTGCTTTGTCAGCCCTTCCCCTGATCTTTATCCATAGGAATTCAACTTTATCATCTGCAGTCACAAGCTCAATAACATCAAAGCACTCTCTAACATAAAGAGCAACAACACCACACCTCATTCCTTGCCTATCCTTTCTGAAGAGCTTTTTGCCATCCATTGCAGTATTCCAGTCATGGGAATGATCCCACCATGTTTTCATAATGGCAACTAGGTCATAGTTTGCCTGCCACACAATGACTTCCAGCTCTTCTTGTCTGTTCCCTATGCTGTGTGCACTGGTGTAGATGCACTTCAGATGAGCCCCTTGCCCCACTCCTAATCCCATTACTTCTCCTCTAGGCTCATCTCTAGCAGGCCTGGTTTCATCCCTTTCCCCCTTCATATCTACATTAAAGCTCTCTCTACTGTCAGCTCCTAGGCAAAGGTCCATTTCCCCCTTTGAGACAGATGATACTCATCAGCAGATCTCAGGCTGGTTGCTGAGTAGACCACCCCATGATCAAAGAGTTTTTGAAATTGCACCAGCTTCTCAGCCATGTGTTGATAAGGTGAGTTTTTTTGTTCCTCTGTGTCCTTCCCTGCCACTGTAGGAATACAGGCAAATACTAGTTGTATACCTGCCTGCTCCATCAACTAACCTCCCCAGTCCCCTGAACTCATTTTTTACAGTTCTCAGGCTTCTGTCAGTGACCTCATTACTATCAGCCTGAACTATCTATAAAGGATAAAAATCAGAGGGGCAGATCAGACAGGGAAGTTTTCTAGCAATATCCCTAACCTGGACCCCAGGAAGGCAGCACACCTTCATATGGGTAGGGTAAGGCCAACATATAGGGCCCTCTGTTCCTCTCAGAAGGGAGTTACCAATCACTATCACCCTTCTTTCTTTCCTGGCAGAGGTAGTCTTGAGGTGTGGAGCTGACTGCCTCAGACAAGTTTGGAGTCAGAGCTCTCACCACATCCTCACTCAGGATATATCCACACTACTGCAGTGGGGGATGGGCAGTGTGTGTGTTGTCTTGTCCAAACTTGACTAAGTTGAGGCTGCCAACTCCATGCCTCAAGACTGGCTCCACCGAGAAAGAAAGGAGGGTGAACATTGTGGGTGACTCCCTAGGGCTGATTTTAGCTTAGCAGACAAGGGTCAAGGTCAAGAGATTAGGAGTGGGCAGTGCCAAATCCATGCTGCTAGCTTAGCAGCCCACCTACAAGCTGCCAGCACCAACATCCCTTGGGTCTTAAAAGACGACTGAAAAAGTTTATTATAGATTCATTGAACCCTTTACAGTGATGGGCTTTCTATGATGGCTGGAATCAAAGGACATCAAAATAATCACCAAATAAACCTTTGCATTGTTTTCTTCCTTTCGTAAAAGTGAATATTTAGAGAATGCCAGGTATTGGAGACTTTTTTGTCTTTTTGAAACAGACTACAAATTTTTGATTCTATTTCATCTTAGAGTCTGGAAAAGAAAATAGCAAGGAAATTGTTATGTCTCAGTCACCTAATGTCTTTAAAGGTCACTTACTGGCAAGCACTTTGTGCAGTTTGTGGAAATTATTTGAAATTGCAGAAGGCAAAAATATACTGGTCTTGAATCTAGCCAAGGAGTTCTTATATATCTCAGGATCACCTTGTCCTGTAATTTACTAATTTGCATTGCAACCAACTCGTGTCTAATGAACAATGTTTTGTTACATTTTATACTATTTTTCTTTGCTTCATTTGTTGCATGGGAAGAAGGGATTTCAGAGTTTTTCTGCTTAGCTGTAATGTCCCTGTAAGTTGCTACATTTAAAAATTATGTTCTGATACTGGTATGTTATGTGAAGTAGTCATATCTATTTATATATGTATACATGTATATACATATACATTTATTGGTTTTCAACATTAATAGATTGTATAGAGAAAGAACATTGTTAGTTAAACATCATTATGTTGACTGGGATACCACTTCATAGCTCCAAATCCCTTACATATCAAATGAGCTTTTTTTGGAGAGGCGGGGTAGGATTGCTTGTTTGTTTTGTTTCTTGTCTTTCTGTTTTCTTAGTACCGACTGATAGTCAGTGATGATTCAGTGTCTCAGCTGAACTTTTTCCTGCCAGGTAAAAGTGATGAAGTGGAATAGATGAGCTTTGACTTTGGCAGTAAAGGAGATGCTAATTAAACACTTTCCTCTTACATTTTGCATTTGTGTGACATGTGTGCATACTCCCATAGCATATTCTTTTCATTGAGTTAGAATTACTCCTGATGCTTTGGAGCAAGATATGCAAGTTAGTAGAGAAAGAGTGATCTTAACGTGATCAGGTAGGGAGAATGCTCTAGTATTACTAAGGCTGACTTTCATCTCTCTAAAGATTTGCATTATATTACTTCTGAGCACCTTGAAAATAGAACTCTTAAAATTGAATTTTAATCAGATAAGTTTCAGTAGGTGTTAAGATGATTCTCCAAAATACTGTGAGGTCTAAGACCAAAAATGAAAAATTCAAATCATTCACTATTTAGGACTGACGGACTCAATTTCTGTACAGAAAATAGTTAGAAACTTCTCTCTTCTCCATCTAAATTAGGCAACTGTAGTAGGTTTTTTTTTTTTTTGTCATTATCCCTTTTTGACATTACACAAAAGAGAAGACAGAATAACAAAACGTACCTTCTGCTTGTCAAGCAGTCACTACAAGTCTCCTGATTTTCACAATATTTATTACGAAGCTATTCTGACTTTCAGCAATTGTTGCTACATAGAAGGATGCAGGTAGATATTCTCCAGAAATTAATTTCAGTAACAGTATATGGAGCAGCTGTACTCATTGTCAGTATCCTCATGGAATAAGGTCACTTGTGCTGATACAAAGACAAGAGAATTAAATTGTAGTACTTGTGTTGCATTTCTATGGTTTAAAATTAAGTAGTGACATCTCTCTTGCCACTGAACCATAATCTTGTAGGTCTCTAGTGGATGGAGTGTGTAGGTGCCCTGTCAATCACTTAATCTAAAGATCCATCTCACTACTGTCTGGCTTTACATGCAAACCCTATCTTTTAATGAGATCTAACAATTACAAAATCCACTAGGTTTTGCGAGGATTTCAGTTCTTCAGGCATTCAACATTTTTTATTTTTTTATCTTCTATAAGCATATTGGGCTTTTGGTGTTACATGGGAGAGCTTTTGGGCAAGGGAAGATTGTAGCCAAAGCGCTATAATAAGATCTCAACTCCTTCACTATATAAAAAAGACATCTTTGAGATTTCTACTGTGTTCAGGAAGTCAGGACATTATGATGATAAATTTATCACATCCCAAAATATCACTTGAACTTTGTTATAGTGAAAAGCTGTATTTAAGTAGTGTCTAGAAGTCCCTACTGATGCCCTGTTGTATGAGAGTGCCATACCTGCAGGTAAAAACAGGCAACCTCTTTGCACAAGCAATTTACTATTAACTAGACTAGACAGTATCCTCATGCTTCATATAAAGTGCTTTTCTCAGGCTTCTACTATTGGTTTGCCCAAGGTCAGTCAGGGCTTCAGTTAGAAGTGCTAAATATTGAACCTAGATTTGCTGAGTCCTTGTTTAGCTTCTTAACCGCAATGCTATTTTTTTCCTTTACACAGCCAGCCTATTTGCTTTCCATTTTTCAGAGGTTGCTTTAAAGACAGACTAAATTATTAACCAGAGGCACTAACATTTGGAAAACAAAAAGCTCAAGGACATACATACAGTAACTCTCAACCTGCAGTGGTGTGGGGGATGTTTCTCAACTGATACTGGAAGTATAGAATTAGCATAATCAGCAGTCATTACTCCAGAGTCTCTGGATTCTTTGATGCTCTTGCTGTGAGCAGAATGTGCTTCAACATGCTGTGTTCCACTCATTGAGAAAATGAAAGATTTGAAGAGACTGTGGATTAATGATCTCCAGTTGGCCAGTTTCACTTTTGTAGGTAACAGCAGGTAAGCTGAAGCTGAGGAAAAGTTCCAGTTCACATATTTGAATTTTAAAGGGAATGTCTGTCCTTCGAGTGTATGCTAGCATGATCTCCTCTGCAGTGTAGCAGAGTGCTATTAATGAAATCACTGCTGGCTTTTTATGTTTTACTGCTGTTGACATTTTTGCAGCTGCTAGAGAAATTATTCAAAGCCCATAAGTTCTGGGACATTTTTCATTTATGAGATATTTTTTCATCTTCGATCTCAATTCTGACTTTTATTTTTATTAATTTCCTATTGTACCTGAGGACCAGGGAGATATTTAATAAGATTTTTATAACCTTACACTGAGATAGGGTTTTTATTTGAAACTGACTTAACCAGTCTATGGAATAAGTAGTGCCAAATTTTGACATACTTCAGTGAACAGTGTCTCCTTTTTTCCAGCCAGCTTCTTGTGGCAGACAAAAGGGTGTCTCTAAATTTTAAAATTGTTGGTTTCTTGGCTTTATATGGAAGATCTAGCTCTTACAGTGTTTACTAACAGTCTGAGTAATAGTGGCATGAAGAGACTCATAGTCAACTGGAAATGGTGACAATTTGAATTTGTCCTCCTTGGTTTTTGACCTTCACAATATAAATCACTTAAATACAGTCTGTATTTCAAAATCATCATGAGCTGTAGTAGCAAACTTTGTCTTGATTAGAACCAGTGAGATTAAGATGCTACTTAAATGCACACAGAAGAAGATATTTAATAACCTTAAAATAACCTCTATATCTCTGTGTTGAAAGAATAGAATTCCATGATATACTCCTAATCAATCAAAAACTCATTTCTGTTGATTCAGCTTTCAGTGACTTAGAAAGATTCTAAAAGCTGTCAGGGCTAATAGATTACAGCCAGATCTGAAATTTACCAGAAATATAGTACCTGAACATTTTTGTACTGTCCAAGCAGGAAGTTAAACATTTCAGTAGTAATTATTGTATAATTCCATACCATGTTAGAGTAGTTAACTGAGCTAAATGGCTCATTTCTCGTCTTCCTTCGTTTAATCTCCAAGGTTTATTGCCTTTAGTGGAGAGAGAGAGGGATGTCCATTGCAAGATATCGTCCACTGTGTTTTCAAATGAAATTGCAAGGTGTATAGATTTTTGTATAATTACTCATTTACATTTTTTCTTGCTAATCTTCATTACTTTTCCTGCTTTCATCTTATTAACACTATTGTATTAAAGGATAGAAGCCTCTGTAGAATTATTGCTTTCAGAATCAATGTGTGTAGAGCTGATAAAATGAAAGATGAATGTTTTGTTGCATCTTATGTCCTCTAAATCAATGGGAGTTAGATACTGGCCATGACAATGATACTAAAGTCCCTGCTCAGGAGTAGATTTTTTGCTACCATGACAAGTAAGACAGAATGATTTGAATCTGCACCTCCCAGTGCAGTTTCCCAGTGGGAAGGACAAAGCCAGTCTAGTTCTCCTCTTTGACTCTATGACTCAACACAGAAGACTTAAGTGACATTTAATTGTGAAATATGTAAAGAAATAGATGTCATAATCTGCTTACAAGATTTTTACAGAAAGTTAGTAAGGAAATGTGCCTCGTCACTCAATATATGATATGAAAGCATTTTGCTGTGTTTGTGAATAGAAAGATGGTTAGGATAGTCCTGGAGGACTGTTGAAGGTATAGAATACAACAAATCTTCAGTCATCTCCATATCCATCAGTTAAGAGTAAACAACCCAGAGCTATAACTGATTTTTTTCTCAAAACTATTTTTTTTTTTTCCCTAACTATTTTTTTCTCCCTAACTATTACCGGCAGTCAGAAGTAAACTTGAGCACTAAGCAATCAATTTAAGGGAACTCTATTATTAATGCTACATTATACTGTCTTAAAAAAGGTATACTCTTGTAAGGGAGATCATAAACTGCTTCCTATCATTATCTTGGATAGCAGAAACAACACACTGTTATGAGTAAAGTTTGCTGTATAAATTAGGGCTGCTCTGAAAGTAATACCTCCTATTTTATTATGTTCGACTGCAGCATCAGAGGTGTATGTAGGTAGTAAGGGAGTAGAGGCTGAACCTCCCCACCAATATTCCATTATATGTTGTTGCTGTGAGACAGATGGCAGCAGAGGGTAACCTGACAAAATGGTGTCTGACTTGGAGGTGCAGATGAAGAAAAGGTGTGCCGTTGAATTCCTTTGTGTGGAAAAAATGGCACCCATCAACATTCATCAATGCTTGCTGAGTGCTTATGGAGACCAAGCAGTGGATGTGAGCACAGTTAGGTGGTGGGTGGTGTGTTTCAACAGTGGTGACACTGGGAGTGGAACATTTCCAGTGGTGCAGGTTTTGATGAGTATGGCATGCAGGCTCTTGTTCTTCACTGACAAGAATGCACAGCTAATGATATCTTGAAAAATGTATATTTTTTTCAACTGAGAATGTGCTCTATCAAAACTCATTACTGTGCTTTCTGTTTTTGTTTTCATGGAACTAAATAGGAGGTGCTACTTTTGGAGAGAACTATGCATGTGTTTTTATTATTATAAGCCTACAAATCTCCCAGATACTGAATGTTTTGGCTAAAGTTTTTCTGCATTTCAAGTAGATATTTTATTTTAATGCTTCAGTAAAAATATCTGAGTCATTTAAAATGAAAATTAATTTAGGAGAAAAAAAAATCTTCATGAAATAATATTGAAACTTGCTTCTTTGAAGTGCTGTAGTGCCTTTGGGCTTAGGAGCAAAAGCTCTACGTCAAGGTGCTTTTCTTCTATAGTAATGAAAAAAAGTAGTTTGGAGAAAATTATTACACACTCAAAAGTTGTTAGAGGTCTCCTTTTGAATTTTCTGCACTTCCAGGTGCAGAGCATGTTCCCTAGCCTCAGACACCAGAGATTTGTAGGTGAAGCACTGCAGCTGAAACAATACCATTGCCACTGGGACAGCCAGGCTGGACTTAGAGAAGTTTCTGGTGCTTTTGATAATTCTGGAGTCATCACTTTAAGACCTGATATACCTTCTCGGATGGCACAGTAAAGAAGTTTCACTGTTATTTGCTCTTCTTCTTCCCCATTCCCTTGCAGCTGATTCACACCAAGAAGATTGTCTTCATTAGCTATAGTTTTCATCCAAAACATTTGGTCTAGGCTGCTTGTTTAAAAGATCTGAATTAAAATCCATTCACTTCCAGAGTCATGCTGAAATATCAGTTAATTTGAAGGAAGTGTTTCATTTTGTTTTTCTTTTAGAATTCTTTTTCCTTTCTCTTCCTTTACCTTAGGATATATTTTACCACCCCCTATTTCAGCCTTTGTATATGTACATGTTGATAACCTATTAATTTTTCTAATTATATTTTCATATCTGTATTATTCAGTGCACAGCTTGGATGCTGAAGGAAAAGCAGAACAATAATAAAAGTAAATATGATAGTTGAGATGAAAATTAAATAGCCTTTCTGAATTTGTCACAGTTTGTTACATGACTTTTATTTGAAAATTTATTATAAATGCAGCTATGCTGAACTGAAGTTCCAAAGACTGGTTCTGCCGTTCCCTACATCCTTTGTGCTTGCTTTTGTGGTTGTGGTGAGCCATGAAGTATTCAATTTAATAATTATGTTTAAAAGAAAGTTAATAATACAAAGCTGCTCTGTGCCACATCCACATAAATACATTTAGATGTCAAATTTGCTGAACAATATATCTCCCTGGAAGAGCTTTAGTATTACAATTTTGCACACTTCAACAGCAGTTATGTAAATAGCCAACTCTGAAATCAAATGCTACTTTTTTTCCAAGGATTAGACAAGTTTTGTAGCTAATACTTTTGTTAACTTCCCCACCCCCCCAATCCAGTAAGATCTGTGATGTCCTACTTAGAAGGTGAAAAATTAGATTTCTGGTTAAGACAAGTGGCAATCACAGGGATCTATCAGTTTAGGTCCAGTTGTTATGTGGTCTTCTCGTATGTTTTCAGTCACATCAAGTTTTTAAAACATGCTCAGTCATGTTTTTAGGGTATGCTGATTCTTTCGTGTGTGTGTGTTTGGAGATAAAGACAATATTTTACACATTTATAAATACTGTAAGCTACTGAATAGCTCATCCTTTTAATGTGACAGCAACTATGCTGTTAGCTAACATAGACTGTGCAATCTCATTGTGGGAGTTAAATGATGAGATGAAATGGCCCATGATCTTGAAAATGTGGGTTACAGTTTCTTAGGTATTACAGACTATATCACTAATGAAGCAATTTGTTCTGTGTCCACTCACATTTCATTTGATGCCATCAACAATTAAGAGATGTCATAGTAAGGTCATCCTAGATTAACACCTTGTCTTTGCAAAGATCTCATTAAAATAGAGAGAAATTCTAATTTCTAGCCAAGATAATGCTAATTCGATGGGAGAATAAATATTGTGGAAACAATTTGTGCAAGAGAAATAAATGTTAAAGATATTACTCTCTTCTCAATAAAAGAAGTAATTCTTACATGGAAAGATAGCCTATTGAAAATAGTAGCCAGACATGTTACTGCAAGAAATGGTGAGATACCTTGGCCTGGTTAAGGAAGCATGTCATGTTGCCTGAGATTTGCACAGATGTGCAGAGCCATAAATAAATTGAACAGAAAATAAGATTTCTCCCTTTGCTGGTTGCCAGTATTACAGCTAAACTACAAAGAAAGTAATTTCTCCAACCATCATGCATTTACTTCCCAGTCATCCTCGAAAACTTGTAACAGTGAAGGATGTTGTAATTGACATTTCATTCTAATATATTGGCTGCCTTGCCTGAATTCTGGCTGGTTGATAAGGTTCTTGGAAATCCAGAGTCTCATCATGTCCTGAACAATTTCAATCCAGCCCTGTGGCAATCTAAGCACTTAACCAGCAAAACAGGAAAGACAATATTTGGAGACTCTACCTTTCAAAATGCACAACGGCAAAGTAACTGAAATAAACAAATTGCTCCTGAATAATTTAATCCTTTTTCAAATTTGAAAGCAGAATGAAAAAAAGATTTAAAAGAATATGCATGTCACTTTTAGCAAAGAAGTCTGCAGGCATGAATTCATCACAACTATAACATCACTGAAGTTGCATTTCAGATAAATTTGATCATAATATCACTTTTTTTTTAAGAAGGAAAAAAGTCAGTAATGTTGTCTACGTATTTTGCATTACATTCCAGTAACTTGAAAGAAAATGTCATGCATATCAACTCATTCTTCAGGATGTACTTTCTGAATAGATGTGTATAATATTACACAGACTAAGGTATTGATCTCTCAAGTTCTTCAGAAATTAAGTGTCACGTCTTTCAACTTGTTCTTCGTTGCTATTCCATCATATTTTTATCCATATGGGCTTCTTTTCTTGAAAATATATTACTTACTTGATGAGCTTCTAAGTCTCTGAAAAATGCTCATTTTTCACTGCTTGCTTTTTCTGTAAGTGCTTTGCATCAGAAGTTTAAACAGTGGTTTATCTGACACAATAATTATGCAGATGTAAAGATTTTTATACTTGATTTATATAAATGCTGCGTGGTTTGAATTTGTTTCTTTTCTTTTTTTTCTTTTTTTCCAGAGTTGCAGAGTATGGAAATCTATGCTGACCTTGTCAATAATGGCTTATCCACTGGACAGCTCTTTCCCCAAACAGCTGAAAGTTGTATTTCTGCAAAATATATTTTTGTCTCTGGCCTCTAAGAATAGAATTTGCACATATGTATATATATTTTAATTATTTTTTTCCTGGTTTTGTTGTATTTGTTGAACAAATACAGAGGGATTACAAGGTCATTTCTTTCCTGAAACAAGAAGCAAGAAATTATTATAATCACTGTAACAGAGAAGCTGATAATAACCCTGCCTACCAAATTCCCAGAGCCAAATTTATTCCCGAGGTATGCATTGCTAGTTCAGGTTGGTAAAGCATCTTAAGAATTAGGCTACCATGGAATATCGCTGTGGAACTAAATGTGGAGCAAGGGTTTCTCAGAGGCTATTTGCAGTTTGCCACTAACCAGAGTGACTGGAAACTCCAACAGCAAAGATCCCTGCCCGTGAACAAGGCTCAAAATCAGTGGGGTGAGCAGAGTGGTGTGTTTTCCAGCTCAGTCTCCTATTGGTCTCTGAGAATTAGCGCTGCTAGTAACTAAAGATCCTCCAGTCCATCATCTGGCAGCAAGGTTAAAACATGTCTAAAACTGTCTGTAAATATAACATTCAGCTCCTGTTCTGCAAGCAGATCTGGTGAAGTTCTCTTGCCCATCCAAACCCCTGAACTGTGCCCAAGAATCATTTGAGAACATGCTAATTCATCTAGACTAGAACATGGCTAGGGATGATAGTAAAGGCAGCCAAGATCCACTGCCTGGGGAAAGGTTCTCTGGCTTTGTATAAAACAGGAGTACATGGTTAGCCCTGAAACTTTAGTACTATGGCTCCCATATGGAGTCACACATAGAAATCTGGAAGCAAAATGATTTTGATTATTCTGAAATTATGTTTCTATTATTTTGCTCCTGTGTATAATTTGCAAAATTAAATTGTGCTTAATTGTAAAAAATCTGATACAGTCACTTCGTTACTAGTGAGAATATCATCACTCTGTCTAATTTATTCTTGTAACTTTTGTATCACCTTCAGCTCACATTTCCATAAGCGACAGATTATGTCTACATTTTGTTAAAAGCTTAACACACGATAAACATTTGCAGGGGAACACACTGCTACATTTGAGCTGCTCTGAGGCAATGGTCCATGTGCATGCCCTACCATGTGGAACTCTGTTGGGAATCAGGTTATTCTGGTGAGCATATTCTTCTCTGAAACGCCAGTAAATAGATCATATTTATTGTGGAGCTTTGTAGGGAAGAAAATGCATACAGATAGTATGATGGAAAAACTGAAATTTGTAAACTTCTTTTCTTTGTGTCAGTTTTATTCATCTGTTTGATAGCTGTGAAATTAACTCACAAATATATGAAATAACTCACAAGACTTCTGTGTGGTCTTTTCCAGAGCCTTCTGTGACTCATATTTTCTTTTCTGGGTTCCTTCTCTATTGTATAAATATTTTTTTTCCTCTTTAAAGACTCTCCATAGCCATCTCAATCCTATCTATCAACTATGCAACACTGTTGTCAATTTATGTGTCTGGCTTGCTGTAACAAAATTAATCACTTTCTTATTAATTTTTAAGGAGCTACCTATAAATAATGCTTTTTTTTTCATTAGTAAAATTAAAAACATTTTTTAAGAATGTTATTTACCATGATGTCCATGAAAAACTATATCAGCCAAGGATCATATTGTAGTGGGATCGTTTATGTGTCATTATGTTCTTATCTTTTCCTTGTATCTCCTCTGTTGCTTAGCTAGAATGTAGTTATCTAGCCATGTATGTCAAACTACAATGTGGTATTACTGAACAGGGGCAATATTCTGCATTCATACAGAATGTGAAACAATAGAGGTATTAGTGAGCCATTACTTCTTTTGTTTCCATATGTGCATGAAAAACATGGAGTTCTGCAATAATTTTGATGGCAGACAGCGTGCAAATAAATGCTTACTTTCAGAATCAGAACATGTACTCCCCTAAAGAAACTATTTTGAAAACTAAGCTGCTTCTCAGCTGCTTGCAAGACTCTGTGGAGTCCAAAGCATCTGTCTACATCTGCCATGGGCACTGGAAAAAAGGCCCAGGGCAGTGATTATGGCACCAAGCCTGCCAAAATTCAAGAAGCATTTGGACATTGCCTTCAGACATAGGGTTTGAATTTCGTGTGGTCCTATGTGGAGCCAAGAGTTGGACTGCTTGTGGATCCCTTCCAACTCAGAATATTCTATGATTCTAAGAAATTTTGAATTTTGACTGTTGCAGTTTATATAATCTTCGGCACACTAAGGCGAAGAGTTTGGAAAATTCCATTAAAGCAGCTTCATTGGCCTAATTCTCCAGAACTTGGATTCTAAAGCGGTGTCCTCAGCTCAGTACCATCTGGGAGCTATGACTGACAGCAGTTCTTGGAGATAAATCTAGGTTGGTTCTTACTGTTACTGTGTTTTATGTATGTGAATATATATAAAAATACACACAGATGTATATGTATGCAGACAATACATATTTGGTAGTATGCTTCTTCATTTCTGTGTTCTGAGCTACGGAATCAGAATCTGGAAAACAAATTTGCTTTTGGCTTATTATCCACTCTAATTAATTTAAACCAGTTTCAGATCAAGCCATTCTCTACTAAGTTAAAATTAGACATCAAAGTTCAGCATCAAAATCAGCAGTCCACTACTGACTTGTCTTTAAAATTTCAATATTCTAGGTATCGCTACTTAAAATTTTATCATTTTCATAAAGTTTGATAGTAAAATCTCCATTCCATAAAATATGATAATAACAATAGTATCATATTATATAATAACAATAACATATAATAATAATAATTGTGAACAGATTGAAGTGGAAGTGAAGCAGTATCAAGGAAAATAATTTGCTGCAATGGTAAGAGACTGTCAACCTTCACACAAGAAGTCATTAAATTTTTTCTCTTTTGAATTCTAATTTTGTCACTTTCATATAACTGCAAGGTATTAGATTTTCATTATTCAGAGTGCAAAAACATTGGCTGTGGAAAAAGCAACAGGACTCAGATTAATAGGAGATGACAAGCTGACCAAAGAGGAAGTGGCAGCATGGCTGGCACCATGGCTCAGTGGTTGTGACAGGCAATTAGTGAACAGAGCAGAACAGATGTAACAGGAGGCAGCAACAATTTACTGAAGCATTAGCTTGCTCGCTCCGGAGTAGAGAGCACTGATAGTTTGCTGATACAAATAAATACTAATATGATCTTGGGAGGTGGAAAGAGTCAGTGCACAGTCATCTCACAAATTTAAAAACAAAAACAAATCACTAACAAGAAAAGAATCACAAACAAATGAATCAACCAACCAACCAACACCACTAGCAACAAAACAAACTGCTCAAAACCAAATCAAAACAAAAACCAGAACTGAACTCAAGTAGATGTATGGGGAAAAAGACTAGTCTTATGTCCTTTTCAAGACTTGATTGAGATTCCTGCTTCAATACTGGATTACAACATGCTTTGGTAAGAGATCATACTTCAGAGAACTCTTAAAGAGATAGCACAATATTTGTTTTATTTCTCCCCTGTTGTTCTGGCATAGGTTTACATTATTGAAGCTCCTTGATGTTGCTGCTGGTTGGTGGAAAGAGAAGACTGTTATGTCCTTACCTATGTGCTCAGAGGATAGAACAGGAGAATGGAAATCTTTAGATTACAATGTTGCCTTCCAGTATCTAAAATCCGAAAAAACATAACATTTTCCTTGTTATTTCTATTCAAGTCTGCACTTATCTAATATTATGCAGAATTAAGTAAATTTACTTAAGAAAATTTCTGGGCTACAGTTTCAATAGACTGTTGGTGTGCATAGTTGTCTTATGTCTCCAAGAACTAAGCCAGCCATATGTGCAGGAAAGTTGGGATTGAATAAGCTACCATGTTCTACCATACAAGTGTTGTTGTGATATTCTTAAACGTAGCAATGATGCTATTAAATTGTTGTTAATTGTAGAGAATATGTTAGCTAGAAGTGAAAAAAAAATGGCCAATCCTGTGTGTATTGTCCATAGAATCACTACTGACACCTTTTACTGACAGTTAAGAGTAATTAGCTCTATTTCCATGAAGATCTGACACTTACTTGTGAAGTAATACAAATTAAAACCAATTAAACCTTGAATAATAAGGATTTCCAGTAACTACTCTCTGTTTCTTGATGAGTTTATTTATTAGGGACATCATATCCCATTCCATCCCATTCCAACCTACCCTACCCTACCCTACCCTACCCTACCCTACCCTACCCTACCCTACCCTACCCTATCCTATCCTATCCTATCCTATCCTATCCTATCCTATCCTATCCTATCCTATCCTATCCTATCCTATCCTATCCTATCCTATCCTATCCTATCCTATCCTATCCTATCCTATCCTATCCTGATGTTTCTCCTTAAAATTGCAAGAATCATATTAATTTGACTGAAGCACTCTTGTTTGTTTTTAGTATGTGTACTTAAGAGAAAAAAGATTCAATCTGAGAGAATGCAGTTTTCTCTACTTATGTAAATGAATTCCTAATTTGATTCACTTAAAAGTGCAGTTGCAAGCTGAGTGGAAGAGAATGTAAAAGAGGACACTTCAGAAAATGGCTTAATGAAATAAAAAAACAGAAAACAAATGAAAGAAATTGGAAAAATATGGAATAAAGAACCTTTTCTTTTATTATTATTATTATTACTATTATTATTATTATTATTATTATTATTATTATTATTATTATTATTATTATTATTTTCAAGGAAGTAGAATGACTAAAAACAGTGAGTCACGTCTTTAGTTGTCATAAAATTCTTCATTTTAAAGGATTTATGTCTTCTATTTTGGGAAGCTGTTGCAATCTGAAGGCCACTTGGTGATCATCAGAGGGAACTTAGTTGTACTAGTGCCGTTTCTCTGTCCCACAAAATGTAGGTTAGATTTTTCCTCAGAGATATGGACACTGAGGGTTGCTCATTTCTCTCATGTAACTGCTATGCATTATGCAAGAGTTGTCTGTGTCCCAGCCAAAGATCTGGACTGAGGCTACCATGGCTATTCCTACTGCATCAGTATTGCTCCTAGGGCACCTGGCAATGGAAGTTCTCCTCCACTCCAGTCCTTGCTGGGTCCTCCTCTTCCCACTCTTCTTCTTCAGCCTCCTCCAGTGCTTTTGACTCATTGATGACGTTTTCTACTTTCTGAAGGTGTAAAAAATGTAGATTAGCTTTCTTCATTGTTCCCATGAGGCACATTCCACATCTGAGGTTTCCTTCTTGGCCAAGTTTTCTCTTTGTCTTAGCTAACATATTCACTCCTATGTCTAAATATTGTTAAGTATTCAAGTTTAAAATCCTGATGGTGGTCTAATGTTACAGTTACAATTCTGATTTATTTATATTTTTTAGAGAGAGAGAAAAATGATTCTTACAACCTTTTTTAAGCTGGTTAAATTTCTTGAAAGTACTAGAATATCAAAATGGAAATTGTTTACAGAATCTTAAATGTAAGCGTTTCACTTGTTCAATATATAACAAAATGTGTTTTTTAAACCATTCACTTAAGTTGAAAAGTTTTTGATCCCATAGCTTCCTAAGTTTTCTGCAAATGTGCATGTGGTGAGATTTAATTTACCAGCTAGTGTTACATTTTCCACAGGGACACTTCCTTACTCTATACAAAAGAGAACTGGAGAAGTAGGTAGAATTATGGCTGGAAAAATATCTGTTTGTGAAGAACTATATTACATTTTTCAAGCATGATAATTTTGTAACTGTTGGTAAAACTATTAGAACCAAAACGTTTTCTGAATTTGTGTGATTTTTACTGCCTGCCTGTATGGGATACGTAGTGGCTGCTTACTTGGTGGGAAGTTGCCAAATCCTTCACTGGAATGGTCCAAACCTTTGCATTCTCTGTGAAGTTGACATTAAGGCACAGCTGAGTGGTTTCAGATATAGTAAATGTGTCATAGTTTTGTGTTTTGCCTGCCTCCTCTGCAGATCCCATTTTCCTTCTCAGTGCTGTCATGTATCAACTGTCCACTCTGAGAGGAGATGGTTGGAAACCCTTTCTAAGAAGTCTTAAAGATGGCATGTGATGTCTACAAAGAGCTTGGATGCAGCAATAAAATAATCCTGCTTAGACAAGTACTGTGAAAACAGAGTCAGATCTGAGAAATTCTTCACACTTCAGGACTTTCTTATTGGGGTGCATACAGTATTCAGTTTGGACTATTTAAACTTATTAAATAATGTAAGCCCACTAGGAGCTTGTTAACCCTGAAGTCTTGCAAGATTATTCTAATTATATATTCTCTAGGCCTGGACTCATCTCCATCTTAATTCAGCTCTGTCTAATTATCACTTCAAAGCACACAGGTATCTATTATCTATATATATCTATATATCTATATCTATATCTATATCTATATCATATCTATATATCTATCTATAAAGCAAAGCACGGGAAGTTTCACACAAATGTGTGTGGGAACTTGTTCACAGTAAGGATGACAGAGCACTGGCACAGGCTGCCCAGAGAGGTGGTGGATTCTCCTTCTCTGGAGACGTTCAAGACCCTCCTGGATGCCTACCTGTGAAACCTGGGCTAGTGAGCTCCTTTTCCAGAGGGGTTGGACTCGATGATCTCTAGAGGTCCCTTCTAACCCCCACAATTCTGTGATTCTATGACCAATGGCTAGTAGCGCTTGTCTAGAAAAGGTTGTATGATAAAGGAAATAATACGTCCCTGTTGTTCCCTATATGTTTTCATTCTTCAGTCATCTGAAGATGATTCTTGGTTTGAGGTTTGGTCTTCATATCACATTCAAATAGGAAATACTGAGTGATTTAATGT
The DNA here is from genome assembly GCA_036925125.1 of Oreortyx pictus. Lineage (NCBI taxonomy): Eukaryota > Metazoa > Chordata > Aves > Galliformes > Odontophoridae > Oreortyx > Oreortyx pictus. The sequence goes on from JAUPFR010000001.1 coordinate 50,432,857, forward strand.
GACTAATGCAATCTAATCTATAGCCATTAGATAAAACCAACAAATAGAGGTGTCACTTTTCTGTATAGCTATTAAAAATTAAATGACATCTCATAAATAAAAATACTACTTCAGAGTGCTTACTGAAAATGAGGACATATTTACCACAGGTAAGCTGCACTGAGATTATTATCTCCATGTAAAATTCTAACAGGCAAAAGATAGAGCTAGTTTTAGCCTCAGAGCTCTGAGATAAGCCTGAAGTACATGCAAAGCTGACCTTCACTGACCATATCATGGCACAGATATAGATAGCTATCACACTGTTTAAGATCTCTTTTTTCGTTTTACCTATAACAAAATACTTCTGTCCTTGATTTCTGCTCACTTCAGTGGCACAAAATGGATGTTTTCCAGTTCAGAAGTGAAGTTTTTTCTTTGCAAAAGCAATTCATTTGTATTTTTCTATTATGATCCCAAAGGAAAAATGACATCATTGAAAATGATCTGGTCCTATAGAACTAGTGTGATAAGTTTCTATTAAAAATGACCATGCCTTTTAAGCTAGTATCATGTCTTTCACAGGCTTCGTTTCATGTTAATTTGTCCACACATACAACACTACATTTTAAAGCTTACTTTTTTTCCAGATAGAAGCTATGCTGTGGTTGCCAGGTGCAAAGGTGCTTAGAAAGTTATACTGCCTCATTTCAGTGATTGAATAAAGGGGTCAGAGTTACCTGAGGAGATGTGTTTTACTTCTTTTTCTAAAGGTTACTTTCCCCAATTATAAGAGCTCTGTCCTTCATTTAGAGAGACAACAGTGGAATGAGATACTCTGCAGGATATTTATAACTGTCTATTTTCAGCCTGCTGCATTGTGGATAGTTAGAAGTGTAACATATGGCACTAGTGAGAAAATAATTATTACTCTTTGATAACATAGTTAGGGGCAGTTATTCTAGATGACTTGTATGACAGATTTGAAAAGCTGTGTTCTGTAAAGTTATTGACACAATAATGCATCAAAAGCATATATTTTAGCAGTTTCCAGCACACAATAGGCTTTAATGTTTTTAAACATACAGACATTATTTTGTTGCTGGTATTTGCAAAAATCAGGAAAGTAGTTACTTTGGTTTATATTCAGATTAGTTGTTATTTCTAATGTACTATTGACAAAAGATCAGAAGAAGGGTGATTATTTCAGACTGCCTTCTATCTAGTTTTGACGAATTTAAGGTTCTATTATAGACTATCAAGAGAAGTGGTCATTGGAAATAAGTTAGAGAACTTAAAATGCCGAAAATGCTACCTAATATGGCAGAGCTTCATTAGAAAAAGAACAGTCTTACCTCAAAAAACAACTCTATTTCCACTTTAATTTAACAAATACCATCTAGAACATTTCAGATTCTGTTTTATTGTTACATTATCCCCACTGTGCTGTATTTATTCAGACAATTTGCATTTGAACACCAGTTTTAGTACCCATTTTATCATGCTACTTCAAAGCTTATGTTTGGCTTACAAGGAGAAAGCGAGGGAATTGCTAATTTTGTAGCTTCACAGGAAGGGCAAGAAATGGAAAGCTCCTTAAGTGCCATGGAAGAGCCTACAGCAGCAACTTGGGTTATAGATTTAACTTGAGATAGCACAGAGGATGTAGTGTTGCTTCAGGAGTTACTACTGAACTAGTGGCTGAAATTCAGTCTGTGATTTTTTGAGCATAATTGCCTGGTCAATAAGAAACTGTAGTGAATTTTATCCCTGAGAAGGGTCATTGACTTGGAGGACTTCATTTGAAGTTGGATTTTAACTATGAAATAGTAAACAAGAAAATGTTAATTTCATTGTCATTCCAAGTTATTTTTCCCATATTTGGAGCTAGTTTGAAATGTGGCTGCACTGAAATATGAACTGGTGTTCAACCTTTCCTTTTTCATAAACATATGAAAGGCAAGAATGTAAACATTTCATTTTGGAGGAAAAAACTAACTACATGTCTGCCAGTTAGACAAAGGAAGAGGTAATCCAAAGTTCCAGAAGCAGTTATTGGACAACAAGACCAAGTGCAGAGTCAAGCACATTGGCCACCACAACCACAGGCAATGGTAAGGGCTTGGGGGCAGAATGGCTGGAAGATTGTGTGGAGGAAACAAATCTGGGGGTGCTGGTCAACACTTGGCTCAATATGAACCAGCAGTGTGCCCAGTGTATGCAGGTGGCCAAGAAGTTCAGTGGCATCCTAGCTTGTATCAGAAATACTGTTGCTAGCCGGAGCATGGAAGTGATGATCCCTCTGCACTCAGCCACAGTGAGGCTGCACTTTGAGCACCTTGTTCAGTATTGGAACCCTCACTACATCAAAGGCGGTGAGGCCCTGGAGAATGTTTAGACAAGAATCAAGATGGTGAGGGATCTGGAGGACAGGCCTTATGAGGAATAGCTGAGGGAGCTGGGATTGTTCAGTCTGAAGAAGAGGAGACTCAGGGGAGACCATATTGCTCTCTACAACTACCTGAAAGGAAGCTGCGTTAAGATGGAGGTTGGCCTCTTCTCCCATGTAACTAGCAATAGGACTAGAAGGAATGACTGCAAATTGAACCAGGGAAGATTCAGATTGGACATTGGGAAAAACATCTTCTCTGAGTGGTCAGGCCCTGGAGCGGTCTGCCCAGGGAGGTGGTGGAGTCACTAACCCTGATGGTGATCAAGAAACATACAAATGTTGTACTGAAGGACATGGTTTAGTGGGAAATATTGGTGATAGGTGGATGATTGAACAGGATGGTCTTGGAGGTCTTTTCCAAACTTGGTGATTCTGTGATTCTATGATCCAAAAGAGAGAAGTGAGACCATTTTTTCATTTATCTGTCATCACAGGCAATTGGCCTCTAGTGTTGTGCTCAGAATATTGGTCACTTTAAATACCAGAAAACCAATAATTTACAGAATCACAGTACCACAGAACAATAGGGACTGGAAGGGACTGTAGAGATCATCTAGTCCAAACCCCCTGACGGAGCAGGCTCCATAGACCAGGTAGCACAGGTAGGTGTCCAGGCGTGTCTTGAACATCACCAGAGAAGGAGACTCTACAATCTCTCTGGGCAGCCTGTGCCAGTGCTCCATCACCCTTACTGTGAACAAGTTCCCACACAAATTTTTATGTGGAACATCCTCTGCTTTGGTTTGTGGATGATTCCCCTTGTCCTGTTGCCACACGCTGCAGAAAAGAGTCTGGTCTCGCCCCCTTAGCCTCCCACACCTGAGATATTTATAGACTTTGATCTGATCCAGTGAGATCAGATACGATGCTAGCGTAACTGAAATCTCAAGAGTCTAATCATCATTACTCCAGATATATTTGCAACAAAAGTGGAAACAATAATGATGAATTTAAATGTCTTACATGCAGATAATTTGTTCCCCTTTTACTTGTGTAATGCTCATCCTTCCTACACATCTACGCATCCTAATGTGGTGGTGTCACTCTGGTAGAGGCAGTGGAAGGTGTCACAGTGATTTGTAAGCACCTGGAGGTCATTTGTGGGAGAAATATTATGTACTTATCAGTATTCTTCTTGTCATCACTTTAAGTTCTGCTTTATTCATTTATTTATTTTTACGTATTTTTATGCATTTTTTTTCATTGGTCTAAAAACTTAGATTTGCAAATTAGGTCTTAACTTGCTTAAAATGATGCCTATCATTCTCATTAGATAGGCATTTTTTGCCTTCTTTATTGCCTCTAATCCCAGTTCCATCCAACTCTATGTCTTCATGTCTTTAAATGACCACTGGTGAGTTGTTCATACTTATAAGATTTCCTACAGCAAGCCTGTGCCCCCTTTTTATGAATCTTTACTTGCTTCACCAAATCTTATCTTCACTTTTAAGGCCTTTGCTGTTGAGCCAGATCTGCCTTTCTTAATGCTACATTTTGTTAGAGTGGTAAATACCTCAGGTTAAACACCTCAGGCAACATGCAACAACTTGTTATTACTGCTGTATGTATAAAATTAAGTATTTTATAACAAAGGGAGACAGACAGAAGTAAAACAAATTAGCTGTGCCCACCAAGCAAAGGGCATTCAGACATGTCTGTAGTGATTCTCTGGATAACCTCTTCTGGCCTCATGTCCTTGGGAACACACTATGTGAAATGGTGGTCCCAAAATTCTATTAATGCCTCATTTACAGTGGTGTGAAGATGACTGGAATGCAATATGAATAAACAAAGTGTATTACAATAAATCCAAATCATATGTCACTGGAGAGTTAATAGCCCATACAGAAATGTAAAAACTGTGTATGAAGAAAAATATTACAAGATCATTCCATGAGGTATTTTACATAAATACATGCAAGAAAGTATGCTTAATGACTGTTAAGTTTTTGTATTTAAGCATTTCCAGGAAGTGTCATGGACCCAAAACTCAATAGATGTGCAGACCAATACCATTGATGTCACTTCATGATACATGATATACTTAGTATGGAGAAGAAAATTTCTATTAAGACATTATTTAGATGTTTTTGTGGAAGTTGAACAAGGTGATCTTCTTGCCTCTACAGAATGCAGGCACTAAAACATCTTAGCAATATTTGTCCAACCTTTAAAAAAATGACAAAGCTCCCGAAATTCCCTTTTTCATAATATTTGCAATAACATTGCTAGAAATGTTGATAACAATGAAGTTTTAACCCCAAGATTGTATTTTTGCCAAGATCTATGACATAGAATGGAGAAGAGTGTTTTAAAATAGAAGCTAATGGTCAATTTTAACTTTTGAAATTGCTATATTCTCTGCCTGTACTAATCGATACTGCGCTGTGCATTTTAACATCCCATTAAAATCTTAATCACATGCTTTTCAAAAAAAGGAAGCATTAAAAACCCACCAAAAAAACAACACCCACTGAACACATTTAAAATAAATAAAATTTAAAATAAATAAAATGTGTTCTGTACTCTAGAAGTGTTAGAGCAGAAAAACACATCTGCCACATACTATTTTAGAACTTGATCCACAGGAACACATTATTCTTTCCCCTTAGGTTGTCCCCTTGCGCTTTAGAAAATTCATCAACAGGTATGATAATTTCTTTAGACTTTAGGCTATGAAAAATAATTTCTAATTGAACAGACTGGAGAAGAGAATTGCCGTTGATTATATTATAAAGATACATCAAAAGGAACCATTTTCAGGTACTGTGTGTCTATTTTCAAGTGTTTAAACTATCCCCATACTACTACCTATTAATGAGTTTTATATTTTGTTGTTGTTTGCTGGTTTTACTTTATCTGTATGAATTTTGAAGATATAAGGTAATTCGCTCTACTCTATGTCTTCATTTCCTCACCTATGTTTGATCCGTATTCATAAACATATTTTTAACATAACCAGAAAAATATTCTGGCTAACAAGGATTCCTTTTTAATTTACTCAAAAAGAAAAAAAAGCCTTGAGTTAAAAATTTCCCGGTACGTGCAGTATGAAGTTTCAGACACTCCAGAAAATATTCAATCAACAAGAAGAGAGGAATTGGAACCAAAAGGTTAATCAGTTAGCAGTGATAGAGTTACTTCGCAAAGAATAAGATTTTCTCTTCAGAAGAGCAGCATTTCTGACCAGTGTATTAATCATTCATGTATTCACAGGTTGGTTTACTTATACATTTGTATTGCATTGCTGTACGTGAGGGACTTGTGCTATCAAAAATGAGGAATCTAATACAGCCTTCATGCTGGTACAAGCTCGTGCCCATTTTTGTCCTGGTGTATCACAGAATCGCAGGAACTTAAAAGGACCTTGAGAGAGCACCAAGTCTAACCCACCTGCTTAAGCAGACACCTTACAATGGGCCTCATAGGCAAGCATCCAGTTCAGTCTTGAATAGTTCCATAGATAGAGACCCCGCAGCTTCATTGGGCAACCTATTCCAGTGCTGTCAACTCTACTGTAAAGAAGTTCCTCCACATGTTAGTATGGAACTTCCTGTGTTCAAATTTTAAGCAATTACTCCTTGTCTTATTGCTGTACACCACCAAGAAGACTCTGGCCTCATGTATTTGCATCCCATCTCCCTTCAGATATTTATAAACACTTATCAGACCCCCTCTTAGTCTTCTTTTCCCCACATTGAACAGATCCAGGTTACTCAGCCTTTCCTCATATCGGAGATGCTCCAAGCCCTTAATAATCTTTTTCCCCTCCACTGGATTTCTTCTAGGAGATCCCTGTCCTTTTTAGATGGGGAGTCCAGATCTGGACTCAGTAGACTTAATGTGGCTTCATCACAGCAGAATAGAGGGGGAAGATGACCTCCTTCAGCCTGCTGGACGCATTTTTTTTTTAATGCACCCCAGGATACCATTTGCCTTCTTGGCTACCAGGGCACACTGCTGGTTCGTGGCCAGCCTGTCATCCACCAGGACACCCAGGTCCTTCTCTTCAAAGCTCCTCTCCTGCAGTTCACACCCTAACCTGTACTGATGCATGGAGTTATTCCTTCCCAGGTGCAAGACTCTACAATTTTTCTTGTTAAACCTCATCAGGTTCCTCCCTGTCCAACTCTACAGTCTGTCCAGGTATGAAGGTGGAGGTGGAGGTGGGGTCTATCCCTTCATCCAGGTTGTTCATGAAGATGTTGAACAAGACCAGACCTGAAACTGACACCTAGGGAGCACCACTAATTACAGGTCTCAAGCCAAACTCTGCCAATCTCTGGCAACCCTCTGAGCTCTGCCAGCCAGTCAGTTCTAAATTCAGCTCACTCTCCACTCATTTGTCCCACATTTTTTGTTTCATAACAAGGGTGTTGTGGGAGACAGTGTCAAATGCCTTACTGAAGTCAAGGTACACAACATTTGCTGCTCTCCCCCCATCTACTTAGCTAGTGATGACATCATAGAAGGATATCAGGTTGGTCAACCATGATTTCCCCTTGGTGAATACATGTTGACTACTCCTGATAAGTTTCTTCTTTTCCGATTGCTTGAAGATGGCATAAAGAGCAAGTTGTCCCATCGTCTTTCCAGAGATGGAGGTGAGGCTGACTGGCTCATCTTAGCATTAAAGACTGAAGCAAAGAGGGCATTCAGGATCTCTGCCTTCTCAGTAACCCCCGTTACCAAGGCACCCATCTCGTTCAGTAAAGAGCCCACATTTTTCCCAGTCTTCCTTTTACTGCTGACACACTCAAAAAGATCTTTCTTATTATCCTTTACCTCCTTTGCAAGGTTTAATTCCAAGAGGGCCTTAGCCTTCCTATAGTCCCTGAAAACAATCTTACATTCTTGCAGATGGGCAGGCCCTTTTTCCACGTTTCATGAACCTTCTTCTTTCTTTTTAGTTTAGTCATGAGTTCCTTTATCATCCAATGAGACCTCTTGCTGCCTTTTCCTGATTTCTTACTTTTAGGGTTGGACCAATCTTGAGCTTGGAAGAAATTGTGTTTAAAGGCCAACCATCTTTCATGGTCCCCCTTACCTTCTAACATTCTAGCCCATGGAATACCTCCAAGTAGGTATCTGAAGAAGTCAAATTTGTCTCTTCTGAAGTCCAGGGTAGCAAATTATTGCTTTGTTTCTTCCACACAAGATCTTGAACTCCACCATTTTGTTGTTTTTGCATCCCAAACTCCCAAACACCACATCCCTCACCAGCCCTTCATTGTTAGTAAAAACAAGGTCAAATACAACACCCCTCCTGGTTGGCTCCTCCACTATCTGTGTCATAAAGTTGTCATCAAAGCATTGCAGAAACTGCCTGGACCTTGTGAGCCTGGCCATGTTTCTTAAGCAACATATATCAGAACGGTTGAAGTCTCCCATAAGAACAAGTGCTGGGGATTGCAAGATTTCTTCCAGCTGTTTGTAGAAGGCCTCATCCATTTTCTTCTCCTGACCAGGTGACCATTAGTACACATCCACAACAGTGTCACTTATGTTAGCCCTCCCCTTAATTCTTATCCATGAGTTCATCATTCCCACCCAAGTGAAACATAATACATTCTAGTTGCTTTCTCACATAAAAAGCAACTCCACCACCTCATCTCACCAACCTGTCTTTCCTTAAGAGAATATAGACATCAATGACAATATTCCAGTCACATGAACTGTCCCACCATGTCTCTATGACTGCAGTGAGATCATGGCTCTACGATCACACACAGATCTCTAGTTCTTCCTGTTTATTTCCCATGTGTTTATTTCCCATGCTGTATACATTGGTATTTGGGCACTTAAGGGAAGCAGAAGGTGCAGGTATCTCTGGAGGAATTATGAAGGTTTAAGCTGAGCTACTGGCAAAGGAAACTTGTTAATTTAAGTTAAATAATTAAAAAAAAGAAGAATATGAGAAGTAGATCTGTGTAGTACTAATAATTGCTATCATACCTTACAACAATATTAAAAATCATTTGTCAGTTCCTCCTCCCTCTTCATACTACACAACTCACTCAAATGTGTGTGATGTTTTCAATTGCTTCACATTGAGTATCAGAGTAAGAAGTATCACGTATTCAGTATTTTTCTTATCCCTTTCTGGGTACATCTTTGTGTTTATTGTCATTGACACTGGAAATTCCAAGTGAATATTAATAAATATGAGAATATAATGTAGATAAGTCATTGAAAGTCATATCTCCTATTTACTCCTATGGAAAACACAGCACATACAAAGAGCACAGTAACAGTATTTAATAGAGCAAATTCTAAACTACAAAACTATTTATAAACATGATTACCAACAGTTTTGCCAGCAATGAACAAAGGTTTCCATACCACACTCATAAAATCTGGAGGTGACCCACTGTTGCTGTCACCATTGCTGAAACGCACCATCCACTGCCTCTCCGCTCACATACACAGTTTGGTCTTTATAGCATTCAGCAAGTATCGATGAACGTCAATAGGTGCAACTATTTCTGCATAGAGGAATTCAGTGACGCACCTTTGCTTCATAATGCACTACACTGTATTGTAAGACTGCCCTTCTCCGACCATCTGTGACACAGCAACAAAACAGAACAGAGTATAGGTGGAAACATTCAGCATCTCCTGCTATGCCAACAACATCCATGTTTGCCATTGTGTGGCAGAGTAATAAAATAGGAAGCATTGCTTTTAGAGTAGCTGCCGTACCATAAATATTTTGGTTTTCATGTATTGTAATCTGATATAATATGTTTAACTTTTCTTCATATAATAGTTTTGAATCTTATTTATTTAATATTTTCTTTCTTGTTCCTAAGAAGGTGACATGGTTTTCTGATTTTTGGTATTGGTACTCCATATCATAACATCATGTAGTGCATTAAGAATTAAAGAGTTAATGTTTCAGCTCCACGGATCACTGATAGTTATGGATATACCTATCTCAGAAGAGAAGAAGAACTACATTCCCAGAGGACATTGCATTGCTTTGAATTTTTACCGTTTTCCGCTCACATGGAAAGATAAAAACTGTTTGCATGTCATGAGACACTCTCTTTCCTTTGGGACTGACCCAGCAGCAGGAGCTCGCTGCCATCTCACCTTCAGCATTTAGCGTAAGGCCTTCGGCTTATTGGACACTTTCTCTTGCTCATTTTATTTGATTTATTAGCTTCAATTCCAATTATATTGCATTATATTGTGTTATTTTGCTTTTCAATATCTTATTTAGTAAATTAGCTTTCCTCCTCAGATCGTTGCTGCTGTTTTGTTTTTTAGGTCTATCTCCCTTTTCCCTTCCCCTTTCCTGGGGCATGGATCTGTGAGTCCCCTGCACCAATTGTCACCGAACTGGGCTGAACCAGCCTGTAAACCATTGACACTATCCTATCAAATAAAATAATGGCTTTTTCTAGAAATGTTGGTCAACCAAACTTTTAATGTAGGCAGTCTTAGGCCAGTTGTAAATATCTATTTAAAAATACAGACATAACTCCAGATCCTGGAGCAGCATTAGTATCTTACCGAATATCTATCTACTTTGTCAGGTTTTAGGCATATTTTCATGATTCACCAAATGAAGTCTTACCTATTATGTTCTACACATCTTGTAGATATGTTGTTTTCCTTTAAAGAAGAAAAAATGCAAAAGCAGTGGTATACACATGTAGAATTCTGAAAATAATGGAAATTAAGGTAATCTCTCCTCACAAGAAAACGTATCACAATTTTATTACTTAGAGATAAGTCAGGTGTTTGGAAAGTTTCTTGCAGTCACTCAGTGTGGTGCTTTAGAAGTTTTGGCTATTGAGTAAGAAAAAGGAAGAAACAGAAGGCAGGTCTTTTTTGCCTAAGAATTTCTCACATTCATTATTCATCAAAGCCTCTATCCTGTACAAACCTTTTACAATAATCTTACTTTTAAGAAAATAGAGTAAAACACATATTCGTTACATTGTTACATCTCCTGCCATATATCAAGACTTTGTGACGAAGCCTAAACAAGTGACCAAGCCAGATCTTTCTGACATTTTTAGACCTAAAGAAGAATCAGGACTGGTCCTCTTATAGTGTGATATTCTTTGTATCCACAAACAATTGATGATGTATAAATTAGCCACTGTATCAACCTTTTCTAGCAGAAGAAAAGAGATGTTTTCTATTTTATAAATCAGCTGCAAGACTAAATAAATGCATCTTATAATACTTTTTACAGAGCAAGTGCAATACTTTTTACAGATAAAACATAGTCAAGGGCAAAGGTTAATGGTGGCCATCTAATTAAAGACATTCAAACTGCGCAAGTTGTCTGCCAACAAGCAGCACTTTACAACAAGAAAGGCAGCTGCTTTAAAAACACTGCTCAAGCATGGATTTCATTAAACTACCACTTGTCTTGCAATGACTTCTTCACCTGCGTAATAAGATTAAGAGATCTACTTGAAAGACAGAAAAGTCCTTCTTGCAAGTCAAGTGGATATTAACATCTTTTATATATGCAAATGCTTAAAAGAGTGAAACACTGGAACATGCTGCCCAGAGATGTTGTGGATTCTCCATCCTGGGGGCATTCACAGTAAGGCAGGTTGTGGTTCTGGGCAACCTGGCCGAGTGGCTGGCAACCCTGCCCACAGCAGGGGGTTTTGAAACCAGATGATCCTTTTCAACCCAGGGAATTCTATGATTCTATGAACATTTTGTGAAAGACTATGATGATGGGGGATGACCTGCTGGAGAGGAGCTCTGTAGAGAGGGACCTGGATGTTCTGGTGGATGACAGGCTGACAATTAGCCAGCAGTGTACTCTCGTGGCCAAGAGGGCCAATGGCATTCTGGGATGCATTAAAAAGAGTGTGGCCAGCAGGTCAAGGGAGGTGATCCTCCCCCTCTACTCTGCTCTGGTGAGGCCTCATCTGAAGTACTGTGCCCAGTTCTGAACTCCCCAGTATAAAAAAGACAGGGATCTCTTGGAAAGAGTCCAGTCGTGGGCCACAAAGATGGTGAAGGGCCTGGAGGATCTCCCCTATGAAGAAATGCTAAGTGAACTGGGTCTCTTCAGCCTTGTGAAAAGAAGACTGAGAGGGGACCTCACCCAGGTTTATAAATATCTGAGGTGTGGGGGACAAAGTGGCGAGGCCAGACTCTTTTCAGAAGTGTGTGGAGACAGGACAAGGGGAAACAGCCAGAAACTGCAGCACAGGAGGTTCCGCATGAATGTGCGCAAGAACTTCTTTGCGGTGAAGGTGACTGCCCAGGGGAGTTGTGGAATCTCCTTCTCCGGTGATATTCAAGACCCACGTGGATGCCTACCTGTGAGACCTGGTGTAGGGAACCTGCTTTGGCAGGGGGGTTGGACTCGATGATCTCTTGAGGTCCCTTCCAACCTCTATGATTCTATGATTCTCTATTATACAGAACACTCAAACTGGCACAAGGGTTTTAGGCTGTAAGTAGCCCAAGTTCCTGATTCCTTTCAGTGTCATTTAGTTAGTAAAACAAATAAAAAAATGTTTGTGATGAGTACATGAACTTTACAAACTAGTAAATAGTTAATATTTAAACTTACATGTACTTCAGATTTTAAATCAAGAGAAACTAATTCACAGCATGACAGGTGTCAGACAGAATAGATAGCAAACTGCTCTCAAGTGATTTCTGTCACAAGCCTGGAAGAGGAAACTTGCAAAACCACTTTCCTAGCACTGCAAAATGAAATAGACCTTGCAAGATTACAGATACTTCAGAAATATCTGTAGATACATTTCAAGAATAAAAATAACAAAATAGCCTTAGTATAGCATTATGTGACATTTATTTTCTTTGAATAGCAAAATGCACTCAATGCCAGTTTCAAAAGTAAAATAAATTTAAAAAGCGTATGCCAATTTTCTTAATGTGGTTTGTTTTGCTTTTGCTAAATGAGATTACTGAAATCAGTTTGAATGCCTGTATACATTAAAAATAGGGTAAATGTAATTTGTTCAAAAGTTCTATGCTGAACAGAAGCTTCTGGTAAGTTGTAAATGTTTCTGCTTAGTCCTGTGCTAAGTACAGGCAAACACTGAGCTTTCTCTATTAAGTCCTGCCAGTTCAGGCCAGTAGTGACCCACAGTACACTTTTCCTGTCCAGCATTTCTCTTGAGCAAAGCTTGCCAATCACACAAAATTACTTGGTGGTTTGAGGATCTGGACATATACAGATAAGGGAATCGGCTACCGAACTTATTTGATGTGTACCATAAATCAGAAGTGAACATTAGTCTCCCAGGGGAATAAAAAATGGCCTACTGCATTAAAATACTTTGATACCTTTGATGTTCATTGTTTATAGCATAAGCTATTTTCTAAATGTCTCCAAACTGAAGCTGAAAGGCACAGTACTGAAATTTACCCTTGCCTTCCTGCCTCATTTTTTTTAACCAACAAAAGACATCAGTCTCATTTTTGACACACATATGTGATCATCTGGCAATGCTCTAAAATTCTAATTTAAAATTGTTCTCTTCTGCACTCTGGAAAACATTTTTTGGTGGTTTTTTTTCAGGGGGATGAATAGTTTTTAGTTTTTCTACAATTGATATCATGAGAGATAACAAAAGACTATATACAGAAGTCACTGAGTAATCAGTGAATCAATTTCAGGGAGATGTTTACTGAGGTCAGTGAAATTAGCAATCTAATGAACAATCTAATAGTATCATTGCAAGTTTTATGATTTCTGTTTGTAATTGTCTATATGAGACATTTATTATAAGACGATCTACAATTATTAGTAGCAATTACATTTCATACAACCGTGCAATCACATTTACATACTTATTCAACTTTTATTTTCATTGACTCCCTGCTACAGGTGTTTAAAATTAATGCCTCACTATGTATGCAAAGTCTTTGTTTTCATCATGATTTATTTGAATTCAGTTCTGTGGATTTTATCAGGGTATATTTCTTGTCATATGACAGATATCACTTGAATAAAAGGAAGAAAAATAACCCAGTTCGTAGTTTGTTTGAAGTGATGTTGCTAAAGAGAGTTTTGTGTTTTTCAGAATGGATTACTATCAGAGTAATAATCAAAGAGCTGATTTCTTTCAGTTGTCCCACATTGTATGTTCCAGTGGACTACTCCTTATCCTGGAGCCCTGAAATCATAGGTGCCACTATCAGGTTGAAATCTGCACTCAAATGTTCTCTGTCTGGAAGCTTTAAATCCTTCATGGAATTCAAACAGATGTGAAGAGTCTTTGCGTTTTCTCTACTCGTATTCACACCCTTCCTTACCAGTGCTGTCATAGCCATGGATCCTACGGGAACAGAAGCAAAAGCCATTCCATACCAAGGAAAGCATGTGGTGTAGTCACAACAGCCCCTTGTAACACTACAAGCATAGGGCAGAGTGGCTGGAAAGCTTCCCTCTGGAGCAGGATCAAGTGGTGTTATTTGACAGACAGCTGATCATGAGCCAGCAGGAAACGCAGATTACCGAGAAAGCATCCTGGATTGTGTCAGAAATGCTTTGCCCAGGGAAGTGGCGGATTTACCATCCCTGGAGGTTTTCAAGGAGAAGGTAGGTATGGTACTTTTAGAGACTTAATTCGTGGGCATGGTGGTGATGAATCAATTTTTGAATCAGATAATCTTAGTCAACTTTTTCAATCTGAATGATTCCACGATTCCATGATCATTAAATAGGGAAGTTACTTTAATAATATTTCCAAGGAGTTGTATAGCAGTTCCAGGTGAGAAAGCTTAGTGACAGACGGGAACATTTTGAAATTTCCAAATTTAAATTTCTAAAAAATTATTTTATCTGTGCAAAAATCATATTTTGATATTTTACATCAGTCTGTTAGATGGACTACTGGTACTTTTCACAATAATTTGTTTGTGTTCTTATTGTTTCTTGTCTGATTTTCAACTTGTCTTTCAACCCAGAATGCAAGGGAAGGGAAACATTGTTTTTGTTATTACTCTGATGGAATATTGAAACCTGATTTGAAGTTCAGTAACTGAAGTCAAACAAGGTTGTGGTAGTGATCACAAGGGAAATTAAAAAGCGTTGACAAAATTTGGAAACATTTTTGGTAGGGCACCTATGTCTTAAAACACTGTCTCTCTCAGTTATAATAAAATCGTATTACATAGCCTGAGTGATTTCAGGAGTTAGTAAGTGACTGATTTTCTGTTCCCTTGGTAAGCAATAATTCATGCAAACAGATTGACTGAAGTTTTACTGTGCTAGTGTAAAAGGAAAACAGTGAAATATTGTTTGAGTTTTTTTATGAGTGAAAATGACAGCATATGAAGAAATATGTTATAATGCAGGACAGTATTAAAAAAAATAAAGCTAAGCTCAGTCTTTTGAAGAAAATAGTATTAAAGAAGTTGGTAGGAAAAAAAATCATTCATTTCATGTACATAGAGAGAAAACAGGCATTAATAACCTGCATGTGCATGTATCAGCAGATTTATGAAGAAATGCATTAACAGAGAACACTTGACTTCAAAGCCATTTGTAATTACTGAATGGTTTATATTTAATCATAAATGCACAGAAGGGAACAATGAACTGGGAAAAATGAAGGCATGTTGAAATGTTCTAGCAAAAATAAGGATTTTTTTGCCAGTTTCTGCACTTTTTAAAGGCTAGAGGGACAGATTTGTGTACAGTTAGTATTCCTATGAAATGCAGGTGATCACCATGTACTTCAGACTCACGCTATAAAATACTATTGACATCAGTGCTAGCAAAATGAGAATAAAAAAAATATATGCAGGACTCCAATTCGACACACAAAGTGAAAATACCTTGGATGCCTTAATTTTATTGTGGAAAAACATCACATGATATTATGCATATTAAACATAATTATATATATTATTACACTGTTGTAGTTTTTTATTTTTGCTATTAATATTTCACATCATAACATCTTGCAGAGCACTGGGACTTAAAAGCTGAGAACAATTAATTCTGTTTTGTTATGTAGCAACAAATCAAAGGGAAAAATGCTTCCTCTTAATAGAATGAGAAACTGGAATGCTAGCTTCAGAGAAGTATTCATCTTATCTAATTTTAGATGCTTACAACATGGAAGTCTGCATCTAAGCAATGGGCCTTAGGCCCATTTAACCTTTACCTGGCCCACCATAGATGAGTTGAGAATAAATCTGAATCTAAATCCAAAAAAGCACTTGAATGTGGAAGCAAAAGCCGTCTGCATTGTGAATCTTATCCTTTGGAGAGAGAGAATTTCCTCATGCTTGAATATATTAAGAAAGATTTGGAAGCTAGAATTCAAAAATTCAGAAGTTTTTTTGATATCTTAATGTCTATGAATAATTAATAATCCTTTATCTTTGGATTCATTTAAAGTTGTAAGTTTGCCACAACAATTATTTTCTAGTTTTCCATAGTTAATATTCTGCAAAGCCTTCAATAAGGAGGTTTCACAGATGATTTAAGAGCACTTTGAAAGTATAATGCACTTCAGTGAAATGTGGAGGCTGCAATGAAATATTTAGACATCAATGGATTGAGATGGAAAATACCTAATGGCTTTTCTTGTGGATTAATGTATTGTATATTTTGGATTCATTTTAAATCTTAAGGGATTCAGGTAACAGTTTAATCACTGAGAAAAAAAATGCTGCAATAGTCATGTAAACCAAATTGCTTTAACTAAGTCTTGAATGAAAAATATTTGTATTTTTATAGCAGAATATGTATTTCAGTATATCCATAATGGCAGAAGCTCCCATAAATTAACCAAAAGAACAGGCTGAGGAAATCAACCTATTAAGCAACTTTGTGAAAATTAAAATTCATAATAGTGCTCTGGTTCAGTATAGCCCCAGTAAATACCTTTTTCTGTTGGTATTTCCCTTTTTTTTTTTAATGGGAAAAGTAGTCATATTGTTTCTATTGGTTTAAGAGCCTTAATATCAGATGAAGAAAATTGATGAGAATTTGAGAGACACATTTAGGTCATTATTTCATAGTGAAGATATTTTTTCAGTATATACTACGTAAAACAAAATGAAATGAAACCAGAAAACCTCACTTTTCATAGCTTTTATTCCTATTCCGGGGTAAAAAGAAAAAAAGGAAAAAAAAGGTTCATTTTATGGTTATGAGACTTTAGAGGTAGACAAGTTGGTCATTATTTTTAGTGTTCTTCTGGTTATAATGCTAATACCACTAGAGCTTTTTAGTCTGTCTTTGAATACAGTCTCAATATGTTGTGAAAAAGACATTATCCTTGATACTAGAAATAACTAGCTTCTTCTGCAGAGCAGTGTATTGCAAATTGAAAAATTATCTGTTGCACACCAAACAAGCCTTCTGGGTCAGACAGAAAAAAGTATTGGAAAATCAGTTATAAAAACAAATGTAAATATATAATTATAAATAAGAAGCTGAAGCAGGTAAAATTTGACATTTTTTATCTAAAGCTAATATTTTAGAATAGATTTAAAATAATTTTCTAAAGCCTATATATGTGTGAGTATTGTGACAGAAGGAGGCACAAAGTTATTGAAAAATGCCTGTAGCTGCAAATCTTTCAAGTTTGTACAAACAATTTTTTATTCCACGAAGGTTATGAAAATAACCATAATGTTCATAAAGTTCATGCAAATGTTAATGTTTTTTGCTAGATTAATCATAGAAACATTAAGGTTGAAGCAACCACCAAGACCATCTAATCCATCCATTGACTCACTACCGCCATGCTCAATAAATCATGTCCTTAAGTGCCATGTTTACCCTTCTCTTGGAAACCTCCAGGGACAGTGACTCCACCACCTCCCTGGACAACCTATTCCAATACTTCATCACTCATTCTGAGAAGAACTTTTTTTCCTAATATCCAACCTGTTAATTTATCTCCCTGTTCAACTTAAGGCCTTTATCTCCTATCCTACCACTGTTACATGTGAGAAGAGACCAACCTCCATCTTGCTACAACTTCCTCTCAGATTATTACAGAGCTGTAAGGTCTTCCTGAGCCTCCTCGTCTCCAGACGACGTTCCATCAGCTGCTACACACAAGATTTTTGCTCCAGGCCCTTCACCAGCTTCTTTGCCCTTCTTAAGATATGCTTCAGGGCCTCAGAGTCTTTCTTGTTATGAGGGGCTCCAAACTGAATGCAGTATTTGAGGTATGGCCTCACCAGTGCTGTTTACAGGGCAATGAACCCCTGCCTAGTCCTGCTGACTACACTATTTCTAATAGAAGCCAGGATGCCAGTGTCCTTGGCTACCTGAGCACACTGTTGAGTCATATTCAGCCAAGTACTGACCAATATTCCCAGATCATTTTCCACCAAGCAGTTTTCCAGGCCCTCTGCTCCAAGCCATTGCACAGGGTTGTTATGACCAAAGTGCAGGATTTGGTACTTGATCTTGAAGCTCATGCAGTTGGCCTCAGCCCATTGGTCCAGACTGTCCAGATCCAACTGTAAAACATTTCCACCCTCAGACAAATCAACGCCCCCACCTATTTTGGTTTCTTCTGCACACATACTGACAGCTCACTCAATCACCTTGTCCGGATCATCAGTAAAGGTATTAAACAAGGCCAGCACAAATATTGACTCCTGGGGAACATCATTTGTGACTGGTCACCAGCTAGATTTAACTCAGTTCACCAGCACACTCTAGGTCTGGACCTCCAAATGGTTCTTTACCCAGTGAAGAGTACCTGTCCAAGCCATGGTCTGTCATCTTTTCCAGGAGAATGCTGTGGGACACAATGTCAAAGGCTTTATTCATGTTTAGGTGGACTATATCCATAGCTTTCCCTCATCTACTAGGGAGCTTTTATAGGCATGACACAAATTTTCAGAAGGTATCTCTGTGTCCTGAGTAAAAGATTTTTTTAAATGACTCGATGAAAGTGATTCACATTGCCTAGAAACTGATGTGCATTATGATTCCACATCCTTACTCTTAGTTTTTATAATTAATGAAGATTCAGAGAGAAACTCCTTCCATTTTAAATTAGCCTATAGCATTCCTGTGTTAGAGTTTAAAATGCTTTTGACTCTGAAGATAAATGGAAAATTATTTTTTCTAATTGTATCCAGGAGCTTTTATGTAGCATATTACAAAATGTCACAAAATAATGAAGTTTAGAGAAGCCATTAAGGAAAAAAAAAGTGTTTTTCAACTGAGTAAAGATGCCTGCAATTCAAACAATAGTGCTGCATATGTCAGATAATTAGCCAATAATTGTCTTTTGAACTCTGAAAATAAATTTAGAAGGAGGGTATATGCTGTACTCTAAATAGTGAGAGCTTTCAGGGTTTTTCTTTTTTTCTTGTTAAGACTTTTGCTTAAAAATTTTTTTTTCAAAGAGTTTTCTAACCAAGTACTTGAATTATGTACACATGAAGTAGACATTAAGGAAATCATACAGGTTTCTTCAACAATACATTATAGAGATTTTAATTTTACAGATTTTTATTATTTTAGTTCCACTAAATGCTTTTAGTCAAGGTTGACCAAAATTTTCCCCTTTGAGACTAGTTTTTAAATTCCTTGTAATTGGCATATTTAAACTGTTCATGCTGTTGTGCCCCATGCCATATGTCTACTCTGGGATGATTCAGTTTGGAAAATTCCATAAAAGTGGCTCAGTAGTTTTGCAATATTGACAAAAATGCTTTTTATTTTTTTCCAAATTAATATGTTATGTTGAAGCAGTTAACTTGAATATTCGTTATTTCCTAATGAACCGCTGTTCATGTTGTATTAATGTCTTGTAGAAATGAGTCCAAATGAAGCTTCTGTAAGTAAAAGCAAAATGAACAAAAATTGATATCTCCTCCCAGATATTCATTTTATTGGGGGCCAAATTCTATGATCAAGTTGAAGTCTTAGGCAGATGTTACTTTAGAATAAATATTGCTAATTAATTGGATAGTACATAAAACAGCATTTTGACTGTAGAACTATTTTTAGGTGAAAATCTTTTCCAAGAATATTCATAGAATAATACAGACAATCATGGGCTAAAACCTATCTACATTTATACACTGCTTTTTAACAGCAACATTATAAACATACCATAATATCCTGTCACCTTCTCTGAATAATTTCATTAATTTTCCTCTTCTCAAAAGTTTTTTTCCAAAATCAAGGTAAAAGAGAACTTTTAAGAGAAAATATTTATGAATATCTGCAGTTTAAATTTATGACATTATTTATTTATGATAACTCACAATATTATACACTATCTACCAACAGAAAGAAAGTTGTCATTCCCATGCAACATTTGCTTTCAGATGAAAAAGGGAAAAAACTCTAATATCTTTACAGACTGTAACAAGCCTGAGATTCTCAAACAAAGCCTCTAGTTCTAATAACATGGAAAACATGTTTAACTCTGTTCTTGCAAAGAATTCCAACCTGAGTCCACCCTCATCCATTCAATACTCTCGTATCCTCAGCACAGTAGCCAGGAATAGTGCATATTGACTGCACGATGTACCCAAGTTTTTTACCATGGAAGTCACTCTGTGTTCATATGCCAGCTCATCCTGTTGTGACTGTTGGTTTAACCTCACAGGCTGTTCACCACTATGCAGCTGCTCATTCTGATCCACCCATGCCCCTCCTCACAGTGGGATGAAGGAGAGAAATGGAAAAAAGATAAAACTCATGGGTTGATATAATTGCAGTTTTATTAAATGGGTAAGGAAGGGAAAAAAATAATAATGATAAAAGAATATAAAACCCACTAATTCTAGTACCTGAGCAGCTGCTGTTTCCCACACTCTCCTTCTGGCCTACTCCCCAGTTTTGTTGTTCCATGTAATGCCAGTTGGCACGGAATATTTCTTTGGCTAGTTTGGGTCAGTTGTCATTATTCTCTCTCTCCCAGCTTCTTGTGTGCCCTCAGCTTCTCACTGGCATGGCAATTTGAGAAGCAGAAAAATCCTCAGTGCTGCGCAAGCACTGCTGTGCAACAACTATATCATCAATGTACTGTCAACATTGTTCTCATTCTAAATACAAAATGTAGCACCATACCAGCAACTAGGAAGAAAATCACCTCTATCCCTGATGAAAACAGGACACTGCCTTCTCCTCCTCTCATAATATGGAATTTGAGGAGGCCTAAATTATACCCTCACACAAGGGAACTTGGTAATGTTTCTCAATTTAGTAACCTAGCATAATAAGCACAGCTTTAGAACAGTAGGCAGACTGAGTATGTAAGCACACAAGTAAGTTATGTGCAGATAGAAAAAGGGCAGAAAATGAAATGGAAAATAAAAATATCTATCAGCTCGGCACATTACACTTTATAATACGATAGTAACTCTTTTTATCTTACAGGTATATAGTTTGTTTTCCTGTACCAACACTTTAGCTGCAGTCTCCTGGAGGATCCTTATTTATCACTGATTTAGTATTATAAAATGTCAAAAGACTGCCACTAAACATATTATTTAAAAGAAAAAAATACATATAGTCAATCAGTGTGTTGAAATTAACAGCAATCAACAAGATTTCATAATATTCAATCACTATTTAGCACACAAATAAAGAAAATTAGTTTCTTCATTTTCACTGTATATCTCCCCAGGCTCAAGTTTGTCACTTCAGCAGGTCTCTGAAAAACATATATGATATCACATCCCCTCAAAGGCATTAGATTTGGGCAATTTCTAATTAAGGGGATTTCACTAAAAATGTCCTGCCAATATTATTCCAATATTATTTTTCCTTTTACATTTAGAAGGATCAAGTGACATCCCACACATGTCATGCTTGAGGTGCACCTGTAAGACCAATGTGTCTGAGAAGAAAGTAATGGCTTTGCAGATCATCTCAAAAAGAGCATGTTTTGTCTTTTAGCTTTCAAGAGCTTATTATGGTTTTGATCACCCTGGACAAGTGACTAATTTAGTTTTGTTGCTGTCTGAATTTAAGCCCAGATAACTTACATATCTCCCCATTACTCTTTTCCTCCTTAGAAAAGAGACTTAGAACCTGCATTAGTTAAGAATGTTCTTCTTGCCTTACTGAAAGAGGTTGCAGCAGTGTTCCTCACAGTTACACAATATACCAGAAAGCAAAATAATTAAGGGTCAAATGTTAATTTTTCTTCTGGTGAGGTCTGTCTGATTTTATATAGATACCTAAATATCAGGTATCTACATACGAAACAGACACCCACCAAAGAGGAGAAAAGGACATATTTTATGGTCATGGTTTATCTGATAGTTTTCAGTTGTCAACATTAGAGTGTCTCTGAAATTTTCTGTTGACTATGAAGGGAGACTACAGTATGTAGACCAGATGAAGACATATAAATTTCTAAAGGCAGATGCACCTTCAGTTTCCTCACTGGCAGGACAACATGAAAAGCTAAGCTCTTGTAGGTGCTGCTCAGCAGCAACAAAAACACTGGTGTGCTATTGATGTTATTTTCACCCTAAAACCAAAACACAGCACTGCAACAGCTACTTGGATGAGAAGTAATTGTCTGATCTAAAAGCAGGACAGTGTATTACGTATACAGATGTACAATTCTTGCCTAAAACTGTGTAGGAAGTATTTTGACCAATAGATCATCATCAGAACTCTGAATCGAGGAACACACTGTAACTCTGCCTTTATGGATAGGCAGTATAATTTAAATGTGTTCACTCGCAGATGACATGCTATATGGTAGGGATGCTATTCAGAAGGACCTGGACAGGCTTGAGAGGCGGACCCATGCCAACCTCATGAAGTTCAACAAGGCTAAGTGTAAGGTCCTGCATCTGGGTCAGGGCATCCCAAGCACAGACACGGGATGGGTGGAGAATGGCTTGAGAGCAGCCCTGAGCAGAAGGATTTGTGAGTTTCCCTTGATGAGAGATTCAAAATGAGCCAGCAATGTGTGCTTGCAATCCAGAAGGCCAACTGTACCCAGAGTTGCAACAAGAGAAAGATGACCAAAAGACTGAGGGAGGTGATTCTGCCTCTCTACTCTGCTATCATGTGACCCCACCTGGAGTACTGTGTCCCCAACAGAAGAAGGACATGGTGTTCTTGGAGCAGGTCCAGATGATCAGAGGACTGGAACACCTCCCCTATGAGGACAGACTGAGAGAATTGGGGCTCTTCAGACTGGAAAAAGCTCTAGGGGGATGTTATAGCAGCCTTCCAGTACCTGAAGGGGGTCTACAGAAAAGCTGGGGAGGGATTTTTTAAAAGGGTTTGTAGCAACAGGACAAGGGGAAATGGTTTTACACTGAAAGAGGTAGATTTAAACTAGATTTGAGAAAGAAATTCTTTACTGTGAGGATGCTAATACACTGGAATACATTGCCCAATGAAGTTGTAGATGCCTCCTCCCTGGAAGCATTCAAGACCAGGCTGGATGGGACTTTGAGCAACCTGGTCTAGAGGGAGGTATCCTTGCCTATAGCAAGGGTGTTGGAACTAGATGATATTAAAAGTCTCTTCCAACCCAAACTGTTCTATAAATAGCTTAAACTGAAATCCCATGAATGCATATCATAAAGGAACACCTGGGACAAGATTTCTACTCTTTAAAAAAGGCAAATCCTATATGGATAGATTTTACAAGATGAAAATGAACTTCATCTTCCACTTACATAACTAGATATTATAGTCAGTTATAACATTGCTTCACTGGTAAACATTAAAATAATTGAAAACATAAAAGAGCTATGTAAATGTGATTGGTCTTTTATATTGCTTTGATATCCTGGAGAATACCTGTAAATAGTGCTAACTTCTAAGAAATAACCTTGTTAATATCTTGCCAGACTGAGTTATTTTTTGTCATTCCAATACTATTTTAAATGCTAATGTAAATTGTTGCAAAGATTTATTTGAGTGTTTATCTGTATGTGCATCTAAATGGCATTCAATATAGTTACTCTTAAGTTACTTACTTGGAGTGGAGCTCCTCTAAGATCAGAAAGGTTTCAGCTGGACCACAGCTATGAGAGCTGTTCTGTTTTTTTTAGAATTTTGTTCTTCTTTAGGTTTCAGCTTCAAACAAAGAACCAATATACTGTCTTTCTATTTTTTAATTCTTACTCCAAAGCAAGGAAAAATACTATAAAACTAAACATATCAATGAACATTGTTTTCTTCTTTATTGCTTTATATATTCTGTATAATCTTCTATGTCATGTAAATAGAGTTTAAAAGGTACCAAATGTTGGCATGGAAACGTGAGGAACAAGGAAAGATTTATTAACAGGAATTGATCCATTTTGTGAAATAAATGAAAATTTGTTCCTGAAAGGAAAAAAAAGTGAAGCCTCTTAGTCAAATCAATATTACATTTGTAATAGCATTACATAAAATTCCACAAATCTGATAATTTTTTATTATAAAAAGGCACGTTATTAACTTTTTTTGAAAGATATCCATTCTACCATATAATTACAGGGAATATAAGTTATTTAATATTATGGATTTTAATTCTTCAGTTTGGATAAGGAAGCACTTAGTATGGTTAGAAAGAGGATTTTCAGTTTTTGGAGTTCTCTCACTGATTATCTAGAAAATCTAAAGGCCATGGGCTGAGAAAAAAAAAATTCCTTTTTCTTGTTCCTTTTCAGAGCAGAAGATGTAGAACTAATGCTGACGTTAATTCTGTGTTTTGATTTGTAGTGGATACTGAAATGAAATTTATCTCATCTGTATGTTACAGGAACAACACAATGTTTATTTGCCTGAGAAAGTAGGGTCTACTGAATTTTTTTCTTTCTGTCTCACTACACAGAATCTGTATCTAAAAATGTAAGTGCAGTTCTTGACATTATAACATGCATTACTTAATACTATGTTTCGTGTACATTCAGTTTCAAGACAGCAGTGACAAAAGCAGTGACCCTTGTAAGTTTCTCTCTGCACAGAAATAAATTTACTGTAAGAGATTAACTGAGTTAATGCACCCAATAACACTGCAAAATGTAGCATGGGGAGTCCAGGTTCTGTATCACGTTTCAGTACCGTGTGCATTTGTCTTAAATTCGTGACTCATGTGTCCATTTACATGGAGCAAGAATTCAACACACATAGGATTTGGTCTCAGAAAAGTTTCCTAGAGATAGCTTGTGAAATGATAGATCTAGTTGTTGACATATGATGAGGATTCATTTCCTGCAACAAGCCATCAACGTACTCTGTGTAAGTCACTATGTATCTTCTATAAAGTAATGGATCATAGATCATGATCAGAACATTTATCTCTACAAATTTAGGGTAAAAACTTATCTTACAAGGAGTATTTTTTCAGTCACTTATCAATTCCAAGCATTTTCAGAACAAATGAATGAAGAAGTAAACATGGATTTCCATCTCACCTGAAGATGTATATGATAGTATTCTATTTGCAATGGGATGTATTTCTGAATATTATTTACAGAGATTAAGAAGAATTTGGTAAGTGCAGCATACTGTAGAAATCTAATGAAACTTATTCAGTCTTCTCATGATTATTCTAATATCCCTATCACTAAAGCGATGCTCTGAAGCTGTAGATGACAATACTGTAACCTCTTGCACAGTGAGACAAGAGATTTATTCTAGTTCATGTATCAGGTTGACAAAAATCAATTTTCTGTCAAGAAGATAGAACTAGCAGTGTAGAATATCTCTAAATATGTGCAATGGCTCTATGACACCAAAAAGTTGAAGAGCGACCAAAACACCTGAACATTCATATTGTATACTGCAATACATAGATGACATATCAAAAATAATTTAGTATCAGTTGCTGCCAAAACAAAAAGGTAGTAGAATTAAGATATGTACACTAAAATGTGATGGAGAACAGGAGAGTGTCCAGTATCCCAGTGAAAATATAGTTTAAAAAAATGCTCAATCCAAAAGCCCCTCAATCCTTTAACTTAGTAAAAAAACAGATTCTCACCAAAGAGATTTGCAAGTGATAATTTCTGCTTTGATCTAGTTATTACTAACAATTGAACTATTCACTTTGTCTCTATTTCAGCTTTTGGACTACTCTTTATTTCAGCTCCCTAACTTGAGTACTGGAGAGAATATGGACAGGATATTATTTGTACCACAGCAGATAGCACTCTTTCCATCTTTGCATTAAGGATTTGGGCATTTTCCCTCTCATAATTAGCTATACGAAGCTAGAATTTATGGTAGAAGTAAGGCAAAGTTTTCTTCTTTGCATCACTGCTGTTTTGGACTGCTATCTGCAGTCTGGACAAAAATCTCCTAAAGACCAGAAATGCTTGCACTGCACATTTAAAAAGATTAATGTATATCTATCCTACATACTAAAATACAGAAGTCTTGATCCTGTAATGCACCCTATGAAGTTGGTTGTGTAATTTCTATCTTGCTATGGCAAATTCAGCTCATTGCAAGGATAACAGTAATTCCTATCATGCCATGACAAGGTAAGTAGCACCCACAGTAAGTAGGAGAAATGTTCTTTCAGACTGGAAAGTTTCTGTTCTGTTTGATATGTACAGGGTGTTTGTTATTTAACTACATGTAGACTACACAGAGCCTTTAATTTTTGTTGTCTTGAAGCTATATCTATGGCTATAGGATATTAATTTTGTGCTGGTTAACTAAGAAGAGATACGATATAAATGTGAGTTATCTGGTATCATTACAACACCAATTGTATTTGCATAATTTAATTTAAAAGCTTCCGGTTTTGTTTTTTTCTCTTTATTTCCCATACTTATCTTTATATGACATGAGGAGTACAGAATATTTTATATTAAATTATTTAAATTAAATATATTAAATTTAAGAATATATATGGCCAGAATTGAACAACATTAAAAAAATAGTCTGAAATCTGCATTACCTTTATTTATCTGTAATTTCTTCCTATTGTGTGGTAAGCATACTACTTTAGAAAAGAAAGAGAACATTAATTTAATTGACAGTTATGAGCTTGTTCTGTGGTAATGGCGCAGTTTTTTTACTAAATTATGATAGCTGGTGTGCTCTGAAGCTACAGGTTCTTTTCACATCAGACATTTTTTTGTTTGTCAAAAGAACTTGGCTATTTTTCTTGCTTTGAAAAGGTTTAGTTTATTAAAATCACAATGTCTGAGTTTCTAATGTCTATCAAAATCTGCACTCTTTTGACAGAAGTATTTTATAAAGGATAAAATATGGTGTTGCAAGTCAGTGGGTTAACTTTGTGATCAGTCACTGATTTAATTTTCTTCAGATTTTATTTGCATTTATTGTTTATTTCTGAGGTTGTGCTTTAATTTTCCTCTCAAGTCATGTTGCATACAGAGTTGGCTGTATAACTTAGGAGGTGAAACAATCAGGGGAACTTTGCTTCTGTGTATGATACACTGTTGCTTGTACTGTTAAAATACATATATGGAGTTCAGCCCAAACTGTTCCTGTTTGACACAGAACGCAATGGTTAAGAATTACTAGCTCTCATGAATCCAAAAGATTATATGTCAGCAGACTTTCAGCTTCCAAAATCCAAGTAACCTGCAGGTTACTGTGATAAGGGTTAACATTTGATCGGCTGAAGTTCTTATTTTGCTCAGCACATTTAAGTAACTCTCTTAAGGCTGTGCTAATGAAAATGAGAGTGCCTCAGTGACTGAGTGATTAGGGCTGTTAAATGAGGCAGTGTGTACCACCTTCTCCAATCTGTACTGAAGTCTTCTATGTAAAATGGAGTACTTTTGAAAGCTGACTGGCTTTCAAAAGGTGAGAACAAAGTCCTCATTAAATGCACTAACCACTGTGCTGCTGGGTAACAGCAGATACATTTACCCCATTCCTTTGCTGCTTTTTAAATCTCTTTGTCCTGGGAAAGGGAAGGGGAAGATGGCCCTGGAAGTTGTTTTATGTCAATTTACATCCTTCCCTTGGTGACAGAAGGAGCTGGATGACTTAGTCAGATTGTCAGATAGTCAGACATTTTAACTTCAGTTGGCAAAGTTAGCAAAGATGGCTCTCATACTAAGGACAACCATCTAGATAAACTATTGGTTTTATCTTAAAAGTAAGATGGTTGTAATTCAATATTTCTGAATTGAACTTCCCGGGGTTAAAAATGATAGGAACGAAAAAAGGTAAATGTTCCTCAAAAAAATGGGGAAACCTGTGCTGTGTAATGGACGATAGCGAGGAGAAATAGCCAAGCAAGTAGAAAAAACACACTGAATGACATGAACTAGTTGTATGGAATCTTACTGGGGGAAAACAACAACAACAAAAAAAAAACCTTTAATGAAGCAATATTAAAAGAAATAAAATGTTTGTGCATTTTATGTAGATGATTGAATTTTAAAAAGTGGCAGAGACTCTGATGAGCAGTAATTTCACTCAGAGCTTCAAAAGTAGGACTTGAGTTGCTGAATAGCAGTACTAAATATGGTAAACAGCAGAAAAGCCATCCCTACTTTAAAACTAAAAAGTTTCATTCAAGCTAAAGTTGCTATTTTTGGTGACATGTCAGCTAAAGGGTTGTCCCATTAAGATTATCAGTTCCATATTAAAATATAAATTAGAAAGTATGTTTAGTAATTACTTCAGCTGTTTTCTGTCAGACAAGGTTTAAAGCTGTGCTTTATCTAAGGACTGCCTTATCAAAGGTGTTTAAGAAGGAAGCCAGAGTGGGGAGGGGAGGCAAATAAGGAAAAGTAGAATGTACCTACCTTAGAGAAAAAAAGACAAACTCTTTCTTACTCTGTGCAGCACAAGTTTTACCGTTCTGTAGTAAACAATATTTATATTAACAGAAGTCAAATAATCTTCAGACAAATAGTAGTAAGAGCAAGGGGTGCTGGCATTAGCATCAGATATACCTAAACCATTTAACAGTCATGATATAGCACTGAACAAGAGTGCAAGCTTGAGAGCAGAGAGTTGCATTAATCAGGCTTCCTTGTTTGCAAGAGCAGGTGGCAGTCTGGAATGAATCAGACACCACCTGAATCACATTTTGGCCAATGGAAAAGGATATTGGAGGTCACATTACTGGATGTGGACCCAAAAACTGACGATTAATTATTTCATTACATTTTATGGGTAAAGGGTCTATATTTCTGAATGCATCTCCCAGCAGGCAGGTGAGCAACACACTGCTGCTTGCTCACTCTCCACTTGGTGGGATCAGGAAGAGAGTTGGAAAGATAATAGGGAAAACTTACGTGTTGTGATAAGGACATTTTAATAGATAAAGTAAAATTTGTTATGCAAGCAAAGCAAAACAAAAATTCATTCACTATTCCCTATTGGAAGGCAGATATTCAGCCACTTCCAGGAAAGCAAGACTCATCAGATGTAGTGGTTTATTGGGGAGACAACGTTGTTTGCTCTATTCAGGAGCTAGAGGCTTTGTAGAGGGATCTAGATAGATTATAGCACTAGGCTATCAGCAGTGGCATGAATTTTAATGAGAACATTGCTTGAGATTAAGGCATTTCAGACAAAAGTAAAAACAGAAATGAGTAGCTTGAAGAGTGATCCTGGAGAGGGGGATCTGGATCTTCTTGTTCAGTATAAGGCAGCAGTGTCCACTTGCGACCAACACAACAAACTGCATTTTTGAGTGAATTAAACACTCAATATAATGTATGTATCCAGCTGGTTGAAAGAGGTGATTATCACACCTGTGTATTGTTCTGGGCTCTATAATTTAAAAAGGAAGTTAAGATAGTTGAGTGCATCCAGAGGCAACAAAACTGGTTAAAGATGTGAAAGGCATGTCCTGTAAGGATTGCCTCTGGTTTAAACTCTGGGTTTGTTAAACGTGAAGAAAAGGAGACTGAGGGGTGACCTCATTCCTCTCTCCAGCTCTCTGAGGAGGGAAAGTGAAGTGTGTCATGGTCATCCTCTCTCCCTGGTTCTAGTGACAAGGCTCGTGGGAATGGTTCAAAGTTGAATAAGAGGATGTTTTGATTTGAAATCAGAAAAAAATTCCTGAGAGAGTTGTTAGACACTGGAACAGGCTTCCTAGAGAGTTGGTTGATCCCCCAAGGTTGTTCTTGCTTAAGAGCCATCTGAATGACTCTTACGATATCTTTTAATGTTAGGTCAGTCTCAAAGTAATCCGATAGTTATATTTGATAAAGTTTGATAATGTTTGTTGTTTCTGAGACCTATCTTATCATATGCTATTCTGTCCTATTCTGTTCCATTCCATATCAGAACGATAACAGAACCATAACAGAACCATACTAGAAGAATCAGGAGCTGATTCCACTAATAATGAAAAGTTGCACATCAATTTGAATTAGAAATTTCTTCTTTCTTTTTTTTTAGTGAAAAAAAACACTTGTTCTGATCCTGCACCTATTAACAAAGCAGAAAGGTTTTTTTATTTTTTTAATTACTTCAAGTAGAGACTTAAAAGTCATAATCAGTATTATGTTTTATGTTTTTAAGATGTGCTTATGGATGGTATTCTTAATCAAATCTGTTAATGTTTTCAAACTGGGGTGATATGCTCAAATAATAGAAATGGATTTATTCCGAATATTCTTAAGGAAGATAACATAACACCTTCTCTGGAATGAAACAAGGAGAAATAAAAAAAAATCGCATAATAAATGGTCATGGGAAGGGTGTCTCTTCTGAATAACGTCATATTGATGGTGAAAGATATGGAAGAAAATGTCTTACTAAGTCTTGTTCATCCAAATAATTTAAAGACTTTTTGGAGCTGGTAGAAAATCCTGGAGGAAAGTAGTTGAGAGAAAGGTGATTGTGTCATTCAGAATGTATTCTTTTTTTATTTTTAATAAGTATAGACTAAATGATCTGAAGACACTTTTCTTCCCCTCCTCAATGCACATTCGCTTTTACTATTGTTTGGAACAGAGATGTCTACAGTCCAACAGCATATGAAAATGCTTCACAGTAAAGGTGTTCAAGGAAAGAGTA
Organism: Oreortyx pictus; assembly: GCA_036925125.1. NCBI lineage: Eukaryota > Metazoa > Chordata > Aves > Galliformes > Odontophoridae > Oreortyx > Oreortyx pictus. The sequence goes on from JAUPFR010000001.1 coordinate 50,463,183, forward strand.
TATGCCACATAAAATTGAGATGTGCTCTGAGTTTTTGAAGTTGAGCTAGCTAACTAATTCATTGGATAGTAAAGGATGTTCCTGATAATGAATGAAAGAGAGTGTGTCTTTATTCCAGTACTTATTCACACCGATCTAATACAAAACAGTCAACCTATCTATTGATGGAAGTTGAATATTAAGGGACATTTTTACCCTTAGGATATTTCCATTAAAGCATAAAATGATCCACTTCTATTATCTTGGGCAGCTGTCAGCTGCCTAAGATGCTAGGTATGCTTGATTAAGCCTCCTTGTATTTGCAGCTTTATAGTAACATGGCCTCAGATGAAACACAAGTAGATGATATTTCAACTTTGCTCATCCTGGAAGTAGCATTATTATTTTTGTTCTTTTCCTAAAAAAAGGAACCTGAACTGATTATTGTTTTAAAAATCTATAAGCTCCTTATTTTCTTTAGCCATATTGATTCTAAATATTGGATTTAAACACATTTGGAAAGCAAAGTACAAGGGCTGCTCCAAAAGTAATGCTTCCTACTTTATTATATTGGCTCATGATGTCAGAGGTGGATAGTCATGGTGTGGCAGTAGAGGCTAAACCTTCCCACTTGTATTCTGTTACATCTTCCATCTTACCACATGACACATGTAAAAAGAGGGGCTATCTGAAAAAAATGTTTCTGACATGGAAGTGTATATGAAGCAACGATACAGTAAAAGTGACACCTACTGACATTCATCAATGTTTGCTGAACATTTATGGAGTCCAAACAATGGATGTGAACACAATGAGGTGGTGTGTGGTGCACTTCAGCGGTGGTGGCAGTGACAGTGGGTCACCTCCACTTGTGCGAACTTACATGAAGGCAGTGTGCATATTCATCACCAGCAGAAATTCGTAGCTAATGCTGGAAACAATGTTGAAAAATAATGTTTTGTAGCTAAGAATGTGCTCTATGAAAAAGTGTTAGTATGCTCTTTGTATGGGAGTAAATAGGAGGCATTGCTTTTGGAGTGATCTATGTACATGTAAACTTTATCCCTATAGATTATATAACATTAATAATACAGTAGATCGAGTGCAGTAAGTACTATATAGCTCATACAATTGTGAATGAAACAAATAACTCATTTCCAAGTTTAAATATACTAAACAAGTATAACATTGATTTAAGAAAGGCAACAATTACTCTTTTTGTATTGCTAATAATATATTAAGTGCATTGTAAATTTATTTACTTAGAATTCTGATGCAGTACTTTCTTTTTTCTTCTCGTTTAAGGATTATTTGATCAGAATTATAACAAAAAATATTTTGTTGCAGTTCAAAAGTACTGGCCTTGATCAGCCTTTTTAAAAAAATGCTGTTTTTTTTTTCTCTCTACCTTCTTCTACCTTCACAGTCTTAAAGACTTCAACTTTCCACTTTGTAAACAGCTCCTTTCACCAATCTAAGTAATAACATGCTATGAAGATAAACACGGATGTGAGTTTTTTGAAAACTGAAGTAGTCTTTTGATGAAAAAAAAAAAATACCCTGTCATTTAAAGTCAGATGTCTTTGTAAATCTAAATAGACACTTTTTTTTATTATTTCATTTCAATCGATGGCTTTTGTTTTTTTCCCTGTGATGGCTGAAACTTCAATTAAATACCTGTTTCTCTACATTTTTTTGAAAATTCTAATTCTAGCCAGAATATTTTCACATCTGTAAATCCCCCTGCTCCCCTACTCCCTCATCTCCATAGTTTTTTTATTTATTTATTCATTTTCTTTATTGGAGTCTATATATTTTATAAATTATCAATCACATTAAGAATGGAAAGGCTGAAGGAAAATTATAAAAATACCCTAAAGTATTATTGCAGGTTTATTTCCTTGAATATACAGTCTGGTATTTTCTGTTCTAATTTTACTTTTCTATCTTATGAGAAAGAAGATGGATAAAAATGCTTAAGAATTTATCTTATCTGTCCTTGTACTTTAAATCCTTTGATTGTCTTAAAAGCTCTTGTTGCCCTCTTGCACTTAGTGCATCTACTCAATTTTAGTCCTCTGGTTTCCATGGCTTCCAAACGTTATTCATTTTGTTTAATAAATATCATTACTGACACTCATCTTTTCAGCTGCTAGAGCAATTTTATCCAAGTGAATCCCACAATAGTTTCTGCAATCTGACTTAATGTGATCCTGAAAATTAATTTCCCATGCAACTTCTGCCATTAGGAGTGAAGTGGTTACATGCTGAACTGATTTTCCTCAGAGTTCTAAACCCCAGAGCTGGCCTCACTTTTGGTCAACATAATTGTAGCCAGGCAGCAATAAAATTTGCTTAAAGTGAAGAGCCTTTAAATGTTACAAGATCAATTATATTAGTTGGTCTTTTCTAGGAGCCAACACTGACATAATCAGACTTGTGAGCTACCATTATTTGTTGCTGAGGAATGCTCCCTTTTCTGTCCAAAATTAATATAACCTCTTAGAAATTGCAAACTTTGTTTTAATGAAAAACAGAATTGTTGCTACCTTTTACCAACGCTGAAGTGCAGCTATAGAAATACCTACTCAAATGTTTTTTTCAACCTACAAAAACAAATGTCAGGTGGGACATATTTCTTTGAAATTCAGTCTAAATTTCACTGCATGGATTTATGTCTTTGATGAAGAGTTTTGTTTCCAATATTCCATACAAAAGTATATTTTCACAGAATCACAGAATTGTAGAGGTTGGAAGGGATCTCTAGAGATCATCTACTCCAAACCCTTGACAAAGCAGGCTCCCTAGGCCAAGTTGCACAGATAGGCATCCAGGTGGGTCTTGAATGTCTCCAGAGAAGGAGACTTAACCCCCTCTCTGGGCAACCTCTTCCAGTGCTCCGTCACCCATACTGTGAAGAAGTTCCCACACACATCCATGTAGAACTTCCTACACTTCAGTAGTCATTTCCCCTTGTCCTATCACCACGCACTGAAAGGAGTCTGGTATCCTCCCTTTGCTTCCCGCACCTTAGATATTTATAGATGTTGATCAGATCCCCTCAGAGTCTTTTCTCAAGGCTGAACAGACAGAGGTTGCCCAGCCTTTCCTCATAAACAAGATATTTCATGCTATTTATTATTTCTGTGGCCCTTCGCTGGATTCTTTCAAAGAGATCCCTGTATTTTTGTACTGGGGAGCCCAGAAATGGACACAATACTCCAAGTGAGGCCTCACCAGGGCAGAGAAGAGGGGAAGGATCATCTCCATCGACCTATTCTCATGCCTTGAACACTGTCACAAATTAAAAAAAGACTCAATTAAATAAACCTGAATGTTATGAATGTAAAAAGTCAGTAGAAAGCTCAGTTCATTCATAGTATGAGAGAAGAGTAACTCATCGTGATTTAAGTGTCACAATTGCATGATCTGGTAAAGTTAAAATAACAATAACATCAAGTGTCATCAACATATTTATGAATATTTTTAATGAACACATTTAAGAAATCTAATACTCCCAAAGAAAAATCATTGGCATTTTGAAGCCTCTCTGGACAGCTTGTTCCCTGTAATCCTAATTTATGCTTAACGGGATATATTTTAGTTCTGATAATTAGAAAGCACAGAAAAATACTGAAATTTATGTTGAGGGATTTTTTTTTTTTTACATAAAAAGGAAAATGATAGAACATTTCTTCCTCTATTTCTTTTTGTGTCATTTTCTATTTTCAGAAGGGTACTTTGCAAGACCAATACTTCCACAGGAAATAAGATAGTTTGATTGGACTGCTTTATGGCATGTTTCTGGGGAAAAATAAAAAAAGAAAAAAGCCCAACACCCTAATGAAATGTTCTTCCAAGAAAATTAAAAAGAGAGAGACAAACGAACCATGTTTTCGAAACGTCAAGGAGGTCTTTAATAACTCAGTTTTACTAATCATACTAAATCCTGTGACATTAAAATGAAGGAACTTCACAGAATTATCCTGGTTGTAAGTATCCATGGTAATGCATAGCAATATACATGTGTTTAAAGTAGTAAATGGTTTGCAAAAAATAGGCTTCTAAAATACTGTTTCAGAATTCCTACCATTTTTGAAAGATATTGACTTTCTTGTAGCAATAAATTCACTTTTGGAGTTGCTTGACGCTGTCTGAATATCAATGTGATGTAAATGAAGAAATGACATTTGGTGATTGGCATTCTTCTTACAGCTGCCAGCCTTTCACTTGGTAAAAACACACCGAATCCCAGTGATTTGTATGCAGTGCTAAATCATTCTATCTACTGCCTTACTGTGTAGCAGATATATTTGACCATATCATCAGATAGCATTCAGTGAGTAATTTCATGTTGAACTGTTTACCCAAATACTTGACTTTTTGGCCCATGTTCACTAACAAGTTCCATAAAAATGAAAAGCAAGCTACTCTGGACTCACTTTTCTCTTTGCTTTTAGTTTTAATCCACACTAATGGCGAACCATTAATTATGAAAGAAAATGTTTTTCTTCTCTTAAGAGACATTGGTTAATGCTTTAGGCCATTACTTCAGCTATGGACAGGCAGAAAAATGTAGGTCCCGTCCTTCTCATGTTTGCTGTCATTCATCCTGATAAAAGGCTTTGTAGAGTGAAAAGAAACATCTTTGTTTTTTATATAAGTGCTGGAAATAAATAATGATTTATGTATTAAGAATTCTTTTTCTACTCTGACAGGATGCATGAAAGAGAGCACAGTAAATGGAAAATACTGAAACTATATTAGCTTTACAACTAGACACTAAGACATTCTGCACTAAATGGTTGAGAAATGTGGCCTTGCTCTCTCTGTGAAAACTAAGTAGAAATTCAGTAGATTGCTTTTTCATTGTTCATGTAGACTTAATATTACTCTAGTATGTGATCATTCACAGTTGAATACATTATGTAACTGCTTATAGATAAATCTTTTTCATGACTGTTTAGTCTCTGTTAGTATGGTGTAGAACAAATAGTATATGTCTGGAAGTTAATAGGCAAACACTTTTAATTAGAAAGAAACAAGCTGAAAAAAATTGCAGTTCTTAAAATCTTTTGTGGAAATTCTGCTACTATAGGAGAGGATCTGTTTTCAGTTAGTTAATTATACTTCTACTCAATCTCATCCTTCCTCTATTCTTCCTGCTTTAGTGTGTTTGCCCTGCTACATAAATTCTGAGTCTCCTAGGTGGCCTTTCAGAGTTCTTCCTAAGGAAACAGAAATGCAGAAATCCCAACAGGAAAGTCCCCTACAACTGTATGGATACAGAGAAGAATAAAACCCCTTAGCACTGTTAGAATTTTGCAGCATACATCATACCTCTTACTGTGACTCTAGGCAGAACTATCATATTGCAAACATAAAACAGCCTTAGATGATAGCCTCTGAAGTCCTTACAAAAGGGCTATATGCCAGGAAAGTAGAATAGAAGAAATGCTACAACAGTACTGAACAGTTCTCCTTGTATCAACAAAGACATTTACAAAGATTTCCAAGATTCCAAAGAGTTTAACAACCTGACAAAGAAATAACTATGCTTTTTATCCAGTGCCTTTGGCCACGATCATCTCTGAAGATTAATCCCTGGGGACATATAAAGGACAGTTAAGGTTAAAGAAAACTTGTATTTCATGACATAGAGGTCTTCCTGGAATAGGGATAAATGTGCAGTGATGGCATGTGAGATAGATAGATAGCATGATTTACTTAATATATTTTAAATTTTAAAGAGGACCTCTTTTAGACCATTGTAGCTATATTGATCACTATCATCACTTTTCTAGTTCAGTTAATCAATTAATAACATATTTGTCTGTGTACATATAATCACAGAATCTTAGGAGTTGGAAGGGAACTTGGGAGGTCATCTAATCCAACTCCACTGCTAAAGCTGGTTTCCTACTGCAGGTTGCACAGGAAAGTATTCAGTTTTGAAACCTCTCTGGACAGCTTGTTCCCTGTAATCCTAAAAGTAAAAAAAGTATAGTAAAACAGTAAAAAAGCAAAACAGTTCTTTTTCATGTTTGCATGGAATTTCTGTGTTCCAGTTTGTACCCACTGCTCCTTGTCCTGTTGCTGGGCAACACCAGGAAGAGCCTGGACCCATTCACTTGACTCCGGCCCATCAGAAATTTATAAACATTGATAAAATCCCCTGTCAGTCTTCTCCAGGCTGAACAGTCCCAGGCCTCTCAGCCTTTCCTCTTCAGAGAAATTTATTAGGCCTCTATCACCCTCATGGCCCTATGCTGGACCTTCTCTGGTAGTTTTCTATGCTTGACTGAGGAACCCAGAACTGGACAAAGTACTCCAGATGTGGCCACACCAGGGCAGAGTAGAGGGAAAGAATCACCTCCCTTGATCAGTTGGCCACACTCTTTTTTAGTGCACCTCAGGATACCGTTGGTCTTCTAAATCACAGGGGCACATCAGTGGCTCAGAATTTTAAGATTCTGTCAACACTACTATCTACACCAATTCCCTTAGTAGTTAATATCTTTATTAATCTTATATTAATACTTTTGTTTCAACGAACAACTTGCTTTTGCTTTATAGGCATCCAGACATTGTATTTTGATGGAAATAACTTGTCTACTGATTCACTGCCAGTAGCAAAAAAATCCCAAGGAAGAGTGGCCGTAGGCTCTCCATCTCAGTTTCACTTCTGAAGCTCAATAAAAGGAAATGTCCTGAGAACAGGAGTGTCAGTGAAGCTATATAACTCCTAGGACAATGGTTATTTGCGAATAACCACCAAATGGAAGGTGAAATAATCTGTTCACTGTAGGATTCTCTTCCAACATGCACATTTAAAAAATAACATTTTTTTTAACCACTAGCGGAAAGTTGATTGTCTTTAGTTTAATAATGCTCTGATTGCCTTTTTTTTCTTTTTCCACAGCTGATGTTGAATTACGATCTCTGCATCAATAAATGAACCTTGGAATAGCACTGACATCCAGCTGAATTTTGTTTTCTGCCATTATCTATTTCAACATATTTTAATCTGACCTCCAGAATATGCAAATAATTCCATTTATTTAGACTATTAATTCTATCAGAGAAAAATTAAAATCAGTCAAACCATCCACCACAATAATACCTGTAAGTAAACTGATTCAAAACATTCTGTCAAGTGGATTTTTTGAAATAACACATTCCTGACATATTTTTGAAAAATGGGAAATAATGGGGAGAATTATTTTCATAATCACTCCGGACTTCATAGAATCATAGAATCATTAAGTTTGGAAAAGACTTCTAAGATCAGCTAGTCCAACCACCAACCCATACTGGCCATGCTTACTAACCATGTCCCTCAGTGCTGCTTCTAAATGTTTCTTGAATACCTCCAGTGAGGGGCTTCCACCTCCTTGGGCTGACTGTGCCAATGCCTCACCACTGAGAAGAATACTTTTTTTCCTAATATCTAGCCTCAAACTTCACTGGCACAACATAAGAACATTACTTCCCATTTTTTGGGGTGAAACTCAAGGAATGTTTTTCAAGTGTTCTGAGGTTTTTGTGATTAAGAACAGGAAGCTTTATATTCTATAAAATAATCATTTTAGCTGATTTTTTTAAAATGCTAGATAGCTTTGATAGTTTGTCTAAATGAAATACCAGTTCAGCTTGGAAGTTTTGTGATGTGATGCGCATATGATTGCTTTAACTCATCATTTGTAAAAACGCTTTTTTCAAAGACTTTTAGAAGTTGCATATGGAATGGCTTTCATTTTATGATTTCCTAGCAAAATAGATTGCTTGTGAGTACAACATTTAATGTCTCTTCAGATGTATCAAGGTGTACTGAGATTAAACTCATTAAAAAAAGAAACAGAGAAAATGAATATCCTGTATATTTATGTGAAATATTCATTTGGTTTCTCTTTAAAAGAGGATATTATTTGGGATATGCTGCATTGACTTTCTTGTATATCACATCACACTGGATGATATGACTCATTAAATTATGTTATCACTTCATGGTAGTGTAGTTTGCATGGCGACAATGAGAGTATAATGTAATGTGATGATGTACTATAGCTGTGAAATACTATTAAATGATGGCACTTCAGGGATTCAACAAAATACACCATTTCACTAATCTCAGTTTCAGAATCTGTAGGAAAATGCTGAAGGAAACACCTGTCTTGAAAGAATTTTTTTACATTGCTTGTGACCCATATTGCTTGCTGCTGGAACTGATATTTCCATATGATTCTGCCATTGGACTTGACACCTAGACTTCTGTTGTCAAATGCAGTAATACTTCGATAATCCATTAACTGCATGCTGTCAAAGGAGCAGGAACTCTTGCATAGATGGTCATTTAATCTAGAAGAATATAAATGCTTCTACTTGATATTTTACTCCATCTATGCTGCAAAATGAGGATTTATGAAACAGATCGACCTGGAAAGAGACTGACAGAAGCAACAACAGAAAACACTGAACTTTCCTATACCTGTGTTTTTATAAAAAAGTTTCAAAATAATTCTGTGTCCAATTTTTTCCTATTTTAAGACAGTTGGAGCAGTATTCTACCAACATGAAATACAGAGTGACCAATTGCCTTGCACTGCAAAGCATATTTAAATGTGATCCATACACTGATTTTCTAATATGTTCATATAGGAGATGGTTACTTTTCATCTTCATTTTCAATAGTAAATTTATTTTGTTGCTCAGGGAAGTTCTTATCTATGACAGATAACTATTGAGATGTTGCTAAAAATATATTTTATTTTAAATAACATAATATTGAACCTTAGATTATCATCAGTATTATACAAACTGGACTGATGCCTTGACAAACTGTCTTTGTAAGGAATATCTGTTTAATGATCTGACTGATCATGAAACAGAGTAGTTTCAGAAGTAAGTTCCGGCGCAGAGGGTTTGGGATTAGACTTTTCTTTCTTCTTGTTTAAAAGTAGGTAGCCATATGTAGTTGTATATATTTCCTTTATTTAGATGGAAAGAACAAGTTAAAAAGTTCATGAGAAGTGCTTCATCATACCTGGTATTAGATCCCTGCATTTCTGTCATTATAGCTCTTCAGGAACCAACTAATGGAGAAAATTAATGATTACAATCTTTTCCTTCTTTTCAGAGAACACATCTGTGGTGAAGTGAAAAACCCCAGCTTTCTGGTCTTATCCTGTGGGACAGATGCTTTTTGCCTTGTTACAACAACAGCACCTCCAACAACCTCAGGTAATCAGAATGCTCACATCTGCTTCTGACTTTTTTTTTCCTAAGTTTAATGAGCTAATTAGGAATATTTTACAGAGATATGCTCTGAGGCTCGGAGGTCATGGCTGGCAGGGTGCGTGGAAGAATGTAGGCAGGTACGTAGAACAGTTTCATCCTTGAATAGTGTGGTACTTGGGCATGATGAAAGTGGTATGGAATAAGGGATAGATTGCTCATCATGGAGGCTCATATTATGCTAGATTTTTTGTTTTGTTTTGTTTTAAATGAAAATAGTGTTGCTAACACACTGACATTTTAGTTATTGCTGAGCTGTCCTAACACTAAATCAAGGACTTTTCTCTTTCTCATGCTGCCCTACATGTGAGGAGGATGGAGATGTACAAAATGGTGGGAGGGGATGGAACTAAGACAGCTGTCCAAAGAGATATTCTGTACCATATGACATCAAGATCAATAGTAAAATCAGATGTGGAATCATGATATTTGCCTTCCTAAGAAACTATTACACATGATGGACATTACTTTATTGGAGGAACTTGAATAACTACATACTAATGGGAAGCAGTGTATGAATTCCTTATTTTGCTTGTCTGTTCAGATTTTGCTTTACCTATTAACCTGTCTTAATGAGTTCTTTAGCTTTAACTTTTTTGATTCTCTTTCCCATCTCACCGTGGAAGACAGAGAGCAAATGGCTGCATGTGTCTCAACTGCCCACTGAGGTCAATCTACCGAAACAGTGCAGACTGCAAGAGTGGAAATAGGCGGGTAAAGGCCTTTACATCACTCTGTCCTGTATCTGAACCATTAAGGTATGATGTAGTGTCCTTCATTACTATAATGAATTTGAAAGTTCTTTATATTGCCTTCAATGAAGTAAATAATATGAGAAAGTATGAAAATAGTCATAGTTGCACTGGAAATCATTAATAATAATTTATATGTTAATTCTGCCATCTAATGAGGGAATCATTTCTTTGTATTTCTCTATTACAACTATGCCTTTGATTATCTCCTTCATTACTTCTTCATACTGCATTACATCTTGATAAGTATGTATTAGTCATTCCTTAAATCTTGAATTTGCAACAGCATTTTCTGTCAAAAATTCAGTATAATAATGACATCTTCTTAACAGTTATGCTCTAGCCATTGATCTAGTTATCTGGAATTTAGAAATAAATTCCAGTTCCAGAAAATTTGAATTTCTGATTTCGTTCATTAATAGCTTTTGATTTATTACTTGGAAAAAGTTCATGAAGTTGCTATTTTTTTCCAGTTATTCATGTTAATGTTTATGAATCTTTTACTGTTCTGAAGCAATTTCTCATTTTTCTGCTTGACTCATTTATCTGTGGTCATCTCTGTCCAAACATTCTCGACTGTTTTAAAGATAATAGACAAGGCTAACTAAAAATCAAACTGATAGGTTTTTGAGAAGCTAACCATGAGTACTGATAGCCAGTGAAATTTTTTTTAATCATACTAAAATGTTGCAGTTTGTTTCTGCATTGCTGACAAGATTATTAATTATGAATGTATTTTCCCATACATGTGATTTTTCATTACTGATGGATGACCTTCAAAATGTTAAGCCATGAATAACCATGGTAATGCTTGCACTAAGTTGATTAGAACAGTAAAGCTGATTCCTTAATGTCTGACTCTTTGTATGGAACAAAATGCCATAACCAGGTGATATAAAACTCGGTCGTGCTAGAACCTCATAGTGTGGTCCAGCTCCCACTGTGCCATAATGGGCTAGCAAAGACAACACTCAAGGGTTTTCTTGTAAGGTGGGCTGGCAGATTCCAGTGTAGCTCCTCTAATCTGACAATGGAGGATCCCAAGGCATTTTGAATAGCATTCTAAAATATGTTATACGCCTAAATTTCACTGGGAAATGCTTATATTCCAAGTCAACTGCACTTTAGGGAATTTATAGAAAAGCCAGTCTTGTTACAGAAGCTTATGTTCACTAAAATACCTCCTTTGGGTCAAAATGGTTTCCTAAAAATAATGTTTAATGCCACGTATCTTTCATGACATTCTCCATTCTTGATTGACCTCAGGGAATCTATTGAAAGTTCTTTAATATACAGTTGTGAAGATGGAGCTGCTGCTTATTATTTTCTCTTCCATACATTAATGGAAAAATGGTACTTAGTGGAGTGCTCATGATAAAATAATTTTATAAACAATTACACCTACTGCAGTACTCCAGTATAGTTCAGTGCTGGCTGAAAAATTGAAATAATGATTCTTCAGTTTAATAGGAAATGACAGTTAAAGAAGGAAAAATTGAAATGCTGATTCTACAGTTTAACATAAAATAAAATATTCGATTTTGAAATGTTAGAACTATCTGATGCTGGAGCTGTTTCTTGACAACTGATTCTTTCTCTAACTAGTGTAATCATTTACTAGCCTTGAAATCTACAGATAATTTCTACCTATTTTATAACACACTCCTATTACACTTAAAAGAACTACTGTTTCTCACTTCTCTGCTTTACAGCTTCTGCTGAGTGAACAGGCGAGAAAGCAAAGGAGATAAAGTCTTTTGATTGGGTAGTGATGCTGTTACCATAGAGATTTGAGAAACTCAACTAAACGTACCCCTTAAAATGTCAAACACAGGAAGCAGGAGGGAAATTTCAGTGGAAAAATAAATGAAAATCATAAAGCTGTTATATTAGCTAAATTCACTGCTACTCCTTCATTCACTGTAGGTTAAGTAAATCCTGCTTCTGAACCGAAGGGAATTATTTCCTTCAAATATGGGCTTTCAATTACCTTTGAGATATGAACTCTAATCTCTTTGGTAGAAGAAGAAAATTAACTGTATCTACCAATGCCAGTCTTATGCGAAGCTTAATTAATTTGGTTTCATTTTTCCTCTCACTTGAGCTTTTTTTTTTTCTTTTTAAAGTAAACACATGAGCAATAGTCTTGTAATACACAGAACACTAGGCATACCACTGATTTTATTATCAAGGGTTATGAATGAGCCAAATTCATTTCAGCATCACAATTTTATTATTAACCATTTTCCATGCTGAGGGTGGCCTTTCAGCTAGGGGCTGGTAAGCAGCCATGGGAGGCTGACACAGCCCTGGGAGTGTGTTGGCTTTGCTTTCAGAATGGATGGTGCTGAGAAAGAGGAGCTCCTGGCAATGGCAGCATCTGGCTTACTGCTGCCTTCTCAGCCTTGCCCACTTGCACTTCCACTGAACTTAAATACTTCTCCTGACTTAAATATCTTAAGGAGAACTGATAATTTGAAGAAGCCTTGCTACCTGTTGCAATGCCAAACAAAGAAACTCTCTACCAAATAAAAAGGTGTGATAAAATATTAATATAAGATTAAAATTGTGTATCGTGATTTGCAGGAGAATTAATATAATGTTGCCTAAAAGACCAGTGGGGATCAATTTGAGAATTAATATCCTGTCAGTTGTTGGTAACCTTGTTGTATAGACTGAAACAGTTTGTCCAGAGTTGATATACTAAATGTAGTATTTCTTTTGCAGCCTATAGTGGGCTATGGGCCAGGATCCCTAAATTGTTAAACACTTTGCCATGTTTTGACATATACCGTGAAGAATTTATTTTGATCTTCACGTTTTTTTGCTGTTGACCCGCGAAACTGCCATCGTTGTACTGAGTATCTAAAACTATTCTGTATACCTTAGATACAGTAGTTTTAGAAAATGTATGAATTCTTCTAGTTCCTTACATCTGAAGGAATGAACTAATAGAGTTTGAAAAAAAAAACCAAAAACACAGTACAGTAAAAAACACAGTAAAATCTGTAATTATATAATCAATTAGAACATTTTTTCCCTGTAAAACATAACACCCTCCAGAGGTTTACAGGGGTCTGAATAGGTCAAAATCTCTGACCTTGCAGTTTCAGAAAAATACCATCGCTAGTTTCTCAGATTGTCACATCAAAATTGTTTTTAGGTCTCAGAGGAGGGTTCAGTCTGTAGTGTCAGTAGCAACAAAAGTGAGGGCAACAATTTATGTCAGTTCTACTATGACTTCAAAGAGAATATTTTGCCAGTCTGTCACATTGGCTGAAAAAAGTTTCACACATATAGATCTTTGTTTTCTTTTTAATTTATTCTTGAAGATAAAGTAGATGAAGAGATGAATCTACAAAAATATATTGGACAAGAATAAGCATAGAAGCCACCATATCTGTAGCCACTGATGAACTGACATTGTTTCAGTTTCTTTTAGCTCAGAGAAAAAAATACACAAACTTTTTCCTGTTTTATGGTTTCCAATAGTAATATGTTTTTTACACATTATCAGCTAAGAAAAAGTGAATTCCCTATAGAAAAATAATTATAAGGCAGTCTGATGTTTCAGAATGCATGTGGGTTTTTAGTATACTTTAAATTACACCCTTCACAAACAATGTTAATTTTATTTTTCATAAAGGTATAAAGGATTGTAGAAAAATGAGGAAAGAATTCTCATGAAAACAATGTTTGATTGACTGCTGTTTTTATATGATTTTAGAATAAAATTTGTTTATGTAATTCTATTGCCACATGATTTTTTATTTTTTTTTCTTTTTTATGCTGGTACCAAATAATTGGGGAAGAGGACATAAATGACATTGCCATAATAGTAGGGAGTATTCTAATATATTGAGGGAAGGAGAAAACTACATGAGGAAGTAAAAAGATTATAGATAAGAGAAACACAATTTCATTTTGAAGAATGGAAGAGCTAGAGAAGACCTAAGTGCTATCTATGAGCCTTCCTCTGGATACTTTGTTTATAGAAGTTCTGGAACAAGGATACATCTACAGATGTATTTATTTATGACTTCTTTTGGAAAGGAGGAGAAAAAATGAATCAGAAATCTTTTAGAAACAAATAACATTCTTCTATGAAAGCAAAAACAAATTTTCCATTTATCTAATAAAATGTAACAGTTCATCTAACAACTCCTGACCAAATTCAGCTTCTGATCAACTCCAGACAAAAAAGACTCATTATTCTGATGTTGATTTAAGACTGCAAGAAAGGGTATGCAACCACCAAAACTGAATCTACTAAACTTTAATATTGTTAACACAATGCAGAATTCACTGATGTTCTTCATTACCTCAGGGAGACAATTGCTCTTTCAAAAGGTGTAATAATGCCTATGTAGAAATGACTATTTACACTTTGAACTAATTATTGGTTAATGAGTGCCTGATTTAAAAAATAAAAAAATGCAAGAACAAAACAAGACAAAACAAAAAGGAACAAAAATCTCTTAAGAGGTAATTTCCTTCTGTTTTATTGTAATAATAAGAGTAATGTAAAGCCAGCTGTGTAAATATATATTCTTCTGTTAGTCATGTTATTCTAGGCAGAAATAGTAGCACTCTACTTTTAGCCTTGCCTGTTACTTCCTGATGTGCAAAGCTGTGTCTATTACATCTGCATTGCCAATCTTCCCTGTTTACATAGATAATTATTACAGTAAACACCTTCCTGAATGTTTCTGAAAACCTAAGATGTAAAAATACAGTAATGACAATGAAGCAAGGAAAATGTTGATGTCTTACATATTCCTTGAGACTCAGAAAAAGACTTCAATGCTTTGAAATACCCTGTGCAGTAATATAAAAACTTCACACTTCATAGGCATTCACTCTTGTGTCATGAATGATCCTTTTGCCATCTCTAAATGTGATTTAAAATTTAACTTAGTTGCATAATTTGAACAATATAAACAGATACAAAGTTACTGCCAAAGAATAATTACCATCACTACCTGTGCTAAATCTCTCTGATATCACTCTTAGGTCTGTTTCTGTTCTCAACCAAAACATACTAAATGTTTTAGACAAGTCCTATCCTAATGAAGGAATATTTGACGAGAAGTCAAACTACTGTTCAATTGGAGTACCACAACTATGCATGTGTGACACCATTTGAGTTCCTTATGACCTAAGCTGTCTGCACATCATCACAAGTAATCACAAGTACTTCTCTAGGTTTTTCAGAACGACATTGGCTAAGATGCCTTAGCTTAGGTGGAGTGTTCACATAATCATACATTATGGTACCTACACAGAGTATTTCAAATATGTTTTCCTGGCTTTCTTCGCTTCATACTGCACTGAGAGTATGGACACAGATTAAAATATAAACTATCCAATGATATACCTTCCATCATAATTTTTTTAAAGAGAAACTATGTGCAGTTGTATAACTCGGAAAAAAAACCAGTAATGGGCAACAGGCACCTCATTCCAGTCAGAACACTAACCCTCTACTGAGGTGATCCTGCCTCTCTACTCTGCAATGGTGAGGACTCACGTGGAGAACTGCATCCAGACGTGGAGTTCTCAGTACAGGCAAGACATGGACCTGTTGGAGTGTGTCCAGAGGAGGGCCACAAATGTGATTCAAGGGATGGAACATCTCTCCTATGAGGATGGACAGAGAGAGCTGGGGCTGTTCAGCCTGGAGAAGAGAAAGATGTGAGGTGACATGATAGCCACCTTTCAGCTTCTAAACAGAAGATACAGGAAAGAATGGGACAGTCTCTTTACCAGGGTGTGTGATAGCACAAGGGGAAATGATTTTAAACTAAAGGAGGAGAGATTTTGGGGGGATATAGGGAAAAATCTTTTACAGTGGTGGCGGTGAGGAACTGGAACAAGTTGTCCAGAGATATATTAGAATCCCAGTCACTGCAGACATTCAAGGCCAGGGTAGTCCAAGCTCTAATCTGTTCTAGATGTGGACATCTTTGTACATTGCAGGGGAGTTGGACTAGATGATTTTTAAAGGTCCCTTCCAACTCTAAGGATTCTATGATTCTATGATTCAATGACATTTCTTTTAGTGCTGTTCTGGTAGTGACATACAATGACATCAGAGATAATCCAAAAATGTGCAAAGAATGATGTGACTTAGCTGCTTATTGAACTCCAAGATCCTACCATAAAGATTATATAAAACACAAGAAGGGGAAAAGAAAACATTTGCCTTCTTTTTCTACTGATCAGTACACTTTCTAACTATTGGCAACATGCTCATTGTATGACCTGTATTTATGATAAATAAGCAGCTGCTCCCAAAATATACTTACAGTTTGCTTCAACAAGGAAATTATTATTGGTAGCACAAATTTCTAACACCTATATACTGAAGGAGAATATTTGATAAAACTATATCTTTTGATAAATTTTAATAAGGTCATATTCATATGGACTTAATTTCTTAGAGGTTTATTTTTAATTTATTTTCATTGGTACAACTAATGAGCTATATAACCTTGTAAATATTTGGGTTGGTCTGTTACATTGCTAAATTATAGTCACAAATAGCTGTTCTGGGGCACTGACCTAGACGTTATTATTAGGGAAGATTATCACTGGGAGGAACACACAAAAATTAGTGAAATGCATCGACATTTAAAACTGAATTGTCAGTTGGACTTGTGATCATTTACATCTATTTAATGTAGTTGACCTACCAACTTTAGAAAAAAGTGTGCTTTGGACCCCATCAGTTATCAGCAAAGTAGCTGCCTTATTTAAACTGGTGATCCAGCTACCTCTATTGAAATAGATCGCAAATTACCTTGGAAGAGATTTTTCATTAACCCATTCTATCTCTCTGGTGAAATTATCTTTTCTGACTCTAGATAGAGTTCCAGCGACTACCTAAGAGTTAGATACTTAACATTCAAGTGCTTAAAGCTACAAAGAATAATCTCCCCCCCCACCCCCCACCCCCCCAAAAAAAAAAGCCTAGATATATTTGCTGAATATCTAGAATATTTTTTTTATTTTGATTTGATGAATTATGCAACTTCTTTCACTTCCAGTTTGATAATAATTATTGGATTTTTTTTCAGGTTTCTGAAAGAAGTGACTGGAACCTAATTTGTTGTGATTTTTTTTCTTATGGTGAGTAGAACAGAGAGTTTAAACTTATCCTCATTGTTACAGTGACTGGATAATTAGCAGAGTTATAAAAGAAAGTCTCATATTCACCGAAGTATCAATTACAAGTATTTTGATGCTTATTTGAATGCAATTCTACTGTATTACAAAACAAGAAATATATAGTAGAGATTAATATAAAATTTATAAGGCAATATTAACTTATTAGAAAGTTACCTACTTAAGTGTCCCCAAATCAGTGCTCAACTGTCCTTACGATACAGTAAAAATTTTAAATGTCCAATTCTATGTAAAAAAGCTATGGAATAAAATACGTACCAATGTAATCACCTTAGGGGTTTGGTTTTTTTTGGGTTTTTTTTTGCTCTCTTGTAAAGAAAACACTGTAGAGCGTCTCTGTCTCTGAAGTGCAGTATTTTCTTTAGTTGCTGAAGATATATATCAGTCATTTGGTAGCATGTGCTTGGGGTTGTGATCATGGGACAGTGCAGCGACTAATATGTTAAAAACACACACTAATCACAAATACACTCCTTGAATAAAGAGGATAAATGGAAATCTCTGGTGATAATTTGAAGCTAAAACAGAATTTTCTATCCAAACAAATATTTGGAAGGCTTTGTATAGACTGAAAGGGAGGAGCATTTGGTTTTTAAATTGAAGATCTAAAAAAATACAGGCTACAGCAAAACTGTGGGACGTGGCTTTGCTCCATGGTACCTGGATGTATGTTAGCTGTATGTTACTACTTCTTTACACTAGATGAAAATGTAAGCATGTGGCCAGGAAAAATTTTACTTCAAACGCTACCTGTTTATGAGAGCATAGTTATGGAAACACACAATAAAGCATGAGATACTTCCGTCACACATGCTCAGCTGGTTAATATTTCAGAGGTAGTCCCACTGAGGCCAGTACATAATGGCATATTACAGTAAAGGTGACATAAATTGGTTCAATGTAAATTAGGATTTCTTGTTAATTAACGTAAATTCTTACAGCCTAACCTGGATCTAAGATTAACCTTTTCAAAGCTTGTCTTTTATCCACAAATCTGTTGCACTTGACATTTTAACATCTGTTTTCACTTATCTTATGGCTTTATTTCATTCTGTTAATGCTGAGAATATGTTCTTGTGTGAATGTGGAATTTTATCTTTCTGTCTTCCCAAGTCAGTGTGCACATCTGGTCTGAATGGATATTTACTCTGCCTACTGAGTTTGAAGAGGGAAGATACAAGCGTTGCTCTGAAAAGCAATTTCTCCTACTTTATAATGTTGGACTACAATGTCAGAGGTAGATGTTGGTGGTATGGGAGTAGAAGCTGAACATTTCCGCCACTGTTCAATTACATTTTGTTGCCATGCAAGAGATGGCAGCAGATGGGCAGTCTGACAAAACGTTGTCTGACATGGAAGTGGGTATGAAGAGAAGTGTGTAATTGAATTCCTCCAAACAGAAAAAAAATGGCATCCATTGACATTCACTGACACTTGATGAACATTTCTGGAGACTGAAGAGTGGATGTAAGAACAGTGAGATGTTGTATTTCAGCAGTGGTGGCATTGAATCACTGCTGATGGTACAGATTTTTCTAAGCATGGCAGGTAAGCTCTTGTTCATCACTTGTGAAAATTCATAGGTAACATTGGTGACAGTGTTGGACAATAATTTTTCATAGCTTTCTTAAGGAAGTGCTATTGTGCTCTTTGAATCTGTTTTAGTTTCCATGGAAATAAATAGGAGGCATGACTTTCAGAGTGACTTATGCGTTACTGATCAGAAAAGGAAGTTAAATATTATTTTTAACATTCTTTTTGCTGGAGACAGGTGGTATCCTGGTATTTTTAAAGTAATTTCTTGTATAATAATACCTGAATCTTATTTCTAAGAAATGGGTAGTATTCCAATTGGAAAAGCAAGAAAATACTTAGAATGGAAGATGGATTAGGAAGCTAATATGATTTGCTAGTTTTCTTTAGTGAGGCCAGGATTGTCTTTGATAGTCTAAGCTATGGGTATCCAACAAGTTCTTAGGGATAGCTTTTCTGGCTCAAATGTAAAAGAAGGTAAAGCATTTAATTTAATTTCTGATTCTGAAAGTTTACAATTTCTGCCAATAACTTAGGACAATTTGTATCAATTTCGTTGATGACATTCTGATATAGACAGAACGTGTTTGGAAGGGAAGTTTTAGGCTCACGTTTCTCTAGTATTTATTGCAAATATCTTGGTAACTGTTATTCTAAGAATTGTGTCTGGATAAAGCTTACAAGTGGAAACAGTGAATCTTGGCATTGCTAGGTATAAATTAAGGTGTATTTTATATATTTTAGGTATATAAGTACTAATCAGCACAACCATTCTTTAGCACAGAGTGGAAAACATGATATTTTAATGAATGGTACTGAAGATATGCAACGTGTACATACATACATGAACAAAAAATAGCTTCTACAATAGAAAATGATGCTGCTTTTATTCAAAATGCATGATAAATGCACTGAGTCAGTGAATAAGCCATCAAAGTATTTTAACAAAATAGGAGAATGTTATGTTGCAATAGGGAAAAGAAATTCTCTTGCTTCAAGAGTAAATTACTCAGGACAATTTGAATCCATAGAGACAAATTTTATCACTGTTCCAAAGAGGGCAGTTTCATCTTTAATATCTTTTTTCTCCGATACTTAATGTGTTTATGCAGTTGTATTTGTAGTTGTTGTCATTTATTGCCTTTTATTGCCTTGTACTTTATTTGTTCTCTACAAGTGTTTCATTTTTTTTTTTTCTTTCATTTTTGGAATAAGACAAATTCATGATAGAAAACATGATATCCAAGAAAATGTGAATGATTGTGGACTAGTGCTGCATTCTACTTGTGAAACCATGACCTATTCATACCCAGTTTACAAGTATAAATTTAGTCTCAGAGAATACAGTTTTGTTTTTAAATGTGCTAACAAGTAAACAAATCGTGCCTAGACCAACTCACAACTGCATTATATTAAATCTGGTCTATTTTGATTTTACTTTAACTGATCATGTTGGAGAAGCTGACCTTTAGAGGTGCTTTCCATACTGTACAATTCTGAGACTCCAGTGCAAAAAGAAACAATCTTTTCCATGTCTGAGCTGACAAGTTGTGCAGAATTTGTTGAATCTCTTTTTTGAATTTAATTGCATCTTCAACCTCTAAAATGGAATGAATTCAACAAGTGCTGTGTGAGAAAAAAATGCTTGTTTACTGTAACTCTGATAACTTCTTTAGAGCAACTTGTAATTCTTACATTTGAACTAATAGAGACAACATGAGTTTCTTCTTCCTCAGTCATCTCTTTCTGAACTCAGTTCTAGTTTAAATGGAAGTCATTGAATAGATCTTGTAAACTATTTCTTTTGTTTTGCAGCTTTTTTTTTTCCTAGTTCTACTGCACTCTGATTTTAAATCACTGATAGCATTTTCCATATAACAGTCCAGAATTACAATTTATTCAAGATTTATGGTCTATGTTCCAACTGGTTATTCTTCAACAGGATGTTTTTTCTTTTACTAACTCTGCATATTGAGTATATTTATCTATATACCTGTCCAAACTGACTGCAGAATTTTTTCCTTTATGTCCAGTTTAAAGAATATGCTTACATAAGTGAAAATGAGGCAGCTTTTATTCGATTTTCCTATATTTGTGAATTAATCTATGTCTGCTGATTTGGCACTTCATGTATCATTTTACCTTTTTGTCACTGACTGTGGATATGCACTTTTGAGATCTTCATAGGTGGCTTTGAATTTTTTATGTTATTTAAAAGCATCTCTGTCTCACTACTTATAATGTTTCCAAACATTTAAAGATATATTGACCTACCTAATGAAATTCATGTGACACCCTGGTGAAAGCTTATTGAAAATAGAAGTGTAATTAGACCACACTTACCCACATACATACAGAATATAAGAAGTTGGAAGGGACATCATTGGCCACCTGGTCCACTCCCCTGCTCAGCCAGGTTTGCTCAGAGCAGACTGCCCAAGCCCATGTCTGGGCAGATTTTGGAGTTCTACAATGAGGAAAATTGCCAGTCTCTCTCAGCAGCCTGTGCCAGTGCTCCACTGTCCACATATTGA
This sequence comes from Oreortyx pictus, assembly GCA_036925125.1. Lineage (NCBI taxonomy): Eukaryota > Metazoa > Chordata > Aves > Galliformes > Odontophoridae > Oreortyx > Oreortyx pictus. The sequence goes on from JAUPFR010000001.1 coordinate 50,484,463, forward strand.
AACAGTGTTTCCTGCCATTCAGAGGGAACCTTGTATGTTCCAAGTTGTACGTACTGTCTCTTGTCCTGGCACTGGGCACCACTGAAAAGAGACTGGTTATGTCCTCTTTGCATCCACTCTTTAGGTATTTATAGATGTTGCTGATATCCCTCTGAACTATATATTCTCTGGATTAAAAAGTCCCAATTCTCAGCTTTTCTTCATAGAATTAATGATTCAATCCCTTAATATTGTGGCCCTACCTTGGACCCTTTCCAGTATGTCCCTGTCTGTTTTATACAGCTGAGGACTAGAGGGGAAGACTCAATGAATTTGTTTTTTCACATTTTATTTTTAAATTCCACTTGTTAAAGTTTTAGTTGAAAGTACTTCCTGAAGTTCATGCTGAATAAGTAGTGAGTATGCTCATTCTACTTTCTAAAACAATCAAACAAAGAAACAACAAGCAAAACCAGATAGATTTGTAAGGTATGTTTTGCCTTTACAAAACCCATGCTAAGTTATTATCAATACACTTTACATGTGTGTTTTCTACTTTACCTTTTTATGCAAGATTTACCAGTTTGGCTGATACATTCATGTCAAATTCTTAGTTCTCATCAGTAGCCATTTTAAATGCTTTGTCAGATCTGTCATGTTCTATTCCTCTTGCTACAAATACTAATTTCAGAAATGTTACACATGGTACTGAAGATAATCAGATTTCATATCAGAGTTCTTAAATGTTTGTTAAAAATTAATTAGACATAGGCAGTGAATTTATTTTGATCTTTTATTTTTAAAATCCCATTTATGAATGTTTCAATTCTAAGTATCTCCTCAAATTCATAATATAAAATAAAGACCTGATATGGGAATCTTATAGATTGCCTTTTAATTGAGTACTATTCCAGAATATTACTTATTTTCCATAATCCTCTCATGCAACTACCTTATATGAGTGCTTTTCATACACTTTAATCATACAGTAATCCCTCTGATTCTTTTAGAAGCCTTCTGCTTTTGACTTCTTTGATAAAGGTTTTCTTATGAACCTCTACATTTTTAACAAAAAAATTTGCAACAATTTGTTTGACCTGACTTACAGTCTCATTTTCTGTAATGGCTTTTTTTTGGTTTTGTTTTGTTTTGTTTTTGTTTGTTTTTTGAGGGCTATTTTCTATTTATGAAATTTGAAATCTATTTTGAATTACCTTTTCAATTTTATCACATTTAATTTGCTTACAGCTGTTCAGTTCTTCCTTTTCAGTAAAAAATGACAACCTCTTTATTTCAACACAGTGTTTGGATTTGAATAAGTTTTTATCATTGCATTTATAGAGTAATAATTTTAAGATTCATCTAGGCAGTCCTAGCCCTAAGATGAGTGGTTGCAACCTTCAAAGGAATCACAGTTCTTCTGCATATGCTAAGATTTTTCTTCTGTAGAAAGCTGAATACATTTACAAAGGAGAAAGGGAAGGAGGGAAAAAGATGAGGAAAATTTTCCAATTATGCAGATGAAACTTGAAAGTTATATTTTGAACCAAAACTGTGGTGATACTTAGCATTATATCAGGAGCTGACTTTTTTTTTTTGTGTGTGTGTGTGTGTGTGTGTATGTAATCACTGAGACTTCAACAGGTAATTTATAAAGATGTAACTTCCACATCAATGTTTATACTTGCTGCTAAGCAGTGTTGTATGGAGCCAAGGCCCTTCTCAGTGAAGGGCCCAGTGAGCTCGGAGGGAATAGAATTAGGACAGCTGACTTAAGCTGGCCAAAGGGATTTTCCATACCATATGACATTAAATGGAAGGAATTTTGAAGAGGATGGGAGTTACTCTGTCAGTTTTCTGCTGCTCAAAGGACTAGCTAAGCACTGGTCAGACACTGGCGAGCAATTGTTTGTGCATCACTTGCTGTATACATTTATATTTTCATGCCTATTTGCCAGAATTATTATCTCTCTTTTCTCTATCTTAGTAAATTGTTTTATCTCAACCCACAAGTACTATTTTTTTTTTTTATTCTATTCCTCATCTCACTGGGAAGGGATGAAATGAGTGGATGACTTGGTGATGCTCAGTCACCTGCCAGGTTAAACCACAACACTCCCATATTACAGCTTGATTTGAACTTCACCCAGCATACATAAGAGTAATTGAAATCTCTAATTTTCATTGTGTTTCAACCTTTTCAGCTTCTATGTTTCCCCTTTGTATTTCACAGTTTCTTCATGCCTTTAATAGCAAGTTTGAACTCATTCCAAGAAACAAAATACAGTTATTTAAAGGTTGTTATTTCCTGAATAATGTATACTAAACAAAAGTTCAGTCTAATTTTTCTATGTATGAAGTCATTTCAGAAATATCAATATCCCAGAAAAGTACTCATCCATACTCCAGAGCACCTAGCAAAGAAAGAATTGATGAAACATATGAACCAGTGTGAGCAACCAATTTCTATCTCCTTCAAATCATTATTACTTACATGAAAACCAAGACATAGGTGTAAATGTAGAGCTTAATGCACACTATAATTGCTGTTCACTTCAAAACACTTGCTATTGTTCACATAAGAACATTAAATTAATCAAAAATAAAAAAAAACCCACCTTTTTATTGTATTATAGTTAATAGATCGACTTGTCAGTAAGATATTAGGAAAATAAGCATGTTCTTTTTTTTTTTTTCCTTTTTTTTTAAGGAAAGAATGGAAATTCCAGCCATTCATTATAACTTACTAATTCTCTTATTATTCCTCTGGCATCACAAACTATCAGAGCAACATCAGATTTATGTATTCCATAATATGTAGTAATGGAACGCACATTTTTGTTATCTCTAGAATATCCCAGAGATATCCATTTAGAATGCATGGTGAAGATGCACAGTAAGTTTCCATTCTCCTGAATTTTAATATAGACCTAGATATTCTTCAGGCAGCAGTGCATTTTTTCTCTTTAAATATCCAATATTTCTTTGTCCTTTCTGTGCTTGTTAACTTATTTTTCCATCCTAAATGTCATTTCATCTTGGATTCTACATGAAATAACATTCACTCTCTTCTCCATCTGAATCATTTAAGAAAGTACAGGTTACAGAAGCACAGGTTACAGAAATTATGACCCAGCAGAAAGATAACTACATTTCAGAATTAAAACCAAAGAAAAAGACAAAACAAACAAACAAACAAAAAGGATATGTTCAAATACCTAAAATATTAGTCTTTGGAATTATGTTTGGTTTTATTTTTTTAATTTTTTTAAATTAAATAAAGGTTTTAAATAGCTCCTGTAAACAATTGCTGAAAACTAATAACTAATGTTAACTTTAAGTATGGGATGGCCATTAAAAGGACATTATAGGTTCCAGTATTCTGGTCTTCTATGTGAGTCTTCTTTGGACTCTCTCTAACAGGTCTATCTATGTCTTTCATGCTCAGGGCTTTATTCACTTTGGTTATGGATGGAGGATGAAGAATACAAGGTTGTAGACAGTGAAATCAATCTGGATAGCCTGAAATCTCACTGATCTTTACCTGTTCTACTTTCTCTCTCAGAGCACACTGTATAGCATCAAAATATCAGTTTTCCCTATGCAGATTGGAAGTACTCTCATGTGTTTATCTAGACAAGTCATAAGCACATTCCGTTAAATTAAAGAGAGAAAATAAGGTATTTATCACAGTGTACTCAATATTCTTCTAACATTGCCATAGTGAAGAGTGGAAATTATCTCAGCCAGATTAGACACCTTTTTTTGAGATCTTTATTTGATGCATCTTTACATCCCCAATAGGATGTGAACTCTCTATCATTCATCTAACATAGAAAATGTCCGAAATGGGCCAGTCTAGTTGTCATAGAAATCCATCAACTGTAAAGGGAGTTTAGATGACTGTTGGATATATATGTATATATATATATATGTACACACCTATATATTCTGTATATATACATATATGTGTGTATATATATATCCATATATATATATTCTGCATACATATGTACATATATGTATAACTCAAATGCTTTCAAGTTAGCTTACATAAATGACTCATTTCTCAGGTGTGTGTAACAATTTAGTCCTTTAGATTCCCTTTATAACTGTGGAAAGAGCTATGGAGCAAGTCTTTCCCACTATAAGTAAATTTCTACCAAAATGAATCAATTTCTGAAAGTGTTATCCTTTTATTGGCAGTATGAAGATTGCTGAGGTGGTTACATTGGTTTCTTAAATGAAGAAATTTATGTTAGTTGATCCTACCTATTTTCCATAATAATTCTATATAAAAATCTGTTCTGGAAGGGCAGTAGTCAAGCATGCACCATTATTTTAGTCTTGAATTTAGTTCTCCAAGATTTGAATGTCTCGCATGACAGAAGAGTGTTTAATGTGGCCTACTCTTCAGCAGTTATGTACAAATCTGAATGTAGTGATGAATTATCCATCTGTATCTCATTTTGAAGAAGAGTATATGACAATCTAAAGTACAAAATGTAATTTGAAGATCTGTTAGTACAAGGAAATTATGAGATTTTTTTAATTTGATTATTAAAATAACTGATTCATTTCCATGTGACATTAATAGTAATCCTTCTATTACATACATTTGTCTGATTGTATAAAAATATTAATTCAAATATTGTTTCTTTGTTTTTAAAGCCCTATACACAGTTACTATATCCTTTCTGGTTTCCCAAGTGCTGATAAAATTGGAGAAGATAGGGAAATGAGTTTTAAAAAATACTTTCCTTTTAAAATTTCACCACACTGCTAAATATACCTATTAAAATAATTGAAATGTCAGCAAAATATGATTATTTTAACAAGGGATAGGCAATAGCATGTAGACAACTTTGAGATAAGTGAAGATGAAGACAGTTGTCAACTGACCACGACATGAACTTCAGATTAAGCAAATTGTATAGAAAAACACACACTCACACACACACACGCACACACACACACATCAACACAGATTTTAGCTAAGTTAGAGACAGAATAAATATAATACGAGTTTAATGTGTAGGAAATCTGTTACGGAGTTCATAGGAAAACTTTGAGCCAGAAATTGGGCAATACTTGATACTACCGTTCACTGTTGGTAGAAACAGAGTAATCAAGAAACTCTACTATCTCTTCAAACTTTTATCTTTTCCTAAGAATAATTAGTTTACTAGCAAGTTACTGTGTTGAAACAAAGATGAGTAAAATATTTTGTCTCAGGGGATGGTAAGAAACATACATATGTGATCAGCCAGCTACTGAACTAAAACCTTCATTAAGCTGTCCTGATTCAATCATTAAATTATACCCTTATGTATCAGATGAATATCTAGAAGTTTTGAATTTTTAAGGATTTTCTTTAATAATATGTTACTCTTCATTGGTTAAGGTCTCTGTGTAAAATGTAAAAGATACTAATCATACAAAGGTGTGAATATAGATACATGATCATATTTATGTTTACTGAAAATATAGGAAAGTAAGTGCCTATTTATTGTAACTGTATGAGGAGGTAGCTCCATCTTCTTGTATTTCTCTTTTAAGAAATTGAGTGACAATTCCCTTGAGTAAAACAAGGTAGTTCAGAATACCATTTAACAAGCAAGTAAATAAACAGAACTACTACCTTGTTTCATGTGGAAATTAGTCTATTAGATATGCAGACAACATGATTTCCATGGTTACAAATGACCTGCTAATCTCTTAAATTATCCAGTCATCATGAACAACAAGCTTACTAAGTAATTATAATAAAATGCAGATCTGATGTAATATTTTCAAAGCACCAACCTCAGGAAGTGAGGAGTTTTTTGACTGTTAAGAAGCTATCCCTCGATCTCACTGTAGGTTCAACATTGGCTTCTTTTGAAATGCTTTACCCTGATTTTATTTTATTTTATTTTGTAGCACAGTATTTTACCAGTTCTTTCAGTCTGCAGGTAAGAAGCCTAGTAACATACTGTAGGTTTGTTTTGTTTTTTCTGTCTTATTATGTTTTCACAAAGTGAAAACTCATTTAATGTGCATTTGTTTGGCTGCTTCTTGGTACAAAGAAGCACTTATTTTTCCTGTTCTTTTACAACAGCTGATGCTCTCAACTGTCTGTGAAATAAATTAATTGTTTAATTAAGTTAAATTCAGCAAATCTTGCTAAAGAAAAAAATTTAATTGTTTTTTGAATGATCACTCTTCAGAACAATAGCTATACAAATAATATTCAAGAATTTACTCTGAATTTTCTAAATCTAGCTATCTAAAACTGTTCTGAAGTTGCAACACACATAAAGCTTTTTATGGTGTCTGAGATGATGTACATACATGCACGCAATAACTGCTGTCACTGACTATTTCATCAGCATGACAGTTTTAATGAAGTTGCAATTCTTTTATATCTTGACCTAAAGAGGGTCAGTAAAAATATTTTGCTAATGCCTGATTCCTTGTATACTTCATTCTAATTAATCTGAAATGCTTACCCAGGTCAATCCTGCTGTAATGCCTGTACAATAAAAATCGTTGTGACTCTATTAACTTCATTTTTCCTCTCTTGGGGTCAGTGAAGAGTTGTACACTTGAGTCAATTTATCAGAGTTGCAAACTTCCATATCTTTACTATAGCTTTACTATGTTTCACATTTTTAAAACCTCAGCACCTTTTGGTATGAGGAACTTTGCTTTCATTTAAGAAAAGTGCTGTGGACGGAAACTAAGTTATATTTCTTATGAATGAAAAAGGATGACCTGGACTCATTTTAACCTTGAGTTTCAAACCAGAAGGAAAGTCAAAGGAAGCTGAAATGTTTTACAGTACATACTTCCTGGGGTCTTAACTGAGAGCAAATAGAAGTAGTACTATGCCTTTTATGTGATTTGCCTGCTGACTTCCTCATGATTTAAGATACTGACATGATTCTCTTCTGATTTCTTTGTCTCGTCTAACACTTGCCTAACACTGCACTGTTCTCATCTTTCAGGTAAGAATTTATCATTCAGCATGGCAGTGTTGGCAACTAAAGGTATTTGCATTCCTCTGGAAAGACTTATTATACTCATTATAGTTATAGCCCATATCCCAGCCATTTAAATGAACTATAGAACAGGCTATATGCATAGTGTGTTTTTAAAGTGAAGACTTAAATGATGGAGCAAGGTCATGGGTTGTATTTTATAGTTTTTACTTACAGTTACACTTATCTTGTAGATAATGTTTGCTTTCATGCTGAATGCTTTCCTGAGACAAAGACAGATGTTGACCAGTAATGATGTTGTCTTTGCTTGCACTTTTTGTCTTGAATCCATTTTGCCACTTTGTTTCACTAAACATAGTAAAGGAACAAAAAAAAAAAACACTTAGGATTGTGCCTGTATTATCTAAATTATCCATAAAATCTGTATTATCTATCATATGTCTCTGTGTGGAATCCATTTTCTTTCCTGACATCCTGGTTGAATAATGATTTTAATGATATCTACTTAAGCTCTACTCACTTCCTCTCTTATTTCTCAAGTATTTAAAGTGTGCTTTTTCAGTTTCAGACTATTCATCTCTCTCTTCACTTTTCTCATTCCCATTTATGAATCTGGACTATTAAAATATATTACTATACAACGTTTTGTGTATATGTATATATTTGTAAAAGAAGTGTTTATTTTTGCATTCCAAAGGTTCTGTGGTATTCAGGTCCTTTCACTGGAAAACTGATTACAGACTTTTTTATACCTGACATCTATCTTTCACAGTAGATCTAATCATAAATAGAGCCGCATCTGAATCAAAATCAAAAATAGAATTTTCGAATCACAAAACCATAGAATCAAAGAATGGCTTGGGTTTTAAAGGACATCAAAGATCATCTAGCTCCAGCCTGCCCGCTATGGACAGTATTGCTAGCCACTTGATCAGGCTACACAGAGCCCCATGCAACCTAGCCTTGTACTCCTCCAGGGATGGATCATCCAAAATTTACCAGGGCAACCTCTTCCAGTGCCTCATCACTCTCTGAGTAAAATATTTCTTCCTAACATCTGACCTGAACTTTTCACCTTACTGATTAAAGCAATTACCTCTTATCTTCTTACAATAAAGTCATTTAAAAACGCCTGCTTATAAGCTCACAAGTGCTGGAATGCCACAATTAGGTCTCCTTGGATCCTTCTCTGTGCTATTGGTTGCATTGATCCTCTAGGATGAATCTGAGTTTTTCCCTTATTGCTTCCTGAAGTCGCAGTATTTCCTGGCTCTTCTCTGTCACTCAGTAGTACATCCTCTTCCCCCATAAAATCTAACTTAAAGTTCTGGTGATAAGCCCAGCCAGCTAGCTGCCTGGTATGTTTTTGCCTCTCCTGGTAAGTTTCATCCCAACCAACATCAACATGCCTGGTCAACTGAAGATACATCCTAGATCATTGAATCCAAAGCCCTGAGCATGACATCATCCATGTACACACATTCAACTGCTTTCTTTTTCTTCCAGGTATACCTGGAACTATTGATGATCAATGGATCTGGAGTATGAATTCTTTAACTCCCAGTGTACTACATGAAGTCATGCCATAGAATACTGATCAAAAAAAAATCATGAACCATAACAACCACCTATGCTCCTGCTCTCTTCAACTTCTTCTCAAGGGATGTAAAATTTCTTGATATTTCCTAATTTCCTTGTTGCATCCCCTGATCCAGCTTGAAAGACCAGGAATGGACAGTATTCTTCCAGGTTTATCATATGTGTTATCATGATGTCCTGAATGTGAGCACACAGCAGGCAGCAAAGTTCTCGTCAGAGATAATTCAGGCAGGTAATGGGTTCCTCAGTGCTCCTCACTGTGAAGTCCCCATTTACAAAGAACCTTCCCTTTTTTTCGGTGGCACTGTTTTTGATGATTTCATACAATATCACAACAGAGGTTTGCCAGTCTGCAACATGATTATATGACGTGTTTCATCTAGCCTGTCAACTTCATTTTGATCAACAGCAAGAACACATCTTTGAATACTCAGTTTTTCATTTATACTGAGGATACGAGACATTTTTACATGTCTTAAAGCTAGATGTTGGAGATCAATCACTCTCAATGTTTTTTATCCAAGTAATTTGACTTCTGTTTGTCAAATTTCAATCAAAATCTGATGATACACTGTATAGTATATCTGCAGCTATTTTCATTATGTATGTTTTTAATTTAAAGGAAAAAATGTGTAGAATGTGTGATTCAATGAACTTTTCATTCCCCTCTGAAAACTGCCAAATAATTACCTAAAGAGGAGGATGGGGGTGAGAGTTTTAACACACAATTGAAACAAAGAGGTTTTTTTACTCAATTTCTAAATGATAACAAATGCTACAACAAAGAGAGATTTACTTATCTATGGAAGGGGAAGAACCGTTATCCTAATAAGAGGTTGACTAGACTGCTTCCTACTTAAGGAGAAAGTAAAATAAATTTGGTGAATTAAATATTCAGCTAGTCTAAAATTTTTTGAAAGACTTCAATGAAAAGATGTCTAAAACAACATAGTCCACTAAAAGAGAGAAAATAAACTGAGTCTGAACCCTGTATAGTTTGTTGAGGGGGTGCAAATCTGACGAATGACTGAAAGACAGATATTCTGATGCAACTTTAGGATGTAGACATATTAACTCCATATTTTGTAAATATTTATCACTGTCTTGATCATTTTGGATGCTAAATGTTGATATTTTCATGTTTACTACAAGATGGCATAAAATATGTGTAGTTTTAAAGTTATGGAGTAACAGCAAAACATTTATTCAAAGGAGTGGTGAGCATATGAACTGGACTGCTAGAATATCTTAGGAAATACCCCAGTGCTTTAGCAAATTGGATTTTTTATTGAAAAGTAGTGAAGAGGGCCTGCAAGAGCTGAAATTGATAGCATTGCTTAGTCGTGTTGGACAAAGAAGAAAAAATAAACAAAATCAAGAGCTAGCTGGTACTAAAACTAGTCAGTAACTTTCTTAAGTAAAGGAGAGCAAGAAGAGACTGTACAGTGATGCAATGGCAAAAGGTGATACAAGGAAAGTATGGTCTACCATTGAGTGGGAGAAAGCCTCCTTGATTGACAATACAGGAGAGATTGAATACCATAATTTTAACATCAGCTTTCACAGATGAAACATGCTCCCAGACCTTTCTGCACGCAGGTGTATTTTCAGAAGCAGAGCATCAGTCAGCAGCATGGAAGTCACAGGATGAGGACTGCTTAAGGAAAAGGAAATTATTTCAATTTGTGAGTCCAGATGGGTCATGCCCAGGGGTGCTGAAAGAATAGTCCAGGCCACTTGCACCAAATTGTGATGCTGGTGGAAGTTCCTTGACTACTGGAAAAAAGTTTAACACTTTTTCTGTCCTTCCTGGTGAGATAGACACTCAATAGTAGTCAGCTTTAGTCCCTGGAAACATAAAGACAAATATCTGCTTCTAAATAATTTCTAAAAGTGCCAAACATAACAAACAGTAAGTCAATTTGGGAAAATAATTCTTGATCAACCTAATTGCTTTCTGTGATGAAATGAACCCAGATAAAGGAAAAACATTGGCTATAACATGCTTTGACTTCAGTAAGACTTTTATCACCACTTCCTGCAGCCTTCTCATTTGAAAACTTACAAAATAAGGGCTGAATTAAGGGATTATTGGATAAGTTAAGTATTGACTGGACCTAATGATTGGTGGCTTGATATTTGTTTGTCAGAGAGTTTAAAATAAATAGCCCAGAGGTCAGTGTTATGCTGATATCATTCAGTTCTCATCAGTGATCTGGACAATGAAATGTATGGTAACCTCAACAAGTTTTCAGATGGTACTAAAGTAGGAGAAAGAGTTGTTATGCCAAATTATAGAAATTCAATCCAGTTGGATCACGATAAACAGTTTCTGGTATAAGCAGAAACCTTGAGAAGCTTGTTAGTGAGAAATAAAAAGTTTGACAACTGAGAACAAACAAAGGAAAACACGTAAATCTGTCCTGACAGGGAACAGTGGACTGGGAAACAGGTCTGCTGAGAAATACCAAGGTTTTATATATAAGCCACCAATGTTATGTCACTATGAGTAACTCAAAATTCATACTGGGTTGAAAGAGAAGGAGTGCTGTAAAGACTAAATAAAATTATTATGTCACCCCACTAACCACTGTAGAGATAAATGAGAAATGTGGGAAAATGTGGACAAACTGTGAAGATGGAACTTCTTCTGTATCAAGTTTATGCACTTTGAATTTACTACAACTAATACCAGGGTGGTGTTTCAACGGAACAAAAAGGCAGAAGTCAAAGTTACTCCATTATGCAAAAAACGTTCAATCAATAGGTCTGGTATCTTCATTATTAAATTTCTCAGTTCTTACAGATTTTTTTAATACTCTGTCAATTAATAACTTATCTGGTACATTTGCTATCTAAAAATAATTTTTTAGAAACTTCTAAGAGCTGTGCCTGTGATGTAAGCATTTCTAGTGGTTCTGAAGGCAGAATATGTAAAATAGATTACTTTAACAAAAGAATCACAGAATCACAGAATTGTAGGGGTTGGAAGGGACCTCCAGAGATCATTGAGTCCAACCCCCCTGCCAGACAGTAACAAAAGAAGACATATTTATTTATTAGCTAGTTAATTTTTTTTATTATTATTATTGTGTTATGTGTTTGTCTTTAATACTTGAAAGGGTTCACAGAAAATATTTTTTACTTCCATGGAGTCTGTGACATATCCAAAGAACATAAGCAATACAATAGGTTCCTAAATAATATGTAAAAATGTTTTTGCAATTGCAAGTAACTTTTGTATCTCTGACACCATATATTTGATGAGAGAGGCTGCCAGAAGGAAAATGCAATCAGCTGTCATTTCTGATGACAGCATTTTCTCTTTCAGCATGTAAGAAGTACAGTGATCCAGAAGAAGCATGTAGAAGCCACTGGGCAGGCACATAATAACAATCTTTTCCTGCTGGAACTCTGTTGCCAGGGATGCCCCCTCTTGTCTTCTTGCCTGTAGGCTCAACAATCACTTTTATCAAGATTGCATCTCTAGGTTGTTTAAGATTGACCTATTGAACTGTGTTAGAAGACTTAAGATAAGATATATAGCAGCTCTGAAACCAAATTAAATTTGAATTATTGAGTAACATTATTGTCTATATAGGTGATTTGTAGCACAGAAGGAAAAAAAGTCCAACACATTTTTAAAAACAAATGAAGAAACAAAAGAGAAAATTCTGAGTTCTACAGCAATGAAAATGATATCTGAAGCCACTTTTTTCTCTACAATAAGCTGTATGTGTGTGCATGAGACATGGCACTAGGACAACATCCAATGTAATTAAATCTAAAAGTTTTATTTGCACTAATAATGAATGATATGCTATGAAGAACAAGAATTTTAGCAAAATTCCATTGAACACATGGACTATAATCTTGTATTCCATCTCAGTATCCTTAGATACAGTCTCAGTATTCTCTCAGAAGCACAGAAGAGGTTGGAAGGAACATGTGAGGATCAAGTCCCTGCTAAAGCAGGCTACCTGTAATAGGTTACAGAATCACAAAATTGTAGGGGTTGGAAGGGACCTCTAGAGATCATCTACTCCAACCCCCCTGCAGGCTCCCTGGACTGGGTTGCACAGGTAGGTAACCAGGTGGGTCTTGAATATTCGTCTTCAGAGAAGGAGACATCACTGGGCAGCCTGTGCCAGTGCTCCATCACCCTCACTGTGAAGAAGTTCCCGTGCACATTTGTGTGGAACTTCCTATGCATCAGTGTGTGACCATTAACCCTTGTCCTATCACCACACACCACTGAGAAGAGTCCGGCCTCATCTCTTTGCCTCCTGTTCTTTAGATATTTATAGACGTGGATCCAATCCCCTCTGAGTCTTCTTTTTTTTCGAGGCTGAACAGACCCAGGTCTCTCGGGTCTTTCCTCAAAAGGTAGGTTTATCATCTTTATAGCCCTATTCTGGACTCTTCCAGGAGATTCCTGTCTTTTTTGTACCAAGGAGCCCAGAATTGGACACAATATTCCAGGTGAGGCCTCACTAGGACAGAGTAGAGGGGGAGTACCACCTCTGTTGACCTGCTGGCCACTAAAATGATCAGAGGACTGGAGAACTTCTCATATTAAGAAAGGTTGAGGGAACTGGGGTTATTTAGCTTGGAGAGGAGAAGGCTCTGGGAAGACCTCATTGTGACCTTCCAGTACTTGAAGGGAGCATATAAACAATGACTGTTTGCACAGGATGACAGTGGTAGTGCAAGTTTTAAACTAAGACAGGGGAGATTTAGGTTAGATATTAGGAGGAAGTTTTTCATCCAGAGGGTCATGATGCACAGGAACAGGTTGCCCAGAGCGGTTGTGGATACCCCATCCCTGGAAGCATTCAAGGCAAGGTTGGATGTAGCTCTGGACAGCCTGGTCTAGTGGTTGGCAATCCTGCTCACAGTGGGGGGATTGAAACTAGATGATCTTTGAGGTCCTTTTTAACCCAGGCCATTCTATGCTTTATTCTATGATTCTAGTTCTGAAGACTTTCTTCATTCTTTCTTCACATGCTCTCATCTGCACTAATTTGAATCCCAAAATCTTTTTCCTCACTGTCATTTCCTACTATCCTACCAGTGATCTCTTCTGACAGATAGGACTACAGTCTCTTCCAGTTTACCTCAACAACTTCTCACTTTCCTCATAAACCCCCACGCTCTTTGTTACCCATCAGGCCTTAAGAGATATCCTGCATGATCTAGATAGCCTTGACTGGATAGAGTTAACAGTAGTAGTAGTAATCTTGGTTCTGTCTATGCATGGATTCTCACAGGAGCTACTGACGTGACACAGAACAAATGATTAAGGTTTTAATGATCATCATGAACTGTCTGTGAAGAGTAACATTTCCTTTGGGCTTGAGTCAAACACTGTGCTGGCATGTATCCTTCTGACTGTTTTGTGCACCTCCATGATAGAAAGACTCCAATTTAGTTTCCTCACTCTTCATGAGGGCAGGTTGGAAGGAATTCTTGTTTATTTCCTTTTCCTTCTTTTCACAGAATCATAGAAATATAGGGGTTGGAAGGGACACCTTAAGATCAAGACCAACTCCCCAGCTAATGCTGATTCCTCACAGAAGATCATGCAGGAAATCATCCAGGTGAGTCTTGAATATCTCCAGAGAAGGAGACTTCACATCCTCTCTGGGCAGCCTATTCCGGTGCTCTGCTCCCCTCACAATAAAGATTTTCCTTTTGTTCTTATGGAATTTCCTGTGTTACAGTTTGTGCCCAATGCCTCTTGTTCTGTCTGGAAAGAGCCTAGCCCCATTCACTTGACTGCTGCACTTTAAGTATTTATAAACACTGATAAGATCCCCCTCTCAGTATTCTCCAGGCTGAACAGTCCCAAGTCTCTCAGTCTTTTCTCATAAGGGAGGTAGCCCAGGCTCATAATCATATTTGTGGCACTATCTCTTGATCCCTTTCCCTCATTTTATCCTCTGTCTTTCAAATCTGCATGGGATAAAGATTAACCAGAGCCGTTCGCACTGTAATAAGTATTACTTTGATTTCATCCTCAGAGAAGAGAGTACTTTCAGTTTACATATGCTAACAGATTACCAAATCTTAGTAGTATGCAAGCCTCCCCATAAAACCTAATTTTCCTCTGATAAACAAAAAGCACAGAACACTTTATCAGTTGATTCATATTTATCACAAGCCCCTTCAGACTTGATAAAGGTAGATGAAACCTCAAACAGTTGCGTTTCAAAATTTCTTCAATTTTTTTTTAAAATTTGCTCTCTTCCATATTTTTTTCCCTATAAAATACATAACATACATAGCATTTAATGACTAATTTTCTAAAGAAATCACAAAAAGATTCAACTTTGAACTGTTACCAAATGAATATTAATTCTTAACTCTCCAGCTTTCTACTCACAAGCAAAACAACTAGTAACAAGCATTACCTGGACTTTTTGATGTGATCCATGCCACATCCTTATCTCTAAATAGGATATATACGGATTTGGAGGGTGGACTATTAAATGGATGAAGAATTAGATGATTAAAGACAAAGCATTTTGGTCAGCAGCTCTTTATCCAAGTAGAAGCAGGTGATGAGTGGTGTCCCCCCGGGAATCTGCCTTGGAACAGATGCTCTTCAGTATCTTTATCAGTGACATAGACAATGGGGTAAAGTGCAAATTTGCAGAAGACACCAAGCTGAGTGGTGTGCTTGACACAATGAAAGAAGGGATGCCATCCAGCGTGACCTGGACAAGCTTCAAAAGTGAGCCCATGTGAATCTAATGGGGTTCAACAAGATCAAGTGCAAGATGTGTACTTGGTCAGAGATTTCTCAGATATGTGTGCAGACTGGGAGAATCCCTTGAGAGCAGCCTTGCAAAGAAGGACTTGTGGGTTCTTGTGTATGAGTGCGCACTTGAAGCCTGGAAGGCCAACTTCATCCTGGGCTGCATCAAAAGAGGGAGAGGGAGATGACTGTCCTCATCTTTCTACCATTGTGTAGCCTCATCTGGAGCACTTTGTCCAGGTCCTAGACCTCAGCACAAGAAAGATGTGGAGTTACTGGAGCAGTTCCAGAGGAAACCCATGAATATGACCATAGGGCTGGAGTACACCTCTAATGCAGAAAGGCTGAGAGAGTTGTGTTTGTTTAGCCTGGAGAAGAGAAGGCTCTGAGACCACACCATAGTAATCTTCCAACATTTAAAGAGCGCTTAGAAGCTGAGGGGAAACTGACTTTTACTGTTAGGGATACTGGCCTCACCCAGGTTAAGGTTATTTTTCTTCCTAGTAGTTGATATCTATTTTGGATATGGGATAAAAATAATGTTTATAACATACTGATGTTTTGGTTGTTGCTGAGCATGGTTGCATATAGTTAAGTACTGCTCATTTTCTCACACTATTTGCCAGCAAGGAGGCTGGGGGTGTACAAGGAGATAGGAGAAACAGCTAGCCCAAACTGTCCAAAGGAGTATTCCATAACACATAAAATTATGCTGAACAAGAAAATTTGGGATTGTTGGCCAGTGTGGGAAATGCAATTCTTTGAGACTGGCTGTTCATTACTCAGTAGGTGGAGAGCAATTGCATTCATTGTACATCACTTGTTTTGTATGTCCTGTTATTTTTATCATCATTATGTCAAGATTTCCCTTTTTTTTTTGGGGGGGGGGGGGGGGAGGGGGGACAGGGTGGAGATGGGGAGGGGTGGTCCTGTTAAAATGCCTTTATCTCAACCCAAGAGTTTTACCTTTTTCTGATTCTCTTCCCTTCTTCCCCCTCTCACTACAACAAGGTGGTGGTCAGCTATCTGTCAGGTTAAACCACAACAGCTTGGCAAGCAAGGTGAAGGCAGAGACACAATACTAGTGACTTACAGATTTAAGTGTCCAAACTTGCTCTTTCCTGTGGTTTCAGAATTTTAATCACTAAGATATTACCTAGTACTGGCCAAGTGGAAACAGCTCTTTTCATTTTTTTCCACAGGAGACTTTTAACAGCTCTCAGTGCTGCAGTCCATTGAAGCCTCCAAAGGACAGTGACTTTCTCAGACAGAGAAGTCAAGTGCAGTAATACCCAAGTACAATCCTCCTCTCTGTTAATTATGTGTTCTTTGACAGCAGTCACGAATTATCTCTGTAAAATACTCCACTGTGAGATTAGAATTGAGCTGGTGATCATTTCCACCCTGTATGTGGTGCGCAGAAATTTGTGTTTAATGGACAACTGCAGTTAAACAGTCTGATACTGAAGACACTAAAAGGCTTCCATCTTGTTCATCTTCCAGGCTACTGCAGATGACGCAGTGTGGTATAGAGAAATGTTACGCTGAAAGGAGAAACAAGCACACTCACACCATTTCAGATTCTTGAGTAATACAGTATTAAAATTACATTTTCAAGTAGCGGTTCCAGCTGACACATCTTGGCAGAAGTCCGTTTCAGTTAAAGATTTATTGCTAATATTTGCTGAACTAGGAAGGACCAATATTTTTCATGCTGCTTCTGTTTCAGTGTTCCCTTGCTGTCAGCACTACCCTCTTTGCTCTAAGGCAATTCCATGTCAGGGAGGGTGAGACCAACCACACAAAGATCAGTTAATACAGTGCCACAGAGTTCTTCAGGTTTGGCCCACAGAGTGTAATAATTCCTCTACCTGGCTAAAATTCCACTTGGTTATTTTTTATTTTAAAAATCCATACACTTAAGATTTCCTTCATATTGATTGTTTAACTGTGTTTTTTTCATGAGCATTCTGGTGTGCTGTTTTCACACTGTAAGGTGATGAAAACATCTGAAGTGATTTCTTGGATTCCGTCTCTGTAAGTTCCACTTTAGAAGTTCAGATATTGGTAGAGAAGAGAAACAAGAAAATAGAGTAAAATAAATTTAGATACAATAACTTTTCTTGTCATTTGAGCAACAAGCTATCTGTCAATTACCTGTCAGAAGGGGTTTGTATTTTAAAAGTAACATTTCTCCATACTATTTTTAAAAGGCATAATCCAGTGAAAAAAAATCCTTTTATTTATTTATTTATTTATTTATTGTGAAGAACTTTTTCTTCAAACAAAAACTCTTTTGAAATAAACAAATAAATGAGCACACACACCACATTTTATGCTAATTCCTCTTCATGGATGATTTCAGAGAGTTTCATTTTCCTTTGTGTCTGTATCATCCCTTGTAGTGCTCTAAGTGCAATAAGTTTTGCAGTCTTCCTGGTGATTTGAAGGATACTTAAGTATTAATAACGTTTAGGATTCAAATTCAGCTGTCTCCTTCTGTAACACAGCACCAAACTTGCATCAGTGTGTAGAAGTGACTGTTAGGTCTCTGATTTAGGACATTTTGCCTTTATGTTCAGTTCTATAAATGCTCTCTTGAAAGCATTTTGCTTTTCCAGAGTATCTCATGCAAAATGTCAGCATTTCTAATTAACTTTTCTCAGATGTCTTAGCCTGGCTTTTTCAAACTGAATTTACCTTTATTTTCCTTAGTTTATGCTTTTATAGCAGTTTTAGAAGTATTATTTATTGATTTTGATAGAAGCTGTTTGGTCTTCATTCTGCTTTAGCACTATTAGTGAATTTCATTAATGTGATTGGCTTTGATTGACTGACATGCAACTAACTGCATTAGGAAAAACCAAACATCTGTCCTAGTTTCATTTGCAGTTGTTATGTGAATGTACAGTGGTTATTTGAGTAGTGAGCACCAAAATACATCTGGAAAATTTGAAAACACTGCATTTCTCTTTTATAGTATTGCAAATAAAACAGTAAACTTCTAAAATAAAGGGACATTAGCACTATCATGATATGTGCTATAGCATGTAACTTTAATGTGGCTACTATCCAAAACATATTCAGAAGTCACTGCATCTGAACTGGACATAAATGGCAGAGTACTGGAAGTGTAAGTTTGCATGGGGGGGAACTTTGTGGTGGAGGCTGTGAAATATCCTATGCTGGTCTCAGACAATCTCAGTGTACTGCTTGATACTGGTTTTAGATGCCCAGCTTTTGCCAAAACTGCAGCCTAGTAGGGAGAGACATCTCCAGTGCACCATCTCTGACTGTTAAGGAAATTAGCAGCTTTGAAGCACTGGAGATGCTCTGAATGCTGTTAGAAGCCTAGTGGGAGTTGCTCTTGGAAAGACACATGAAGTGGGTTGCTGAAGAGGATCCCAGACGCTTGATGACATCACTGAAGACACACACCTGGAATTATGTGATTCACTCTAGGGGCAGGGATATCTCAAAGGGATAACAGCTAAGAACGATCAGTTCTGGAACAAAGACAACTCTGAAGGACTACAGCTGTGAGAAA
Organism: Oreortyx pictus; assembly: GCA_036925125.1. Classification (NCBI taxonomy): domain Eukaryota; kingdom Metazoa; phylum Chordata; class Aves; order Galliformes; family Odontophoridae; genus Oreortyx; species Oreortyx pictus. Next base: position 50,503,331 of record JAUPFR010000001.1, read on the forward strand.
CCTACACTGGAACACTGGCCTATGGACAACATGCCAGAAGAGAGGAAAAGGAGGAAGAAACCAAACAGTGGAGTAGAATCTATGAGGAATACAGAATAGCAGACAGAAAACAATGCACACAGGAATCCAACCTCCTGTACTGTCCATTGCTTCATCAAAGGAATTAGGACAGGCTATGTGCAGCCCATGGCAAACACTAAAACATTAGACAAATTGAGACCAGGGAGGGGGGAAAAAGCGTTTACTGAAGGGTTCAATTACCTTCTTTATTTTCTTCCCAATATCCAAATGAATGAAAAGAAGCTGATTTTAATTGACAATGAAATAAATTAGGCAAGATGTTTTGTCCATGATAGTGCTTATCAGTAGGGAGGCAGATGAGAAGGGAATTGCTGAATGGCTGAATGGGAACCTTCCTAAGACATTCAAAGGGATTTAGCAGGGAAAAATGCTTTAGTTGAAACATTAATTACGGCAATATTTAAGACATCTGCAGGTGGTGGTCTTCCTTCTAAGGGCAAGAATCCTCTCATCAGATAGCAACTGAAGTTAGATAGTTTTACAGAGTACTGAGTGTTTGTTTGTTTTGTTGTTTTTCTTATTTCCATCAAAAGAAGCAAAACTGATCTTCAGAGTCTGTTCTTTTTCTGCAACTCTGAAGTCCTAAGCTCAACTTCTCATTTTGCCAATGACTTCTTATATCACCAACTTCTGTGGTTGTTCCTGTTGTCATTTCTTTTGTATAAAACTATTACATTTGCAAATCTTAACAGATTTTAGGTGTAAAACTGATTCCATACTGAATCTTGCACCTGAGCAGCTAAATGGTAGAAATGACCATATCCAAAATTATGCACAAACGTATTAAAAAATATAGAAAAATGTAGTATAAAATTTAAATGGAGAACTTTAAAAAAGGTGGGGTTTTTGGTTTCTTTTTTTTTTGGTGTATAAAAATATAGCTCTATGATGTAAGATTTTCTGAGTAACAAGGGGAGTGAGTAGAGTCAAATTTAATATTTGCCTGATCTCTGCTTCTTTTTTTTTTTTTTTTTCTTCTTCTTTGGGATGAATTAACCCACACGATAAAATTCTGAATATTCTCTAAGGCTGAAATTTTGAAAATAACTGTGTAGCTCTTAAATGCTACTGTCTACCATTGCTGGCAGGTTGTGTCCAGTGTGGCCTCTGCAAGCACACATAGTAAAATTAGGATGAAAAATTACAAACAAAGCTGAGTTCATTAAACAGCAAAGGAAAAGGTAGCTGATGGGTTGATATGTAAGCTGAGTCCTCTGTATGTGGTGCAATTTGCAAGTAGAATGCTGTTATTGTGTTAGCCCTAAGTGTTTCAGTGTCAAGTATCTAAAAGCTTTTATGCAGCAGGTAACTAAACAATTTTTTTTTTTTTTTGGTGAAATAATAATATCAGAAGGAGTAGCAACTTAATCTTTCACTTCAGTAATGCACACATTCATCTTTTCAGGAAATGTTGCATTAGTTGTTTTAACCTCTCTTGACAGTTTGAATCTCTATAGTTGTCATTTCTGGAATATTAAATTTTCACTGTGTTATTGAAGAAGATTTTCATGGTTGTTTTTATTTTTTATTTGTTTTCATGACATGAACAGCAATCCGATTGTATCACTTTTTATCAATTGTTATTTTATGTTACATAAAGGAAAGGAATTGCTATACTCTTCACCCTTCACTTCTGAGTTTGAGCCTACTGACAATCTCAGTAATCTAATTTTGAGCTCACCTCAGTCATCTTACCTATGATGCCAGAGAGTCTATGAATTTTTTGGAGCACACAGAACCCTCAAGCCTACCCAGAGGCGCACAGTGCCATTAGTACATCAGCACAAGGCCTGGATACCTGCAGTCATTTACAGAAAGACTGTCAGTTCCCTTAGAGGCCCTGCTTGAGTGAGATGCAGGCAAAGCTGGGTCTTATCTAAGCACAAACTGGGCACAAACAAGCACTCATGCTGGATGCTCGATTACTCAATATATCATATAATGCTACTGCAATTTGATTCAGATGAAGCTACATCTCTTTAGCAGAAATTGTGAAATTTGCTCTATGACCATTATGAGTAGGAAAGCACAATGAAGATGAATGAACAATGTCACAAGTAATGTCATTTTTTTCAATGTCCTCATTGAATATATGATGACCACATGTGCTGCTGACCAGTGTTTTTTCTCATGTGAGTTTATATGTCGTGGTACTGTGGATGAAGATAAGAGTGCCATTCATTCATGAAGCTCCAGGTAATAGTGGGTCTTAAGAAGGCCTGTGTATTTTGTTTAAATGTAGTTTTAGTTCTTATTCTGCAGACATCAGAATAAAATAACAAAAAGTACTATTTTTTGATCCAAAAATCTGTCATCTCTACATTTTTTCCCAACAGTAAAAAGAAAGTATTTGATATATATCAACATTTGTTTCAAAAGATAGAAGGCCATTGAGAATGTAATCAGTGACTCTTTTCTCCTAAACCTGATAATTCAGAGTTTGAGTCAAGAAAGTGAGTGGACAAGATCTGAATACATTTTGATTTTCTTTTATGTACCAGAAGAAGGTGACAATATGAAATCTCCTAGACACTATATTCAGGGGCACATCCTTCTCGTATTTTCAATGTGATGCTGTTCTTTAATTTGATTCTATGGAGAAAGAAGTAAAAGCAAGATATCCCAGTCCTTCATTTAAAGTCCTTTCAAGTTCATAAATATTTCTTAATGCTAATGTAAACACCTGTCCTGAATTAAAAAACTATGACTTCTTTTTCTTGTTCCTCTAAAATGAGCCACTTGTTGAATCTGCCTTCCATTTTCAAAGGTGACTGAAAGGATCCATTTGAAAAATTAACTATTCACCTGATGATTTCTAGCCAAGTTCTGAGTGGTTGACAGCATTGCTTGAAAACTAAGATGATCACACTGAGAGTCTGAGTATCTGGATTTGGTGCTTATCTGTATCATCCAAAGGAATGTCTATATATTAGCACCTTAACCATTATGGAATATGGAAAAGCATTCATAACATCATCCAACCAGAACAACATCAGTAATGAAAGGAAGACCATAAGTAGGAAATCCAAAGAAAATAATACATTCACTGGCTGCAGCATTTGTTCAAAGGATGAATCTTACAATTTTGGTGATAGTGGGTGATACTGTAAATAGATTTTCATGGATACTTTCTCTCTTTTTATTCTGAGAAAGCTTCACCCCTTTCAATTAAAAGATGATGAAACTTCTAAACTTCTGGTACAATGGAAAGAACAAGAGGTGCATGATCCCACTGTAATCCCAATGTAAAACTCCCATCTGAAACTGGAAGTAAGAAGTGCTAAGCCTCCCTGGCTGTTCTTCTGTCAGTTTTTGATATGAGTCATCTTGAAGAGATAGTGTTATACTGAAATAGCATTTAAATATTCTAACTCTGATCTTCAAGGTGGTTATGATTCTAGTTTACTAAAGTTTTTTTAAGTTTTGAAGTGTAAATGACTTTTAAAATGCCTGTCAGTATGTGAACATTTTAAAACACACAATTTTCACCTGATTGCCTATGTTTTTAGTTCAAATTCAGATCTTTGAAAAAAGGTTAGCATCATTCTGAAGTGTGCCACCATAGAGTAGGAGAGAGTCGGACATTTTTTTGACTTGTCAAGTTGCCTGGCTAAGAGCTCAAATCCAGATGACTTTAAACAATTTTAATCAGATAAACGTACTCTAAAATAACTCTTAAAATCAAGTTGAAATTGTTAGGTCATACTGTTATCTGAAGTGACTGCAGAAGTAGTTCAATTTAATCCAATTTAAGAAAAAAATACTTATTCATTTTAACTGCAATGTCATTATGGACTGTGAGAGTCTAAGGTCATATAAACTGGCAGGGCCAGAGAGAGAACCAAGGAAGGAAAAATGCATTCAGTTTTTTAAGTGATAAGAAAATTTGTGACTTTGAGTAGGGTTTCATAATAGCTATACTTCAGTCAAAGTTCAGCTTAAAGGTAATGGAGTATAAAATAATCTCCCATTGAGGACTTGCCATGTGAAATGGTAATAGATGAAAGTAACAGTTTTTAAAGCCACTGAAGCGCAGCCACAAGTGCAATTTGAGGGCTGGCATCTACAAATAGCCTGAGGGAAAGAGAGAAGTAAGTTTAGATTGCTATATGTTGTAAATTGGGAAAAAAGGAGATTGAGCATTACCTTCCATTAATAAAAATGGGGCTATTAAAAATTCATTTTTTCCTCTCTGATGTCTGCTGATATGCTTGAGTCACAGAGGAAAGGTAGATATCAAGAGAAGTCGAGCGGTAGTTATGTGCACTTCTGGAATCATTGTCTTATAGTCTTCTCCAGGTGCTGTGGAATCATTTAGTTAAACTTCTTACCTGTGCATTGAGCTCACTCCAGGTATATTTTATTTTCATTTGTGTTCTGACACATTATAACAAAATATCAGCTTTTTCAAGCTTATTTTCTATCAACTACTCCACGACTAGTTGATAAGTTTGATGTCAAATTTATTTTGAAATAAAGCAGCAAGGTTTTTATACTTACTGCTTTCAAATAGGTCCTTATTTTTGGTAATCTTGAAAAAAATTCTCTTTTTCCCGAATTTAAGTAGATTTTTTTTTTTATTCTGCATCTTTGTGTACTGCTGTAACATTATAAATAAATATTAAAACCTATATTATTACCTGTACGAGACTATTCTAATACCATTGACTCACAGTTTGCTGATGAGCACGTCTTGGGGCAGCGAAAGAGAGATAAGCTGCAGCTCAATGGCCGCTGAACGCTCTTTTGTTTGGTACTCATCTCCGTGGGGAGATTGCCATCTCAGGAGACGCTTGCCTGACACACTAGCATGGGATTTGTCACGTCGACTGGAGGAATCTGGAAGATAAACAGAGGGGTCCTGCAGCCACGAAGCTGTGGGGGTTTTCTCTGCTACCTGGAGAGACTTCCCGAGCTGATCACTGCTGCTTCTGGGAGAGGCCTTCTCTTAGGAGAGACCTCACGAGCTGATCACTGTTGGCTGTCGCCCCTCTCGGGGTTGACTCCCTCGCTGCTTCTCCGGTGCGGACCCCTCGCTGTTTCTCCGGCCGACTGCTTGCTGCTCAGTGCTGCCCGTCGCTGCTGCTGTTCTCCCCGCTTCTGCCACTCCTGCTCTTCGGCCTCAGACCGTCTGATCCGCTTGCAACCGGACCGCCCCTAGGATCCTGGCTGGTGACTATCCCTG